>JAPZDV010000024.1:9102920-9175568 GCA_029814665.1 Acanthurus lineatus | reverse complement strand
CTCTCTCTCTCTCTCTCTCTCTCTCTCTCTCTCTCTCTCTCTCTCTCTCTCTCTCTCTCTCTCTCTCTCTCTCTCCAGTTGTTTCTCTCTAAATAAATCAAAAATGTCAAAAAGGATCCAACATCCACCTCTCAGTCATTATAATAGTTACATAAAGTTCTGTTAATTCTTTTGTATAACTTCCTTTAGCTGACTGGCTTTACTTCTCCTGTTTATTGTAATGACCTTTAACTTCTCCAGGGGTTTTGAATGGGAAAAATCTCTATTTTTTGTTACAAAATATCTGACTGATATCCTGCCAACTATGTTTTTACATTAAATAAATGCATTTGATGGGTTTGACTAGCAAAAAATAAAACAAAATTTAAGACTCAGAGTATTTCACAGCAGATTTTCTTTTGTTATAGTTACAGCAATTGTTCCCAACCTAAACTTTCAAATCAAATGAAAATCCTTTTATCTCACCAAGTTGATAAAAATCCTTTTACACCATCAAGCAGAAAGAGAAAAACTATGGCTGAAAAGCTTAAACTTCACATCAACACATTGATAAAGATTTTCCTTTGTTTGTTGCTGGTTTGACAATCTTTTTGTTACTTTCATGCTCTTTTGTTATTCATGTTTTTTTCTTTCATAGGCTACTTTTATTTATTTGTAAAATCATGTACACAAACTTACTTGTTTTACATTTGGCTTGTATCATCTACTACTTCACTGCTGATACTGAGTGATCTTAAACTGTTGATGTTGTGTTTGAAAGGAGCCATTAAGAGTAGCCACAACTTTTTGGCAGCCAACGGTCTTTCAAATCAATAAATAATAAAGCCCTTACCTGTCATGAGGAGTCATAAATTTATATCATTTTAAAGGCTTACAAGAAAAAAAAAGATCAGAAATCACTGACAGAAAAAACTGACAGAGCACATACACATTTTCAGTACATCTGCTCAATTCAATAACTTGGATTAGTTCAAGATTTAGCATCTATGATCACCTTTATTTAAAAAGGTAAGTGCTCTTTTATAAAGTGGACTCTATTGTTATTAGACAGTAAATGATAAGACATACCTCTGTAAATAAGTAAAAAGACAGACAGCATAGCTGGTGATTTACTGCTCACCTGGGCGGTGATGGTTTATGATGCAGAGTGAAGCAGAACAAAGTACAAAAGTACAGGACAAAGAAAGCCGACAGTGAACACAATCTTCATTTCAACCTGCCGCGCGTTTCTTCAGACCTTGATTTCTTGATGGGGTTTAGACATATCTGATCTCAGTTGAATATGATACATGCTGATAGTGTTGGAATATAACTGCCAAGAGTGTGACACCACCATATAAATCAAGATTATGTTTTACAACAGAAAAATGACAATAAAATCAGAGTCCAAAAAGTGTGAATGTATTTAGAATCTCAGTGCCATTTCTTGGTACTTCATAGACTTGGGCGACAACCAAACTTTTAAGGACAAAGGAAATAGTCACATCTCTCAAACTTTTTTAGAACTACACAGTCCTAAACAGAGAGGGGAATATATAAAGGAATGAAGAAATATCGACTTAAGAATCTGATAAAAGAACAACATAAAAGAGAGTTAAAAATCCCTGGCAATTACTGTCAACCTGATTTGCTTTGAACCTCAAACAACCTGATCTCCCCTCAAAGCCACAGCATTATAAATTATACAGCCACACAAAAAATAATAAAATTACAAATTACAAAGCCTCATATCGCCCACTCTCTAATAAAAATGTCCATTTGTGCGTGTGTGCGTGTGTCTTCTCAGGCAGCTACACCACAGTCTTGAAGGCCTGCAGGATCATGTTGGTTTGGTGGGTGAGCCGGTTGGCGCTGACAAACACGTTTATCACTCTGGAAACAACCGTGACAGAGACACAAGGACACATGTGTCAATCATACGGCAAAGAAACCATGGCAACAATATTAGGATTGATCCAGGAAACACTTTGATCTGGCTGGAATGGAGAATGTCAGGCTTCAGAGAATACAAGCCAGCATGAATCCACAGGAAATGGGTCAAGGGAATTATTCAGCAATGGTGGATTTGATAGAAGCGGGCCTGTGATCAAACGACAACCATTTACATGGTCGTGACAGTATGTGTGTGAGCATGTGTGTGTGTGTGTGTGTGCTGGCGTATGTGTCTGCTGGCATGTGCTTGCGCAGCTCGTATATGTGCTGGTGGCTGTGTGCGTATGTGGAAAAGAGGAGGCTGAGCGAGTGAGTGAGAAGCCAGAAAAGGAAGAAAAACAGAGAAAAAATTCAGAAAAACAGAAAATAAACTAGAAACAGTGTCATACTTTCCATCTTTGAAGTAGGTTTTCAGAGTGTCACTGAAGCTCTTGGAGTATTTCACGAACTCTTTCTTCTGCTTTTCCAGTGCCTAACCAATAAATACAGACAGCCTTTCAGCTCCACTTATTTCACAGCAACTGCTTTTCTCTATATGTGCATTTCTTCTTCTTCATGTATCTCCTTACCCGTCTATTCTGATAATGGTATTTCTTGAAGACAGTATTAACTGTGTCTAGCAGCTCCTTGATGGCACTGGCAATGTCTCTGTGGATGACACACACAAATAAATGCATGTTAAGAAAAAACAATATCTCCAAATCCGTCTGTTTTTATCAGGCAGAGATTCACTGAAACCAACGTTCTTTTGATCCGGCTTGTTGTCTTCCTTTTCACTCCCTTTTTTTCTGACAAACATGCATCCACCTTCAACTTTTCCGACCCTAAAAATATGCGCTTGAAATCTGCCCTTGCATAACTTTAATTTTTTTTTAGCATTCCTTATGAATTGATTTTTATTTTCTAAGCCCTCCGCTGGGTAAGTAACTTAAGCAGTGACTCACCAAGAGTATGGATTTGATCAAAATAATGGCAAAGTGGGCTTAGAAAATAAAACATCTTTCACTTTGCGTGTGTGTGTGTGTGTGAGTCTAGTTCAGTAACAGTTATGTCTCCTTTCTATTCAATAATACACTTAACACTAAGAACAGCATACATGTATGCTTGTGTTGCATGTTTTTTTAACATGGCTTGTATGTGGACTTTTGAGTTGAGATTATTTTGCAACACATATTGTTGGTTATATATGAACTCTTAAGCTCACCAGATTTGATTTTGCTATATCTTGGTGTTGCTAATTAAAAAGAGAACCTGGAAAACTACATTTTGCATAAATGCTAATAATAGTTTCTTTTGTTTTTTACCATTCCTTAATATTAGAGAATTGACCACCATTAAAAAAAAGCAAATTCCATTAAATCTTAAATATGCCCCAGATGTAGGCAATTGGAAATTAATTTGCAAAGAATTTTATGATTCATAAGTCTTTCATCAACTGTTTTGCATTGCAGAAATATATATTTAACTGCTAAATGAAACTGCTGAAATGAAAAAAAAATTCTTGTGGATCTTGCCTTATCAGCTTGTGAGCTTAAGCTCTTAAGGTGTGTTCATACAGAGCAAAAAGCAAATTTTCACCCTGCATTACTCGCATGAATAAGACCAAATAACCCCTGTAGCAACAATGCAGATCTTATCTCTATGCTATCAATATATGCATTTACCCTGAGTGTGTGAATGATGCCTGTGTTTTTTCAACTCAAATAGACTTAAAATGAAAAAAAATCAAACCTAATATATAGGATATCACACGCACACGCATACACGCATACACACACAGAGATGTCTTACTTGATGGTCTGTAGGAAGCCCACTCTGTCATTGATCTCATCTGGTATGGTGCTGAGGATGTGTTTCAGAGCTCGAGCCCTCTCGTTCAGCTCCTGAAACTCTGGCTCTCGCCTGTCAATCACGAATTCTGAAAACACGAAGAGGAGGAGAAAAATACAGATCTTCAAACTCTTCAGTGACAGGCACGTCAACTCACATGCAAATAGCTACAGAGCACACTGAAATGAAGCGATTAATAATGATGACACGCGTGAAAAACAAGTCCGTGGTGCATATATATATAAAATGAGTACGTATGCATGTGTGATGAAAGTGTGTGTACACTTTAGAGTGATAGCAGTTTAGTCTGTTAAGTGAAGGAAGGATTAAGGAGGAATTTGGGCTGTGCCATGCAGGAGGTACGTTTGAAATTCATCCAAAGTATGTGTGTATGCATGTGTGAATTCATTACTACCATCAATCACTGTACATGGCACAAGGAATTCAATTACACACAGAAATGAACGTTTGAGAACAGGCAGAGGAGATGATTTGTGGAGAAACAGCTCCCCCCAGTGGATACCAGGGTTGATGTTAAATGGGCTGGGAACCACAGAAACCTGAGTGAAGCCCACGTTTGGTACTCATGCCGCTTGCTCAAGTGTCTTTGAGAACCACAGTCTTTGTTGAAAGTGGCCTCCCTCTGGAGGCCAGCAAGTAAAAAAACTCTTTGAGAAGCAGCATAGTGAAACAAAATTATATGAAAGTTAAGGTGGTGCAAATGTGAGCATGTTAGTCTTTCTTATTGATGACATCATATTCCATTCCCTCTTTTCTGTTCATATGCACCATTCACTGAGCAGCTTACCATCCACATCATCCGCAGCCATGCGGAGCAGAGACTCATTATAGTTGACTTTTAAGTTCTTCTTCTCTAGTATTTTCATAACAACTTCTTGGGTCAGACCCGGGTTCTCCTTCTCTGCCTTTTAACACACAAAAACACACAGCTGCACTGATAGTAATCGTGGTTTACCTTGATCTTTTAAATCTACAAAACTGAAAGAACATCTAATATAATTTAAAAAGTAAAAGGGAAGGATACAGGTATTGCAAGAGTATTGGCTGTTCTTCTTATGAAACATAAACGAACTTAACAAAAGGAAACTTTCTTTTACCTTTACGAAAGCTGCTCTCAAGGTCTGTGCTGCTGATAAGTTGACTTTCTCCAGCTGCAAGTTATAATACACAAACATAAGCCAGTAAACACAAACACACACACACACACACACACACACACACACACAGAGCTCTGCTCTTATCGCGGCCTCTCCTCTGTCCTGAAATGTAATTCTGCAGAAAGTACATACAAGCAAGGCACCCTGCAATATCAAAAGGAGGACACTGTATCTTTGTATTGCCGAGTCCATTCATCTGTGTTTTCTATCTTAACTTCAAACCAATTCCCCTGAGCCGGTATTCTGGTGTTACAGACTCCTTCACTATTTCTAACTACAAATTCTGGCTGTCAGTTTGCACACCATGTACTCACACATGGGTGGGTTTAACATCAAGTGTCTTTTACCAATCAATTTTCTGCAAAGCTCCACCAAAATCATTTGAAATACTGTAATATCAGTGTTTCCCGGCAATCAGATTTGACGAGCTGACAAAGGGCCCTAGACTCCAGTTTTTGGAAATTGCAGTTTTTTTGTAGGGGGGGCTATTTTATGTCTTTATTTGAGAGTGGACCGACCTGAAATGAAGGAAGAGATGAATGGAGGAATGATGCTGTGGTTACACGGTCAGCACCTCAATCTAACAGGCCACTAGGTGCCTATAAAAATTGTTTTCAAAATTGCCAAATTTACAGTTTTGTGCCAAGCATTCAAGCAATTCCTCTGCCTTCTTTTGTACGATACAAAATGTTCTGCCATGTAGGTGTTACCCTGCACACAGAGAGCATTGGCGTAGGTTTTGAACTGTTTTCAGAACAAAGTGATATTGTTTTCAAGTATATGGTGCCAAAAACAATATCCTCTTTTGATATTCTTTGTCTTGTTCCTACATATATTCTGTCTATAATATGTATTTTATTCATAATTTGCACCTCTTTGCATTCTTGTGTTGTTAATCTCCAGTGTATTTGATAGGGTTAGGGTTGTTTATTCTAGGTTTTTCATCCTTGCTGTGTCTTTTTAAACCATCTTTTCTAGTTGTTCAGTCTAGTTTTAAATAGCTCTGCAACAGTCTAAACTTCTTCTGTCAACTTACTAATTTGACAGTCTTCTGTGAAGCACTTGGACCTGCAATAATCTACCAGTATGAAAGGTGCTAATCAAATAAAGGTCTGACTGATAAATTAGTTGTCCTCTGGGGGCAATGAATATCTGCACAGTCCTTCCAACAATTGTTGAGAAATTTCAATTAAAAAAGCAAACTCTGACCTGATTGTGGCTCTAAACAAAGTCAGAGGGGGGACCAAAGTCTTTAGGATTAATCTTCTAGCAACCATGAACACGTGTACAGAATTTAATGGCAATCCATTGATTGGAGCTGAGATATTTTAGTGTGGACCAATTGACTGAAAAACCAACATTTTCACCCCAAGAGCCATTTTAACAAGGATAAAAGCATTTTCTTGCACAAAATCTTTTTCGGTTAACCTCCACCACCATTTTCATTAAAGACACGTTTAAACTCCCCTGCTTGACCTTAATATTTATTACAAGTCTCTCCACAATTCTTTCTTTCCTCAACTGAAATCCTGCATTTCTTACCTGGTTAAAAACAGGATACATCACATTGTAGAGAGCCATAGAGACTATGGAGGCAGAGTCAGCTTCATTCTTCATGTCTTCCATGGTCATCATTGACCAATCAGTGGCCCTTTGTGTGTGTGCCTGTCCACTGATGCCAGTTGCACCGCATTCAATCACTCTCCAAGACTGACAGAATGGGAGCAGACAAGGACCTGAGGAAGAAGAGGGCAGGACAGGTGAACAAGCAGGGAGAGATAGATGATGGTAGTTGGAAATGACAGAGTGGGGGATTAAAAGAAAAATGCACCATGGATATGATCAGGAACCGATAAAATAATCCAAAAAAGGGGAATTGAAACATTATTTTACTAAAAGGAGGGGATGGAAAATGTGGTTAGTATGGAATAAACTCACAAAAAAAAAAAATTATAATGATTCCAACAACGCACCAGCTTCATTCCTTCCCATAACACGTCATAAAATCCTATTACTACCACTTCCCAGAAAGCTTTTCAGTCACTGACTTGATCATCACATAACAGCCATACTGCCAAAGGGTGTGCACTTTACTGTTCCACTGGGTGCAATGGTGACAAAACCTGCATGAGTCATATGTGAATAAGGAACACCCTCTCCAATGTTATTGCTGTAATAAAAACATCTCTGTGATAAATATAGAACCTTGGCATGTGAGTTCAGTGAAGGAGTAAATCCTAAATAAGAGAATAATCCTCTTATACATATTACAAATGTTCAGACACCATTTTCTCCCTACCTGAATTGTTGTGTAACAGCTGATAGTGAGTATCCAGTATATAACAGTGTAATTTACATATGTAGTCAGGTCCTTAAGTATTTGGACAATGAGACAATTTTTGTAGTTTTATGTGTTTATAACACCATATTGGATTAGTAATGAAGCGGTCACATTACGGTTTTCAGAGGCTTAAAAGTAATTACACAAACCAATATAATTGTAAATATGAGGATAATTTGTAGCACTTGGAGGAAAATCCTTTGCAGTGAGATGATTGCCTGAAGTCTGGACATCAAGAAACACTAAATTCCTCCTTTGAGATGCTGTGCCAAGGCCTTTACTGCAGCCCCCTTCAGTTGCTGCCTGTTTGTGGGTCTTTCTTCAGTTTTGTCTTAAATAAGTGAAAAACATGCTCAATTAAGCTGAGATCAGGTGACTGATTTGGCTATTGGAGAATACTCAATTTCTTTTCCTTAAAAAGCTCCTGGTTTGCTTCTCTAAAATGTTTTGGGTCATTATCCATCTATCTACACACAGTGAAGTGCTGTCCTATTAGTTTTGCAACATTTGGCTGAAATAAGCAGATAGTTTAGCCTACACACATCAGATTTTATCCTGCCCCTGTTGTCAGCAGCCCCTTATAAATTATCATGAGTGATCCAGTTTCATTGGCAGTCGTACAGGCAAGTGCCATGACACATAACACCCTCTTTAGAGTTGAATTTGCAATTTGTCTTAAAACCTGTGTTCAATTCATGAAAGCAGCTCTGGATTTGAGGCTTTAATAGAGACACAGCTGCCTCCTCCAGATTATTCTTGACTTTGATTTTGTGAGTGTATTCCTTCTTTTTAAAGAGGAATGTTATTATTAATATACAAACATATAATATTTATTATATTAAAGATACTAAAAATATTTAAATGTTGTGATATTTGATTTTGTCCATATCTCCCAACCCAAGTTTTCTGTAACTTGCAACACAACACAGAATAACAGCATCAAATCCAAAGTGATTAAAGCGCTGAGCATAATTCACTCTGCAGAGCAGTATGGAGGGCAGCCCAGACAACAATAGTTCATGTACGGACACTGGAATAAATTATTTCCTGGCACTCTAGGGGGGAGGCTCCTGTACAGGGATGGCTTGAATCTCCTATGCTACTGCACTGGAAAGCTGCTTCACCATTATATAGTAACTGTATGTTACTGTATGTCCTTATTACAGCAAACCACGAAGATAGATTGGTGATGTCTTCACACACAAAATTCAATCTGGTCATTACAGAGAGGACAGTCTCTCTTAAAGATCTGATTTGAGATATAATCTTTGTTCAAGCCTGAAGCACATAAACTCAGTTAATGTTGTGTCAAACTATAATTGGTAAGTAAGATTTTAAGAATCAGTAACATTAGGATCTACATTTACATAATACTCTAAAGAGTAGACATTTTAACTCAAACTATCAAACACAGGTGTAAGAATAAATTAAAATGACTACTAAAGGCAGGTGTGCCTGCAATAGGGTTGACTGGTTTAACTTAAAGGCACACCTAAATGGAAGAGACATAAGAAATGTGAGTGGTTACGCCTAAGATGTGCCTGCTTTGACATGTCTAAATGTCTACAAGGACAAAGGTCCCTCAGAAAACTTTAAATGTCATTTGTATGAACCATTACAATTCATCATCCTCAATCAAGAAGACACTAAACAAAGTTTCCACAAAAGCAGATGGTTTTAAGGTCAGAAACACATTTTTCAAGTCTGGCTCCTTCACCATCTAGCTGAGTCTACAGCCACAGTGGCACTTAAAGCTCTGTAATATGATCATTACATCATCACAAACTACATTACAGTGAAAGGTTATGGCCGTAACTCGATGGAACATTCACAGGTCGAATACACTCATTTGGCTGTAGTGGTAATGCAATTTTGAACCAAATTTTCTTGCTTCCTATTGAACTTTTCGTGTTAACACTGACAGTCACTGTATGTAAAACATGTCACCAAGTTCTCTATTTGACAACTGGGACAGGCAAAATGGTTTGTTTTCCACCAGTCACGGATCTTTACGGCAGCAGCCAACAGGTAATGCTACAACGTCAGTAATGAGACCAATGACCCAAACAAGTTTGTCACTAAAACAAAATAAAAAACGCCGGTGGAGATTATCAAACGAAGAGAGGACGACCATTCAGCCGATAGAAAGCAGGTGGATAATGTTAAAATGCGAACCACAGGTATCGTAGTGCGCTAACATGAGATTAGCGGTTAATAGCAGGTGATCATCTTCGTCCTTAGCTAACTTGTGCTATAACGCCCCTTATCTGTTAGTGATGAAACAGCGCGAATGTACAAGTGAAATAAAACCAACATAAATAGTATTTCAGTTATTTGCTACGACAGGTTTACTCACCCTCTCTTGTTGTGGTTTGTGTCTCATTCAGGAAGTTTTCTGCCTGACAAAGCTCTGACCGAGAACCGGGGAGGGCGGTGTTGAGAGTTGTCCGTTAGTATCACACGAACGGCTCGTTGTAGTTCTTTCGGTTACGCCTCAGCCATGTCTTGTCATTGTAATGGCCACCACAATAGACTTCAATTCCCAAAAATGTACAGGTGGTGTTTTATTTTAACCCCTGTAATGCTTAAATTGACGAGCTAAGTATGGATATTTTTGGAAATATTTAAATTTCTAGAGATCACATAATGAAAAATCTGCCCTCTTTGGTGTGCAAAAGATACATTAAGATTTTAAAATAACAAAAAAATTAAGGAGGTTTCAGTGTAGTTTTAAATTATTATTGCGTTGAAGGACAAGATAGTTCTCTGCCTATTACAATCATTAAAAGTTAGCGGAAGTAAAAAGCAGTAGTGTCAACAGAAGTATCAACAACATTCACCTAATGTAAGACTCGTTTTAAAAGTATTCGTTACACTCATTAGAGCAGCGAATTTGATAACAATAAAAAGATACAATGCAAACGGTTACAGCACGCTAACGTCAATTATGTTATGTCGTTAGCGGCCATAAGATACACATTCAGGCAGGCAATATCTGAATTTAGAAAATCTAAATATTTTAAGAAAAATATTCGGCCTTCTAAACGTGAAACATGTTCAGTGACTTGTACAGAAAACACGAAACCGCTGTGAGGTGGGACGAAAACATTGATATGTTAAGCGTAAACAGTTAGCGTTAGCAAAGACGACAAGAGGCAGGAGATCCTTATCTTGTTTCACATCGATACTCTTTGGACAACGTTCGTGGACCAATCGAAGTGGAGTGGGCGGGGTCTGCGGCAAATGAACATGCAGCGAGCTGCGGCGGTGGAGGACGGCATCAGAACAGAGAGAGACTGCAAACGTGCATCCATCCTTCTATCCACTTTATCGGTAAGACCCGTTTTGTGCCATAACCTACACTTGATTCAGGTTTAGTCACAGAAGCTGTGCTGATTTATCTGAACAACGCGAGAGGTTACAAAACCTGAACTGCTTAGCTTTTCCAAGGTATAAAATAATATCCTATTTTGAGTTTTTCCATGGAATATTTTTTATGAAGGTGTGGGGATTTGTTGTAAAAGGGGATTTAACTGAATATTAAAAGGGATTAAGATGCTGTAATCAACATGTGTAGGTTTTTAATAGGGGGGCGGGTGGAGACGCACATTGGAGCCAAGCATATTTCTTCAAGCCTATTGATTAAAGCCGTTACCCGTTTGTCCACCATCCAATCCTATTAAATTATTGCCGGTGGTCTTCGATTACAGTGCTTGTTCTTGTTGTTTGTTTGTTTGTTTTTTTTCTCACTGAGCTCAGGCATTGCAGGGGGTTCTTGTCCTTGAAATACAGGCAAAGGCGCAGTGAGTGCATGTGTGTGAATTAACGAGCCAGATTGTAGTAGCCTTGTCTACCCTATCCCCACCCCACACACAAACACACACTTGTTATTCCTTTATGCAGGTCTGCTTGTGTGTGTGTGTGTTAATGGTGCTTTCGGTGAAAAATTCATGTAGTATCCAGACTGAAAAATTCATTTGGTTTAGATATCTGAGAGAGAGACAATCCTTAATTATATATGTATAAATTAAATTTCACCACAGGATAAATATAAAGAATTTTAAAGCAAAGCCACGTGGGGACAAAAAGAATGAAAAAAAAGGTCAATAATTAATAGTTCAGTGTTTCTGCCTCTTATGTCTCATTCTCTCAATAGACCCATGATCTCTTTAGCAACTAAGATAATGACTTCCTAAATCCGCATGTAGGCCCATAGTTTCTATCAGCTCCAAAACAGTATCCCCTTAGTTATAATCCCAATGTATTAATCCCATATGCATCTGAATCTCTGGTTAATCTCTGTTGATATATAGCCTGCTGTTTCCTTCCTATGCCCTCTTATGGTGTTAGTGTGTAAATGTATGTGTGTGTGTCCTGCCTGTTCCCACTGAGCGCTGCATTAATTGCATTTCAATAATTAAATGTCTTTCAAATCAGCCTAGCGAAACAAAACGAGCGGTGAAGGGAGAAGCAGCTGATTGGGTTTGTACACTCTGCACACAGCGCGTGCATGTGTGTGACTGCCAACCATGCATAACCTTGTTTTTATGTATGTGTGTGCAGGAGTGTTGACGTTTTTCTGTCAGTCAGTTACATATTCTGCTATGAGAATAAGAGGATATTTCCAGTAAGTGCTGCATTTGACTATAGTTACATTCTCTGAGGCTAGAATCAAAGTGTTATGTGCTGCAGTATGAAGTGAGAAAATCTAATTTAATCGTTCTTTGTCCTGAAATACCTTTATGCCCATGGTTGCTGAAGTTGAATGTAATGAAAACGCAGAAGAACAAAGGAATGGCTGTGATCAGCATGAAAACTTGCTTATTTTTCTCCCACAGATGGATTTCATACATATGAAAAAACCTTGAAAAAATGGCCTGACAGTTTAGTTTATATAACACGTGTATTTAACGTTATTATAAACATAAAGACAGAAGGATATTTTAGATTTTAGCAGTGCTTCTTGTGCATTCTTCTGTTCACTTTCCGAGTAAACTCATATACTGTGGCACCACCACCTGCACAGCACACACACACACGCACACACACACACACACACACACAGCAGCAGCAGGTCTGTTCCCTGTACAGTCTGCTGCAGTAAAGACACAGGGGATTAGTTTCTACCTGGCCAGATAGGAGGATGAGAGTGGAGAGAGAGATTCACAGAGAAAGAGGTCAAGAGTTACATTTGCAAGTTTTGGAGAAGAGAAGAAATCAAAAGAATGGAGATAGATGATCTACTTGGGTGAAGGCACCAAACTGTGAGTCACTGAAACCCAGAATAAAATACTGGAATTAATACACAAAATCAAAAAAGAAACCTCTAAAATATCAGATAGATTCAACCAAGATCCTACGTTATTTTTTAATATTTGAAAATAATGATTTTCAAACAGAAGCATAATTTTTTTTAATGAACAATTTCTTTTAAAACTCTAAAAATTTAAGAGAAACATTTGCTGTTGTCAGCAATCTTTTAAATCTGGCACACTCTGCCTAGCTCACATTAACACTGTCGTTCACACACACATGCGCACACACACGTGTATCCTGGAATCGATCTGTTGATTGATTGGTGGTGCTAAAGGGATGGGCTGAGTGTAGAGGATGACCGATGGAAGAGAGAAAAGTCTGTGAGCAGGGCAGTAAAATGGATGAAATGATGGGTAATACTCATACTTTTTCCCTCACTTAAACTCTACGGCTGCAGTTACCGGCTCAAATACCGAATCGATTTGAATGATCCCCCTAATTGTCTCACTTGTCACTTTTGTTGTTTCTCTCCATCTCTTCTCGATGCATCATACCTGTTTGCTAGCTAACTCTCCATCTCCTGACACGGGCCTCATAATTACAGTTCAGTTTGGGACTGAATCAAAAACCTTTATCATCCACCTGCCCATCACTTCTCACACATAATCACCTGCCTTATCTCCCTTTCTTACCTGTGCGCCGCACACATACATACACACATTTACCGCACAGGACTACTCGATGGCGACCTTTCTTGTTCTCTGGTGTCTCCCTGGTCTTTAGTCAATTTGAAAAAAAGCCTCCAGTCTTTTCACTTTTACCACTGACCCCAAATAGAGGCCGATCCAATTACAGCTCAAACCTCATACCTGCGCTCCCACAGCGCCGTAGTTGTTGCTGTATGTGTGTCTCTCTGAGTGTGTTTTTTTTTTCTGATACGCAGAAAAAGAAGAGAGACACTGTTGAGTTTGTCTTGGCAGAGTGTTGGGGAGCAGTCAACCATCTTGCCATGCAGGGGGCCGTTAGATATCACTGGCTCTGAATCAAAGCTGGTATCTGCGTGGAAGCTGCCTCTATTCTGCTCTTTCAGCGCGCTTCCTGTCTCTGCCTATCTGTCTTTATTTGTGTCTTCCTCCCTTTCGCTAATTTTCTACCAACACCTCCTCCTTGTTTTGTTGATTCCTATGTCTGCTGGTCTTTTATTCCTCTCTCTCTTTCACTCTGTTAAACTGTCCTTTTATCTCTCTGTCTCTGTCTCTCTCTCTGTGTCTCTCCCTCTGGGTGTCTCTGTTAGCAAGGATTAATAAAGGGTTGTTAACCTCTGTTTGCCCTCTGTGGAGTGTACAGTGAGCATCCTGGGACTTCAGACAGGTTCCATAGCACGTTATGTCATTTTCTAACAAGGGGCTAAATGAGCCAAGGCACTGAGCTTAGGATGGGCTGCGGATAGGTAATTTTGTCTGTCATTGGGATGGATATAAGCGGCAGTGGTAGAATTTTAAAGTAGAGTAGAGCTAATGACAGTTGTACTGAACTACTGGATATAATGTAGGTGTTACATGTAAGATGAACGAGTGTGGAAAATTAGAAAGTGATGAAATAATACCATGATTATGTACATGAAAAATATATCATCTTATTATGGCCTCTACTGTATGTTGCAATTTATTTAAACTGGACAAACAGGCAGCAGATACTCAGCTCATTGCTCAATGCCAGGTCTTTGTTTTGTTAATGGGTTGTAAGTGTTTAAGAGGTGCTAATAAACTGTTGCCACACCCACAGTAAACAACACCAAGAACACAGAGTTTTACGCCTAAAATATAAAAATAATGAGGAGATAAATATGGGGAATGATAATGTAGAGTTCAAGTTATGTGTATTACAGTGTGTATTCAGTGCTGCTTTCTTAATTATATTAAAAAATTATAATCTATTGCACATTTCACACTTAGTTATAATTTCTATGCACAGTGAGATTAAATAAATTGAATTGGCCTCTTTATAAATAAAATGCTGTAAATGAGCCAGTCCTACAGTAATTGGAGAGTCAATTTGTACTTTCTAGTATGAGACACAATGTTTTCCCTCAGATTTTACTGTCCAAGTGTCGATAATAATTTAATCATGGCTGAATTCCATTCAGCTGATCTTGTTTCAGGGCTCTTTTATTGTGCACGCTGGCTCACTGTCACACTGTCATGACTTACTGGGACAAAAGGCCTGTGAAAAAGGTCCAGTGTATGAGGGCCATGTTAATGTAACACTGGCAGTAAAATAGTGTTGGAATTTATTCTAAGTTTTTCAGTTTGATGTGGAAGTAATTAGCTAAAGGTTTAAGCTGAAACAATCCAGTTTTGAATTGGAAATTGACTTGTGAAAGCATTAGCAGTATTAGCTTTAGGGGAGCAGGTACTGCTTTTAAAGAAATTGAGCCATGAAAGAATTTGTTTTTGATGTAAAACACTGCAAACCTCTTTAAAATCATGCTGAAGTGGCAGTTATTTTTCCTTTAAAAGGGCACAGTGGTGAGTTTCATATCAAACCAATAAATGATTATCATTTGCTTTAAAAATTTAAAATTCTGACCATATTCTTTAATAGGCATCTGGATTTCAGACTATCACAAAAATGTTTGCTGCGATCTTTGTTTTTATCACATTTACATCCACACAATCAGGCTTCAGACAGGTAAACCAGACAGGGAAAGTCCAATCAGTGGGTACTTTATCAAAATTATTCTGTTGTGTAAAAATTTGTATTAAAGCATCAATATAATTTTGATAAAGTTAATTTCTAAAAAAAAAAATTATTTATTTTTTACCATTTTTTGCTGCTGTTTTCATATTGCGACAGTACAAGTAAGGTGGGAAAGCAGAACAGACAACTTGATTGATGAATTGTATCCATAATTGGACCGAGTAATGGAGGTCCCTGACCCATCCGACTTTAGCGCCTCCTTTCTCCCAGAATGCAATGCTCAGTGCTGGGCTTTATTGCAGCCTCTGTGTGTAAATTTTCTCTGCCTTGGGAGCCTGAACATCAGCGAGTGAGCAATAGGTGAGAGACGGGTATTTAATCAAACTGGGGAAGTGAGACACACACACACACAGACCTGAGTGAGTTGAGATTCATGATGTGAGGTTTCATGTAGGTTTAATCATTTATAGTGAGTCTATTTGTCTTCTTGCATTTTACTCAGCTGAAGAGCAGAACAATATGTAGAAAGCAGCTGCTGTGGCGCCTCGGAGGAAAACTCGAAACTCATTATTGATAATCAGACTTCATTATCTCTGTCCTGCAAAGCCCTTTATAAGTTAGACATATTCATGCCATTTTTAACAGAGCGTCCATTGGAGAGATTCAAGGGTTTTTTTTTTTCTTTTGGTCCAGACATAATCATAGACATAATTCTTTGCAGTTTATTCCCAGAGGGTTAGGCCTTGATGAAATGGGATGTTCGCACTTTCTCAGAATTTATCAACGTGCCAATGAGCTTCAACAGATTGGAAATGTACTTGGAGCTGAAGTGAAGCTGTGAGCCGGAGCGGAGAGGAGTCGGCCAAAGAGGGAGACTTTTTTGTAGCGATCACTTCCAGAGGAAAGAAGAATAGCAGAGCTTGGCTAGTTTTTATCCAAATTTCTGAGCCCAGTCAGTTTACTGCATGTGAGTCTGGGAAGTGTGTCTGTGTGTGTGTGATTTCCTACCAGACAATGTCAGAGAGTGCACTGAGTGACAGAACTGGAGCTGGAGTTCTCGCAAAGAGAGAAAATGCTGAGTAGAGTTGAAAAAAGGGAAGAGTTTATCTCCCCACTTGGAAGGAGGAAGATATCTTTTAAGGGTAAAAAATTCTCTGTCAGCTCGGCAAAACGAAAAACGTCAATCACCGGCAGTTGCCTTGGTAACCTTGGTTTGGAAGTGTATGTAGAAATGTGTGCCTCCAGTGTGTGTGTGTGTGTGTGGAAATGTGTGTACCTGTGGCTTTGAACCATGACTGACGATGTCCATGTTTAATAAATTCCTCTGGCCTCACAAGCATGCCGTCTCAAGGTGTTGGGTTTAAATGGCAGTAAGGATTAACGTACGCGCTGTGGATTTTGGTGACGTCACATTTTAATTGCCGAAATGTCAACTGCAGCTCCATTCTGCCTGAGAATTAGGATTACAAGAAGAGATTAGAGGCTGCTTTTAAAGGCCACTGAGTTTAATTGCATGGAATTAATCAAATTGTCAGGATTAAACTCTTGCAACTTAAACCGTAAGAGATTTTTGTAACACATTCGGTTCTTTTAGTCACGAGAGAACATTTCGTAGCTGGGTGTTGGGTTTCTCTGCTTACCTGTGAGGCATGCTGGGAACCCCACCTGAGTAGACTGGAGCCAAAGTTGGGCTCTTTGTCATCAGTGGAAAAACTGGCAAAGTGTGAGATCCTCTTGCAGACAGCATGCTGCAACTCTAAAGGTCAGAATGGTGTCATATTTACAAGTAATAGCCAGCCACCCACGGTGTTATAATCCACTAACACATGCACGCTTGCACACAGACACACACAGGTGCACAAACAGTGATGCTCCACACTACTTTCCCTGGCTTAGCTGCATGGCTGGGTCTTTCCTTACAGAAAGCAGGGCTGTCTGTCTCAGAAAAGTTCAGCTCCCACAGCTCAGAAGGTCAGGAACATTACCGCCATTTACATCTCTGCCAGCCGCCCCCTCCTTCCCCTCTGCCTTTCTTTCCTCTCTCTGGGTCTCTCTCTCGCTCACGCTGCAATGTCTGACTCACCGCACAACATGTGAGAGCAGGTGATCACACGTGACTAAACGGTGTATTAAATGCAATACATCAGTTGTGTGCCTTTGGGCGTCATTTGGTTTTCCCTTTTTTAATTCTATTTAAAGTCGTGCATCATTAATGTAACAAGGCTTTAACCACGACTCCTGCGCCCGCCAACTTGATGGACCGTCCTGCTACAGTACGAGTCGAATGTAGCTTAAAATATGATCAGCCTAATTATCTTACAGAATTAATATCAAATGATTTAATATAATTTGTCCCACTCTGATTCCCCTTTAACCTTTTTGGACCTGATGAAGGGACACTTTTATTTAAAAAGGGACACTGTTATTCAATTTAACAAATTTGTTTCCGACAGCAAGTCCCATGAAAAGAAGCAAAGCCAATTCATCAGTTTTTCTCTTTATTCTTTCTGATTTATCTCTAATTCTCTGCTCCAAGCCACTTTTTTCTGAAGCTGTAAAATAATATAAAATGCTCAAAAATGTATAGTTTGTTTTTTCCCAATGGATCAATAATTTCTTGAACTAGATTGTTACCTTAGTTTCTGACAAAATTACTAAAAAAGGAACACATGGTTGATTTGTTTCGGTCTTTTTTAGAAGCATATTTATGCACTTTTGATGCTCTAGTGAGTATTTACAACAAAACAATGGTCTTTATGGTTTAACTTAAAATAAATTGCCATATCTGATACTGCATGTTACAAAGATCAAACCATTGTTGCTGTTGCTTTCTACATATATATATTTAATTTAACAATAAGACTGCTTGTCTTTTGAATATGGCCAAGGTCACTGTCTTGCAATGACACTGTGCAATAGTGCAAAACTCCATGAAAATGTTTATGTATTCAGTTACATGAACAACAAAGTGAAAAGTGAAGTGTGACTCCACTCTGTAAAGTCAACAGTGAATTTCCATTTGCAGACTCAAGTGGATTCAACTCCAGCTGGCAGTTTCATCGGTGGCACGCTTGTCAGAGGCAGTTTAAAAAAATTCTCATAGATGGAAAAGTAAGAAGATGAGATCTTAACTGTCAGCTTCGAAGGACAATGCAGAAGTGACATTTCGGCAAAGTGTGTTATGCAAAAGAATGAAGAATTGTAATTAAAATCTTATAACCTAGATGCAGTTCAGTAAAAGACAAAGGCAGTGCTGGATGACTTTGCACAAGTTTTAAAATTTTATTCAGAGAGCATTACTGTTAGGATAATGCTAGCAATAATCTATATATTTGTATGTAATTGACAAGGTCAAATACCAAAACCAGTGATAATGCCACTCAATCCCAAATCACTGAGTGTCTTTGGAAATCTAAGTTTTTTAAAAAGGCTCAGATATAAATTGTTTTTTTTTTAAGAAAAACACTGAAAAACAATTTTCTGTATGGATTTGATGCTCCAGTAAGTACAATAGCAAAAAAGTATATGTGGGATTGAGTCAAAATAAACAACAGTCCCTGTTCGTGTTGATAAAGGAACATATCGCTCAGTAAAACTGTGTAGCTCTATAATTTGTTTTAATAGTTTATGGACAATGATGGAGGTCAATGGCACAAAGTTCCATAAACAGAGTCCTATAAACAAAGAAGCTTCAATCAACTCATTGTCGTTTTTTGTCTTCTCATGAAATTTTTGACAGTGAGACAAAACACAGAATATTACGAAGCTAATGACATTGCTGCATCCCCAAGGTTTCACTGTTTTATTTTGGAGGGAAAATTGTTTGTCACATGCCAGAGCACAGCAGAGGAAAGCACAGGATGGGGGCACTAATTTTCTGGCTGCAGCCCGTTGTTGTTGTTGTTGTTGTTGACACTCAGGTATATTGTCAGCCCAGTCACCATTACAGACTGTACAGCAGCAGATTCCAGCCCTGCATAGTTTGGCTAATAGAGTCCTCTATACAAAGTGTAAAAATGACAACAGCACAGCAGAGACACAAACAACAAAACTAATGGATTACATGACTGTGCTGTCCTCGTTTGACATTGATATTAATTCAGTTAAGTTTTACACTGACAGAATTATGTTGGGCTACATCTATGACACTTCTACGTCTATGTAGCTGATCTAGTTACACAAATCAGAAAGACTTCGCATCCACACCAGTGGGGTTATCTCAAAACTGAGGAAAATCCTGCAGATCATGGGACCTGACCAGTGGCTGCTGCAGTCCTCAGAGGCACGAACTGGTTCTCTGGGCCATCATTTCTGTCAAAATTTAAGCAAGAATCAACCATGCAGGCAAACAACTTTGAATTAGTCCATCCAGACTTGGATCAAGAGATTCACCCTCAAGTGACAATCCTTGCTACAAAGGTGACAGCAAGTCTTCTCAGATCTCTCAGATTTGAAAGGTTCTCCACTTGGAAGTCCCTGACTAAAGCAGTTTCCAAGCTCATCCAGAGAGTAAGAGCCTCCTCAAAGACTTCAGTCACGCGTAGCAATAAAGAAAGTGAAAGTGCACAAGCAATAATAGTAATAATCAAGGCTGTTCAGCAAGATGTCTTTCCAAAGGAAGTCCAATGTCTTTCCAAGGGAGATCCAGTACCAAAGCAAAGCACATTGCAGAAGTTAACCCCATTTCTGGACAAAGAAGGACTGTTAAGACTAAGTGGCCGCATGTCCTCACTTGTCTTTTGATGACAAACACCTTCTGATCATTCATGAACATGTTGCAACCTTATTGGTGAGACATTATCATGAGCAAGTAGCGCATCGGGGAAGACATTTCACAGAGGGTGCTGTTAGATCAGCTCAAATGTGGCTAATTGGGGGAAAAGGACTTGTGTCAAAGGTAATGCATAAGTGTGTTGTTTGCGGCAAATTAAGAGGGAAGCTGGCAGAACAAAGGATGTCTGACTTGCCACTGGACAGACTCTCTATTGAACCACCATTCACATGTCGGCTTGAATGTTTTTGGCCCATGGACGGTGATCTTTAGAAGGATGAGAGGAGGTCATGCTGGGAACAAGCGTCGGGCTATCATGTTCATGTGCCTCAGCACCAGGGCTGTCCAAATAGAAGTTGTAGAATCTATGACTACAGCGAACTTCATTAATGCACTCAGATGTTTCACAGCTATCAGAGGACCTGTGAAGACACCTCGATCAGATCGAGGCACAAACTTTATCGGGGCCTGTAAAGAGCTCAACTTGAAAACAGATGACCCTGATCTGAGAACTTACCTTTACAATAATAAATGTACTTGGAGCTTCAACCCTCCCCACTCCTCTCTCATGGGTCGAGTGTGGGAGAGGATGATCAGCGTTGCACGACACATCCTGGATGCTCTTCTACCACTGCTAAAGGATAAAACATCTCTTCTGACACGAAGGTCTTACCACTCCGATGGCTGAGGTCTCTGCCATTATGAACTCAAGACCGTTGGTAACAGTATCCTCTGACCCAGAGGAACCAATAGTCCTCACCCCATCGTTGTTGTTGACGCAAAAGACGAAGTCACTGTCAGCTCCTGCTGGAGACTTTCAGACCAATGACCTGCCCATCAAGCACTGGACTAGGGTCCAGGGCCTTGCGGACACTTTTTGGAGAAGATGGAGACGGGAGTACCTGACCACACTCCAACCCAGAAGGAAGTGGTATTCTTTTGCAGGAAGGAGATCTTGTTCTGGTTAAGGATTTGCAGGCCAAAAGAACTGACTGGTCAACCAGACTTGTTGATAAAGCTATACCTAGCCAGGATGGTAAAGTAATTAGACAAGGCACTTCTAAGATGTACTTGAGACCTGTCTCAGACATTGTTTTACTTTTTCATAAAGATAATGAATGGTGGTAAAATGCATCATACCAGGCGGGGAGTGTGCTGTCCTTGTTTGACAGCCTTGGTTTGTTTCTGTTTTTAAGTGTATTTCTCAATTCAGCCACTAGGAGGATTAATGTGCGTGTGAGTGTGTGAATTTTGGCTAAACACAGTACCCTTATCACCTTCCTGTTGACCAATAACAAGTTAGAGTGTATCCAGCTGGTCAGCCAGAGAAAGAAACAAAAAGTATGCAGTTCTTGGTGAGCAGAGTAACCGCTCACTGGCAAAGGCAGAATTCTTTGACCATTTTGGCATTCAGGGACGACTGGAACCGTACACACTGAAAAACATGCTCAGAGACTATGCAGGTTACAGGAAGGTGTGCTAAAAACTCGGTCATTAAGTCCATAGATGGACTGTCTCAGCTCTCTCTTCCTACCCTCATTGAGTGTGATATGATTCCCGACGACAGAGCAGAGATCTCATCGCCTGAAATTGCCCATCATTGGCCACACCTAAAAGCAGTGATGACTGAAATCCCTGAAATTGATCCAGATGCAGATATTCTCTTACTCCTTTGAAGAGACATCCTCAGTGTCCACAAGGTCAGAGAGCAGTAAAATGGACACCACAATGAGCCCAATGCTCCTAGATCTTGGGTGGGTCATCGTTGAGGATGTGTGCCTTGGAGGGGCACATAAGCCAGCAGACAGCATCAGGTGTTACAGAACAGACATCCTGCAGAAAGGACGACCTTTTCTCTTGAGTCCATGCAAGAACACTATTCAAATCAAGAAAAGTCCAAACTTGAGCATTCAGAGAGTCGTGCAACATGTAGGAAGTGAGATGGACATTCTTGGCAGCCAGGTGTTTCAAAAAACACAGAATGATGAAACATTCAATCAAAAGTCTATAGAGATAGTTCCAACACATGGGTTGCCCCCTTACCTTTCAGATCACCTGGGAAACCACTTCCAAATAACAAATCTGAAGCCTGGAAGCGCCTCATGGTCCTCATGCAAACACTAGACAAGAAACCCAGGATGAGAGAATAATTTATCGAGTTTATGCAAAACATGTTCGATGAAGAACTGTTTACCTACCTGCCAAACTGAAGCAGACGTTTAGGGAGGTCAGAATAATGACATTTCATCATCCTTGCTCTACATCCATCTCTTCCATGTGTCTCTCTCTCCTTATGATATATACTGACTGTCTTTTTTATGTTTGGGCAGCAGAATGTAACAGCAAGAAATAGGTAAAGTAGAGAGATGTGAAGGGGGTGATTGATTAAGATAGATAGAACATATCAGGTCGAGAGGGGGATGAAGAAGAAGGGAAGTAGTGTCATAGAGGATGGAAGGACGAAAAGGCCTTTTTCTAATCAGTCCTTTTGTACAGACAGTCAGAAACTCGCGCGCACACACACACACCAATTATATACAGTGACAGAGATCTTTCAAGAAAAAAGCTGATTTGACTCAAGATGATAACAATGTCCATAAAATATGTATGAATTAATTTAGCAGATATGCTCTGTACATCAAAAACTGACTCCAGTACAGCTGTAGTTACCCCACAGTCTTGTTATTTATATAAAATCTCACCGCCCTTGATTCCCTTTCTCTTTATCTCTTTCTGTCTGATATTTCTATAACAGCACACAGCTGGTTTGAAATCTTAGGTTGTGTATTTCTCACTGATCCACTGTTTTTTCATCTAAATTCAAGTGTGTGATGTGGTGATGTGTTTTTCTTAGTTCTTCAGATCTCTCTGTTGTTTTATAGCATTTATTTAAGAAATTTTCCCGCATCTTTTAAAGAAAACAGAGTCCTCTTTTCACTTTTGCTAACAAGTAAAAACAGTTACTGTCTGTCTTTTTTAGCAATGCGTTCTTTTTTTTTTGCCTTCACAATTTAAATTGGCAGAATGATTGACTGTCTCTCTCCCTCTGCTCTCCTTTCGTCATCCCGCATCCCTGCTCTCTGTACTTTCATCTCCGTCTCCCTCCCTCCCAAAATCCTCTTGTCCTTCATCTCTTTTTCTACTTTACACAATAATCTTCTCTACCTTTATCGCTCCTCCCCTCCCCTCTGCAATCCTCTTCTCTTTAACCTCTCTATCCTCTCTGCAATCCTCCTCTCTCTACTTTTGGCTCTGTCCCTCCATAAATCATTTTCTCTCTTTCATCTCGTCTTCTCTCTATCCTTATCTGCTTCCCTTCCTTCCACACCTCTTTGGCTGCCCATCCCCCCCTCCATCTCTCCAATCACTCATTTCCTGTAACCCCACATCCATCCATCCATCTTCTCCCCCCCAAACATATTTTTCCTCCTTCTTTGCCTCACTCACTTCCCATCCTCTCTTTAATCCCCCTTGCTCTCCATCCTCACATTAAATTTGTCTTCTTTTTCCATCCATTCACCCTCTTTTTGGCTCAGCTTCCTACGGTCCGTGCTGCAATGTTGATCCTGGCCGTTTTGTCCCCGCTTGTCCTCTTCGTCTCCATCCTGTTGCCGAGTTACTGTTGCCGGGCGGCGGACATTCAGGAGTTCTCGGTCAGACTGTACCACCGGCTGCAGGCGGCGGGGGATCAGGACAACATCATTTTCTCCCCGCTGAGCGTGGTTGTGGCCCTGGGCATGGTGGAGCTGGGAGCCAGGGGGGCGTCACTGGAGGAGATACGACAGGCTGTAGGATTCAGCCACCTGCTGCCAGGTGAGAGACACATTTATACACACAGGTTCAACAGCATCATCAGGGTCAGTGGTGGGTGAAGGAAGAAGAGTTGAATCCAAACTGGTGAAAGTCTTTGGCAAGAAAATGCAAGTGTAGGTTCTATACAATCAATACATATTCACAGAACAGGGCACCTCACCAATTTTACACATAAAGTTCAGTTTACTTGTTACGTGGAGGTCTACTTATCCTGTGGAAAAAAATGAATATGGCCTCTGTTGTTCTGGAGGGAGCTTTAAATAACCTGATAATGTCTTAAGGGTTTTCTTCACCTGGACTTGAGTTGTAATTTTTCCAGCACAAAGTTGAGGTGTGTAGTTGGAAAGCTGCTGGAGGTTTATGATGGGATGGCCCACATTTCTCATATGTTCAGTCCTTTATACACTGGATTTTATGACCAGGAGTTCCCTCAACCCTGAAAACTAAAAGACGAGCACGAAAAAGTTGCGTTGTAAAATATGAATAAAATGATAAATGCATATGTATTTCCACTAAGATTTCATTTCCACAGTGACAGCATTATTTTGAGTTTTAATAGCTGCAGTGGCACTTTGATTTAAAAAGAAACATGATCATACATGTGCCTCATTTCTCATTTATTGTATCTTATATGCAAATAAAGTGGAATTTTTCTATCGCTGTTCATCATTTAACAAAATATCTGTTTGGATATTTAAGTACGACCTTAAAACCACCGTGTAGAATTGTTTTCTGTATACAAAATCACATAATGAATTTGATTCTCCCTCCCTCTGTTCTTAAGGTGCAGAGTTCTCGTTGCTCCAAAACCTGACTGAAGCTTTGTCGGATGATGACACCCACTACGTGATCCGATTCGCCAACAGCCTCTTCCTGCAGGAGGGCGTCACCTTTAACCCTGAGTTTCTGCATCTCATGAAGAAGTACTTTCGGGCTGATGTGGAAACGGTAGACTTCAAAAAATCAGCAGCTGTGGCAGAGAAGATCAACAACTGGGTGGCAAATCATACTGAGGGTGAGTTAGTGTGGGAGGCAGGAAGACGAGGGAAAAGATACAGATGAAGGGAGGGTGATGGCATGAATACATAATCACATCTGCAATCCCAGCATACTGTAAACTCATGTGCAACATTGTCAAAAGAGTCACGTCATTATTCGTTTGATCACATCAGCTACAAAAACTAAATTTAATGAATACATTTCCAACCCTTAGTGGCACAAATCTCCATCTTTATGCTTGAGTGCAACTTCAAAAGCTGCTTCACAGCAGGAGGGTTCCTCAGGCTAATGACAGCTAATGTAGATCCTCATACACTGAACGAATGGTTCCCCTCAGGTAAGATCCGGGAGCTGCTGTCGGCCGAGGACTTCAGCAGCATGACCCGCTTGACCCTGCTGAACGCCATGTACTTCAGAGGCTCCTGGAAAAGTCCATTCAGGCCAGAGAACACCAGAACCTTCTCCTTCAGCAAAGACGACGGCTCTGAGGTCCAGACGCTCATGATGTACCAACAGGGAGACTTCTACTATGGTAGGCATGAGCGTGTGTGTGTGAGTGAGTTTACTTTTGGCTCTGTTTTTTGTAGAGCCCTTGAATTTTTGCTCGTGTTTCCTGAGGTTATTTAAAATGTTAATCTTAAGTCTAAAATATTCATATTTGGAGTGTTATTCCCGGGAAAGGCTCCTCTTTTCAGCTCACTGCTGCTTATTTTTTTTTCTCTTCTCTTGCACAAACTCCTCTCGAATGTCTTTGTGATATGGTCCTATAGTTTGAAGACATTTTTGTTAATGTCACACAATATTAGCAGCATTCTTCTGTCTTAAGTCATGTAATATCATTTAGTTTTAGCTAAATCTTCTCTTACAGTAGTAAGAACAAAGAACATTTGTCTTTCCACCGATTTTGTATTTTGTTCCTTCATTTTTCTACCTTTACAAATCTATCTGTTGAGGTTCAGGTTGATGTTTTTATTAATGTCTGCTTCTGATTGTATTGCAGGATGTCAGGTCTTGCCAGTTATTATACTGCTTTTTAATTATCTGGAGTAGTTTTAGAGAAGTTAGGTCGCTATGAAAAAACAAAATGTCTTAGCTTCTCACTAATTTAATACTTCATCATTAAATCATTACAAAAACCATGCACACTCTGGCACTGTTTTTACTGTCAATGGACCAAAAAAAGTTCTTTTAAGTGTTTGAATGATTGAAACATAAAGAACTGAGCAATTGTATCCATGGTTGCAACTGACTGCATACTTATTTAGTCTATAAAATGTCACAAAGTAGGGAAATATGTACATTGCATATTTTCAAAGGTTAAGATGTCATCTTAACACCCTCAAAAAACCCAGAGATTATCAGTTCACATTGATTTAGAGCAGAGAAAATAGGGACAACTTAATTTGAAAAGCTGGGATATTTTCACTTCTGGCAAAATTAATTATTTAAACGATCCAAACTGTTCATTTATTCCAAAGCCAGTAATTGTGCATGATCTGCAGTTTTTTTTCTCACACCTTTTATATCCAATACTAATAAATGTGATATTTTGGATTTCTGTCACGCTACTAAAAATACAGTCTAGCTTTACTGGCTGACTTGGTGTTGGCTCAAAGTTCCTGAAGTTTGCCTTAACATTATTTGTAAGGCTATTTTTGTCTGCCTATTTTAACTTTGGAGTACTTCACATGTCTGGTATTGGTGCATTTGGTGTTTTGCTGGCACTGTGAGTTGCTTTTTTTTAGTCCTGCAGGTTGGTGATAGTGCTGTTACATCAGAAAGCTTCCAATCTGTCTCTTTTGCATCTAGTCTTTTTTTTTTTCGTCTGATGTACTGCCAAAGACAGTTACAACAGATCCGTACTGCACTGCTACTAAAATTGAGGCATTTGAGTTATTTTGGTGCCGTCTGAATGTGTGTAGTGAGACTGCACACTTGCGTACACCTACGTTCACAGGGTGCACACATTCTCATCCTCGCACACTCAGGATCAAGGAAATCTGTGTATGTGTGAAACGGTGTGTGTGTGTGTGTGAGTGTGCTGAGCGTACTGCGTGCATGTGTGGATGTGTGTGCTTAAGAGCTGCAGAACAGGGACAGGTCCTTGGGGAGAAGGCTGCGTTTGCTTTCTCATTTTGAAGCACAATCATGTTGGTTAAGTAAAATGTTTTTGGGAGCCACACCCCGCTCTCTGCTGCAATATTGCCTCACTCTGCATCAGAATGCCACATGTAAGTTAATAAAGAATGATGAGTATCTTTTCGCTGAGATTTTTCCCTTTAAGGCAGCTTTAAAGGAAAATACATGTACAAAGATCGGCATTAAGTTAGTGTTAATTGCTCTGTAATCTCCATCTCACACCACATAAACCTCAGTAAGTGAGATAATCCTATGTTTAGATTCAAAATCTAACCAGACGTTTTGAGTATAAAAGAAATATCTCATACTGAGGATGAAATGCAGTTTCTCTTAAGTCAAATAAAATATTTGTGTCTTGATAAGAGTTTTTATCCGTGGGTTCTGTTCAATTAGATACGAGGGACAAGTCTTTTAAAGATTCACCTCAAGGCAATGGAGATAACACTTCTTAGCTTCATGATGTATCTGTCAGATGATTTCAGCTCTTGCAGATGCTGGCACATGTGATGCCATGTTCATTTGTTTCTGAATGTGTGTGGGTGAACATATTTGCACGTTTGAGATATACATGCAAGAATGTGTTTTTTCCTTTAACTCTCTCCCCGAAGAATGTGTTTTTTCTCAGATCCTATTTTGGTTTACTGAGTTTAATTTCCTGCCTGAAGACACTCAAGTGCATGTTTGTGTGAAAAGGACATTGCACAACACATCATCTTTTCCTGCCAAGTTACATTTTTATTTTGGATTTCATCAAGCACTCACAGTACAACGAGTCTAAATACAGTATGTATGTACTGCATTATCACTCCGAGTGTAAACACAGCATCCAGTGTAAAGCATCAGTGGTTTTTAAGCAGTGTGTCAGTGAAATGCAAATAATATTGTGGATCAGTGGGTTTTAACATGCTTACATCTCCTCAGTAAAGTTTGGAGACTCGTGACAGGACACACCAGTGCAAATGTTTGTGTGTGAATATTTGCACAAGTACATATTCTGTTTTTCATGCCTTCTGTCTCCTCCCTGCCAGGTGAGTTCAGCGATGGCTCACAGGAAGCTGGGGGTGTGTACCAGGTGTTAGAGATGCCCTATGAAGGGGAAGACATGTCTATGATGATCATTCTGCCTCGGCAGGAGGTACCACTGGCAACCCTGGAGCCCATCATCAAAGCACCGCTGCTGGAGGAGTGGGCTAACAATGTCAAACGGCAGAAGGTTGAAGTCTACCTACCAAGGTGAGAGATGAGACACAAACACTCACACTTGTATGCAAGAAAACTAAATAACCCATCATCTCCCCCTTATAAGCAGGGGTGGGCTGATGATTTTAAATGCTCACATGCTGCCATATGATATCTTAAGTTTGTGACACATTAAGCTTCAAAAATTGCTCTGCTAGCCTGTTTTTTTGGCCAGTTTTACATTCATTAGTGATTATCTGCTGTATGTAAAAAAGACATCTTAGAGTTACGCTCATTGGTTACGCTAAATAGTTCCATTTCCCACAATCCAAAGCCCTGGAGAAGGTACATGGAGTAAGTGCTGTTTTATACTAAGCAGACAGAAAAAGCCAGACAGACAGCAATGATTCATTAATTGGCATCCTCCGTCATTTGACCTCCCTGTATTACTTGTTTTATTATTGTTGATGTGAAATTCTGGTTCTTAGAAAAGTTGTTTTTTTTGTGTAAGGGCATTAAAATGCATTGTGCACCACCAACCTTTAATATATTTCTCTGTTGCAAAGGGACGTTACATAAGCACTAACATAGACATGGACATACTTTCTGTATCGGTAGATGGAAGAAAAGAAAAGAAATATAAGATAAATGAATACATTTTAAATTTAAAAAGAGAACAGTAACACACAAGCTAGTCGTTGTTGCTGAGTGTAGCTATGCTCCACACACGTGTGAATGTGCACAGGTTGGTTTATGTTTAAAACTCACAGAAGAAAATAAAGATAGAAAAATACTGGTAAAAATCGAAATAAGGGCTATTATATACATATTTTTAAGTGATTTTAGTTTCCAGTGAACTCTGTCTTTGCTTTTGCACTGCCCTACACTCTAACAAATATATAACACAAATATTAAGAGAGGGCACGTTTTTGAAGCTATTAAATTCACTTTTACTTGCACTGCAAATATAAACTTCTGGAATGTTAAAATGTAAATTACGGTACTACCAAGCAGTGCCGGACCCTGAGATAACTGCTTAACATTTGTTTTTCCCTTTAAAAGACATAATGTTGGTTTACACACTAACTCTGCAATAAAGCTGTTATGTAAAAAAATGAGGGAGATGTACAGCCACTGAACACATGCATGCAATGTGATCACAGCTAATTTTTAAACAATAATATTTACATTTAAGACCTGAAATCTATGAGTCTTTTGTAACAAGATGAAACGACCTTCTGCAGGATAAACATTACTGACCATATAACTTTCTTAAATTCTGACTATTCAGGTTTAAAGTGGAGCAGAAGATTGACCTGACAAGCACCCTGCAGGAGCTGGGAATAAAGAACATTTTCACTGAAAAAGCTGATCTCTCTGCCATGACAGGTAACACTCAGCTGTTTTTAAAAGACAAAGACAAACAATTATATAACATGGAAATATTTGACACGTAGCCCATTATTATTATATAAAACAGATACATATGCATAAACAGAAATTTTAAGGGCAGTTAATTCACACAAGGGTTCAGCATGAGAATTTAATTATATATTTCTGCTTCTTAGCTGCAGTGAAGTAGCCTATGGTACTTTCTCAGGTAACCAAGGTAACTGGCACCGAGTGGGCAGGTCAGAGCTGTCACATCATCTGGTAAAAATAGATCCAGAGAGAGCGACAGATGTATACATCAAAGAAATAGAGAGACAGAAAGACTTCAAATCCCATCCAAAGCCAAACAAATTACATATACATATACATATATAACTAGCATGTTAAGATATGAACTGAAGAAATGGTAAGTGAAGTAAAAAACTGACAATGTATCAGTGGCTTCATAGAAAAAAAAACAAATTTAATTAGCTAAAATAGTGAAAAGACTCCTTAAAAACACAAAACTTTTTTTTTTCACTGATGACTCAGTCAAAACAGTTTGTTCTTGATAGTCAGATGAAGCGAACATCATAATCTCGGTTGAACTTCTGGCTGTACAGCACATCCTGTTCTAGCTCAAACGTCCTCAGATCAACATGCACTCAGAGGACATGATCCATCCTGGCAGATAGTCAGATCAGAGAGGGTGTTTTAAAAGGCTTTTAATCAAATCTTAAGGATTGCATCTTATGCCTTCTTGGTGAAGTGACCCCATGCTCTGGTTTGTAATGTTGATTTTAATAATTTGTGGGTTTACCAGCACATACTGGACCCAGAATTTTAAAAAAGTTTGTTCAAAATACAGACTATGAGGAAAGTTATTTTTTAATTTAGACTCAGCATCATACTGTCTTTACATGCTGAAGCTGTTTGTGCTTTTGTCTTTTTTGTGAGATTAGATGACGTTAAGGATCTGTACATTGGGAAGGCGGTGCAGAAGGCTTACCTGGAGGTGACTGAGGAGGGGGCAGAGGGGGCCGTTGGGACAGGTAGACCTCATCTCTTATTCTTATTTTTTCTGATCATTAACATTACTTAATACATGACATTTCTTTAAGAATTGATATCAACGACACATTCATAATCATGAAACACTGCCTCTCTCTGTTTGAAAATAAATGTGCTCTCTTCCCTCTCCCTCTCTCTCTCTCTCTCTCTCAGGAATGATTGCTATGACCAGGAATCTGATGCTGTGCCCGCAGGTCATGGCTGATCACCCGTTCTTCTTCATCATTAGAAGCCGGAGAACAGGTACGTGCGTCTCCATGCATGTAAATGTACCTCTGATGTACGTAATAGTAAGTGTGTTTGACCTGATTTTGACCTTCATTTATTCCCCCCTCTTTTAGGGTCCGTTCTCTTCATGGGCAGGGTCATGACCCCTGAAGTCATCGAGCCCAACGACCATGACTTTGACTCCATGTAACCACGGCGCACGGCAGCTCAGTCTCAGCCAATCAGATCCTGACGTCATAAAACGCTACCTGTCCTCTATCGCCATCTTCAGCTGTGTTTTATACTCTTGAAAAAATAAAAGATATAAGCTGAATATTATACAATATATTATATATTGAGATATGACATACGACATATAATGTGACTGTGTTTTGATACTGGAAGCTTTAAACTCTTGGATACGGACGTGCAGAAAGAGGAAGTTGTAAATATTCTCTCGTAAAGGATTGTTTGTATATGAGCGAGAAGAACACACAATATGTAGTCCGCGCACAACCCCTTTAAGTTCAGCAGCTTCGCACTCATTTGCGCCCACACACACAACGCATAGGACCCGTTTTCTCTTTACTTGTTGAAAAAAATACACACACTCTTTCCTACTGCAGATACAGTATGTGCATACTTCAAGTTTTACAATTGAATTATATTCATATACATTTGACATTGTGTTCTATACATACATATATATATATATGCTCAGTATTTATTGCAGAATAAACATTTGCAAACATTTTGTCCTTATACAATGAATCTTAGTAATATATCAGCTCCAGACAGTATTCTTGTCATTTTTTACACTGTAGGCACATGGCTAATCTGCTGATGAACTAATATGCCTTATCACATCTGAGTGGTTGATTAAGCCTCAGTTGGGCATCTCACAGGTGAGCACAGGGGACTGCGTAACCAAGGCGGGTTGCTATAGTGACGGACTGGAGCATGCAGGCGCACAGAAACCGATCTGCTGCACCATTTTGTACATAGAGAGAGAAATAGTAACACCAGCTGTATTCAGTCTTAAACTCAATAAAAAACATGAATGTGTTCCCATTAAAAAACTGTGTTCTTCTTTATGTGGGGAGGGTGTTTTTATATCTGGTTAAATACTTTTTAAATGTGAGCTGTATGCAGCTTGTATGGGCCATCTGCAGCGTATTGATTTCATTAATCAGAATGCAAACAGCTACTGTTTTATAGTCTTTTTTTAATTAAGGTTAAATAATTTGGTGTTATTTAAAAACACACAATTCTGCTGAAGTATATGAATCAGAATTTTCGAGTAGTTTTGACCTGTTGTGTCACTCATCTTCCACACACATCTTATCTTCAGTCAATGTTTCAGGAACACAGATTATCCATAACATGATTGTCCTACATGATGCAAAACATTGCAAGCGAACAAAGAGGGGAAATCTTTTACATGATAAATTGCAAAAGCAGATTTTCAGTTTACTTCTGCAAACAATAACTCTGTCCTCAAATAACTGGCAAAGGCAATAGATGTGCCGAGCCCAAGTCAGTACAGAGGGAACAATTTCCACAGTCCCCTGCAGTACCAGAGGTTTTTCATTTACCTCTTTGAAATATCTAATAGCTTTTTCATCTCTTTATTGTGCGCAGTGTGTTTCAGCGCTGCAATATCTTAACCACAACAAGCTGTATTGTTGAGGAAGGACAGCCTAAGGCTACAGGAAGTTATCATCTAAATTACTTTCACCAGCTGGTGTGATAGCGCTGCCTTGTGTCTTCATTGTGTGCCACTGAAAGCCTGAATCTACCTAATTCATCCTCCTACCAATAGCAACACCAAGAAAGACAGAAACAGTCCTATAAGTATGTTTTCTTGTTAAAACATTTGATGAGTCCAGCTTTTGCTTTCAACAAATATATATTTTAAAATAATTTAGAGGTTTGGACTGTTAGTTTGCACAACATTGCGAAGGTGTCCCTTTAGTTATGAAGGCATTTCTCACAAATTTCAGAATTTTTAAAAACCAAACAATCAATCAGTTAATATAAAAAAAACCCAGCAGATTAATCCACAGTAAAGATAATTATTAGTTGGAGTCTTAAACAAAATATTTCAAAATGAGCTTCATCCAAACTTTCATTGCAAAAATCCTGCTTTTACATTATAAATCAGGAATAATTATCTAACAATAACAATACAACGACATTACAGACACAAAAAATTTTAGTAAAGTAACACATTCAATGCACTACTTTTAGTTTGATATTAGCAGGCATTCATATAAGAAGCAAACACAAAACAAAACAGACAAAAAAGGTTACAATTTTTTTCGTTTGTCTCGTTTGTTTAAAGAATTTTAGGTCATTTCCTTGTTACCTTTCTCGTGTGTGAAACACCTGAACAATGTTACCAGGCAACCAGCAGCCTAGCGAGGATCAGGTGCTCGGTGTCTCACCTGCAGCGGGTCCACACCGGCGGCAGTCTCTCGCGAGCCAGCAAACGGATGACTTTCTCTCGGTGGAAACCGGCTAACTCAGCAGGCTCCATGGGTCACAGCTACAGCTTTACAAGGCTAAACCGAGCCGTTCATAAGGTGTCAAAGAAGGCCAGGCGGATTTCTAACAAGACGATTAGGACATGTCAGAAAGGTAAACTCACCTGAGATATCAAATTCTGTGTTGTTTGCTAATCTGGTTACAGTATCAAGCGCAGGAAACGACTAAAGCTAGCTTACTTACCTTATACCCTTCAAAATTTTTATTTTCTTTTAATTGGCTATGTAAGGTCAAGCTAAATAATTATCTTAATTACTTTTAAAAATAAATGATCATTTAGCCCTATTCAATCAATAAATAGCTTCAAAACAGCATAACATGTCTAAAGCTTTAGGTAGCGTAATTTTTTTATGCCGTTATCGCGATATTTTTCGTTAGCTTCAGATGACATCTCTTTTTATCCTGATACCTTATTGATTTATTTCGTTTTCTTAAGAAAACGAACAGCCGATTGCTCGAGACAAAGAGATATTTTATAATGATAAACTGTTTTTTGTTGTTGTTGTTGTTGTCTATAATGATGATAATAGATAATGATGAATATTTTGGAGAACATGGAAATAATGAGTTTGATTAAAACTTATTCAAGATGGTGCAGTTTTAACATGCAGTTTCCTATTTGGCTGTCACTGGAGTAGGCCATCCTTTTAAGAGTCAATATCGGATTAACAAGAGAAGTAGAAAGAGGAAACAATCGTTTGTTTTCTTGTGGAAACGTTACTTATTTCATTATCTCGAGATAAAACTCGTATTCTCGCGATAACAATATAGAACATGACTTAGAGGTAGCCACGTTAAAAAATAATGATTGCATTGAACATCACTTCTCAACTTTCCTACAAATCATTACAGGAGACAAGGATCAGACAAAAAAGTACTTATGTTGTGCCATCCCCTGCATACGGACACTGTTATAAAATAATGGCACCTGCTCAGGTGTCTGTTGCTGCTATGGTAACGGGCCCTAATCTGCATTGTCAGGCCCAGTTCACCGTAACTCTACCCACTCGGCCGGTGGTCAAGGTTTCAGCTCACGCTAGGGCTTAAATTACGAAAAAGACTGCTCCTCTTCAGGGTCAGGGACTAATGATATGATAACCACCTGAATTAACCTATATCTCCTTTTCTTGCTTTTCCTTTTTTGTTTACCACCTTTTTCTTTGTTTTCAGTTCTTCAGGTGTGAACACACTCAGTGGCAGTTTTCCCAAATCCCACTCATCCCAGTATTCTGACCTCGGGGTTGCACGCACACCTCTTTGTGTGGACCAGAGTCCAGATTCTGGACTGGTATCTACACCTGTGAGTGCCATAGACACACACCGACACACACACACACCCTACCTTTAAGACTATTGCTTTAACTCCTCCATCTTCTTAAATCTCTGTGTCCTCCCCCTTTTCGCCTTATCCTCTCATCTTCCAAACCTTCCATTTCTGCCGTCCTGCTTCTCTGAACTGAGCCTGGTATTCTCAGTCCATTCTGTGCGCTCTGTGTTTTTCCCTCAGGCCACTGGCCTCTCGCCCAGATTGCTATGCAGAATGATTTTTCACCCTCTTGACTATTTGAATAAAATAAGATGAAAAATGGCTTCTTACCTAATCCTCCTTATGTTCCATTTAGTGTTCCATACTTAAAAAATACTCAGTATTATCATTACAAGGTGCACTGTTTAAAAAGGCATCTTTGAAAAACATGTTTTGCAAAGATTTTTGTTTTTTTCCTTGCTTGAGAATAATAATGGCTTCTGTTGTAAAACTGAACCTGTGCATCTTACAAAGTGATGAATAAATGATCAAAAATGTGTTATAATCAAAGAGAACATGGCCATCACACTCATGATCCCTTTAGACATAGTTTTGGCCATGCACATCAGTAAAAGGTCAAATATATGATTGAGTCAGCCATGTTTCTGTTCTTATTATTTGCAGACCATCACATATTAAATCATCCATATATTTTTGACTCGCTAAGCTGGTTTCATCATCGCGTTTGGATTGAGAGGTTGCATCAGTCTGTCACATTGTCTTTTTAGTCTTTACAGTATTTTATCTACTGTGCCTGTCTTATGATGTGAGCGGGTGCCCTAGTACTGTTTTTTGAGTCTGCGGTCCATGAGGACGGGTGGTCCAGTGGAGTGGGGTCTAAAGTAACTGAGGAAGGTGTAAAGTTACACAGAGAAAGGGTAAACAAGATGAGTGCAAGGGGGTTGAAAAGGTCAAGGAGTGTGTAGAGCTCAGTCCTGTACTGCATCCCAATGTAGAAACAGACAAATTGAACAAGAAATCTACATTTTTCACTGCATGTTACATCAGCAATTTTATTAAAAGGCTTCAAGTCCATAAAAAGGTTCTTTATTTAAATAAGAGAACTGTTGGATTATTAAAAATTACAAGCGCAAAGTTGGTTTCCTTGCTCAATTTATTTTAATGAAAGCAGCAGATGGATCTACTATTTAATGTCTACAGTGTGGTACGATACTTGAAATGATGCAGTGCGTGGAAAGATCTAATGTTAGGAAGGAAAAGAGATAAGGGATGAAATACAGATGAGGAAATAGGAGGCTGGTGATAAAACATTAGTGCTTCTTGTCAACTGAAGGAGTTTGAGTGATAGCTGAACACTTCCATCATGTTTAACACATATAGCAGTATTGGTTAATGGTCTCAGAAATGAAACATTGATTTTGGCTCTATACTAACTGCACGCTGAGGGAATAGAGTTTATATTGCACGAATGGAAAGCTACGGTAGATTAAACTTCATTGTGTCTCCTGCTCTCTAGTGTATACTCTCACTTTTGTCCACTGTTATTAAATTTAATTTGAATACGGGGAATTAAAGCTGAAATTAATTAATGAATAAACTGACTATCAATGAGTGAATATTAATTAAACTTAAGGGAAGGAAATTACACCACCTGCATCTTCAACATTGTACAGAGTTTTCCAAAGGCCTCATTATAAACACTGACAATATATGTGTTGTGCATGCTAATAAAAGCTACAATGATTAGATTTAATTGAACCTGGAAACTGACTGATCCATCTCACCTCTTCCCCCGTTCACATTGTTCATCCTGCTCTCGCTCCCTCAGCTCCCATCGAGTCGGTTCCAGTTTGTGTCGTGGCATCGCCTGGAGCAGTGTGATGTCACAGGCGACCAGCTGACCTGCCCCAGGGTCAGAGAAGGTCTGGACCGTTAAGAAAAAAACACCAACCTTTTAAAAAATTCCATTTAGTTTCAGTATGTATTGAAAGTAACAGTAAATCTCACAACCAGGTAACTGAAAGTTACCTTTTATGTGATGCTTCAGTGAGCTGTAATACTAGAGCTGAATTTTACATGATCTTCTATTTGAATTTAATTTGTACGAACATTCAGAAAAATCTCTATTGAAAAGAAGTAATTCTAGCTGTATCTCTTGCTTTTTTGTGTCGCTTTCAACGCATTTAAGTATCTTTTAATTTTAGCAGATAAAAACATACATGCACATACAGAAAGAATCCAAACTGGAGGAGGATCAGGAATCGTTTTGTCACTTGATGAATGATAATGATGTGAACATTGTTATAGGCTTCTTTGTTGTGACAATGTCATCAAAAAGGGCCGTCAGAAGAGGAGCTGTTTCAAAGGGAAGGGGATGACATCTGTTTGGAGAGAGGGAGGAGAAGGAGGAGGAGAGAGGAGGAAGGACAAAGATGGGAAGAGAGGCTGCAAGAGAATTGGGAAAACTGTCTGGTAAGTCAGAGATCATTGTGGTTGTCTATAATTTTAAAGATATGCAGCACAAAAGAAGAATAGAAACAGATTTAGGAAGGGAGGAAGTGGAGGAGTAAGAAAGGAGAGAGAAAGACACTGATGATTCTCCCCTCTGGCTCCTCTCAGGAGTTAAATCTGTCCTACCAGGACTTGGGCGACCCCTTCCAGCAAGAAAATTTCCTCCGGATCCTCCGCCGGTTGATCCGTGTGGAGAAACTACAACTTGTCGACAACTCCCTCAGCAACCTGAGTTCTGTTCGTCTGCCAAGGTATGAGCCATGCTTTACAATTGCCAATTTTTCATCTTAAAATCACCTATTTGTGTAATAACTTGTGTTTTTCTCATGTGGTGTTTCTGTTGTTCTGTCCAATACAAAAAAATACCTGTTATTTCAGATAATGGTACCATAACCATAATCACAGAGCTCTGTTTTCTGAACCAAATGGATTTTCTTCCTGTGTTAAACCAGCTTTTTTTCTTCATTTTATGCATCCATTATAATGCTATTTTAAAAAGGAAAGCTTAGGCTTATTTGTGCTCCCTTCGGGCAGGTGCAGAATGCTAAACCTGCAGCGTAACCACCTGGTGTGTCTGCGTCAGCTGCCAAAGCTCCCAGCAGTGGAGCACCTCTGTCTCTCTGAGAACGCCATCAGCTCCTTGGGGGGACTGGGAGCTCTGGGGAGCAGCCCGCTCCGCTCCCTCAACCTGACCCTCAACCCAGTGACCTTCACTCAGGACTACCGAGCACGGTGAGGAGACAGAGATACAAGGAAAATGCATCAGAGCAAAGGAGAGAGACGGTAAAAGGAGAGGAGGTAGTGTGTATGAAAGGCAATATATAAGCTTGGATTAACATTTTCTCTCTTCATCTTTCATACTCTCCGCTTCTCATCTCTGTGCAGTGTTTTCCTCTGTTTGCCAAAGCTGGAGGTCCTGGACGGGATCCCCAAGCTGCCAGAAGACTCTCTGCCCACCAGACTGCAGTTCCCAGAAGCCACCAGGATGTGCAACATTTTATAACATTTTAACTGGACGGATGTGTGTGTGGAGTCAGCTCACCCGATCCTACAACACTTGAAGTGAAGATAAGGCTACAACAAACGATGAAGTTCTATTAAACATTTTGTTAATAGAGCTGTTCAGAGAAATACCTCTGTCATTCAGTCATTGTGTATCCAAACTGTTGCCCATAAAAACACCGACAATGCAATCACAGGAAATGTGGCAACATGTTCCAATGCCATGCAAAATACTTCAAATATTTATGTTAGTATTAAGTAGATTGATGTTTAAGTTGTTTTTTAGCACCTTATACATATATTTTGACAATAAACAAATAAATACCAAAACCTTTTTAGCTGTTGTTGCATCTTTTTGTGTTCAGTTTTTAACTGAATGTGGTACAGTGCAGAAATATATCTATGTGAAGTGGTAATGATGTATTTTGGTTTTGATGGAGTGAAAGAGGTAGAACATGACTCATCTCTACCAGCATGACATCTCTCAGGACTTTGCAGAGCCAACATGCTCACACTCCTCTGTCTGCTACAGAATGCACCAAACCAACACCGGAGAACTTTGAAGAACATTTTTATTAAGATATAATTATGCAAACGCAACTAAAATATCGATTCCTGAGTTTTTAATGGGTACTTGTGTCTTTAGTGTGCGTCTGTAATATGGAGAAGAGGAACAGGACATCCGCTTTCGAGGCTTATCAAACATTTAGTGTTCAGACTCAGTGGGATAATGGCCTCTTGTGTCCTCTGACTGACTGGGTAATGACCCATAAGCCTCATGCAGCAGGTCTCTCACACACACACAAACATGTACACAAAGGGTAATCCTTGGTAGCTAGCAAAGCACTTAAAAACTCACATTGGCAGGCTTTAATTCCCAGTAATAGAGCACATACTCTTAGTACAGCAAAGTGCTTTGGATAAAAGAAACAAGCAAATGGCAAACGCACTGTCATAAATAAACGTAGAGTCACAGGGGTTGCAAACATTGTCCCCACCTGTCAGATGTAGTTGATTTATTCATACATCAGCAGTGTATTCTCTTATAGTGGTTTGATTTTCGGCCTGCACCTGAAACAAAAACACACTTTGTGAACTGATACTGCAGAACACAAGTACGAACACATCCGTATACGCATGCCTCACGTATGAAGTAGGGCACAAAAGCAGCACACGCCTTCCCTTCCCCTCACAGTGATGCACAGAGACACAATTTAAGCAGCTGATATCTCTCTAACAAGCATGCAGCCGGGCACAAACTACCAGTTACATGCCTCATTGGGATTCGTTTAAGTGTGGAAGATTGTTTGTACAATTGTGTGTTATATATATGTGTGTGTGTGTGTGTGTGTGTGAAGCTAGAGTTAGATCTAAGTCTGCAGCTGATGAATGAGAGATCATTACTGCTGCAGAGAGTCTGTGTAATGAGCCCACTGGATCCTCGTGTGCTACAAACAGGATCCAGGTCAAGAAGAGGAGCTGCCAGTGATGGTTTCAAGATGCCATCAATTATCTCTGCAGCTCAGTCTGATGCTCTGATCTTTTCCAATATGGCAGTTAAACAGGAGAAGAGTTTGAGTTGATTTTTCAGAAAAATCGTGGGCGTAAAAATGCCATCTTTTTGGAACTTTTGAGCTCCAACTTTCAAGTAAATCTTGCACTGGTGTTAAGTGGAAGATTTGTGTGTTGGTGGCAGTCGTGTGGGCACAAATCTCAAGATAGACTCTGCTCCAGGCATTGACACGTTAGAGTTATTCATGCCTGGTAATTCACCCATGAAATGATGACTGAGAGCGCGAGAATGCAAGGAATATGGAGGAGTTATCATCTGTGCCATTGCTTGTCACTGTAAAAATGTGTGTGTACGTCTCCCCGTGGCCTGCTATTAGCACAGTAATGAGACACCTGTTACTCTCGTACTCCTCCAGCATCCCACAGTCCCTCTGGGGAGATCAACAATCTCACAACAGCAGTGGGATGATGACAGGAAAAAAAAGATGGGGGGAGAGAGAGGAAATAGAGAAAAAAAGCATGGGCCGATGACGGAAACTGAGAGGTAGAGCTGAAATAAAGACTTGGAGGAGGAGGGAGGATGTGATTGAAAGTGTGTACTGAGGACAAATGTTGTTCATTAGAGGCAAATGCCTTTCTTTGTCAGCCTTCCTCCCGTTTGATTTTTATTTGATTTGTTGTTTCGTTCACCATGTGAGCGAGTTCACACACAATCTTCTCACCTCTCTTGTTCTCCACTAGCAAAGGAGGGAAGGAAAGGAAAGGAGTTGGCAGGAATTATACTCGGGAACATTTGTGGCTCGCAGACGTGATCCACCGAGCGCCGATGATTTGTAAACTCAAACATGAATATTTATGGTTTTCTTCCATCCTTCTTGATACATATTTATGATCATCTTGTCACTGAAAATAGACTAAACAGAGGAATATGACTTTACTGCAAATAAAGAGTATATCCATTTTATTAGTGATGTCAGACATCGGGATTTAACAACAGTGACAGAGCATCAAGCAAATTCCTCTGGATTTTTATGGGATCTTCAGTTCCTGTTCAGCACAAATGTGGATTCGGTGTTCTTGTTAATGGAGCAGCAGCACATTTGTTAAGTTCCTTCAGCCTAATTCAAGATATATTTATTGAGACACTGAATCTAAGGCATTTGTCAAAATTTAAATTCATTACAACCTTAGATATTCACCATTTTGACGGGCCTTTACCAGTAATGAGACATTGAAGTGGAATGTTTTGTTCCTTTAAAGACCAAATTTTACAACAGAAGCTTAAATTAGAAATCTAAATTAGAAATTTTGATCTTGAACCCGGAAAACATAACATCAACACTATAACTAAGTTTACGAAAAGTACTTCAATTAAAATTAAATCAAGATTGATTTCTAGGATTTAGAATGAATAATTTAACTCAGTTTCATGTATTTCATATTGATGAAGTGTAATTTTTTCAACCTCTGAAGTATTAAATTTGATGAGCTTTTTTATATCTAAATATTTTGTTTAAAATGCTAATTTTTTGTCTCCTTCTAGAGTTTGCAAACTAAAAGTATCTTTCACCACTGAATACAGAACAGACTGAAAATAACAAATTTGAGCTTTTAAAACTGAAAGACAACAAAGACCTTCCTAAAACAGCTTTTAGCAAGATAATATGATTGCCGTCTTAGAATCCATCAAAATGGGCTACTGGATTTCAGTCAACTTTGAAAACTGTCTCCAAAAATAACTAACACACTAACGGACAAAACAAACCCAATGAACTGAATTCCTCAGACCTCTTTATTCCACACACAGTATTCAGGTGACAAATGTAGTTCAGAACAATCAAAATTCTGCTTATTTGTATCAAATATAACTGGTGGAAAAAATGTACAAATTGACAGCAATTATTTTTACTATACATTGTACAGCAGACTAAAGATGTTGCGGTAAATTTCTTTAAGTTTGTAAACTGAATTCATACCAGCAGTCGACTTGTTTTAAGGCCATGCTGCAGCAATGTGAAAAAGGCTCAGCATTAACTGCCTTGCTCGAATCTCTCATGTCCTTTTGAAAGCTTTTCCAAAAGTAAAATGATTCAGATCTGCAAGAGGTTTCCAAGAATAAAAGGCACATGTCAGTGTGACCCTTTGAGCACAGATGGGGATCACCAGAAATGTCTGTTTTTGTAACTGTTTTTGAAATATCCAGTGAAAATACTCCTGTTTATCAGCTTTGAGAAGTTGTTAAAGGCATCTTGACGCAAACTACATCACTCAGGGGAAATACAAAGAAATGTTGCACCTTTTTACGATTGTCAGAGTTGTTACAATCAACAATAAATAACAGAAAAACAACTTGATCGATTGGAATGACGAGATGTAAATTAAAAACTTGAGCCCTACAAAGAGTACGACTGTTTGCATAACACATACATAAAAAGGCCCGAACACGAGGACATCAGAATAACATAATTTATCTTTGCTTTCTTTACATGTACTCAAAGACAGTACAGAATGAAAATACATTCTCTACCTGTCTGCAAATTAAAAAAAAAACAAAAAAAACAAAACAGATCAGGCATCAGGCAGACGTGCTAGTAGACAGAAAAAAAGAATAAAAACAAATATAGTCCTGTTTCCGCCCATAAATTCAGTCCTTTTCCACAGTGTAAGCTGCCCAGTTCCATCCCCACAGTGTTTGTAGTAACATCCCATCTTCCAGGCAAAATATTCCAATTTTCCTTTGTGGAATTCTGAATAGATGGCTGGTTTTATTCCTTTGGGACACAAGGCAAAGAAAGACCTGATAGGCTCCGTGGGCAGCTCAAAAAGGCACTGCAACTGGTAAAAGTCAGCAAAGTCCATCTCACATCTCTGCCCTCTGATTGGCTCCCTTGTCTAGGTCGGCCTTATCCTCCTCTGGCTCCTCTTCCTCCTCTTCATAATTCTCTTCCTCGTTGTTCTCAGGCTCTTTTCTCTGATCTCCCTCCTTTCTTGGTCCCTCCTGATTTTTTACTTCATCCTGGAGGAAATCATAAGCACAAAACAAGACTATGTAACAAAAATTAACACGTATTCAGGCCAAAATTTTACTTCTGTGGAAGTTAAATTATTTGCCTTGATGTTAACTTCTATAATAGATTAGAGCTCCATCCCCACTGAATCTATAGTTTGGCAAGTGAGAGGCTGCTAACATACTGTACTGGCATGTTTCTCCTGTTTATTTTTATTGTAACAAACATCTTTTATAAATAATAGAAGCAAAGACTTGTGTGTTAAAGGTTCAACCGAGACACCTCTGCCAGAACAACTGTGCAACAGTGAATGAATGAAGCTGAATGGGGTGAAAGCTCCACTGAGCTCAAATTACAGAGAAACGTAAGTACGTTCGTTCATTGGGTGACTGGGTCTGAGACTCAGTGTGAAACAAGTTAGCAATAAAACAGAGGAGGCACAGAACCCTACCTTACTAAACTACTCACTTTAAATGCATGGTATTATTTATTTATTAAAAACACATGTAAAATCTTTTATATGAATACAAAGGAAAGCAAAAAAAGGACTGTAAACATCAATCTTTAAACTAAAGCCTGTCCAGCATTCTCCTCTTTGTAGACTGACCTCCTTGGAGACAGACAAGGAGGTCAGGAGTCAGGGTCATTTACTGAACAGAGCAGGAAGGAGTCAAGTATCTCGGTCAAGAGTACTTCAGCAAGCTGGGCGGCCAGTTATCAGACGGTTTGTACATTACTCAACTCTGGAGATCATATCATCTCTTAAAATGACCTTTTATCCTTATCTTAGAGGATACAACCTGAGGGCTCAGCTTCTCACCAGACCTACTTCTACTCTACTGAACTCTCATTGCTATGAACCGTTACTTATTGTACCTCTAACCCCATTTTTGCACAGTTGCTCTCTGCAGTCTTTCCCTCTCTGCTTTGTCAATGAAGTACCCATGGACATTAGACAGAGGCTTTGGCATCATTAACAGTGGGTTCAATCATGACAGGACTTCTATATCGACAATTTTTGCATCCTTTGTGCGACTGATAAACAAAATTTATGTCCCTTATCTGCATAATTAAAAAATATTAAAGATCACCTAAAAAGAGACACTGGAAGTAGTTTTGAATGAAAACAAAACTGGAAATGATTTATAATATTTAAAGACTGAAGGTTAGTTTATTTAGACTTATTTGGGATTAGATAAGATACAGTGTGATATTTGTATTTTGTATGTAGAAAAAAACTGCAATAAAATTGATTAAAAAAACAAATAAAACTAAAATAGATCTCATCGAGTGCTACTGTTCCACAGTACCAAATCTGCGTTTAAACAAGAGTATGTAGAAAAATACTTAATTAACTTCAATAGATTTTAAAGTTAGAACATGTTTTTAACTGTTTCTATTTAGACAGATTTCCTCTGTGGTTGAATAAAACGAACTTAACCGAGGTGGTAACATGACACCTGAACAGACTCAACACCTGATCATTTACCTGGACACACACAGGCGAGGTTCAGGTTACACGGCCAAAACAGAGGCATGCACACACATATATGCTGACAAAACTTCCCTGTGAGGCCAATAAGGCAAATGTGCCAGTGATTTCAGTATAACTATTTTACAGTTTATGTGATATTATAATATTTTGATGTATGCTTTTCTTGCTCTGCTGCTCCAAGGCCCATTTAAATGTCCACAGAATAAAAAAAGATTCCCCAATTATGCTGCAAAAAATGGTTCATATGCACCTGGACTCTTTGGAAGTAATTGGTTAATTAAAACATCATCTTTTTGGGTTGTAGACAAAAAAACCATAAAACTCACCTGTTCTATGTTCTCCTCGTTATATGGATCCTCTACTTCCTCCTCCACCTCCTCCTCTCTCTTCTGCCCACCAGCTATGTCCTCCTGGGCCTTGAGATCATCAACAAACAAACAAAGGAATCTTACAAAAAACATTTTAGAAGAAGCAGAATTTTAAAATGCATGCTCTCCTGTTTCTTTTGGTCAGTGTGAGACACACTATAAGTACTAGTTTCTGATATGTTAAACGTGCTTCTGAGCCGAGTGTTACACACCTCGTCCCCTTCTTCCTCCTGGTACTGGTCATCCAGCGTGTCTTCCTGCTGATCTGGGTTTCCTGCCATCTGAGCACACACAAATTAAAACACTCAGCTGATTTTTCTTTTTCCTAAATTATGAGATTTTTTTCCATTCTCCCAAAAAAACACTCCAGTGACTTTCAACGTGCTAACACTCAACACCTTCTTTTCTGGGATGAGAGATTGTTTTTTTCTCTTGCTATAATCTCTGCATCTAGCTTTGTTGATGCTAAATGTAGCTTCTCTGTATCTGACTGCTGCTGTTCTCTGGCCCCTTACTCACCACCAGTTCCTCCTCCACAGCAGGTTGGTTGGGTCCCTGGTGTGTGTCAACGTGCTGGGCTGGCGCTGCCGGCTCCTCTTCCACCTCCTCTTCCGCCTCCTCTTCCTCCTGTGTGACCCTGTGCTGCAGCCGCTCATCCTCGGCCTCCTCAAACTCGTCCTCTCCCTGGTTGTTGGGGTCGTCCTCGGGGTCCAGCTCGCCCTCCACAGCCCTCTGCAGAAGAGAAGAATAAAAAAAAATATAACAAAACATTGAAGAGAGTGAGGAAGAAGTGCAATAACACAGCAGTGGTGCTGATGTGGTAAATTTGCATAAGATGAACATATATAGTGCATTTCAGTTAGAATAAAGGCAGGAGGTGTGTCCAAATGGATGCAATAAAACTGCAGTGTTGGGGATTAATAACTGAATGAGTTCGACAGAGTAAAAATGATTGTGGCAGTTCCTGTGCTCTAATGTTGTATTAATTGCCTTGTTGGTATTCAGGAGACTTAATACATCACTGGGGTTGACTGACAAGTGGAAGATGAATGTGCCGGCGTGGGACAGCGGGCAGGGGAGGATGAAAGCAGCGATTTCTCAATGGATGGCTGGATGGATGTATGACACATGATACTCTGGTGTGAATGTTAAGTGGCTGACTGAGCTGAGAGGATAGACAGATGATGAGGACGCATGTGTGAACAGATGGAGGGAGCAGGACGGATAGACTATCACCTGCTGATGTTGCGGCACTCTTGGATCCACTTCTTGTTTCTCCTCCTCCTCATGTAGCATATGGACTTCTCTCTCTGTTAACACACACAACACATTTTTTATGCTAAACTGCTAGTGAGGACGTAATAATAAACAACATTTAGTATCTGACTGTTGATTCAGGATCTCTTGCTGGTTATTTTACTGTCTCACCTTGTTCATCTTCAGGGTGTTGGTCCTCATCTCCTTGAACAATGTCATTGTCCATATTTTCATACTCGGCTTTCTTCCTAATAACAGCAATGACAGTAAAGGACAGTTAGATGACAAAGCAGAGCTATTGATGTTAAGAAATGTGCATGTGTACTACAGTGTTTATATGAATTTTTGTTTTGAAGAACTGTTCCTTAAAAGTTCTGTGTGTTAGGCTTAGGAGGATCTTATAAGAGAAATATTGCAGAAATGGAATAAAATGATTCATTTGTTTTCATTAGTGTATATTCACCAAAAAAACTAAGAGGTTTTGAACAAATTTTAACTCTTGGTGAGCAGAGGGGTGTTCAGTTGGTTTTATTCTGCAAAGATACCACTAGTTTTCATTAAATAATAATTAAATAAATTATTAAACTACACATGGGAGCTTTAAGTAGACACATACGCAATTAAAGACCCATTATACTTTCTCTTTCATCTTTGTACAAATTTTATGAAGGCATTATTATTATTGGTGTGGTTAGGAAAAAATACAGTGAATTACTGTACAATTAACAAGGATTTTATTAGACTCTGATAGTCAATATAATTTTGGTGTCATTAAACCACATCATGTAACTGTTTCACCTTAAAAAACAGATTCAAAATCATCGTGATGAAAGGCAACAGGCAGAATGATGCCTCTTTGATTCCTACTGTATAACTTTGTTTGCTCAGTATGATCTCTTCAACTCTCAGTGATTTACAGTTTCCTGATGGACAGATAGTAGTTACTTTAGCTACAAGTAAAGCTAGCTGCTGCTAATTGTAGCTTGTTTAGCAAGTAAGCTCAGTTAGCCATGCAGCTAGCTGACTCTGCCCTGATTAAACTGGTAAGGTAAATAAAAAAAAGATAGATATCAAGCTGAATTTCTTATTTTTGGACTAGTTAATATAAGTGACATGTTAAGTTAAGTGTTATGTTGCTACACTGGCTGGATCTTTGGCTTTTTAGCAAAGTTGTAGATGCACTAGTTTTTGTTCATATGTAATAATAACAAACACACATGTACAGCTGTTCATATTCATAACAGCAATGTTTAAAAAAGCTTAAGCTGCTGGCTGTCAAATGAAAAGAAAAACTCCCCATATGGCTTATGAGCAAATGTATCAACAAGACTAAAGAGAAAACACTTAATTTCTAGGTCATTTGATTTCATTTTCTTTTTGTCAAGTTATAAGCTCTTACAAATAATTTTGTTTTTGGTTTTTTTGACAGATGAAATGAAATTGCATTTATCTCATTTTTCTTGGTATGATTGAAGCTATCTTTCTTAATCAGAAACTCACAGTTGAAGTTGGAAAGTGTGTTTTTTTGGTCATTTAGAAAATCTCACTGTGCACTGGACTTTAAGCAATTCCAGCTCTGATTTGAAGTCTGACCTTTGGTGCTCCTCTCTCAGCTGCTGCTCCCGTCTGTCAGCCTCCCTGTGCTGCTGCTGCTCTCTCTCCTGCTCCTCCTTCAGCCGCTGCTCCCTCTCCCTCAGCACCCTGTCTCTCTGGGCCCGCAGGGCCTCCTGCTGCATCTGGATCTGCCGTCGCTCCTCTGCCCTTTGAGCCTCCAGGCGCTGCTGCTCCTGCTGCTGCTCGTAGGCCGACTTTACACGTTCCACCTGGCCGTGTGCCTCGTGCTGCAGCTGGGCCTCCGGGTGCAGCTCCAGATGGGAACCCTTTTGAGAGGACAAATGGATGCAGAGAGGAACAACGTGTAGAGCATGGAGAGAAATTATAGTGAGTCACACAAAGAGTTGCTGCTAATTTGAGACATAAACATAGCAGTAAGGTATAATTCATCCGTGGGGGAAGTTTAATAGATGAACATTAAAGCATAAAACAATAAGCATGACAGTTAACAAGTAAGCTGTCATTAATCAAAGACCAGACAAACGTAATTTATTAAGATGAAACCTAACTGATTAGCACTTCAATTTGAGGAGTAGCTGTGCCATTGACATCACAAGGCCACGCTAGTTAATTTAAGATTTAAAGGTTTTTCAAGGTGCTTTAAGCAACTAATCTTAACAACAGCACATGGATAAGAGTGTTAAATGAGTCAAAAGTCAATCAAAGGATATTTAAGTCACTTTATGGTGGGTTAAATAAGAGTGAGGGGTTCAAACGATTTCTGACCGGCTGTGGTTGGCGTCTCTGTCGGTCCAAGGCGTTCTCGTCCGGCTGTTCCTGTTCTGTCTCCTCCTCTTCCTCTTGCTGCTCATCCTGCTGTTGGTCTGGATCCTCCTCCAGCTTCTGAGGCTGCCCTGCTTGAGCCATCTCCTCCTCTGCTAGCTCCCTCCTCCTCTCGGCCTCTCCCTCTCCATCCTCCTCTTTCTCTGACAGATCGTGCTGAGATTGGACATGAACCCCCTCGTCTTGACGGCCCAACTGAGAACAAAGCAACAAGAGAAAAAAATATATGCTTTAGAGTTCTCATATTTACAGTATGCATCTTGTCTTGATATTGAAACAAGAAATCCCACATTACCTTGGACTCAGCATCCTGGTGATTGTGCTGATCTTCCTCATGGACGGGCTCATCTTTGTGTGGCTGTTCCTCTATTGTGTTGTGCTGAGCTTCATGAAGATGGGACTCTGATGCTAAGTGAGCTGCTTGTGGCTGATGAGGAGCAGGGTTTTGTTCAGGCAATCTCTGACCGGGCACCCTGTTCAGGGACTCCTTCAGCTGCTTGTATTCATCCACCTGCACCTGAAAGGAACAACATATACAACCTCAGGAAGAAACTCCAAGGGAAATGTTTGACATTGCATGATGCTCTGTATTCAAAAATTCCTGTAACATAATGTTAAGTTGTGATGAAAAAGGTTGAATATTGCTTGAAATTTTTCAATAATGATGTAATAATGCAGATATTACTTAGGAAAAACTAACATATTTTTTCAACAAATCCATTTCTTTTACTGCTGTAAAATGCTCTAAAAAATGAAAGGAGCATCCATGAAAGGCTCTGTGATTCACTGGCAAGGATGAGGCAAGGTCAACGTTTGCAAAACACTGTTATATAAAGGATATTACTAAACTGGCTCTTAACACAGCTTGTTTGCAAATTATGGCATTTTGTTTTAATTTATGTTTTACACAGCGTCCTAACTTTTTTTTGTAATCAGGATTGTACTTTCTAACTAGGCCAGAGGTTTAAATTCTAAAAAAATTCTGAATATATTCCTCCCTCTCCCTCTCTTAGTTCCTCCATTATATTTTTCTGGCTGATTGACTAGATCGTGTTATAGATGCACTGTTTTGACAGGCCCAACTAAACCAAAGCCCCTGTGGTGAAGGAAAGAGGTGTGTGTGTATGTGTGTGTATGTGTGTGCCCATCCAACCAGAAGCACTGATGGAAACCATGAAGGGTTTAAGATAAATTAGCAAATGCTGACGGACAGAAAGAGAAAGGGAAAGAGAGAGGGGAGTGTGAATCCGTCAGTGGAGATGGGAGGAAGTAAAGAGTACTGTATGTTCAATAAACCACTGAAGCATTTCAAAGCTCAGTCTCCAGGAGAAACAGTGACATTTGAGCTGCAGTAATTACCCAAAAACCAAGAACTCCTCTGACATCCTTTTTAAAGCTCTACTGGGGATTACAAAGTCCACTGCAACAGTATTTTTTGCCTTATTAAGAAGGTTAAAACGAAGGTTAAAGTAAGTCTGAGAGGAATGCAGAGAGAATGAGACGATATTTTAGTTGCACTTGACCCCGATAGCAGAAACACAGACCAGTGTTGATGAATCCTCACTGCTTACTTCCTAAAAATGGAAATCAGTTCTACTGACAAAACAAAATGCAGCACTTCAGTCTTTTTTTTATCAACTACATGTCCAAATCTGCCCTTGAGCCTTTGACGACTCGAGGCAATTAAAGTTGTAACTCTAAAAAAACTGTGAACAAAGCAGTGGTGATGCAGCAGGAGAGGATCAATCAGCCGACTGGAGCAATAATGAGACTGCATCTCTGTGCTGCTGACCTACCTGAGCTGCAGCCAGCGCACTCTTGTGGTCTTCCAGTGTCAGTGCAAGCTGGTCGTGGGCTGATTTCAGGTCCTGATGACGAACCTGAACACACAGTTGCGATGGAACAGCATGAGCATTTTTACCTCAGGCTTAAATTTTCTGTCAAAAATCCTGACTGACACAGCTTTATGTCTTCAGTGTCAGAAAGGCCGATGGCACACCTTTTGTGAGTTTCATTTTTTCAAGTTGAAAGATGTTTATGACAAAGAGGTGGAAATACAATTGAACAGATTTTGTCTCACCTGTGCATCCTGTAGCTGTGTGTGAATGTCATGGTGGGCTTTCCTCAGCTGCTTATTTTCCTCCCTCAGGTTATATACACTATCTGTCATCAGAAACACAAAGCGCATGAGCAGAAAAGATGTCAAATGCAAAAAACATGAACAATACTCTTCTGAAAACAATTTGCAAAAGTAATTAGAACCACTTTCATTTTGTTCTTCTTGAGATTTATACACTTGTTAGTTCAAAGCCCTGCTCAAATGTACTTTTGAGTATAAACAGTATCTTTAAGTAATGGGGATAGAAACAAAGGGAAGGTTTGGTTGAATCTTTTTTACTTGGCTTCACAAATGCAGTATTTTATTAAGTCAGAAGATGGAGACAAAGAATGTTTAATGATGACACCTCACAGAAAGTTAAGAGTGCACATGTCTGACTGTGTGACTGTTAAAACACAGCACACAACAACAAGCGTGTGTGTGACCATCAGCACCTTTAAGCTGAGAGATTTCCCCGTCTTTTACTTGCTGCAGTTTCTCATAGCGCTCTTTGTGTTCGTCCAGCAGCCGGCTGTGGTCCTCGCCCTGGACTTGGTGCTGGTCCTGCAGCTCGTAATACTGCTTCTTCAGGTCTTCGTGCTGGTTCTGACAAGGAAAGACAAGACAACACTGTCAGCATATGGTCTTTGTTTTGGTTTGTTTGTTTGTTCTAAAGTACATTACAGTATAGTATTTGACAGAAAAGTGAACCCGTCTCCATGCAGTGTGGTACAGTTAGACAGAGTGTGTGCAAACAGACGAAGGCACAAAGGACCGACCCTTTCCCTGAAATCATGCTGTTGTCATTTTGTAAAAAACAAAAGTGGCCCAGCGTTTAACTTGACAACACTTGCTAACAGCATGACAACAGCATTGGTCTCCCCCATAGGACTGATTGGCTAATATTTAGCCCCCCCACGTTGCACACTGGACTGAATCGTTTTTTGGAGGGGGAAGAAACAGCTGCTACAGGTCACAAAGTCGAAGACTGAAGAATCTGTCAGCTGAACTCTGTGGAGGGTGCAGATCCAAAGGTCTGGACCCATGCGAAGGACGTCTGTGTCAATAATAACAATTAAAACACCTGCCGGGTAAGAATGTGTTTATGTTTGTGGGGATCATACGGATCTATACCTTCAGCATCTGATGTTGCACTTGTAGGGAATTGAATCTGCTGTTGGAGTCTTGCTGTTTGAACATAAAAACAAAAACAGTCATCAATTACTGGAACAAGAAATGACTTCATTTGACTGTTACAACAGAAAGAACTGAATAGATTAATTATATGTGACAGCTGTTGTAGCAGTTGTGTGGTGCTTATAATCCTACAAAGCATTTAACAAAGCACTGAAGGCAGACAGAAAACATCGAGGACAGCTGATAAGAGACAGACTCAACCGTTTATGCAAAGTATTTTTAAACAGTAGAAAGGGTAAATTACATAAACATACCTTCTCTTTGTTGAGTGACTGTTGTGCATCCAGTTTATAAGACAGATAATCTAGAGGAGAGAAAAAGGGAACGAACAAATCTGATGATAAATTATTTAGAATTAACTTGCTTTCAATGGAGAAAAAGTGCAGCTCCATGCTACTGACATGTCCTGTTAACGACATAAAAAACTAAAACCAACATTTTTATTAACATCTTAGTGCATTCACATAAACTGCCACACTGTCCCTGAAATTTAAGTCTTCTTCATCACTCTTGCCACAAAATAATGTTATTTTTAATACTGATGCACTTCTATACATATGTGATGCTGCACATGGTGGTCTGAGAATGTGACACAAATCCCAAATTAACATCACATCACAATTCATTTAGACAGTAATTTTAACATCATCAAACTTGTAAGTACTGAATTTTACCTTAAGTTAAACAACTGTTCTATCACATATTGAGATGTGAATATTCAACAGCTCCTTTGAATGGAATGAGATCTCAAGAGTCAAAATTAAGTGTTTATGTTATTTTTCTCACCTTCTTTGGCCTTTTTATGCTCTAGCCTCTCCTTCTGAAGAGACTTCTCTAACCTGGAGCGATGCTCATACACCACTGAGCAAAGATAGAAGGGCAGAGAGGGATGGAAGTACAGAAAGAGAGAAAACAAGGAGGGTTAGTGAATTCTTGTTTGGGCCAGGTCAAAGGTGAACTAAACAAAAAGAGAGCTGAGACATACACAAATATGTAAACAGTGTAAAACATTTGTGCACACCAAGTTTTAAACATTCATTTTAAAGAGCTGGACTAAAAGTGGTCGTGTATTTTATGGTTCATATGAAAGCCAGGTGTGATATTTATTTGTCCAGATGGTGATCTCAGTACATGACAGCTCCTAGATCAGCAGGAAGATGTGGTATTCCTCACAAGACCGGTGGTCCAAAGGTGTTTACAAATACTAACTACTGTAGTTTGGCTCAGGCTGCTTCTGAGCCTGCTGGGTGGTGTCCATCAAAGGCAGGAGTAAATTCATGAAGAAGCACAGGTGACCATAATTGAGTTTTCAAAGCAGTCTGAGCTGATTGTTTGGTAAATAATTTAGCATAATTCTACTCAAAAAAATAGTCTTTAAAGCTCCTTCAAAAGCTGAAAGCTCTCATACATCTCCTTATTTAAACAAAATCCTGCTTTAGCTCTTCTGTTCACTTGTAATCCCTCCAGCTGTCCTCCTCCGAACTCCCCACACAGATTCATCCTTTATTCCTTCCTCTTTTTTTTTTTTTTTACCTTCATCAGATTCATGAAATCCAATCAAACAGAAATAATCCCTGTTAGGAATTAGGGTCATTGTAGAAGCAGAGTTAATACAGCATTAATACAGCGTTCTGGAGCTGATTAAAACATACCGTTACTCACACAAACAACGCAACGAATGAGTGAGTCATGGCAGGTTTGTTTGCATGAGTCCTTTACTGTCATTATGCTTCACCCGTCCTTGCTTTTGTTCCTTCAAATGAAGCTTCACTCATGAGCCAATTATTGAGTGAAGTTTCTAGAAAACTCCTGTGAGCCTGAATAAACAAACACTTAATGCTCACTGTGTTTGAGTTTGTACATATTCTGGCAAAAGCAGACTGGAGCAACTAACAGGCAACAAATTAAACAAAACAATATAGAGGATTTAAATGAGATATCATCCAAATTTATCATTGTTAACACATAAACTTATTATGAAGAGATTTATAAAATATAAAACTAAAAAGGGAAGGGTCTGGACCCTGAGGGAAAATGCACATTATTTAATTGATACATGAGTTTTGATTAAAATTTGATTAAATTATTTCCCAGATTTTAACAGAATAACAAATTTCTCTTTCACCACTGTATTTTAGCACTCATTCAAACTCTGCATTCTTTTTTGAACCCTGGTCTGCAAAGGCTTATTTCATGAGTCTGTCTTGCACAAGTTACATTGACCCACTGTCAAAGCACTGCTGTTGCAAAACGCAAAAGACTTAAAATTCAATTATTTTGGCTTGGGCTGGTCTGAGTAGTTAAAAGGCATAACATTGACAACTTAACTCTAAGTCCGCATAAGATTTCATTAGTTATTCTGTAAATCAGAGGTCTTTGAGTGTTGGATGTGTTGGGTTAGGGATGGGTTAGCATTTAGCCGCTAATGATTGTGCCCCTTTGACACAGCTGAAGGTAGACCGGACCTCTAAAGTAAATAAACACAGAGTCACACTGTTCTGCCCTGATCTACAAATGGTAAGAGAGTTTAATTTTTTTAAAGCTTAAAATAGGATTTTTAGTCTCTTTGACCTTTAAAAGATCCAGTTTTGTTTCTTTTTTGTTAATGTACAGCATTTAGTAACTTCATTTTGGTAATAATAATAACAAAAACTGCCACAAAGAATTTGAGAAGTAACACTCTGCTGCTAACCTCAGTTCATGTGCTCAAGAAACGTATTCCCTCAGTGTGTCAGTATGGAGACATGGAGCAAACAACCTAAGAAAGTGTATTCTGGCACTAATCCTTGGTCGCAGTCCCGGGTTAGGCTCTGACTCACCGGTCTTAAAAAAATAGCAGCCAACAACCTAAACTGTGCTCATGCTAAGTCATCTCTTCCTCCACTTTCTTACATGCTCTCTCTGACTCTCTTGCCTCGGGTTGGGGGGCTGGGCGGTCTAAATGATGATGTGGCTGTTCCTCCTTCTGAGTGCCAACTCAACAGATTTCAGGATAAAACTGTCAGACACACAATCTTCTAATAATTTCAAAAAGATACAAAATGTGGAGGAGATAGAAACAAATGTAGATACTGAAGATTAAAAAGAAGGCAAAAAAGGCATGGAGACAGAAACAGAGGAATGTTCACACAGATGAGACAGGCTCAAACAGGGTGGACAAAGATAAATAGACAAACCAGGAGAGACTGAAGGGAAAGACACAGTCAAGGAAACACACACAAACAATAAAAGAGAGAGAGAGAGAGAGACTCAGACTCAGTATTAAAGGTTTTATAGGGTAAACTAATGGTAACATAAACCAATAAAGGACAAACATTAACTATAAACTGATTTAATAAATAGTTTGGTGGTTGTTTCATAGATGTAATTTTGCCTCTATAAAGGAAGAGTATTTCTTCCTTTTTTCATCCGATAGAAAACAATGTGCTCAGTTGAACAGTTGGACTCTCTGATCGGCGGTTAGTTAAACAAACAGTGGCCCCGCAGGCTCATTGAGATTAATTGTGTATCCTTAACAGAGACACAGTTGCAGCCTGGTGAGGGCTGTTAAAAGACAAAGCGTTGCCCTCCTTCACATGATTTTATTATTCAGCCCAGACTTCGTGGGCATGAGGGAGGTGAAGTTGTTATTTTTAATGATGTTTAAAATGCCTCACTATAACGAAGGCAGACTGCTTGGGCTTTAAAGTGCCTGCTTTCTCTGACTTTTTTAAAACATGTTCTGGTCTTGACTCAGAACTGAGGCCACAGTCGTGTGCTTACACTAAACGGTGTTACTTTTGACACTCCTGAGAGCACAAATAAAAGAACAGTCACTGTCATGCACTCTCCGTTTTTTTTAAGGAAACAGTTGTGAAATGTTCTTCTCTGTTCTCTGCCACCATATCTGAAATCATTTCTGCTGATAGGCGCATTATACACGCTGTTGAAAATAACAATCATCTGTTATCACCTTGGCATAACAAAGACACACATGAGGGTGAAACAGTGTTGGAAAAATACTGAAGTATGCCAGCGTCTTATAAACAGATGGAGTCACTGCTGATGTCTCATAATAAGCTTGTAAATAACATGAGAGCTAAATATTTTTCAGATTTGATTACTGCCAACAAACACTACCAGATGACTCTTTTTAATGTAGTTAATTTCCTTTTAAATCCGGCTAGTTTTAATCATCTAAGTGATGAGTGTTCATGGCCCTTCTCATATAATTTAAGGCATCAGGTCAGAGATTTCCTCTGCTGTTTCCTTCACAGACAGTTTCTGACAAAACTGTCCCGTTTTCAGCCATTTCAACCCCATTTCTGTTGACAAAATAATGGACACTGTGCTTCATTTAAATCCCTCCTTCACTTGATGTCATGCCCTCTACATCTTTATCAGAGTTTTGAAACTTGTTTCTGCTTGCCTGCACTATAGTGACACTGAACATGTCCCTTTTTTTCGCTGTGTCAGTGAGTATTACAAGAGAGACTGCCTCCAATCTCTTCTTTAAAAAAAGTCTTGAATCCACAGTATACAAATATGTTTCCAAACTTCTATTCAGTGCCAAAAAACCTTAAAAAAGACAGTTACATAACAACTTCTAAAGAGCCTTTACAGACAAAAAATATTAGGCAGGTTTTAGAGAAAATAATCAGCGCAAAAACTAGCAGAGAAAATCCTCTCAGACTATGTAAGTTAATCTCATTATTGGTTCACTACTTTGCCCCAAAAAATGTAAAGAAATGTGAACAGAAAACAGAAATGTAACATTTTTTTTAATTGGGTGTTTGTGTCTAAATGTTTTTTTTAAGCCTTTTTTTTTGGATTAAATATAATTTTTCTGCCTTATTATAAACTTCATTTCCTTAAGCTGCAGATTTTTTTAGTTTCTATTTTAAAAATATTACTAAAATCATCCAGTCCCATTTTCAGACTGTTAATAGTTCTTTTTACATAATTTTAACAATGTAACAGGGTCATTACTCCTAGTTTATTGACTTGATTTCCACAACATTGTATTATTTGTTTTGTACGAAGCACTTTGGAAAACTGGTTTAAAAAGCAACATACAAACAACTCAACTATCACCTATTAAACACCAATCAGTGAGACAGTAATGGATGCTACTCTCACCAGTTTTCAGAGGTAAAAAATAAGTTTTACACTATGAATGATGTTCACAGCTTCACTTCATAAGACTGTTTCAAAGAAAAATGTGACCTCAAGGATTAAAACCCTTTTAATCCTTAATTCTCTCCTTAAATATCTGAACTGACTGTATGAATATGATCACACCTCTCTGAGCTTGATCAGACAGACGTCAGGTTACATGAGATTACGGAGGTTTTATGGTGCTTGTTTGGAGGCTCTGCAACCTCTAAGCAGTGAGAACTGTGAGAGAAGCCAAAGATGAAGCCATGTTGCTCTTAGCTCAGCTCAGTTCGAACCAAACCACTCACACACACACACACACACACACACACACACGCACACACACACACACAAACCCACACACACACACCCACTCTCTAGGGGACAACATGGACAAGCAGGGCAGCAGCTACAAAGAATCCTCAGTCTAAAAAAGTCATTTAAATGTGCATTTAAATTATTAAAACCCACCGATTAAAGTGCTTCAGGGCAAACTTACTACTTGCAAATTACATTTCACACATAAACTCAATGTGCTTCACATAAACAATCATTTATGAAACAACAGAACAAGGTAAAAAGTGGAGAATTAATGAAATATGGGTCAAAGTAGTTTTTCACTCTGCATTTTTATTATATCATGACGACATCACACACTGCAACCTCAAAAATATCCATATGTAGCTGGAAAAATGTTCACCACGGCATAACTCAATATATTTCAAATGTTTCTATAAATATTTATCTACAAACATCTGCCTGCCACCTACTGATTATTCAGAGTCCACTGCCAATTAATGACTGTTCCCTGTGTAATGTAGAAAAGCTACAAGCTGCAGGATTCCCAAGAGCCTCTGAGCACACACACTGATGAATTATACCAGCCCTTATCTCCTTCAAACCTCAATGAGCATGGGAAAGAATATTTATTGTTTGAGGGTTTCCCCACAGACTAATGAAACATTTCCCTCACGGTGTGGTTAAAGTGCATCAGCCGAGTGAGAACAAGGGAGCTCTCTATGGCAGTGACCTTTACCGGCCTGATGGCTTAGATGTGGAAAAGCCTGAATTGGTTGGAGTTGGCCAGTGCGGTGAACTGTGAATGCGATCAATCACACAGGGAAGTGGCCTCCAAGACTGTGAGGAGCTCATACACCACCCATGTGCTCTCTCTCTCACACACACACACACACCCACACAACAAAGAAGACCTGTTCAATTTAGAGATTATACACAGATTTTAACCTGATTTAATAATGCACATGGTGTTGTATATCGCTGAATCTATTTTGCAAGATGATCAAAGAATTAACTGAATGCTTAAGCTTCATGCACTGAAATGACTCCTGCACTGTAACTCGACTCACACAAGTCAATCCCCTTTACGTGCAGGGAAAGCCCGAGAGGCAACTTCAAGGGCTGAAAAACAAAGCCAATGCTGATATGCCAAGGACTGCAGTTTCTTAGATGGCCACTAGAGGCTGTCTCCAAAGGAAAGTCAATCTTGATAGAGCTCCAAATTAAAATATCCAATTTTACAGCACAAATGAACATGTTTACAGCCTGGTGCAAATTGTTTTTGTGCTCTTTGGGTAACTTGTATGTTCACGAAAACTGTACGGGGGGAATTTTCATATGACTAACTTTTTTAATTTATATCAAGATTCTGAAGTTATGCATAAACAACAAGGGTTGGCCATTTTGATCGACAGCAGCTTCTAGCTGTCTGCTGGGCATCACACAGCCATTAGCAACAACATGTATCCACCCTAGCTCCACCTCCTTGTATGAAATGGTCAGTTTTGGCTCTGTAAAAGAATCGCAGTGACAGTCACAATCCCAAACCTAAGCTTTAAAACTCTACTTCACAAACCAATATGTGATGTCACAGTAACTTTGTCTGCTGCTTCTTTGACACATATTGCTGGCATAAAATTCAGGATTGATATATTTCTTACAAAAACCGATGAAATCGATGAGGTAAAACATTTTACAATTGTTGTCTTTGTGCTGTTATTGATAGAGAATTATGTCCAAAAATCCAATTCTGTTTTATTTAAGCGTCATTCAGCAACTAAACTGTTTGGGGATTGGGGTTGTATTTTTGTAGCCAAAAAAAAAGCCAGTGTTTCTGTCAGTTTGCCTCTTAAGCATGAGCTCATTTCAGTTACATTTATTTTTATCTTTCTCTCGTTGGAGCAGGGCAAACTTGTGCAAATCTGCCACCGAACATATTGCAGCTTTCAAACTTCCGCCTGTCAAAGTAATTCTTGTGGCTGTCTTTCTACCTTCCATTGCTAAACATAACTCACAGGGGCACCTTCAAAGCTTAAAAAAACACACTGGCAGTGTACATAAATCTATCCAAAAAAAGTGAGATTTTGTTTATTTGATCTTTTTTTTTTTTTACATAAAAGGTAACCCAGAAGACAAACTTTGGTGGTATAAGGTTCAAATAGCTGATATTTTTTTAAAAGAATTTTTTAATGCAATTTATAACACTGCCTTTCTCAATGACCAAATAATGGCTTTCAAGATGGAGGTTGAACACACATTTGAGAGTTCAAAACAATCTTGCAAAACTCCAACCGAGAATTTTCGACACTAAATGTGTTTTAGCTTCCAGTATTATTTTAATATTCATATGAGCTGCTGACAGCAGTGTTCTGCTGTGCTTTGATATGCTCATTGTTTCAGATCATCTCACCTCAAAGTACTGCTTTGAAGGTGTGATAAAATCTGAACTTTTCATTTACTATATTAAAAAATACGAAAAAAAAATCATGTCTGTCAAATCCAGAATAATAATAAGAGATGTAAAAAAATACATCTCTTATTTAAAGAAGTTTCAACTGAGACAGAGAAGTTACAATCAACAGCATGTGACAACAGCGTTGGTGATGTAAAAAACATTACAACACTCAGTTAGAGATGGCTGCAATTATTCCATTTGATTAATGTTTGCAAATGACATAAAACGGCCTGTCTGCATGTGAGGGAGTGAATGGGTGTTGAATCACAGGGACACATTAGTCAGAGAGCATGCGATGACCACAAAGTGCCAGTTGATCCCTTTAAATGACTGACAACTGCCAGCCTGTGGTTAAAGTGGGCAACAGCGAATCAATACAGTTGGCCCACAGCCCCCAAAGCAGCGACCCACCTCTAAATATAGGACACAAGAAACAGTAATCAACAGCCAGCAGTGGATATCAAGTGGCTCAGGCCGGATTTGAATGGCCGAAAGATACACATACCTCATAATAAAAGTAAGGGTGTGGTGCAAAGGTCGAGTTATGTAAACACATGTTTCATTTAAACTGTCATATTATAGTGTCATGCTCTCTGTTTCTGGATACATCAGCTTTAAGAAAAATGAAACAGGAGCCATTTCAATGACACGGACCTGAAAAGACTAAAAAGAGGCAGCTTAGCTTAAGGAAACAGATATTCTGTTGAGGTGGGATTAAACATTTCCTCTCTGGAAGCTTGTTTTTCTTTATTCTTATTTCATGTAGGACAGCTGTATCCTGTGACCCAACTACCTTTACTCTTTGGGAACCAATACAATAAAATAAGCTTACAGCAGTGAAGGTAAAAATGACACACTTTTCAGAAAAGACTGCTGATGTTAAAGCACAAACAGCCACACCCAAAACCTATAAAGTCATATTTCTTTGTTTAACAATGTAATTTGTCACAGAGAACTTCATATGAGGCGGCATTTGGCACGTGGCAGGTAGGAGCTTAGGTAAACAACTTATGAGTTTTGCCACTAGAGGGCTCTCTATCAAAACAATGAAAACAAAAGACATAGTTCGATGATGTCGTAAAGTAGAGTGGGATCATGGGATTTGTTTTTTCACTACAAAACAGTTGGGAGTCAAATTAAAACATATCTGACTGATGAAGGCAGAAATGTTCACGGACAAGGCAATAAAGTTTTATTTATGTAACGCTTACCCACATTTTCCCAACTTCCTTCCTCACTGTCTGACTGGTGCTACCCCAGAAGCAACAGGCGAACACATGAAATGCACCGTTACAATAAATAAAATTACAGATTTCTTTGACTTTGAACATTGTTGAACAAATCTGGAATAATGTTAAGTCTGCAACTTTAAGAAAAACAACAGAAATGTAGTCTTTTAGAGATATTTTAATATGGAAGTGTTACATATTGTGGTTTTTAGTGAAGCTCACTCCGTGGAAGGTCTGCTGCAGACGATGAAGGAAAGATGACTGCTGATTATGTGGATCAAAGTCTGGATTTAATTAACAGGTTGAGAGTCTCAAACGCTGACACTGATGTGGGCACAAACGTTGTCCTGAATACATGAAGCCTCGAAGGCAAAGGCTCTCCGCCCAGCTGTTAATTTTAAACTCATGGCATAATGGCTTGACACAAAACCTCACATCCTGTCAGCGCAGCAGTGTGTGTTTAAGTGTGTTTATGTGGAGGGAGTAAATCAGTACGGTTCAGTGCGTAACAACACTGTTTAATCTTTTGTAGAGGTTGAGCATGCAAGAAGTTCCTGCAGTTGGGTTTTTCTGTGGGAACATGTCACAAGAAATACAGGTAGACATGCTGCTCTGTGTCTCTACATTCCCAACAAAGCATTGAAGTTATTAGTCTAAAATATCTGCTTATCTTTCAGGGTGAATGTTATAGTTTTTACTGGCAGTCATAAAGTCTACTGACTGTGATTTAATAGCTGGTGACTCAACAGAAAACAGATATTTGTTTCCCTGTAAAAGAACAATCTCTGATCCAAATGTAACACAAACTGATCTTCCTACATTGTTATTTCAAACAAAATAACATGAAACTAAAGCAGAAACAATTAGTTGGTTGCCATATAGATCAACGAAAGTCATCGATCATTTCAGATAGTTTTGACTAAAAATATCAAACATCTCAACTATGCAGCTTCTGAGCTCAACAATAGGGTCATATTGATCAGTGCATTAATTAATTGTGAAAATAACTGTCAGCTGTTGCATCAACCGGGACATGCTATAAGTCCCAATTTTAGCATGTTGTTTTTACATAAAGAACAAAGTGTGGGAATCATGAAGGTTATTAACTATATATACCTAGGTTTCTAGCAGCTAATGGTCTGGTTAATTCAGGAAATTTCATTACATTGTAATGCAGCCCCTAACACTGCAAAAAGACAACACTTACTATTACATTTGTCTTTTTAATGCAATTTAATTTATTATTCTTATATTTTCTTAGAAATGTAACAATCACAATATGGATATAATATCAAAATATTGCTCAGCACAAATATACATTACTGTGATGATATGTTGCCCATGATAACAAGGTTATCATGCAACAGCGACTCTGTGACAATCGATACAAGCACAACTATTATCTATGTTAGATCAAAAAGTCTGTGTAACTGAAAAAGAAAACTCAATAAGGTCAAAAGCGGGAATAATTCATTTACTCACTGTAGTGTTGATATAATTTTTCATGTGATAAGAGTCTTAGTTCCGTGTTGCAAGAGGATGTAATGAGAAAAGTTTCTTAATCAATGTTTTGTTACACCAGTATTAACAACTATATGTCTCAATATATAAATTGTGTCTCCAATGAATAACAGCATTTGCAAAACACTAAAAAAGCAGCTTTTTATATGGGAAATTTCAAACTATTCAATGTCAAATATAACTTGCATTCATAAAGCAAACCCTGTACTGTTGATAGGAAGATGAGAGAAGACTATAATATAGCTAAAGCAAAATCAAACTGCTGCAAACAATGTTGAATTTAGTAGAGCACTATGCTGGACAAGACTCAATATCAGGTTGTTGCAATATCCAGCTAGCTAACCCCTAAAATGGTTTTAAACTGTATGTAGCAGTAATATTCACAAACCTTTGCTTAAAGATCATAAGGTATTAGTTGCTAGTAACGGTGCCTTCTTTTCCTCATCTGTTCTTCCAGCTGTGGCTAACAGATGCAGATGTTCTGGCCGACCCTGTGACTTTAAGGTATTCTAATCTGTATACTGTTAAAGTGAGCCTTAGGACACAGTGACTTTAGGTATGTGTCATAGCCTCTAGTCAGCTGTAAGCCTCCCCTCTGGGTAGTATAGGGTCTAATTTCAGCCTTACTGTACAAAAGGCCTATGCAAAAGGAAGATCTGTCCAACCAGTGAGCTGTCTGTTAAACATACCAGCCCAACATGTTCAGATGATACTCCTAACAAAAATGCCACATGAGGTCAAAGGTCAAAAACAGGCTCTTAACAAATCAGGACCTTGCTCCGTAGTGTAGTTACACTCCAGCTGGATCAGATTGCAGACTTCTAGCAATTTCTCTGAACTCACTCTTGCATTTGACGCCTGTCTTATTGATTGTTTGTCTCTATGCTGTTTTGACTCTTCCTATCCATTAAGTATTTCGCAATGGCAGGAGAATATTTTAACTAAACTTTGATGTTTTTACTATAATAACTGCACGCCGAAGTTACCTATTGTTCGAGTTGAACTGTTGTATACATTCAAGTTTATTTTATTATGTCCATATGTTTGTCAATGTGCACGACGACATTAAATTTGCAGTTTTGCAGCAATAGTCTGGCGTGATATCTCGCGCTCACCTCTGTCACCCTTCAATCACATCGACGTCACAGTGTTTACCTTGGAGCTGTGCCGAAAGTGCCTCTTGGTGCTGCTGGTACTTCAGTGCCATCGCCTCGGTCCTCTTGAGTTGTTTGTGCATCTCATACGATATCATCCCCCCGTACATCATCCCGCAGACCACCGTGCCCAGCAGGAGACACTGGAAGATCCTCCGCTGCCTCCGGGAGCACACCCCGTTTCCCATGTTGGACCCGCACCCCTCCCCGCTGTCTGCGCGAGAAAACCCCGTCTCTGCTGCTGGAAAACTTCCGACTCTACTTTTTTTTTACCTCCTGGTAAAGACCGAAGGAGCCCCCCACCCCGTCACTCCCCGAGCATTTCCGAGCAGAAAATACGAGTTAAGTGCTTATATATATATATGCCGATGTGTTGCCTACATTATTTTAGCATAGCCACATCCACTCGCGACTCTCCCCTGTGACTTCAAAGTAGCCGCTCAGATTTTCGCCCGACTTCGCGTCAAACTCCTGCTCCGCGCCGCTGATATGTGGGTCAAACCTTAGCCGAAGACTCGCGCTTGCGTTTGCGTTTTTCGCCCCGTGCAGACTTTAACTTCAGCCACGCAGTTCAAAGACGCCTACGGGAAAAAAAGTATAACCTCAAGTCCCCGACGAGGCCTCCATAGCACCTTTAACTTTAGTTACGTGTCAGCCCAGCAGCAGCTGCCTGCAATCCAACTGCTACATTGAAGGAAGTCCCTCCTCCAAAAGAAAAATCATAAATTTCCCTATTCCCGCCCTCACAGCAGTAGATTTTATCAATTGGTCGCCAGAGAGCTCGATCAAAAAGCAGCAAGGCATGTGAGGGTGGAGGGTTAGGAGACTAATAGTTTCCCCCTTTACAAAGACTTGTTGTAAGCACCTATAGGACCCTTAAAGACAGAATAAAGGGTTGTTGAAATACAGTAACTCTGAGTTATACTACAGTGACAACAAGCCTCATGGCCCAACTGACATGTAAAAAATAAAACTGTAAATTTTAACTATAATTACTACCATGAAAACTCTATTTAAATGACACTCGTGGGATTGGGCATGTTTTGCAATAGAGCAGTGCATTACAGCATAAGGCATTCATTTAATACACAAGAAAATGTTTCAGTAACAACTCTACATGCATAAATGTGCAAAACTAACTGTAATATACATATAGCTTATATATAGAGCTTAATAAACATACTAACATGTTCAGTACAATTTATATTTTTTTGGAAAGTGTAAAAACAGGTCAAACTAAGAATTACTTCCTTTATAAATGTCAAAAATGCAGAAAATATTCACTTTTAACTGTGTGAAAGTTTAGTCTCAAGTCACATTAGAACACAGGCTGCATTCATAACCTGAGACTTGATTGATAACCGCAGAAAATTGTCTTTTGCTCCGCATTTAAAGATACGTGTCTGTTTTCTCACCTCTCTTCAAAACAACATACGCACATATCTCCACTGATGCTGTACTTTACACTGCAGTTTATTCAGGTTTTGTACAATAAACATATAATTATTATCATACATACAGTGGTTTTCTGTATAAGTAATATAGAAGAAATTGTCAGTCAACATACTCTGGAACAGAGTTTAGTCTTACAACATAATTGGCCATATGCAGCTGGAAGCATCTGAATAAAAAACATTGTTATGCCTAAAAGATAATAAAACCATCTGAGCCGTACAGTCTCATTATTAAAGTAAAAACTAGTCTTGTAAATACTACACATTGTACAGTGTACAGCAGCATAATATACAATAAATACGCACTCTGTTCTAAACACAAAAGACTCATTAAGAAATAATTGAGAAGGAATCAATGTATAACACATGCAATACAAAAATAATTACAAAAACTTAATGTACTGGGAAAATTATTTAACTCTAATTGCATATATTTATAAATAAGTCTTTTTCAGTAACTAAAGTCAGCACATATCCACATAATCCACATTATTGCATCATCTGACAGGCTAAAAAACAGCATGTTATACTGCATAACTATTTTCTGAAACGATTTCATGACATTTTTAAATGCAATAAGTTCTTGATTAATTTTCCCTTCATGTCCAGACCGACTGTTTCCATACATGAAGCATTGTGCTCCAGTTACAAGCCACTGCTTCATGCAGCACGCTGGGAGTCATAAATCACATCCACATTATAATGAGGTAGAGAAAACTGCAGCTCTCTGCAAGTACAGTACTCATATAGTTCTGAAAATGACCAGTTTATACAGCAACAGCACAGCATACATAATGTGTAACAACATCTGATGCCACAATTATGGGAGCTTGGATTTGCAAATGACCTAATTGAACTTCTGGTGCTGATCCAGCTCATCAATAAGACAACAGTTTGCTCTGTTATGATTTTGCTTTCTTTTGTGGTCAACTTTCTTTGTGTTACTACAAGTAAGCAACCATAAAGAAAATAATAAGGTATTTTAAAAATTATTTTAACCTGACAAGAGCTTCTTCCTCCTAAAGACTGAATCCTATTATTGTTCCTATTCTCAGAACCACTGGAAAATAAAACAACTGTTTTCCCTAAAAAATGTCTCCTAACATCCATAACATGTTACAAAACATAATGCTAATATTGTAAAAGCTACTCACAACACTTGAAGCTGATTATACTTAAGGCTAAAAAGGAGAAAAGGTCCCACTGCCTCTTCTGAGAAACACTAAAATATATATAATTTACTGTCAATAGTTAAGTAATCTAACTTGTTTAGTTTAAAAATAATTTGGTTCTGAGATGGATCTACAGTGCATTTATATTAAGACTATTTTTAGTTGAAAAAGGCACAAAACAATGCATTTCTTTAAGAGAGCAGAGAGGTTAGACAAAGAAAACAGAAATGCAGCATCCCTTTGAAACTGAAATTGGGCCATTACTTGCCTAAAGACATCCACATCCTGTCTCTTTATGTGTCATAAAACCCAAATTCCAAAAAAAGGTTAGGATGCTATGTAAAACCTGAACAGAAACAAAATGCAATTACTTGCAAACAAATTAGGTTTACTGACAACAGTTTAAGTAATTATCCTATACATGATCATTTGTTTGAAAAAGTGGTGACCTTTTTTTTTTTTGCCCCTGGTAAAACATCAAATAAATTGCTTTACCACTGTTTTAAATTAACTACATTTAAAAAAAAAGATTGTTCAAATTATACGATTTCCTGTTGTTTTACAGTGTCCCATCTGTTTTGGAATCAGGGTTTTAAGTTTGTTCTAATTTTTAACATTTTACTGTTCAGCAACTTCACAGACAAACATTACTGGTTCCTCTCTCAAATTATCCAAATTATATTCCATGGCACTCAGATACCAACTCAGGTAAGAAAAATAACCTAAATCCCATGTAATGCATTCTAGTATAATACCTGCAGTCTTCTAAAGCAGTATTTACTCTGTCAAAGAAAGTGTAAGTATAACAGGCACTTCATTTTTCATAATGTTTGCATTTGTGAGAAGACTTCTGGGATTAATTGCCCTCTTCTGGGTGTGTTCGGTTCCCAGTGGCAAATAAAAATACAGTTACTCCATCCAAAACAAAATAAAACATCCCAGAGGAAGAACTGATCAAAAATGACAGCACTCACAACAAGAAAAAGACTTCAGTCATGCTAACTTGCTTGTCTTTAGAGAAGGTGAGAGAAATGTTTCTTTAGTGACACTTTCATTAAAATTAATCTTAAGAAAAATATAGATTTTTCTCTGTAGCTTTTATGCCTTATTACCACATTAAAACATCAGCATAACATTTGGCTTTGTTGGCCGAGTATGTGTAAACATACAAGGAATATTAAGAGTTAGTGTTTTATTTCTCTTAATGTAAAACAGGAAAAAGTAGGAGAGATGGTCATTGTGTTTGTCCTCTTTACAGTAAATAAATCAGACTATAAACCTGCAGTAAAATTTCCTGGTAAAACCTCATTGTGGATTCCAGCACCTTCTGAGATGCTTCTGCAACGTCCCTACTCTCCGAAAGTGTTGTGAGTAAATCAATGGCTGCTGAAAAACCCACAGAATGATCAATAGCAGACTGACCCGTGCGTCTTGACTAAGTGGTCCATGCTGGTGTCCTCTGTGTCCTATAATACTGACAGTTCCACCTCCTCACACAGAAGAGGCTCCACCTCTGGGATGCTGAGCAGTGTGCTGCTTTTAGCTGAGTAATTCTTCCTGTACATGATGAACTGGACAGTCACCTGACAGGGTTAAGGCTCAGAAACACACAGTGTTCGGCAACATTATCATTTTTCAGGCAAGTAATTTTTTAACAAACTCTCTTTGACATAAATGTTTAAGGAATTCTATTTTTATCAACATAATGCTTGACTTGACAGCAGATTATGTGTCCTGCTATGGCAAAAATGTACTTTGTGATATAGCTGACAGTCAGTTAGCACAGCTTAGCATAGCATAGCATTAAGACTGGAAGTCGAGGGAAACAGCTAGCCTGACTGAGTCAAAAGGCACAAAAATCCTTTCACACAGCAGCAACACATTATATCTCTGTTTAATTTGCATAAAATACCAACTGTATTTAGTTGCATTGTGCTGCAGTGTTGCACATGATTAACGGCTGTCATGTGATGTGTACAATCTATTTATGGCGGTTTAACAAACTAAAAATAACACTGGAATTTAAAAAACTACATGTCCGAGGACATTAAAACAATATGTGTTACGGGGTGCCTGGATATGGATCTAAGTAAAAGTTTAGGATAAGATCAAGTACTCAACACTGCTCCATTGTTGAAGGATACAAAGAAGTCCAGTATGAGGACTCCCAGACTGCCAATGAGCCAGGCCAGATGTTTGATGATGAAGGTCTTTTTGGAGTCTTTCAGTGCAGGCAGCACCACAATGACACTCAACCCATATGTTGCATTGCCCATCATGGCCAGGGCAAACAGCAGGTAGGAGGTGCCCTCTGTGGACTGTCGCTGGAACTAGAATAGACAAAGTTTGCAGTATTTAAGTAAGAGGCAAAATAGCAGCACAGAGAGCACCTGCACTTGCAAGTACTGCTCTTGTCAGTGGTTACTGTTTTCCCTGTGTGTATATGAAAAACCAACCTTGGTTACGATATGTAAACCACAAGCCAGGTTTCTGTTTCACTAGCAACAATTTTTTTGCTGTGTGTTTGCACTCCATCAACAAACTCCCTGAAGAGATGATAACCAACAATGAATTCATTCTGCTAACAAGGACTGTATTGTTTGTATCACTGGACCCGACAGGGGAAAGAAACTGAAGCTGACGAGTATAACTCAGTACAAACAGCAGGAGGGATGTTTGTTCTGTTTGCACAGCTTCAGTAAACAGGCTAACTCAGTTTACCACTTCCATTTTATGCAACAGAATTGAGAACATCCATCCAATATTTTGAAAACATAGAAACAATTTAACCTTGACTGAATAATAGAGTTTTATAATCTGTTGTGGCTGCTGGTCTGCTGCTCTGCAGTTTACTGCATGAGCTGGACCGGGACAATACCAAGAAAATAGCACGTATGTACCACAAACTGGGTAGTGATAAATAATGGCACTATTACTTTATTTTTTTTTTGTTTTACAGCAAACTGAGTATGTAACCTTTGAACACATTTAAACATGCCGGAGTTTCCACGAGACAAATCTGACTTAAATGATTTACAATAGCCAGCTTGTGTGTTCATGTGTTTGTGCCCCCAAGTTTCTCTCATGCTGGCAGCGCACTGAAACAATCCCCCTTCTGGTGATTAATAGCTGCAGTCAAGCCAGGATGTTTCTCCAGAACAACAGCAATATTGTCTTCAATGTCTGGTGCTCATTTTGACAAATATACTGCGTGTACAAACACACAAACACAGTCTCCTTTTATGACAAGTGGAATTATAATAACTGCTGTTTTCCTCAAACCCTCAGACTGTCCCTCAGGACACAGTCCAAGACCTCCAGCCGGGATCATGGCACTGCTCACATTCAAACCACGTTACAGAGAAAAAGGAGAAACAAACTCAGCTTCTCATGAATCACACCAACAAATCACCACTTACATTTTTATAAAGCTGGGGGAACCGTGAACAGAGGTAGAAGACAGATGCCAGGTATCCACAAATGTAGCCAGTGATTTCCACTGATTTAGAGGTAGTTGGACTCTGACAAAGATGAGGATGCAGAGAGAGATGAAAAGGACAAAATATTGCATCTATCCAAGAAAAAATACAATCACAAGCTCTGGTTAAAAGTTAATTAATGTGTATATAATAAATATGAAAATATCAGGGGAAAAAAAATGAACCAAACTTGATTTAAATCAATTAAGTACAACACTCGCACACTCACACACACCATCTACCTACCTGGGTGTCTAAAGTATTACTATTGTCTATGATGAGTTTGGGTAAAGCAAGAAGAACTAATGTAGCAGCGCTGCACCAAACGAAGCACAGCCATTTCAACACAGGGCTTTCTACAGGGAAAAAAAAACACAAAACAAAGGACTAACAGTGACGACACTTAAAGATTATAAATCAAACTCTTTGTATAAGCTGATATTCAGCTGATACTCACTGGTACACAGTGTTTATATCTTTTAAATTATAAGGGTGGAGACATGATTTATTTTTTGCTATATAAGTGACAATACAAGTAACCAGTAACAAAGACTGAATTAAACAAAAATCAACACTGCTGTGTGCAATCTTGGATAAATCTTAGTAGGATTATGTGTCATTAAGCAGTTATATACTGTTGGCTTTGTGGGTAACCACTCATAACTACACTACAGCTGGAAATGTACTAGTCATCCCTGAAGTGAGGAGGTTGCTGGTTGTTTGACTTCATGACAGCACATATTTCTGTTGTAAATGCTGTATTTCTGTTGTATTTGTTTCATACATGGATCTAATTTTTACATCATAATGTAAAATGACAATGGCTTTTTGCAGCTGTGGTCCATTAGTAAAGTAAACCTCTGATATGAGGATTGTAATTAGCATAACCTCAGTTTCTCTGGGATAAAGCACTCTCAAGTGTAAAAACTTACATACTTTAATAACTTAGGATGATGATTCAACTTAGATAATGAGAACCTGCTGCATCAAAAAAACAATGCAATCTACACTTATAACCAGTATTTATGTTCTCTTGACTACATTTCAGATTTGTAGGTTTTGTATTTTTAGATATCTTGTGTCTACACTCTGAATGGTGCAGAACTGATACTTGCAGATGTTACTTAAAAGCAAGCAAAGCCTCACTTTAACACTCTGATGTCACGCAAGTCAAATTAAAGTCACTGAGTCACCAACAGGAAACTCTTACTTCCTCATACTTCTGCTTTTTATTGATCATAAAGAGATTGACTCACAAAGCAAAAACATCACGCAACAAACTCAAGAGCAGAGATAATGTCAGGGCTTACTTCTGCTGGAGCTGTTCTTGATCTTGTAGTAGAGAAACTGGGAGATGAGGATCAGGTCTGTGAAGATGTAGAACACGACTGTGACTACCTGAGAAAAGAGACACGAAACAAAGAAGGTCACAATCCTGTAAAAATACTTACACAAATACAACAGAACAAACATACATATGTAAATAACCTGCAACAAAACAAAAGTCTAAGTCCAGCAGGTCTGACGTGAGTTTCAGGACTAATAGCAAATATGAGAGGGTGAGTTTATGTGTGTGTTACCTGAATGGGCAGCTGGCTGCTGAGGTAGCAGCCTGCAAAGCTGGTCAGGTCCCCACTAAAGAGGAAGAAAAGAAAACCAAAAGACATGGCCTCCTCCACTTTACCATTCCTGTAGGCTTCATAGACCTGCCTGCATAGATAGATAGATAGATAGATAGATAGATAGATAGATAGATAGATAGATAGATAGATAGATAGATAGAACACTAAATCACAACCATTCTTTGCCAGATGACACACTACCATCACGATCTTTTATCACAACTTACGGCAAGGTGGACAGCAGAAAACAGAACATGGAGATGAGTCCTATAATCACACTGCAGTACTCCCACACATTGTCCACACACTCCTCCAGCAGGTACAGGATCCACGGTGTCCCGTTGACACACACCGGCCGGCCCAAGGCTTGACCTGTCCAGTTGGCGGTGGCCGCATCCATGCTCTTCCCCGGGAAGCGTGTGGTGGCCATGGCGACTCACAAGCTCCGTCCGCCGGGGCTGAAGGATCCGACCTCCCGCTGCTGGTGCTGCATTCAAAACGTGGGAAGACTCGTGTTTATTTTGGCAACAAAATATTAGCATGAGAGGAGCATGTCTGAACACATATACCTACCTCATAAAATAGATGTGTGAAGACTGGTTCTGTGATTTGACGAGTCTGCAAGACAAAAATAAATTAACCATGGGAGGTTTTTTCAAGTAAAAATCAACAATTTAAACTGTGATTAATGTTGATACTGTTAAGACTAAACCCTAAATTACACCTAATAGCACCAAAATTTTCTGAAATCTCTTCCATATTTGTAATGACAGCTTAATTTGGACACTCAATTTACTCTACAATAATGGGCTAATTTTAGCTTAATTTGCATTGGCCTTAGACGCGGTCATTGTTAAGGCAAATTTGCATAAACTTGAGGATGGGATGCTAACAAAGATGGATGAAATTAGCTTCCAGTGATTGCTCACCTGACAAGAAGGACTCGGTTTGGACTACATAGTGTTTGTGGGTCTCGGTTAACTTTTCCCACATCTTCACACGTCTCTGTTAATAATGTGCATAGCTTTTAAAGACCCTTACCGACTAGCTGCTAATGTTGTCATTCATAGCGGCTTTTCCCAAAGAGTCAAGACACCGTGAATCACATCTCAACATCCTCTTAGAATTTTCAAAATAAAATATCATCGCAGACAAACGTTCGTAGTCAAATACTGCAAAAATATTTATAATCAAGAGATAATGAGAAACACGTAATTGTAAGCTTTTAAAAACTATGTACAAATATATCTATCATTTCTGCTCTGACTTTAATGTATGTAGTCTTGACTGGACAAATAGGATGTCATTTTATGCCATAGCTCCAAGAACAATTTTGACACGTACATAAAATTAAATGCAAACGTTTAAAAGGTTGTCCTGTCTGAAAGGTATCTATGTATTATGCATTGCAGTGACGTTTACGTGTTAAAGAAAACTACCTCAATTACTTTTACGTGATGGAAACTGCACAAATATTTCTAGCTTTACTTCCGATGCATTATGTCTGGGGAAATACCGCCACCCACCGACCACATGAATTTATCATCAGTGAAATTTTAATGAAACAGAATGAATAAATTGTTAACACAAATATTTAAAATCGTTTCAATCACATTTACTAAGTTGAAAAAAAACTTTTAATTGGTAAATATATACAAAAACAAAGGAAAAAAAAATTTTTTT
>JAPZDV010000024.1:9077631-9101972 GCA_029814665.1 Acanthurus lineatus | reverse complement strand
TTAGGCTCATTTGACCCTTTTTACAGATGAGAATGAATGCAAAGACAAAATGATAGAGATTATCACATGACAGCACATATTACATGATTAACACAGGCTGGGTAAGGTGGTTATTAGCAAGGATGTAACTGATTTTCTCCATTAATTATGAATCTTTGTTTTATAAAATATCCTGACATCTTTAAATTGCTTGTTGATTCTCCAAAACCTCAAAATATTCACTTTACTATCATGAGACAAAAAAAAGAGCAAAATAAGAGTCGGAGCGGGAGAATTTTTTTCCTTTGTTCTTGTTACTGTGTTTATTCATTGTAATTATGTTACATAATACTACTACTCCTGCGGTGCTGCTACCAGCCTACAATTGCCACTACAACCGATATGAAAATGTTTAATTTATACAGTGAGTTTTTGGCTACAGCAATAGTTTATGAAAATAAATTACCATCTCTTTTCCTCTGTGCTCCATATAAATACTTGCTGCTGCCATAGTCTCATTATGGCAGTCAAGCAAACATCAAACAGTGTGTCTGAGCTGGGAAAAGGGATTAGAGATAACTTTGGTTTGGAATGCAGTCATGAGAAATCTCTTTACTTTCTTTCTATCCTCTCAGTGTTGTCTTTAGGAACTCTTCATTAGCTCCAATAAAGATCATTCAAGAATTAGCAAGATCATAACTGAACCTGTAAATTAATCTTATTTATTCTGTGAATCAGATTACATAGGAGAGTTACTGAAATTTAGAACACGTGAATAATGCTTGGTATGTCGTTGGAGATATGATCTTATGTCAGTTTTATGTTTCACAAAGAACAACAATAATCCTACTGGTACGTATCCACCGCCAGAATGAAACAATACATTTGTAAGATTGATAAACCATTAAAAACAGCTCAGAGGAGAGTAACATGTTGCTGAATATGAATGCAGTTTATCTAGTTTCATCTTCATCTTTAATTAAACTTTAAAACTATGAGCACGTGACCTAAGAGATTAATTGATTAATTGGTGGGCTTCTCGCCATATAATTTGGGAAACAGACAGGACTTGCTCTTCTTTGTTAGGGGGGGCAAACGTCATCTCATTCTCTATAATCCGATAGTCCATGAAGGCAGCACGGTGCACCCTAACCTGTCCCTCCCCTCATCAACCTGTTGCGCCGCGCGCTCTCGTCGGCCGCACGATGGCGCGCTTTGCAATGTCGGCCGACGAGGATGAGTACAAGGCTTGCTCTGTGGGGGAACTTGAAGCTGTGCAGGGGCAATTTGTGTTGCTATGTGCCGCTTTTTCACCGAGGTTTGGAGGCGCTGAACGAAGCTCCGCACTCGGTGTCCGAGCGTCCTCGTCCTGCACGGAGCAGGTAAGCGGTCCGACCTAGAGATGTCTGGGATTGTATCAGGTTTTGGTTTTTGGTTTTCTTGTTGCATAGCAGTCTGTCATTAGAGACAGAGACGCGTTGCCGGGATAATGCATGAAAGCCACCAGCATTCCTTGATGTCGGGAAAGTTGTCTGGAAGAGGTGAAATCGGCGGTCACAGCACCGATGTGTCTCTGTCTTTTCCAGTCGCTCATCTGATTCGTTTCACTCAGGGAAACACGGGAGAGCGCGCAGGTGGATCAGAGGTGTTTTCGTGGACTGCTGCCACAAACCCGAATATAATTTAGTGTTAAATACTTGTTAATTGCTGCATATGCTGGCAGTGTATTTGAATTCAATCCTTACAGCAATAAAGTGAAGAGGTAAGATTAAAAGTGCAATGCAGACACAGATGGCACATAATGGTGACTATTTGTAGGTGTTGCTGGAAACGTTGTGGTAACCTAGACTACTTATTTTACACCTGCTTCACTTCCATGTCTCTCTCTCTTTCCCTGTCTCTCTCTCTCTCTCTGTCTCTCTCTGTCTCGGTGTTTCAGTGTAAATACAGTGGAATGTGCTCTGAGAGCTTGAAAGGCTTGTTCAGTCGCATTACTTGCATTTAGTCTGTGTATTTCTTCTGTTAATACTCTGTCTTGGTCTAATTCCTTTATTGCTCTACCTGTATAGGGAGACAAAGAGATGGGGGGTGGGGGGTGGGGGGGTAGGGAGGGGGGACTTCAAGGTCAAGGACTTGTGAGGTAGACAGCTGTTGATGTCCCAGGAAAGAGGGACTTGAACTTGAACTGTTCTTGTTTTTATGCATTAATTCCATGAAAATGGCTTTTGAATTATATAAACTGTTGTTAATTAATTTAAAGGTCATCCTTAAATTCATATTAATTCATGATTTTATTCCTGCAAAACCCCTCATGTTCCAGGTGGAAGCTGCTAGTTTATCAAAAGGCAGGACACATAGAGACACACTGAAGCCCATATTTGTTCACTGGCTTCTTTCCAGGCTGCACTTTACTAAATATTATATTATTGTCATCGAGAGCATTTTTAATGTACATTGCATTGGATTGCAAATCTTAATTTGATTTTTATTTTGCCACATTGAGCTTTTTTTGCTTTAAGGATGGATAAAGTGGAAGTATGTGGAGTTGTCTTTCAGCATCTTTGCTAGGACGTTTCAAAGCTTTATTCATAGCTTTGACATTTGATTTCAAAATTAACATTTGGATGTGTGTCGCGTGTGGCACGGGGCTCTGCAGATGTTTGTGGGTTGGACCAGGGAGAGTGGCAGGACAGATGCTGTCAGACGACTGCCAAGGCAGGGGGGCAACAGAAGAGAGATCCAGGGGCAGACGGGAGAATAAACACCTGGAGTCACACTGGCTTCTGCTCTGATCTGTAGCTGATCTGTAGCAGCAGGAAGAGAGCTCAGAGTTCATTCTTAAATTCTTGAATGTGGGTTTGACTTCACTTTACTCCATCTGTGGCAGCGAACTGTTGACCCTTAATGTTATGTGTCTCTTTGTTGACTGCTCACTAGAGGAAAAAAATGTATGTTACCTCATAAATACAGAGGAAGGAGAGGAGAAACAGAAGGGACTGGGAAAACACTGAAAAAAACAGAGTCTGGTAATTGCTGAGTTCAGTCAGAGGCTGAACTAAAAACAAACACACACAAACACACACCTATAATCAGTGCCTGCCCTTGCTCTTTAGCTTACAGCAAAGGTACAGTATTTTGGCTGTTTGGGGTGAAACAACACAAATTATCCCTCAAAACCTTGATGGGAGCTTCTAATGTTACAAAACGACATTTGGTTCAGCCTTTATTTTTGTTTATCCTTGCACTGATCTGCATTTAGGTGACTTTCAGGTATCAAGAAAGGGAAGTTGCATAGATTTTTAGGAACTATGTATTAATACAATGTTTTCCATGCGCAACACCAAGCAAGTGAAAGCAGCAATTCATCATAGTTGATTTAGCCTATTCACTCAGGAAGCAGGAAATCTAGATAATGTGGCGGATGTGAGATATGAAAAGATTTCTAAACTTAGAAACATATTAAAGATGTATTGAGGATATGTGAAAGCAGTTCAATATTAAGGATGAGGTCCTAACATTTAGTGCAGTAAAAGTATTCCTTTAAGCTCGCACTCCTGGGTCAGACCCGTACACTGAAACCAGAACATGTTTCCGTTCAGCTCTCAGGGCAGGGCTCTTAAGTTTGGGCTGCGGAAGGCAGCGGGGAGTGATGAATAATGAATGGTTTAGAAAATGTGCGTGAATGTTAGTTGGCGGAGTGTGGCGGTAATGCACTATTCCAGCCAACCCCTCTCCTCTCTGCTGTGGAAATCCTCTCAGCAGTTGGGAGTCTCGTAGCGCAGCAGAGCCAAACTTGTGAGCAAAGAGGAACCCCCCCCCCTCCTTCTACACTTAAGGTTGGATTCGCTGGCATTTGACACAGTTATGCCTGCAGAGCCTCATACACACACACACACTTACATCGAAATGTTTGAACCCAAACACACAGCGAAGTTGGTCTAAAATCAGCCCACGGAAACCTTCTTTTTTTCTGTCTCGGATTCAAATTAGTTTCACCTTCAGATCCAGGACAGAGGGTCCCAAATGATATTTTTGTGTGACCAATCTGGGTTACAGCAGAGAGTATATTAAGAAAAACTTTGTTTCATTTCAGAGCAATGTTACTTTAGTCTGGTAGATTTTGCACATAGAATTTTAGTAATAGACCTGAAAAAAGTAATCAATAAGGACATCAACAGGATTAAAAATACACATATGCACAGCAGAGATCAGTCTGTGTCAGGACAGGTTTAACTTATTTAACTATTCATAGCATTTCTGCCCTGTCTGCTCTACTGTACTGTAGGCAGTGTGACATCTCGAGGTGTTTCTGTGGTTTGCTTCTGGTTTCTCTTATCAGTTCCACAGTGACCGCTCTCCAGAGAGACAGTGAGATATTCAATCCTTTCCTCTTGCTCTGTCTCTTTCTGTCTCTCCATATTTCCCATTCTGTGTGTCTTTATCTCTCTGTGGCTCTGTGTGTTTTACAATAGCTATTTTCTCCAGCTCCTGTCATGCTGTAATTCCCAATCGTTGCTCCACAGCTGCATAACTGCGAGGCATAAATAATGGAGAACCGTCCCTCTCTCCTATACGCACACAGACATATATAATACAATACACTCCAACAGTGTGTTTCTGAGCCAAACCTCAGGGGTCTGTATCTTTGAAGAAGTCTTAACTGAGTTCTCTCTTCGGCAGTCTGGAGCCATTTCCCAAAAAATGTCTTCAGGGAACGTCTTCTTTGTGACTTATTTGTCTTACTTATTCATGAAATTCATAGCATCAGTTACATAACTGATTGACCCAGTTATGTGAAGTAACTACGAACCAGAGTAACCAGCATTTATTCATACCATTAATATGGACAATGAATTTCTGCTCAAGAAGATATTGGAGAAAAAAAAAAACACGAGGGACAACAGTCTTATTTTGGCTCTATGGAGACCTTCTGGCAAATTTGAAGTGGAAGGATTAGTCAAGTAGTAATTTGAGAGAAATGTGAAAAATCTGCTACTATTTAAATAATCAAGTCTTTTTTTTAAGCAAAAACATCACATTTTATCATGTTAGAGCTTCTCCAATGTGGAGATTTGCTGTTTTTTTTAAATTTAGATCACTTTAAGCTTAATATCTGTGAGGGAAACTTTTGATTAAACCAAACAAAGCAAAACAATGAACACATGATTTTCAGCTTTAGGAATTTGTGATGCGAATTTAACACCAATTTTTAGAGCTTCAAAAGATCTTATAATTAAACAGCAATTGTGAAAATAATTTGCAAGTTTACTTATAACGCGAAAAATAATTAGTTGCAGCTCTAAAACAGGTCAAATGAGCCTGAACATTTCTGCCTCTTCGGTTATTTAAGGAGTAAGTTAATTTTATTACTTTTATTGATATGCTAGTTTATTGTAGATGTATAGATAAGGGTCATAGTTTAGCATAGTATAGCATAGTATAGTATAGTATAGTATAGTATAGTATAGTATATGACATAAAAGCCACAGTGCAGGAGAACTTAAAAGTTTTAGTGCTAGCACAGGCTCATGGTTTTTAATTAAATGTTTTAAATGAGTGTGTCTTATTTCTTGTGAGTCCCTCCCTTTTGTCTGTATAACTAACACACTCCAGCATGTTTTTCTGCTTTATTGATTAATTATTCTGCAGAATTGGATCTACTCTGATGAATATTATCAGACAGGTACAAAACAAACACCAATTTTCTAGTACAAAATTAGTAAAGCATTGTTAGAATAGAGTTACGGTGACAGACACAAAACCCTGCAGACTAAATACAAGCAAACACAGTCAGTGAAAGTCCAGATGATGTTTTTTTTTTTTTGAAGCGTTCCCGTCTGCAGAATGACGGCCAGTTGGGCGGATTTGTCTTTATCTTAATGGTGTGAGATGAAAAACTTCAAACAGTTTTTTGAAAAGCAGCTTTTCAAACAGGGTCCAGACTGCCTGCACACCAAACACCCCCCACTCTTAAATCACTGAATAATTATGTGCATAAATAAAGACTGAAAAGAGGACTGGGCATGTTCTGTTAAGTGCAGCACATGGAAAGAAAAAAAAGAAACAGAAGGAAAGAAAGAGACTGAAATGACAAGAAAGAAAAATAAAAATAAAAAACAAAAGATAATAAGAGGAAAATGTAAAACAAAGAAAAAGAGAGACCGAACTGAAGAAACACATAAAGAAAAAAATAAGAGAGAAAGAGAAAGAATGAATGATAGACAGACAGAAGGAAAGAAAGAAAAAAGAAGAGAGTGAGACAGAAAGACAAAAAACAAAAAATAGAAAGTGAAAGAAAGACAGAGAATGAGAAAGAAAGAAAGAAAGAAAGAAAGAAAGAAAGAAAGAAAGAGAATGGAAGAAAAAAGAGAGAATGGAAAAGACTAAAAGAGAAACAAAAAAATACAGAATAAGAGAGGGTGAACGACAGTAAAAGATAAAAAAACAGAAAGCAAATGAAGACAGGAAGAGAAGAGATAAATGAGAAACACTTCCTCCCCATTCTGCTTCTTCATTGAGTCTCAGTCAGATATGAAGCAGCAGTGCAGAGACTCGCTGGAATGCAGAGCTTTTTCCTCCTGTCGTCTCTTTCTGTGTCTCCCTTTCACCCCGCTCCTTTCTAAAGTATTTGTGTGTGAGCGTATGTGTGTGTGTGTGTGTGAGCGTGTGTGAGATGTCTTGCAGGCCGAGCAGGTGCACATTACACAGAAGGATAGGGCCGACTGAGCAGAGAGACAGAGGGAGACAGGGAGAGAGAGAGAGAGAGAGACGGGGGAGGAAGGGAGGGAGCGGTGGTCTGTCTTATAGGTCATACAAAAGAGCCAGTGTTTTCTCCCTCCGAGTGCTGAGTGAAGACAGCAGTGGAGGAGAGAGAGAGAGAGAGGCCCTTCGGTCACATTGTCCTCACATAGCCCCTAACCCTCTCACCGCCCCCCGAAGCACGCACCCCCTGTCACCCCTCACCCAGTGGCCCACTCACAGCTCCACTGCAACATGTGGGTGCCCAAAGCTTTACTTTTACTTTACTCCCCTGGAATAAAGATGCTAAAGTCTTTGCTCATAAATGATGGACAGCATTAAAAAAATGCAACTTAGATCTGTCATTCAGTTAATTATGAGGACTTTAAAGTGTGTGTTGTGAAATACAGGTGAAAACAAGGTACTGCAACTATCTTTTACTGTGTGTGTATGCGTGTGTGTGTAAGTGTGTGTGTGTGCTGCATTCCTGAGCTTGCTGAGCCGTAGCTGGGTGATTAATAGTAACTAGCTGATTGTTTAAGAACTGAAATTCCTCAGGCCCATTTTTTTCCTCAGCTTTTACACACACACACACACACACACATATGCACGCGCACACAGACACACACATATGCGCGCGCACACAGACACACACACATGTTCACGCAGTCACTCAGTCTGTGTGACATAGTAAAAGCTGGAAGGGACACAGTAAATAAACACAACAGTTCAGCGGTGAGGGAGGGAGAGAGAGAGAGGGAGGGATGGTGTGTGAGTGTGTGTGTGTGTGTGTATATTACACTGTATGTGCAGATGTGTATGTGGATGTGTGTGAAGCATTCAGGTGGAATAATGGGAGCTCAGTATGCGAGTTGTCTGCATGTTACACAGGGAATTCAGGACACAGAAACATTATCCAGCTCTGGCTCTCTGTCTCTGGTTCTCTGTCAGGTCCTCTGTTGTCGTCTGCCTTTTAATCTGAGTGTGTGTGCATCTCTTATTCCTCCTCTCCTCCTGATGTGTCTCTTCACCTTACTCTCCTCCTCCATCCCCCTGCCTCATTATTAACTAGCTTTCTAAATTTCTGTTTTTTCCTGTTGAAAACATATTGTCACCTCCTTTAATGATTAAGCGAATGGTAGAAAAACCTCTTAGTGTAGTGGAATACACCACATCAGCAGCTTCAAAAATGATCTTAAAGTCAAACTAAAGCATTCAACCAAAAACTTAACTTTACTAACTTTTTAAAAGTAGGATTTAATGCATGACTTTGTATTTGACTAGTGCCAAACCGATATATCTGTCAACTAATTGATTTATTAGCTGTTCTCAGCCCATCACAGGCCTGTCACAGATATATCGCATCGACGTAATTGTTTTCCAATATGCACCGACATTAAAAGGACTTGTTATACAGCACATGAAAAGTAGAAAAAAATGCCAATGGTGATTTAAAAAATGGTGTTATGTAGTGTGATGTTTACTTTATTTGGCTGTTTTAATTAATGTAATTAAAAGGTCATGTATAACAGTGTTAAATATTTTTTAATAAAGTTATTTGTAAACAAAATTAGCCATCTGAATACCATTACAGCATATTATTTTAGTCATATCAGAACAAAATTGCTGCACAATGAACAGAGAAAGGGTCTATTTTCAGTCCATCACAAAAATTCACAATATTGGTTGCACATATTGGTAATCGGTAATTTTCTCAGCTTTAAAACGGGTTTCAATATCGGGCTTAAAAATCCTGTGTTGGTCGGGGCCTTTATTTGACTTCATTACTTTAAGGCTTGTTGCACTTAATAAACTGGATTTTGAGGGTATATTTCTTTCTGTGTCATAAAACTCACAAATCTATATTGATATGCAGTATATATACATGACATGTTGAGGATTATTGGTGACTAATACCCCTCTCTCCAAGCACGCTGAAAGCTCTGGTTGTTGCTCTACACAACAAGGATAATAGGTGTGTGAGAGGCTTTATCTGTGTGTGACAGATAAATCTCTTTGCTCTGTATTTATGGTTGTTTTGTTGTTTTGGTCCCAGCAGCCTGGCTCTGACCAATAAGAATTCCTGATGTGGTATCCTGGCAATGGGCGGCTTTCCATGGCCACCACCGGCTTGGCAGGAGAGATAACGGCGTCCCAAGCGCTCCGCTTTGCGCCGTCCGTTGGTGGAGCTCGAGCTTGCTCTAATGTGACTTTCAGAGAAATGGTGTGAGGGCGAGATGTCGTCTGATTTTCGAAGGAAACGGGTGCAGGGAGCAGAGAATGACACAGATACATACGCTTAGCTGCTCAGCCTCTGAAAGGAGGCAGCAGAAGAGCTGGGTGGCCGCTTTGAAGAGTGTGTGTGTGTTTCCTACTTGCAAAATGTTTCTTTAAAGGAACAGAAACATGCAGTGTGTTAAGTGTGTGTTAATATTTTTATGTGGGAGGACAGATGAGCTTAAGATATAACACTTTCAGAAACAAGCGTGCATAAACAGTGTACAGTACATGTGTGTGTAAATCTCCCCTCCACCCCCCCTGCCCTTCTCAGAGTTAATGTTTTAATGTTTAATTGAGGTTCATACCGGCAGGGATAATGGTTAACATAGTGCGTTGACATTCCACAACTCCATTCACTCCATTCATAACACTTAACATAACACTCTAAAAAATCCATTTGTTTTATTTCTGTCATGATGAATCTTTGTTATGTACTGTAATAATACCAAGAAGCATACGATTATAACAAAATGTACATTACTTGAATACAAATAGATAAGATACTTAATTGTTTATTACTTATTGTAGATTACTGTATTGGTGACATTAGACATTTAATTAAACCCACTTCAATGTAGAATATGCATTAAACTACATAACTTGGGGTGAGAAAACATATGCGTACATATAAATATAATATAGATTGAGACTAAACAGCTTAGAATATGGATCTTGTCCCATTGTTATATATTATAAATGTTGTCTGAACTTATCTGACTTTTCAGCCGTTCCAATATTAGTTATTAAATCCACTTTTTTTTTATCTATAAAAATTTTTTATCTGTTAATATCTTGTAAAATGATCTTTATAATATTGCCAAAATACAGATAGTGAGGCATTTGGTAAAAAAAAAAGTTGTGAGCCCAGCCCTGCAATTTATGGAAGTTTATATAATATTTCATTTACATGTTTTGCAAGCATATTTTCACACATGCCTTTTCATTTTATTTTAATTACAATCTATTCTAATAAAGGGCTTTAACTCTTTAATCTGGTGCTCACTTAAATCTAAACATTAAGCCGAATTCATACAAAATACAAGATATATTTTGTGAATCACCATTTAACTGGAAGTACTGAGATATGATTTTCGGTCCGTATCCCTGTGATCTAATACAGCTTCTCGCACTGAAGCTACAAACACCTCTGTGAACAGGAAACTGTAGTCACACATTCTCAGAGTACATGAATGCATGCATGTGTTTGTGTGGGCGTGTGTGTGTGTATTTTGGTAGGTTAGTATGATTTTGTAGGAGATATGTCACATATTACCAAGGAGTCATGTAGTTCAGGCCATCACATATTAACATGCACATGCTGCGCCTGTTAAAAGAGGAAAACATTTTAGAGAGAGAGAAGGATGATAGAAAGGTGCTTCAGCAGACGTGTTTAAGATACTTCCATGTTTTTGTTGACTATTATTGAAGCCCTTTTTGAAAGAAAAGCTCCATCAGAAATGGTTTAGTGTCCTACTGACTTTGTGGGTCTTTATTTGTTTTTACACACAGGTAGTTAAGTACTTGAGTATGTACTTATTTCAATCCAAACTGTGACCTCTAGCAGTAGTTTTAATGGTTAAACCAAACCAAACTGAGACTGATTCACAGTATATAATAGATTTATGTTGAGATCCTATCATGTTTACATTTTCTTGGTCAATCTTTGAACAATCCTCTAGTTGTATATCTTAGGAATAGGTTATATTTGCATGCTTTCAGAAATGTTAACCTACTGACTTGTATCCACGTCTGTAAGTCTGTGGCTTTTTTTGTCCAAATTGTCCAAGTCTGTGTATTGAGACCAAAAATTCCTAAATAAACCTCAAAATCTCAGCAGCTCAGTCTGCTTGGATGTCGTTCTGTAAACAAACGAACATTCCAGCATTTAGTTTTATTAAGTTAATTTGATGTTTTTCTCTCTCTTTTCTCCTCCTCTCTCCTTCAGGACGCTGCTGTAGAAAAACTACCTAATCCAGAATATGCCTTGTCTCCATGGCAACAGGCCTCGGGCAGACCCAGAAACACACCGGGCCAAACTCATCCGCTCGAGCCCAGCCTATCTGATCCTGGACTGAACTGAAGGGGATTTTAACAAAAATTTACCCAATTACTGACTCTCAAACTATAAATAATCTTCTCTGTTGCTCCTTGTTGTTATTTTATCAATTCTGAGGACCAAGAATGCTTGAATTAGTGCCTGAATATTAGGCTGATGTTGTATTAGACGGTAAGATGTTTTACTCTTTTTGGATCCAAATGCAGATCCTGCTGTGTTCTCTCTAAATGAGCCCCTAAAACCAGGAGGAAAACATCATGTCAGGGGTGTATTTATTCTTCATTAAGGGGTCTTAAACTGGGCAGCACCAGTCTCACACTGGTCTGAAACCAGTCCTAAACCAGGACCAGGATGCACCAGCTGTTCAGCCAGGTGCTTGGGCAGAGAGATCTGTCCAGAGCTGGGGATCTGTTTTCTCTGGAGGACTCAGAGATTGAAGACTGTCTGTCTCAGGCTCTGGATCAGATCAAGGCTATCTCCTGCTCACCGGTTAGTAGACACAGCAGCCAACACACATAAGTGATATTCACCGAAAAAGTATTACAGTGAATTAATTATACATTTTCTTATCCATAATTCATTTTTGTCCTCAATTTATCATTGCATCCTTAATTTTTTTGCATCCTTTTACTGTCTGCTGGCTGACAGGACTATTTGACCAATGACAACGACCAGGCTGTGGTGGAGATTTGCATAACGCGCATCACCACGGCCATAAGGGAGACGGGCTCCATCGAGCGGCACAGCACGGCGTTGGTGGGGCTGTGGGAGTCGTGTCTGGAACATAACCTCACACCGCAAGGTGAAAACACAGAGGACACACCGCATGCCAAGATAGCGTCCGACATCACCAGCTGTATCCTACAGGTACACACACTCACACATACATACACACACGCACATACAGACACTTGGCAGAGGTGGTTTTGTGGAGTTGGAATCAAGAGGAAAGTACTTCTCTGATTGAATTACCTGAAGCACAAACTGCACATACAGAACATACCTGCACACATACCTTTTAAAAACAGAGTGTGCTTGTGTGGTTTTAAAAAATGATCTACAAGTTTGATTAATGCAACAGTCAGTGCAACATGCAGAGAGTAAGACACTCTTCCTAATATGATACTTTGGTGCAGAAATTAAGAATGCAGAGGTTTTGGTCTGTAGAAAAAGGAAAGATTTAACCAACAACCATTAATGAGACCCTGTACTCTAAGCTTTTGTGTTTAAAAATTTAAACCTTTTAGCTCTTTCAGTGAAGAAATGTCTGCTTGTGTCCAGATGCGTAGGACTACGTACAGTTGGCATGTTACCGGAACCTCGACTTACCGTTCTTTGGGTGACTTTAGATGTTGTACGAAGCTGAGAGTTGTTGCTTAGTTTTGAACCACGTGATTTGTTCACTGCAGTTTTTTTTATCTCACATAGTTTTGTCAATGTTGAAAACTAGTTTTGGTCTCATTTTCCAACTGGAGCTCAGTAAATTAAAGATTTTTTTAGCATAAAATTCCACGCAAAGTGATGTCTAGAGGTCCATGTTGTTCAAGTCTAGCCATATGCAAACAGTTTCTGATTTTGTCAAGTTTTAGTCCTCAAATCCACACCTCTGCTCTATAGCACAGGATGTACCCTCCTTGTCACAGGTTAATGTGGGTATGAGTTGTAAGCACTACAAAGAATGAATCTCAGTTTGTTTCATGGGTGAAACTGTTAGAGGCCTGACAAGTTAAAACTACCCAATTTCTCAGATGAAAATAAGCAATAACTTAGCAAATATTGTGCAAGAACCTTAGATACATTATTTGTCTTATTTTCTGTTCTGTCAGTGAACTTGGGAACCTTCAGTTTTGTCTGATTACCCCTCAGCAGGGTCCTGACCCTCGGACTTGGAACAACTGGGTCCATTTTATTATTTGTTGAGATTATTTTTACTTACAGTAGCGCTGCAGAAGACAGACAAGAGAGTAGACTACACTTTTTTAAGCATCTAAAACTGTTAACATCAGGTTGAAAGGCATTCTGGGTAGTAAAAGCAAATAAGGAGGTTTAAGAAAATCCAAGTACACAAGTTTAAATTATAATATCTGTCAAGCAAAAGTGGATTTTTACTTAAAGTGCAAATGCAGTTTATATAATCACTGCCGAGGGTCTTTAAAATGTAAATTTAAATCTTTCCCCATCAGATCTGAACAGCAAAACGACAGCAAAGAAAGTCTATCTGTCTCTCTCAATCTCTCTCTCTCTCTTTTTACTTTCTCCGTCTCCCTCCGTGCATTTCCTGTGGGAATGGGAATGTGCTTAATACCTTCATAATGAGACTGATTCTCGATGAAAGGCACGTACGCACACACATACGCGTAGAGGTGAGACTAACAGTTCTGACAGCTCTGACAGCAGCAGCTCCGGGCTCCGATGCCCAAACTCCAGCAGTTATCAGCAGAGCACTTTCTCCTTCCTCACGCTGTCGCTGCTCCTTTCTCTGTCTCTCTCAATCTGTTTCTCTCCCGATTTCATTTTAACCACTCCCCATGCTTTCGTTTGTTCTTCCTTTCCTTCTCTCACCCTCCGACTGTCTTTATCCTCTCTCTGATCTCCTCGACTCGTTCGGTCTCTCTGTCATTTCATATCTACAGATGTGCAAACTCTGTTCCTCCACTTCCACGGAAATTCCCATAGAGAGGAGGAGACAAGTGAGAAACAGATTGTAGGAACAAGCGTTATCATTTGCATGCTACTTGTGTGTGTGATGCACACATATATGTGCACACAGATTTGTAGCTTGTAAAGATGTCTTTAGTGTTTTTTAATATGGGCTGCTTGATCTATGCTGTGCCTGACATTAAAGTGACTCAGTTTAACAAGAGAGTTAAGTGGCAGATAAATAAATCTGTACATCCATTCATATGAGTAAAATGTACTGTGTATATTCAAATTTAAATGATGAGATGTGATGCAGAATGATTGACTGATAGTTTGATGGATCATTTGGATTGTGGAATAATAAAATGTTTGTGGACGCTGCCATCGTGTGGCAGAATAGAGGTATGGCAGACATAAACTGTAAAAGATGTTTCTTAACTTTCTGAAACAACAACAGTAAGCATCGGGTTCAAAGGCATTCTGGGTATTCTGACCTTGAGGTAGATGAGCAGGGTTAGGTTTTAAAGTGGATACACAGATTATATTGTCCAAAGAGTGCAGTGAGGACCACAGATTAATGTTAAACTGTAAAACATATAGTATCCAAAGGAGGATTTTTGTTTTCAAAGTGAATATAATTTTTTTATTAACAGCAGGGGGTCTTAAAATATGGATCTAAATCTGGATTTGAAGCAGTCTCTTTTAGCTGTTTTCTCCCCATCTTTCTCTGTCTTTGTCTCACACACACACACACACACACAAATAAAAAAGTGTATGTTCAAACAGACTTGGTCCCAGTCTGTCCTGTTGAGGGAGCCAGTGCATTTCAAATCCCATTTCAGTTCTCTCATGCAAATGTTCACAGGGACAATCTTCTGTATCTGTCTGCATCCTCAAACACATCTTACTTTCTTTGTTCAGTCATGGCTGCAACTTTTTGTCTGATATGAAAAAAAAACTTTTAGAAAAAAAACATAGAAGTAAGGATAGTTTTAGGCCACACTGTCTGGTGCATTCAGTGTCAACACGCCACTTTCAGTGTCTCTTAAGTTCGGACACCTGTGTTTCAGAACCGTTGTTAAAAAAAAGGAATAAGGGTAAACACTTTATTGCATGATTTACACTTTTTACCACAAATAACCTCACAAAAAACCTATAACATCACAACATTCAAGACTACTGCATTTTAGTAAAGTCCTCTACTACTTCCTAAATTTTTTGTCGATTATTTATGTGAGATCTATTTTTTCATTTACTTGACATTATCAGTTCTTATCAGAAAGCTGTCAAACTCAGTAAAAGTCTACTAGCGTAGACTGGACCAAACTGGCTGTAGGTGAAAAAGTAGGATATTCTATTAGCCTGGAGCTGAGCACGAGTTATATTTGACTACAGCGACAATGCACTGGCTTTCTTGCAGGGATAGCAGGAGACTTTTCTTCCCTAATTACAATAAATATAACTTGTCAGCAACAGGCACCCACAGCGCCCCCAGCTGCACATGTGTTGTAGTAACATGGAAACTGTTTTATTGCTGCAACAAGCAGTGTACAGTGTCAGCTTTTGAGAGCTGTTTAGTTGGTTAGTTGACTATTCTGTGAAACCTTTACAAAGCATACACACTGTTATTTGTCTTGCCCCTAAAGTGCAAACAAATAATTACAGGTGATATAGAAAGTTATTGCTGTGTCTTTAGACCTTCTTCCTCTTTTCGTCTCCTCAGAACTACAGTTGTCCGTCGGTCATGGTGCTGGCCATCCCGGTAGCCGTGCGGTTCCTGCAGAGGGGGAACAGGGAGCTGAGCAGGAACATGTCCAGTTATCTCTCCCTGGCTGCGATAGCCAAAGCTGATCTGCTGGCTGAACACACAGAGGCCATAACTCTCAGTGTGCTGGGAGGTAAGACACACATAGGCATGTTCATACTGTAACGAAGGAGAAAAATGACTGTTTGCACTTTTTAGCATACATGCGCAGTGTGAAATCTACATGAGCACACTTTAATGCTCTTGCTGTCATTCCTACTGCGAGACAAAGTATGTTGCTTTTTCCACTTTGCTCTATTAATTTGATTTAAGTGGTCTCTCCTGTTTCTAAATTGCAATGCTTTTTTCCTTGTTCTCTTAGTTTCTGATGCCTCACATAGATACAGATCCTCTTACACACTCAGTTAAATGTGTGTGTGTTTGTGTGAGTCTGTGGGGGCGTTTCCCTTTTGTATAAACTCTGCTAAACAAGAATGAAGGACTTCCTAACAAATATTGTTAACTGATTTAGCATTCTGCTCTGTGGTTTTTGTTTCATCTTGTCTATGAGGTGATGCAACTTTCTTTATCTCCACAAGCATAGATTTTTAACTCACACAATCAACAGTGTGTATTATCATTTGTTGAACTTATTATCATTGGTGTATTAAACCCCACAAGGAATTCAGTTCCAAACACCTGAAGAAAAACAAATGTTTTTCCATTGATCAAATATTATGAAGTTTAATATAAATTTGCTCTAAAAATCCTGGTCGGTATTTTTTAGAAGTTTCATATTTAACAGTTGAGTTCATGGAGTTGAACTGAGCTGACCTCTGGTCAGTGGTTTGAACCAAATTTTCCCTCAAACCTTCTTTCTGCCCTTTTAACCGTTGTTTTCAACACAGGTGCTTTTAGAGCTCATTAGTCTAGTTCGGTTGTCTAAAGGGCTGTAGTTAGCACTGCCTGATGAGATCTGTTTACCCCTCAGGCCTTCGCTCACACACACACACACAAACACACACACATACTCAGGGTTGCTGCTGTGCAGGAGTTTATTTAACATTAAAAAAATGACTTTCATTAGAAGTTATTCAATTGTGTTTGTTTTCTAGAAGCTTGGCAGATGAATCTTGATCTGAGCATCAATATTAGCATCAGTAGGATCAATGCCAAAAAACTGATCCATCACATGTCACATGACATACTGTTCACGTAATGCTGTGATCATATAGTTTGTTGGTAGTATCATTAAAAGAAGAAGAATAGTGAATCATGCCATTTTTCACTTACATGATACATCAACACATTTAGCTCAGGATTGATATCTGTGATCCTTGCGGCTTGGTACTGGATCAAAACCTCATTTTGTTGTCTCACTCACTATTGAACATGCACTATCTGTGTGTGCAGGTGTGTTTTTTCCCTATGTGACACTTTTTGAAACTCACCGAACTAACACCTCACGAGCACACATACACACACACCAGCACGTGAAGCTAATCTTCTCATGCAGCACCAGAGTGAGGTGCCCACCATGGTGATGCTCCCACTGAGCACATTTTCTGCCAGCAGCTCGGCACATGAAACAGCTTATCTCTCTGCTGTCTGCTTCATTTTTCTAGTGAAGTTTGGCCAGGGTTTGGACTCAGAGCATCAAATAGGTGGAGGACATGTGCCAGTCAACATTCAGCCTTAAGATGCTGCAACTCTTAAATAGGATTATTCTCTGTCTTACTGACAAAACAATCACAGCCAACTGTGACAGATACTGATAAACTTTCTCTCAAGGCTTCACCTTACTACATAATTTGGATTTTTGCCTCTAAACAAAATGAAGATGGAAGTTTATTACTTAATAAACCCATCTTCAAGCTTTAAATGTCTATTTTACAGCTGCAGAGCTCACTGCCTTGCTCCATAGACGTTGCCTTGTAAGGGATAAACGCACACACACTCTCTCTTTTTCTGATTAAAACTTTTTAGCATGTGAGTAACGTGATATTCTGTTTAATGTGGTAAAGTTTAGCTTTAAAGTTAAAGTTATTGCTTTGGAGCTGCTCTAAAGCACAGTATAACCACTTGCGAGTTAAACATTTGCTCTGCTGTTCCTCTGTGATGCACCTTTGTGCTCTCTCTACGCCAACACAATCTAACTCCATTCATTTGATTGACTAGCGAAGCAAATAAATATCAAATTCCTGATAGTCAGCTGCTCAGAGGAGACTTATAAAGTCATAATATTTCAGTCATAATATCACACAATGGGACACCAATACACATTGAAACTTGGCCTCTTTATGAGCTTAGAGAATGACTGAAAAAATAATCATAATATCAGTGAAATCAGTGCTCTGCCAAGTGCAACATCCAAGTTGCAGAAGCTGCAATTTTTTGATTAAAGTAAAAATGTGTAAGAAAAAGAAGCACTGCAATTGAGTATTGTAGCCCTTCAGAGATGTCTTGGCCCGGAAATCCTTGTTTCAATGAGTAATAAACCACTTTTGTTTGGTAAATAAAAAGTTTAATACTAAAATTATCATTCATTAATTGTGAATCATGCTGCAGTTATAATATCAGTCTGTAATCGCATTTCAATTTTTTACTACATTGTTCAGCCCTGTTAGGCATAAAATATAAAGATAGAAGAAACAGACAAAGAGGAAGACAGAGGAAGAAGAGGAGTGGGAGACGATGGGAGAGACAGAGAGTTTTATTCAAATAGACAGTAAAGCTTTAGGTGGCTGTGATCCAGCCTGACAGGGGGCTATGAACTGATGGTGAGCTTTATTAAAGCTTGAATATAAGACAAACACGCACACATACAGCAACTGAGAGTGCAGAGAGAGAGGTTGAAAGTGTACATGGCTTGCCGGAGGGCTTTATTACAGTGAGTTCAGATTCATGTCTCCTTGGGCAGTTTTTTTAATGCAGCCGAGGCAGTTTCAAGTTTTTACCCCCTGCTGGAGCCCACTGCTGAGGCTCATCTGCTGTGCTGTGAACATTTCAACCTTCATGTTGCATTTTTAACAAGCCTCCAGTTCCCTCATCCCCCCTGAAACCTCAACATAAGCCCAGCACAACATAAACACAGGACGAAAAACATGCATAAGTTCAACTGCATGCACACACCCACACACACACACACACACACACACTCTCATATACACATAGCTTGTAGGAGCAATAACAGATGACCTCGCTTCTGCAGCCCTCTGTTCAGGAAGTGAGCTGATGTAATGGGTTTTTTCGTGATGTTGATGATGAGGGGTGTGATCTGCTGGTTACTCTTTTGTGTGTGTGCGTGTGCGTGAGCGTGTGCGTGCGTGTGCGTGTGTGTGTGTGTGTGTGGGTGTGGATGTCTGTGTGTTAAGGGTTTGTGTTCATACCCTGTTGAATACTTTAAATTGATTGCACAACCATCCCTTGGGGACCTCCTGTCACCCACGCAGCTCTTAAGGAAGAAGACTTTTTTTGGATAGGGGTTAGCACTCAGTTTTGATGGTTAAATTTAAGGTGAAGGGCTAGGAAATGCATTATGTCATCGAAGTGTCCCCACACTGAAAGTAATACAAAATGTGTTTTTGGGGCTAACACTGCCACAAACACTTTCACCTCATTACACATCAGTTCGATCCCCCAGATATGGAGTTATTGTATTTTTGAATGAAAATAGTTATGTATCTGTGTGTGTCTCATAGAAGATATATAATTGTGTGTCTTCAAAAACACAAAACAAAAAACAAATTTTATTTTCATAGTGCCAAATCACAAATAAAGTTGTTCCAAGACACTTTGGATATAGAGTAGGTCTAGACCACACTGTAAATTTCAAATTATGAAGACCTAACAATTGAGAGCAATTCACTGAGAAAGAGCAAGCACTTGGTGCTAGTTGCGAGGACAAACTTCCTTTTATCAGAAACCTCAGTACAGACCCAGGCTCAGGTCAGCTAATTCAGTTGGGTTAAGAAGGAGAGAGAGAGAGTAAGTGAGAGAAAGAGGAAAAAAGAGAGACAAAGGGAAGGCAGAGGGACAGAAAGAGAAGGGGAGACCAGAGGGAGACAATGACAAGTAAGCTGGAAGTGCAAGATCAAGATGGACAAAACAAAAACTAAGTTGTTACTGTAAGATTATTGCTGTTGTTGTCATTTTTAATCTATCTATGAGTTAATTTAAAAAAAATTAACCAATGACATTGATAAATTAACATAGTATTAAATGAGCAACTGTTTATCTGTCTCTTATTTAACCAGGCAAGGGGTATTAAAGGAGTAAAGTTGTTATTTGATGTCATGACAATTGTAAACTTTTGCTTGACATGTTGTGCCCTTAAGTCGTTTAACACAAACCTATTGATTATATACACAGAGGGCTTTTTCTTTCCATTTGGAAAAGGGTCATTTGAGGGGTGGGTGTGATGAATTGTGAAAGGACACGTCTTGACTGAGACCAATCAGGACACAAGTGTGGCAGTTTTCGAAATAAATGTTGTTGGCAGCATTTTCTAAAAGTCTTAACAGCCACTGGTGTCACTAGTAAAGGTTTTCTCAAATTCACCCTTAGAACCGTTAAAGGTCTCTGTCAGGTGATCCAAGCGATTAAAGGTCAGATAAGAAACCAGAAACCTGCACAACTAAAATCTAAATTAGCAAACACTGAGAAGACAAAACTCTTACAATACCTGAACTTTAATAAAAGCAAATTTAAAAGAATTAAAATAGTTAGTAATATTTCAGTAATTCAAAAATCTGTGGTCATTAACTTCAACAAACGTATCTGTTGCATGTTAAAACAAAAATTTCATTAGCTATACCAGTGCACCAGTTTAAATGAACAAACATCGAAAGATCAGCTATTTAACTTTAAGGAAATTAATCTTTTTGAATGAAAGGCTTATTTCTTACTGGTGACTGCATTACCTGGGGATTAACAGGGTGTAAATGGGTAATTGCTAGTCTTAACTTCCCATTAGGTTCCAAATACAGCCACTTTACACTTGCAGGAGAGAGGTATCATGAACAGCAGGCTCAAGATTGTGAAAGTTATTTTAAACACAGCTGAAAACACTAACAGAAACACCAACGGTTGTACCTTTTCGGCATGTTAACAGAAATTTCAAGTTTTAAAAAAGCAGAAACCACTGGGGTATAAAATAAAGCCACTGTGCCAAAAACTGCAGTTTCTCAGTTGGGTCAAAAAGACTAGTGTGTATTCATAAAAGAATATGATCAGATCTTTTGATAATTTTAATTTTTTGCATGGACATACGTAAGGCAGACAGTTACTCATATGACATGCATTTCAAAAGTCAACATGGCTGCTGTTGCCATGTGAAGCATTTTTAGTCTTACTTTATCATGTTCCTTAAACCTAACTTACCTAAACCATGTTTCTATATATTTTATCTCCCCTTGAGGGATTTGAACAATCACTGTTAGGGATTACTTTCTTAGTCAAATGAATAAACACAACTGCTGTGATGTACAAAAAATCACAACCCAGCATTTAGAAAGTAACCAAAATTGGAGACACCTATCAGTTGAGAGAAAGACATATTTCTAACAAGAGAAAATAAATTTGAGATTGAAAACATATAAAATATACCAAAGTCATGAGAGTGAAATGAGTAAAAAAGTGTACTGATTATTTTTCTCTCCTACATCAATGACATTAGAACAAGTATTAGAAAGTTTTGCCAGGACAGTTTTTCTAAATTCTCGTAACTGTTATCTATGAAACTATGAACAGACTATGAAACAGATTGGCAAAAAAAAGGTGTTTGCCGCCCCCCCCCCCAAAAAAAAAAAACAAAAAACAAAAAACAAAACTTTCAATTGAAATGCTTTAACTTTCCTCTCCGGGCTTATCAGCCATCTACACTGTTGTAGACATCATTATTTACATTTAAATAGAATAGAATTTATTTTAATTGACAAGGCTTTAACTATACATTCAACAAATTCCATGATGTGACATTCTTTAGTCTAATGAAATAGTTTATTTAAATAAAAAAATGAGTAAAAACAAAGCTGAAACATTTATCTTTTTTTTATGATGTCAACCTGGTTTATTAATTCAAAACTTTGTGGTGAAAGGAGATTGGCACGCCTGCAGTTCGACAAATACATGATGTGACATTGTTTATTCTGATGACATTAATTATTAAAGTTGAGGATCAATTTAAAAAGTTGATACATTGGTCAAATTGAAGATTTTTATTTTTTTTTATTGATTATGAATTTGTTTAATATTGTTGGAAGGGAACCGGAGCACCCGGAGAAAACTCACTCAAGCAGGGTCCTGCGCCAGCCATTAACTATAGCAGGCAAGTCAAGAGGTGGGCCAGGCCTTAAACTTTGATGCAGAACCCAGATTAGACCAGGTCACCTTGTTGATCTCAGGTGTTTCTTTGTTGTTTCTTTGATGTTCCTTGGTTGGTCTAAGGAATGTCAGGACTGGGGCTCTTTGGGAGATGTGGTTAACAATCATAACATTGTCCGGTTTAAGGTCCCGATGTACAATTTTCACTGAGCTTAAGTGGTAAAGTGCTGTTGCAAGCTGAGGAATTATTGGTCTAAGCTCTGTCATAGTTAGACCATTATTAAACCTGCACTGAGTGTATTTATACAGGCTTTGATCAAGCAGTTCAAATTTCAGGTATGATCTCTGTCAAAGATATCTGTGAATGTTCTCATTAATCCAGGTCATAGTTATTCTGGGAAAATAATTCAAAGGCAACTGGACTCAGTAATATGTTTGTGAAGACGTTTCACCTCTTATCCAAGGGGCTTCATCAGTTCATGCTCATCAGACTAGGCTAGGCCTGTCTAGGCGAAACGTCTTCGCAGACATATTACTGAGTCCAGTTGCCTTTGAATTATTTTCCTAGAATATCTTTGTCAAAGAAAAAGCCATTCCATTTGACAATGTTGCAAGTGTCTAGATCCAGGGGTTTGATGCGCTGATCAGGGTCCAGTTGCAGCATTCTTTTGATTAAATCAGTCAACAAGTGACAATCCCTTTCATCGTCTCCATCACTTACCATCACCTGCTCTATGTCATCCAGACACCTGAAGCTGATGAAGCCCAAGTCCATAGGATTTTCTCCTGTCTCATCTACAAAGTCTTCCGGTGTCTTTAAAGTCCAGTGATGCTGGCTGTGTCTTGGTCTGTTGAAGAAGTGTTCACTTCTCATCCCACGGTCCAGCACATGGCCTGGTGGCAAGCCCTGAGTTTTGGTGATCATGTGCAGCATTTCATATACTGAATCACCAGGGTAGAGAGGGTAACCAATTGCCAGTTCTGCCACTGATAGGCCCAGGGACCACATATCAACAGCCTGATTATATGGCATCTGAAGCATAACTTCAGGTGCCATGTACCAAGTAGTCCCCACACAGATGTTAGAATCAATGTGGGACAATGGACATGCGAGGCCAAAGTTATTAAGTTTGACTTTGAGCGGCTGCTCCATGCGGTTAACAATCATAACATTGTCCGGCTTAAGGTCCCGATGTACAATTTTCACTGAGCTTAAGTGGTAAAGTGCTGTTGCAAGCTGATGAATTATTGGTCTCAGCTCTGTCGTAGTTAGACCACTATTAAATCTGCACTGGGTGTATTTATACAGGCTTTGATCAAGCAGTTCAAATTTCAGGCAGGTATGATCTTTGTCAAAGAAAAAGCCATTCCATTTGACAATGTTGCAAGTGTCTGGATCCAGACACCGCAGCTTCTCTAGGATGGCAATTTCTTGTCTTTCGACTTCAACAGCGTTGTGGTGGTTCTTGATACATTTAATAGCCACCACCTCATTTGTTTCGGTATTACGGCATTTGGTCACAAAACCAAAGCCGCCCTCTCTAAGGACCTTCTCCACCCTGTAGCGCTGTCCCAGGGTGCACCCTGGAAAGATTTGGAGTGCACCTGCCAGCTCATCAGATGTTTCCTCCTGTTCATCAGTATCCTTGACACTGCTGTCATTTATATGTAGCCCTGATGTCTGATTAATCTGACAGACTTCTGGTGTTTCTTTGATGTTCCTTATCCCTATGCTGGGGTCAGGACTGGGGCTCTCTGGGAGGTTCTCAGTAAAAAAAGGATGCTGAAGAACCTCCAGTGGTTTGATGCGCTTGTCAGGGTCCAGTTGCAGCATTCTTTTGATTAAGTCTGTCAACAAGTGACGATCCCTTTCATCTTGTCCATCATTTACCATCATCTGCTCAATGGCATCCAGACACCTGAAGCTGATGAAGCCCAAGTCAGAAGGATTTTCCCCTGTCTCATCCCCAAACTGTTCCGGTGTCTTAAAAGTCCAGTGCTGCTGGCCGTGACTTGGTCTGTTGAAGAAGTGTTCACTTCTAATCCCACGGTCCAGCATGTGGTCTGGTGGCAAGCCCTGAGTTTCGGTGATGAAATACAGCATTTCATATACTGTATCACCCGGGTAGAGAGGGTATCCCATTGCCAGTTCTGCCACTAAAAGGCCCAGAGACCACATATCAACAGCCTCATTATATGGCATTTGAAGCATTACTTCAGGTGCCATGTACCAAGTAGTCCCCACACAGATGTTAGAATTAATGTGGGACAATGGACATGCGAGGCCAAAGTCAAAGAGTTTGACTTTGAGTGGCTGCTCTATGTGGTTAACAATCATAACATTGTCCGGTTTAAGGTCCCGATGTACAATTTCCACTGAGCTTAAGTGGTAAAGTGCTGTTGCAAGCTGATGAATTATTGGTCTCAGCTCTGTCGTAGTTAGACCATTATTATACCTGCATTGAATGTATTTATACAGGCTTTGATCAAGCAGTTCAAAGTCCAGGCAGGTATGATCTTTGTCAAAGAAAAAGCCATTCCATTTGACAATGTTGCAAGTGTCTGGATCCAGACACCGCA
>JAPZDV010000024.1:9037537-9077531 GCA_029814665.1 Acanthurus lineatus | reverse complement strand
TTCATTAGTTTTCTCTATATATGTGTTTTTGGAATGCAATGTTTTGGCGAATGATTTTGCTATATCTTGTGCTCTGTTGCATTTTATATCTGTCAGTTTAGTGTATAGCAAGCTTTATAAGGATATGTGTTTGAGTTTACTAGTAACAGGAAGTCAGCAGCAGGCTACAGAAGGGAGGTTTTATAGCCTGCTGCAATAACCAAGATCTGCACACAGAAACATGTGGCATCGCTTTGGCCCCATAGGGATTTCATAGGCAAGAATTCCTTCCTTCAGTGAGTAAAACCTGATCTAAAGTTAACATTAAAATGTGGAATGTGTAATCCGTCAAAGTAACATGCATGTCTTTTTTGGCTCCCCTGCTGCAAAACATGTGCAGTTACTGTACACACGCTTGTAAGGTTACGAGACTGCACAGCGAGGAAAGTTTGGGGCTTTTGTGTCGATGGGAGTCCTGAAGGTAAAAGGTGACTTTTCCATTTGTAACAGGTCATAGTAACAGAAACAGTTGGAGACTGTGCAGAAGTTGTAGCTGCAGGGGAGACCTGCTATATTTCACTAATAGGCCGGGAGCAGGATGTGCCACAGTAAACTGTAAGCATATGTGAGCAGCAGAAAAAAAGATTGTGTCTACAATTTCAAATGTATTTTGGTGTTACTGCTGCTGTAATGAACAAAAAACTTTTAAGTATCTATATGAAATTTGTCCTGAAGTTATGTTGAATATGCTATATGTCACCATCTGTGGGACTTAAGCTTTCCATGTCTGCTCTCTCGAGAAATTGGACTGTTGGTGTTGCAGTAAAAACTTTCTGGCTGCTCAAACTTTTAAATATAAATCCAAGACTGAAGCAGAAAAAGTCTCAAAACTAGATGTAAACATGAGTGGGTATTTTTATTTTCCTCTACATTTCACTTTCAAATGTTTATCTTGTGCTTTTCTTTGCCATGTGTATTGACTTTGAAGTCTTTTTTTGGAAGATGCTATACAAGTTGGCATGCCTATTTGCCTTGTAAGCTTTAGATACTTAGATTAAACAGTGTCGCAATTTAAACTCAGCTTGTTAGTGCTGAGCTTTATAGATAAAAATTTAATTGTTGGCTTCCATGCATTTCAGATACAGTTGTAGATGGATTTGTTCATACCAAATGTATGCTTACCAGTGCATTTTTATAGATGCACAGTTCTGCTTTTGAAGCATCACATTTTCTCGACTAGAATGGCACCAAAAGGGCACCTAATCTATGTGTGGAGAGCATTTTTCCTGTTTTTTTTCAAACATGTGGGCACCATAGTTAAAATTAGTTTTATAATACAATCTACTTATTTTGCATATCCATAAACAGACTTTCTGGTGTTGTAAGGTTTTAAAATAATAGAAAAAACAATGATACTGCTTAGCCAGCAAGGTTATTTACTATAACTTGAAATGTTTATTCATACCTCACTCTCCATTCATCCAGTCACATTATGCAAAATATATTTATGTACAAATTACATTCAGCTTCACCTTTTCACAAGAACAACAACAACAAAAGCATTTTACATTATAATACAAGTCAACTTAGTTTATAAAAGGTTAGATCATGTAAACATTGTCCTCAGTTTCTTTTATCAAAGCAAAAAAGTCAGTCTCACATTACAAATATAACAGTTTAAATCTTATTACTATAAAAAAAGACTAATGAAAAAAACTAACAAAGCAGGAACAGAAATGATATAACTCATGAATGTAAACACTTTGATGAGTAAAAGTTCAGAAATGTAAGGTCTTAAAAATGCTTTAAAGATCTCAAAAACTCAAAAAATTAATGATAATGAATTATTAATTTGCTAATGATCATTTTGCTTGAAGCTCATTCTAGAGTTGCTAATATGCTATGCTTGAAATAAAAGCAACTACAGCAGTTTTCAGTCACAGGTATTTTTACGCATCAAATTCTGCACTGCACTGCGCACTACAACATTAAGTTAACACATTAGCATAGTACCTGTGCTTTCAGTTGTAATCAGAATAGATGGCATTCTACCCTCAACTTCCAATAATTGTACCTACAAGACTACAAAAGTAGAAAGGCAAATATTTTATTATAAAAAAAGGTTCATCAGTTTTCTGCATTAACAGTTGGTTAACTAGACTTGCACTTTCTGTACAAATCTAGATAGAAAAAATAAAAAAAGACATTATTACTGTAAAACAAATTTCAAGCCACAGTTATAAAATAATCTCTTGCAATTTTCTGTAACTTCTTATTTCCCTCTCAAGCTTGACAGTCTAGTGTTTTCTCTGCTAACTGGCTCAAATCTGCTCACTTTAAGGTCCAATGTGTAGGATTTAGTGCAATCTAGTGGCAAAGTTGCATATTGGAACCCAAATAAATGTCCTCCATCCATCCTCCCTTTCAACATATCAGCCTATGGTGGCTTTGAAACTTGAGAAAAAAGAAAAAGGCCTCTTAAGAGCCAGTGTTTGTATCGTCCATTCTGGGTTACTGCATGAAAGAGGACCCGCTCCATAATCTGCCATATTCTACAGACTAACTGCCATAAACCCTACACACTGGACCTCAACAACAGACTTCTTGCAGTTGAATTAAGTCGTTGGTAAATGCTTTTCCTGCTATAATACAAGTTTTTGTAGGTTGAATGTACATCAGCGTGTGTGTCTATTTGTGTGTCTGTGTTTGTGTGTGTGTCATGGCCACATTTCTTAAGGTAATTTCACAAAAATAAACTTCAGTCTCTCACAGCTTTAACTTTCTCTCGTTTGAACTTGTTTCATAAAGTTCATTGCAGCATTACTGTTCATGATCTAAAAATGAAGATGATGAAGTCTTGGTAGTAAAATAATAATTAGAACAATTAACTATGGGGACAAAGATGATGATGAGAAAAGCAGATGTGAATTCTCTTCAGTTTTAGCATGGAAGCTTATTACGATGTTGCTAATACTCATTGACGCTGATAATAATTACCAACACGCAGAGTAGGACACTGTTAGTTAATAAACTGAGCTCCTCCATGTGGCACCATCTCCGTCACTCCCCACGCCACCACATTCCCCCTCTGCTCACAGCCCTGGCCCTCCCTCAAAGCCAGCTGGGAAATCTCCTCCTCTGACAGCACCCTGTTCCACATGTTCACCCCTGTCATCTTCCCAGCGAATGCCAGCTTGGGATCGAACCCTGCCTCAAACCCTGTAACCCCACCCTGGCTGCTTGGAGACCCAGGGCAGCATCCGTTTCTTTCCTGCCCCAGCTGGAGTGAGCCTCCATCGGGCAGAACATGTCCCTCAGCAACTCCAGGTGTGGTGGCCACCTTTTTCCCACCTGCCCACAGGGATGCCAGGCCCTGTTTGGATGACCAAGCCCCACACAAGTGGATCCACTCTGACGTGCCTCCTGGGTTCACCACACCCCGTGCCTCCACCAGGTGAGCCTCCCCTCCGATGGTGAAGTATGCAGAGGTTTGACCGAGCAGCAGCTGGATCTCATATGGGTTACGACGGTTTCCGTAGGAGAGCAGCACAGTTTTGTTGGAGACAGTGGTCGGCTTCACCCACATGCAGACAGTGAAGGAGGAGAGCGAGAGAGGGACGTCTGGTGTGATGGAGGTGTATATTCGAGAGGAACGCATGGGGAAGAGGAGTGCCATCTCACAACCTAAACAACAAAAGGACATGATAGTGTCACTGAATAAGATCAATTATTTCACATGCAACTTCAGGTTGCCTTCTTCAAATATAGTAAGTCAAAAATATATGACAGAAACTGCTGCTCTCATAATTTATTCTCCCCAAATAACAAAATTAAAAATGAACAAAAGTACACTCAAATAGTGTCAGTAAGGCTAATGATCACCTGCAGGATGTTTACAGGTGTCCATAAATTGCTTGTAATTCAACCCAGATCTGATGTCTAACAGCCGTTTATCTATAGAGTGCATTAAACAACACACAGTCAACCTAAAGAGCTTTTCTGACAAGGACAAGGGGGATTAAAATGCATGAAATTGAACTTTAAAAGAAAATGTCACTCACTTACACATCAACAAAAAATATTACTGTTCATGAGACAGTCGTTTGGGGTTCATATTTGTTCAGTTTTAAAGGGACATAGAAGCTGGATGTAAAAAAAACAGAATTGTATTTTTGGTGATGTGGTCTGTTAGGAGTTAATAAACAGAGAAATAATTTGGGCCTGAAATTGCACCTTGGGGAACTCTGTTTTGAAAGGGGTACATTCAGGTGGCAGAAAGTCTGGTTGAATACACGACAGTCAGAGTTCAGTTTGCGGTCAGGTGATGAGATCATGAATCATGGGAGGTTTTTCCTGCCCCACCAACACTCATACACACACACACACACACACACAAACACACACAAATCTCCCTCACTGGGTCAACTGGTTCATTGGTTTGTTCTGCTTCATTTCCTTCTTTTCCCTCTTCTTCTCTTCTTTTTAATCTTTCAAATGTAGACACTCTTAAACACTCCCTTCTGAGCTTTTTCTGCATTGAAACATACTTTAACTGGTTAATCTTTTGGTACATTAAACACAGAGAGAAACTGTGTGTGGTGGATGTGTCTCCCTTTGAATGATCTTTCTGGATGATTTATTCTCCATTACATTAAACAATGTAAATCCACTGTGGACTGATGAGCTCTGCCGGTGGTATGGTGAGTGTAGTTTATGTGTGTATTTTTGTGTGGAAATCTCTTGCTTGTTGTCTCAAGCTGCATCCTTTCTTTTGTCTTTTTTCATTTTGTTTCAAGTTTTTTTTCTGCATTTTTTCATCTATTTTATTTCTTATTCTCTTTCCTACTCTTTCCTCAGTCTCAATCCCCCCCTCGCCTCCAGTTAGTAGACACACTCCATCCAAAATATTGATGTTACATTTGTCTCAGGTTTCTGCCACTCAAAAAGTAATGGTCAAGAAAGACATTTTGAACATGCTGAGTGTGTGTGTTCATGATGGTTTCCATATGGCTCGACTTTCCCAGGGTGCTTTGCTGAGGCTTTTTGTGGTGACCGGCTAATGATTACACCTCCCTCTGCTCTGTATGTAGGACAGGTTTACATTTCTGCACTCTAAAGGTGTGTGTGTATACATCTGTGTGTGTCAGTGTATGAATTAGATGGGTAATATAACCTGTCTTGTTCTTTTTGCAGTTTTTATTTGATTAATTTCAGGAAATGAAGTTGTCTGACAAACATGACACAAGCCCTTCATGGGGTTAAACTTGATCCAAGTGTACTTACTCATACTCTCTAAAGCTCTAAAGTTACATTGTTAGTCAGTGTTTACATCAAGATGGGGTGCAAACCAAAGCAATTCTGCTGACAGAAACCAGGTTATAATGTCAGTAATCAGCAAGAATTAAATATTATTCTCTCTTTTCCTGCATTTATTGGCCTCTGCTATTATCTTTACACATCTAAGTCTCATTAAATGTCTGTCATTGAAAATAGCTGAAGGCAAAGATTTAGATTGATGGATGGCATCCCACTCTGCCTGAGCCTAGAGTTTGACCCAAGGAGGTTTTGTTTGAGTTTAATGACTCACCAAAATGTGTTCATAATAGGCAATAAGTGAACATTACACAGCTTACCCCATACCTGCCCACTAATCTGTCTTCTCCATGTTTGGCCCTACCTTATTGACTGAAACTAATGTCATTAACTCAGGGATAGATTGCTATGTGAGGAGGAAAACCCGCCTGAGGACAGACAGACAAAGTTGAAAAGGTATTTAGGACAAGTTATATGATTAGTTTTAAACGTTCAGACCCACCACCCGACAAAGGGAGGTCTCATTCTTTTACTTGAAGCGTGACCTGAATATGTCAACGCAGAAGAGAATTTGAAGGTGGAAGGTTGTTGGGGTGGCGCTGCCGAGAAAGGTGAAGACAAATACAAAGGAACAGAAATCAACAGGTAAAGACAGACACGGAGATTGCTGGCGGGAAGATGAATATCTCACCTGCGGGTAGGTATCTTTGCCTTGATGACCTCAGAGCCTCCTCCAGTCCCACCCTGGTCTGTTGCAGAGCAGCCAGCACCCCGTCCAAGGCCAGCTCTCGTAACGTGACCTCCTGCTCCTGGGTCCCAGCCCCCCTGCTTCTGGAAAGCTTTGTCCCTGTTGCAGCTCCTGCACTGCTGAAGCAACTCGTCTCCAGCTTGGTAAGACGGGAGGCTTGTGTTCGTGCTGCGGAGAGGAGCTGCTGTAGTATCACAGAACTCCCAGCAGGAGCGGCAGCAGGAGGCTGATCTTTGAGTCTGAGGAGCTCCAGGGTTTCTCTGAGGCGACCCTCCAGCTGCACAGCCATCCTTCTTCCTGCTGTCTCTACTGCAACCCCACAGGAGCCACCATACTGGGCTACAAACCTGACCAGAAAAAAACAATGGGACAAATGTGAACCTTTACTGAAGAGCTTCAGTCCTCTGCAACCGAGGCTCATGTAACACCAGAATTTAGACCGAATGATTCAACAACTGATTGAGAAAACGCATGGTAAATTATTTGATTTTAGTGATCATAATTTGTAGCTCTAAACCTGGATACCTGGATCAAGGATAGCAATGTTGTAAATTTTGAGTGTAGTAAATGTCTAAATTACTTTTAAAATGCATAAAGTCCAAGTAGTATAAAACTTCCATAATGTAAACAGATAAATCCATTTTTTTCTGTGCAACTTGAACTGCTACTATTGTGACTGAGTTGCTTAATTTGTACTTCCAGTTTAATTAAAACAAATTTATTTTTGTTTGGGACCATGATAACACACATTTGACCAACCAACCTGAGGATTTCCCCACGCAGTGACCCCATCTCCACCTTGATGATGTCATCTGCATATTGAAGCAGCATGTTCTCCCTCATTTGACTGTTCTCCAGCATTGAGAAGATTTTGTCCCATTTGGTCAGGTCTTGAGAACTGCAGGGGGCTGTGCTGGGTGTGGCTGGAGAGAGGGATGGTCAAGAGAGAGAAGGATGAGTTAAGATGTCTGAGAGAAGATTAAATCGTCGAGGTTTAGTATGCAGGAGAGGATCTGTCTCTGTTTTGTGTGGCCTAAACTTCCCACAATACTTTGGAAGATTTAAAAACGAAGTAGCCCTTTTTTGTTATCTGTCTGCTCCAACAACCAACAAACATTTTAGCTTCTAATTGTTTGCAATCTTGCAAATAGTCACTATTTAAAGTACAAAGATAACCTATTTGTAGCCCCTGTTTGCAGTTCATCCAAAATTGTACATACGAACTCTGGAGTGATCTCTTTGCTTTGATTTCTTATGGATATATTTATGTTTCTTAATCATAGACATTAAGGATAATGATAAACTGAGTAAGTAAGACACACTGACTCATATAATGCATGAATCATATCTATATGTTTAGGTTAAAATGAGTTATGACTGTTCGAGGGAGAATGAACTTTAAGTCAAACTGAGTCATGAAGCAACTCTGCCTCACAAAGGTCCAGGATTTAAACTCTTTAAGCACTTCTCTGTCATCATGTTATATATCATCAGACTCTGCTCTAATAAAACTGAGGCAATGGAAAAGTGAATTATCCCACAGAGGTCTGTAAATCCTGCAATCTTATTGAGTCAGGGAGAGGAGATAGATAGCTGAACAGAAGCAGAGATCAAGATTACAGATGAGGACTAAAGAGGAAGTGAGGTTGTTGAGGGGAGAGATAAGAACGTGTGAGAGAAACAGGACAATTGACTCATGAACCACTTTGCTTTTCCAGCAGGATCGACTTGTTTCCTGTGTGAATGTGGAGAAAAAAGGAAGGAAAGTTTATTTTAGACTGAAAAGAAAAGGGAAGACCTGCTGGGAGTTTGCAGCGGAGATGACAACTGTAAAAAGAAGCATAAAGGAGGGCAAACCAATCCAGAAATGTGAATATGTGTCAGACACACTGTTCTGATCAACATTTGAGCCTCTCAACATCTGTTTATACCTGCAAACTTCGTTGTTTGAGGGCATGATCACAGGCCTGCAGGATTTGTTTGGGCTGCCTGTTCCACAAGGTTCAAAGTGAATTAGGCAGAGGGTTCATGCACTCTGCTCCCTCTGACTTACCCGACTAAAAGCTCAGGTCTGTCAGGGGTTTGTAAAACATTTTGATGGATTGGGGAGTAAGTAGAGGCTAAAATGACCTTGGACTTCAGCTTGACTTCTTGACTATCCGAGTTACTTTGGCTCACTGAGCTTAGTTTGACTAGTCTTTAATGAATGGACCACATTTGTTTTTATTTTACCCTCTTCATTGCTTTGAGCTGTCATTGTGGGATAAATCTCTATTAGTTTAAACTATATGCACATTTACAGTCATTCTAAGGACACACAATAGAAAACAAGCAGATGGAAGTACTTAATGGTGTATAGGTACAACCTGTACTCTTATTTAGGGACCAGTCAGGGTTTTCTTTCCTGCTACGTGTGTTTCTTATGTCTGTCATTCATTTTAAAATGAACCATGTCATGACCTCTCTCATTTCCTCCTCATTAATTCAAATTCTACTCTGATTCTGAGCTTTTTAGCAGGTCAGGAGCAAAGATCTGTGTCTTCCACCTCTAAAACTTTACTAAACTCATGTGATTTGACCTTTTCTGCTTCGTCCAGCAAGGCGAGTATGAATTTTTGCCTGTTTCTTTGTCCTTCTTACTGCCTCCTTGTCTTGCTTTGGCAGGAACAGTCGCCCCCCCCCTAAACCTGTCCTGCCCCCTTGTAACTCATGTGCTTGTATTTTACTACTCTAAGTCATTTTCTCAAGCCACTCTCATTTTAGCCTTCAGTCAGCTTTAATCACATCGCAGTGAAGTTTGATGTCAGTGATCTGTTGGTGCTGCAGTTATACGTCTCTGCCAACTTTAAAAATAAGCAAATCTACACTCTTGAACACACTCTTTACTTCCACTAATGCTGATGCTCTCAAGAGTTTAATGGTGATGTACTGTAGCGTTTGTGCGCTCGGTGAGCGGTCATTCATGCTGTAATATGTGTTGGTCCCAGTCAGCAGCTTTTCTGACAAAGCATATTTTTTCGATTCTGCTCGTCTCAAACACAAACTGTGTCTCTGCCAACAGTCTGTGTGCTGAACATACTCCTCTCTGTCTATGACGTCTATCTGTGCAGTTAAAGCAGGCTCTTTCATTGAGCTCTTTTAGCTCTTAGTATGTCTTCTTTTCAATCATAATTTAAGTTTTATGTACTTGTTATTTATATTCCTTTCCTCATGCTACTACAGAATTTCCCCTCTCGGGGTCTATAAAGGATTATCATTTTTTTTTTCAGCACTTAAAATAAAAATTACTCAACAAATGAGCCAAAACTTATCAAATCAAACATGACAGTTAACATTCTAAAGACTCCGTCACAAGAGCATCAGCATCATGATCAAGAACATCACAAAATGAATCATTGAAGCAGCAAAATACATTTAAAGACATTAATACAAACTGCTTATTGTCCAGCTGTTTTATTCTCTATTCTTCTGGATCCTGTGAAACAGCTACAGTATAACTGGACTCAAATTCTCCCTTTATTTCTCCTCCATCTCTCTGTTTTTCTGCTGTCTGTCATCCTATGGTCAAATAATGGCTGTTGTATGTCTTAAAATATAGTTGTGACTACTTTTTGACACTTGTGGTCAGATTTCAAGGCTCTACAGTATATTTGTGATTGACAGTAAGTTTTGTCCTGAGCTCATGTCTCACACAACCTCTGAATCCTACAAGAAATCAATGACACACTTCACAATTGAATCAGATTGCAGCTACAAACATCTGAGAACCTTTATCAGAGAAATCTTTGCTTCCAGCACACACACATCCATACACACACACATACAGAGTTTAACACTTACGTTCTGGCGTGTCTTCCTCTGTGATTTCATTGTAGTAGGAGTCAGCAAAGTTGATCTCAATATCATCATCTCCGTATGCGAGAGCCAGACACACGCACGCCGACAGCACACACACTGCCTGGGGGAGCCTCCACCAAAACATGCTGCTGCTGCTGCTTCTGCTCACTGAGTGTGTGAGAGAGGGTGTGAGGATGGATGAGTGAGCGTGTTTGGTTAAGTTTCTGGTCTGCTCCTGTGCCTACCTGCTTGTGTGTGCTTGTCTGTGTTTGTCTGTTTGTGTGTGTGTTGTAAGAGGAGGTTACAGTCCAGTTGGCTTTGTGTGTGTGTGTGTGTGTTTTGTTTCTCTCTGCTGCTTCTCTCTCTGTTCGTCTCACTTTCTGCAGAGCTGCGGGTCCACAACTCTCTTTTCAACCCCTCACGCTTTCATACAGTATTTGTCCCTCCTCCCCAGTGACTCCCCACCTCACTCCCTCCCTCTCTTCCTCCCTCTCTCCCTCTCTATGTCTCTCTCTCTTTCTATCTGTCTCTTCCTCTCTCACTCATTCTTTCTCGTTAAATGCTGAGCAATCCTTTGGCAGGAAGCCTGACAGTGTCGAGTTTTCCAAACAGAGAGAGGGGGCTGCTTGGGCTTTTTACACACACACACACACACACACACACGCACACACACACACACACACACACACACACACACACACACACTTATGTTTGTATTACCATACAGAACTTATGGGCTTTCCATCCATTTACTGTATTCATCCATAAACACTTAAACCTTAAGCCTTAAGCTTCAGCCCTGTATACTTATTCTTTAAGGATAAATCCTGTTTATTGCATTCTGGGTCCATCCGTTATGGTAGCTCACCACTGTAAATATTGAGATGTGGGAAAACATGAAGTTGCTATGGCAATTTAAAGTGGGACAAAAAACACAAGTGGTGAGTCAGTAAGGCGATTGTAAACAAGCCAACAGTAAAACCATCAAAACCTTTTAATTTTTTAGGTCAACCAACAAATGAGAGTGCACAAAATGTTGACAAACCTTCACCACATAGACATACTTTGTGACGTGCACGCTTTTTTAAGAGGCACACTCCAATCCAAGTGTTATGTAAGAAGTTTAATGTTGTTTCAATATATTACAGTCCTTTTCTTTGAAAAATAAAATCTTAATAACAAAAGAGAAGAACAAAAGCTGATCTCTTGGCAGCTTACTTTCTAGCTGGTTAACTTTACACTGTTTTGGCTGATTCATGCATTACAGTGCAGCATTATGGCATATTTCCATGTTACTTTCCTCTCCTTTGATAACATTTGACACCTGTAATTTAAGTAAAGTCCAGTTGCAAAGTGGCCGAAACTTGTTTCCTCTCTTCTAACATCACTGCAGACTATCAGGGTGGGAACGCTGTAAACCTGTAAACAAATTACGAAGCATCCATGCCTTTTCCATCTTCATCAGATAAATGGCAGATGTCATTGTGGTGACACCATCATTGCTAAATGTGAAGACAAGGAAAGCAGGAAGTGGGAAAGTACCATCCGAACATTTTTCAGTATATGGTCATCCAATTTAATTGAATGTTTTCGAACATTTCACACTGTAAATCTGTTCCAAAGGGCAAAGGGAAACTGGAAAACAAGTGGCAGGGCTAAGAGTAAGACATTAGATTGGTCTTAGTCAAAGCTGAATCAGGACGCCCGTAATCTCTAGTAATAATCTGCTTGAAGTTTAAGTTATGAATTTTCCTCATGTGACATAAGTTTAACTTTCCAATCAGCTGAGCTAATACGGATGTCTGATCTGTCTGAACATGCGAATGCTTGTAATTTTTTCCCCATCTGACTTCTTTTTAAAGATATCGCCAGCCTGAACTCATTTAACCAGTGTTACAATACGTGAACTTGCTCTTGTGTTCATTAGGAGTTGTTTCTCACATTAAAATATGCACAATACCCGTAAAAATGCCAGAGGTCTGTAAGATTTTTCAGGCAACACTACCTTTAAACTGGTAAGGATCTTTTTTTTGACGCCACCACCTTTAATCTGTGTACAAGCACTGTTTGATCCATGAAAAAAGTCCCAGATGGGGAACATTCACTTTGATGAGTACAATAATATTTACAAGAAGAGACAATAGCCAAGCAAACCCCACAAAAACTGAGACACTGACCTTAACTTTAGACCCCATCCCCTCCTTTATTTATTTATTTTTTGATCCCCTCTCTGATCTGAACCCAAACTTAAACCCTGTTATTACCCAAAATTGTACATTCAAGCAATGTGAGGAATGGCCTTGAAGAAAATGAGTAAATGTTCAGAAAAATTCTCCAAAATTCCATCCTTGTGAAACCTTTGGCTCTCGCAAGTATAGAAATGTAAAAGCAGAAGGCCAGCTCGCGAGCGAGGCTGTGAGTAATGCGTCGTTGGAGGTAGCATGTGTGTCGTAATCAGATATAACTGCAGCTCCTGCGAGTCACAGAGAGAAAGAAAGGCAGAGGGGGAAAGAGGCAATAGAAGGGGGAGGAAACAGGGAACATAAACTTTCCCTGATATTTGCCCCATGCCGAGATGGTGTGTGTTTGTGTGTGTGCTTGCGTGCGTGTGTTGGTGTGTGTGTGTTAAGGAAAGTTTGAATGGATCCCAGACATCAGGGGTTTCTAAATGGGTTTATTGTTCTCCTGCTTCACTCTGTTTATATATTTATTTGTCAGCTTAATCATGTGTATATGTTTGTGTGTACATACTTTCTGTGCATGTATACAGTTGTGAGTGTGCGTGTGTGTTTTCTGTGTGTATTTCAAGGGGATGGAAATAATGATTGTCATCCTGCTCCCCCTCCTTTTGTACATCTTTCATTGTGTCTGTTTTCTCTCTCAGATACCTACTGAAACACACACTTGTTCACTTGTTATCTGGATGGAAAAGATTTTTCATCTTCACAGCTGCACAGAGAGACAGAGGGAGTTCTGTGAGGGAAAAAAAGTCATGAAACTGATCACAAGAACACAACTCTGCTTTAATCTGTCCTAGTTTATTAAAACTTTTACATTTTCTCTTCTAACAGATCACCACTTATTGCAAGGTTTTCTTTTCTGCGCTCATCTGGAAGTTCACAACAATTATTTTGACATTTTCTGCTGCTGTCTGGCAGGTCAAGATCAGTAAAAAAATATCCCAATGATGCTCAGGAGGAGATGTGTTTTCGTGTTTCCATCAGCAGCTGCAGACATTCCTTGGGGATTTGTATAATAAAGACAGAGTTATTAGAATGATCTTCAAGGGAAAGATATTAAAGTAATCATTTGACTGACATGCGATTGTTTGGTAATATTACTGCAGACCACTGACATGACAGCAGGAGAAAATACCAGACATTTGAACAATAAACAAGGACATGAAGAACAACAACATAAAAGAAGCAGTGCAATAAAAAAAGACATATGAGGAATAAAAAGAGAGAAGAGAGTTTTGAGGAGAAAAAATAAGTAAATAAATATATAAAGTGAAAAAAATCAAATGAAAATCGGATTCACACATAAAGTCTGACTATTAACAGAGTGAGATAAAGCCTTTTAAAACACTACTGATATCTGAAAACAAGGCAGCAAATAAGGTGAGAAAGTGTTTGCTTATATGAAACATAACCACTAGAATATTGTAAAAAAATGAACATGCACTGAAAGAAATTGTGACATCATATCCAGTGAGAGTGTAAAATGTATCAGTGAAATTTGAAATGTTGTGTAGCAAGCTCTTCCCAAAAGATCTGCTTCAAATTACACTGAAAAAAAGAATAATTTACTTCTTCTGATTACAAAACATACAAATGTCATATATTTTGCAATAAAGGAATTAACATGATTAATACACACTGCATATTTTAATTCATTTCTTTTATTTCAACAGATGCAATTATTACAGGCAACAGTTGGGTATTTGGAACTGAAAGCCAAGGCTTTTCCCTATTTATGTCATCACTTTCACTTTTGGAACAACTTTATTTCGGTAGTCAAAAATGTGGTCATGATACAGATATGTACTCCAGCATGTGTCACTGTTATTTCACTGTCAGGTGTGTTTACAGGTACAACAGTCACAATTTTTTTACCCACACGGAGCAGTGAAACACATTTTAAGAAACATATATTTTTACTTTCTTGTTCCTACAGAAAACTTAAAGAAAACAGTGAATGAAGAACAAGAAAAGGCAGCCATGTCTCATAACTCAAAGGACAGAAACTAGCAGTGACAATATGATGAAAACCTGGACTCTAATCTCTTAATCAAAACCACTTTGAAGTCTGTAGATCAAATGGTGACTGAGTTGTTATTTCTGGACATTTCCAAGGAGAAATGACTTTTTCTAATTTCTGTCATAAAGAGACACTGTCTAACTTTGATTTAGACTAAAATCTATGTTTATGAGAATTTAGGAAGAAAAACATGTAATGTCAACCCAAAACCTTCACTGAAGGCATGTGACTCTTCCTGTCCTGATAGAAGATAGATATTAGTGCTAAAAGAAAGAAACTGATAATGACGCAACAAGCACGTGGGTATATGTACAGCACATATGTGCACGTGTTCAGTATAAAATGATTCCACGTTTTGCTGTATAAAGCCACCTGGAAACACATCATAAAGTTTCTCTGACAGACCAGAAAGAAAATCACTTCATTGTGTTTGCATGTAAAATATGCATGTTTGTGTTGTGCATTGTGGGTTTGTGTTCTTGGATAAACTGAAGAAATTATGATAAGACATGAGTTTCCAAAGAAGTGAATTTTGAACTTTTTGAACTTCAGTCTTTTTTAAACAATTGCAGACTGAAAATCAAATATTTAGTTGCAGGAGTCTAAACTTTTATGTGTCAATGTCTCCTAGTCAGCTCAACAGCAAATTTTATCACCAGAAGACCAAATAATGTGAATATTGTGAAAAGTTTTATCAGAACTACTGGGAGAAGTGGTAATTAGGCCACAACACAAAATCAATAAAGCTTTTGATTAACGGTGGCATGAAAGAAATTTAGAAATACATGGTGATGTTAATTTACAGTACTACCTTATATTCTGACATTTAATGCAAGACATGGATAAAAGACAATCAAATATTTATAGAAAAATGTAATTTTGTCAATTTTACGATCAATATTTTGCATTCAAATCATCCTGCTACATATTAACTTCAGAAATGCTCCATTGCAGGGTTTATTTTTTGCCCTACAGCTGAGCATCAGGTCATAAAAAATTATGACTTTCTTGAAGTTAGTAGTCAAACAAAGTTACTCTTTGTTTGAAAATAGACCGAGAGCCGTGGATAAGCATTTTCTTCTGTTATTTCCAAAACATGTCACACATAATCCTCAATCTCAAGGGGCAAAACAACGAGTTTAGAGTTGAGATTTTCTTTTAAAGACAAGTTATAGCATTGGACATGTAATCAAACAGTTCAAAAAGACTTAGAGGTCCAGTATGTAGGGTTTAGGTAGATCTATTTGTAGAATGTGACAGAAATGGAGTATAATATACATATGTAGGGTTTAATTTAAGTTTGTTTTTATTTTATTTGTAATGTTTTTTTCCTATGAGCTTAGAAAGTTTATGACAGAAGGAGCTGTATAATGGTTGATACTTTTTGAGCATCACAACCCCCTTGAAGAGACCACTTTACCATCATAATTTGATTTACTTAGGTTTATAACATTATGAAAGTCTTATAAAGCCACAAGATTAAATCATTTCAAGCCCCAGTCAAATTAGTGGAGTGTTAAACTGACAGATGGCCAGCTTGACCACCAGAAGTTTCTAGTATGGATACTTTATGGGCCCCACAGTGTTGAAGCAATATTGAAGATCCAGGCACATATATATCATGAAATTTGAACTATTTTGGCCTCATGCACCACTGAGCAACTTTCATAGAAATGAATAAGGCCTCACCTCCTTCACCATATCAAGTTATCCTTTAAACATCCAAGTTGTGAGCTGGGGTGCGCAGATGGACATGAGGAATTTGACTTTTGCAATTTTTTTTCCTCTGACACAACAAAATGAGGCGTGCATTTCATCGCCTTCGTTTTAAACATGAAGTCCACCTTTCATACTGTTTTTATTTTAAAAAACATGCTTTGACCACAGCTGCATCAGTTCAGAAATTGACCATAAACAGTTTTTTGGACTCATAAGGACAAATGCCCTACTTTGTTGTTCAACTATGACTTATTAAATTGGCACTTCACCAAGGGATATCAAATAATATGACATCAAGCGTGCAGATGTTTCGACTCACCTCCAGCTGTGCCTAATCTCTGCTGACTAAGCAGTTAGCTAAAGAAGTGCTTAGTAATGTGTCTGTTTGGGACTCGTCATAGTTAGAAAGCATGGCTCAGAATGAATAGGACAATGTGATTTTCACACACAGACAGAAAACAGTGTGTATGGCTGATGTTATGTAGGTGAAAGGCGAGGATGGTCATTAAATTTAAACTTTTCAGGAGAGACTTCTTGTGATGTTTATAGATATAAATCTGTGTTACACTGACGGACATCTGGACTGCTGTTACGTTGTGCAGTTTATGATCTCGATGTAGAATACTTCTATGCATGAAACATTTTGAATCATGTGTACAAGTGATGAAAATCCTTCCGTCTCTCTTTATCCTCTGGTGATTGGATACCTTCCAGACGGGCCTTCATGTTTCATAAGGTCCCGAATACCTTAAATTATTTATACTGTGTTGCGAGTCTGGAGGGGGTAGGGGGTTTCTCATACAACAAAAATGCACAGAATTTTAAAGATATGGGCTTTTGGGGAGAGATTTTACTCCTGTCTCTTACGTTTTGATTGCATTCAGTCTGCATGATTTATGTCTGCATGTGCAAAATGAGTGTTGGAAGCTGCAGAAAACACGTTTGTCGTAAAGATGTCAGGAAAAGCATCCCTCTGGATATCATTTGTGCTGATCTCTGCAATTTTTCCCTGTACAATAACCTCCCTTGCAGAGCAGTTCAGTGTCAAGGCATTTCTTTTGGCAGATAGGTATATGAATAGAATGTTCTTTTCCCAAAATAGAGTTGCAGCCATTGTCAGTATTTGATTGATTAGTCAATCGACAGAAATCTGTGCTGCAATTTTTTTTGATAAATGATCAATTATGCAATTTTATCCAGCAAATTCCTGTTTGTTTTTTTTCTTTCATGACAGTAAACAGACTCTGGGATTTTATCCACGCTAGTGCCATGGCTAAACAAACTGTAATGTTCTCTTCGCACCACTTTGATCTACACTGAAACATCCAATCAACTCTGTAAAGGATTACCATGAAATGTGGTGAAGACATTCCTGGTTCCCATATGGTGAATACTAATCATGTTTTTGATATCACAATTATATGTATGACCAAATACCTGCATAACTAATGACGTCCCTTTTAGCCTCAGCTGTACTTTTGCTAATTAGCAAATGTAAGCATGCTAACACGCTGGATTGTGAACATTGTTTAAGCATTATATTCTCTAAAAGTCAGTATGGGCACTCACACTGTGAGCATGTTGGCATGATAATGTTATCACTTAGTTCAAATTGAGCCCTGTAATTAACATAGCTGTTGGTCAGGGTACTTGTCATGGCAGTTTTTCTTACTTTTTGACTTTGAAGAAACTTAAAGGTCACAAAAGGAAATATTTATAGGATTACTTTATGATAAAAATAAGTTTATGCCTTAGTCTAAGGATTAACTGCCCTGTTGCTACCACAATAACCACTTAAGTACTTATACCAAGAAGAAAAGAAACCTAAATTGATCCCCCTTTTTAGTTTAACTGAGTCTTTACTCACCCAGGGTTTGGTATTATTAACTTTTCAATGCTGGGGGGCTAAAATGTCCTTACTTAACACGAAGAGCAGTAAATCATCATGTGCATATTGAAGTCAGATCTAAGGAAGTTATTTTGATTTAGATCCACTGGTCCCCACACTGTTAGCGATGGTTTTGTAATTTTTTGTGGATTGTACTAGATTTTTATCATATCCAAAACACAGACATTGAAAATCATTCTTCCCATGACTCAGACTGTTTTAGTGTCCTCTTAGGGGCTTTATAGAAGTATTTTGTTCAGACAATTCAATATAATAGGGACAAAGAAATAATATTACTTTAACATGGCCAGTGGCTTTATTTAAGTCTTTTTTATTTAAAGTTAAAGGTCTCTGAAGAATTTGTTTATTTTCTTTTGTGACTCACCTTGATTATAATGTGACATTTGAAAAACAGCACAACAAAAGATAGCCATCATGTCCTCTCCTGCCTCTTCACATAATGTTCACAATAGTTTCACAGATCAGTTCTCAGTTTCCTTGGAAAAATGTCCGAGGAGCCTTTTAAACAAAGTTCCCTTTGTGTGCTAAAGAACAAAAGGTCATTACAGGATATTTTATTGAGATCTGTATGTCATGAAGAGGGGTTGGGTGTATGCAGGAATGAAGGTATGAAGGTCAGAAATTATACATGAACAAAAACACACACAAACACAAGCTGTAGGGGGACTATAGGGTGTGTTTTTTTAAAATTAAAAATGTTTCTATAAGTAAATTTAGTTAAAAGAGTATATTCCAGGTTGTGCGTCACATGCACTGTCTGTTTATTTAGATGTGTTCAATAACAGATAGGCCTCTTAATTCATCCTCACTGTGTTTTTTTGCAGACCCTCATCTTCCTTTACCTTTTAACATTGCTCTTAAGTGACCTGTAAATGCTACAACTTCAACTTTACGGTTATTAGCAGCTTTCTCCTTCTGTTTATGTACTGCATCCGTCTCTTTACATGGTGATTTGTATCATAAGTGTAGAGATGAGTGTATGTGTGCGATGTTACATAGTATGATCTGTGATTAAAGGGAAGCTAAAGGAACATAAAAAGAGCCAGTGATCATCATCATCTACATATTTATGTGTTTTTCCTTCTCCTCCTCTGCCTTCACACAGAACAGTACAGAACAGTCCGTCCTTTCTGTTGATCAACATCACTTGTCTCCTACTGGATTAAGCCTGCGGTGAAATTTATTCAAAGCTGTGGATCTTTTTGGGGCATGAAAACATTTATTTAGGTTCCGGCTGCAAGATTTTATTAAAATTGTTCACCATATTATGGACTTGATTCTTAAATTTAAAGTTTAAGCACCGTTAAAGGATGTCAGTGCCACTCCATTTAGTTCACACTTAAATATGTCAGCAACTGTTGGATTGATTGCCGTGAAATTTTTATTGTCATGAAACATTTATGGTCCTCAGATGATAAATCCTAATTTTTATTTTGCTGATTTCCTGACTTTTAATGTTGCACCACCACTGCATGAACTTCACATTTGTGGCTTTCAGTAAAATGTCCCAACATTTAGCCAATCAGATAGTTTGTCAAGACAAGATTTGATGTTCCCAGTAGGATGAATTTTAATCACTGTGTAGATTTCTTAGCTAATGCTAAACATTAGCATGTTAGCATTTCTTGTTGAAACACCTTTGATTTATTTGGCATGAATAAACATGTAATAAAACAGAGATTAAAAAGAAAACACTACTTTGGACTAATATCTACAGATAGGTAATGCTACTGCACCAGGACATGGAGCTTGCTTTTGCAAGTTTTTTAAAGTAATTAAATATAATTTAGATTTCTTTTTTTACAGCAACACAACCACTTATTCTGCCTCAATCTGTTTCTGTTTACTATTGCAGCACATGTAAGCCAAGAATAAACAAAGTTATCCAACCTAATCTAATCTAATCGTCACATGGGACTTAACCTCAAACATTTTCAGTCCAAACTGAAATGTGAATCTCTTGTTCTGTGTTTCTTCATTTGTCAGACTGCCTTAGTGTTCCCGTCTATCCTGCACATACTGTAAATTTAATAAAACGTTATTGGAGTAAATCTCCAAACATCAGCACCACATATCATTTTTTTCACATCCTAAATCCTGCTTTAGCTATGACATAAATTTTTATTCTATACAGCTTTTATAGTAACTTCAAAAATGTTTTTGTGGTTAACCATAAATTTATAGCATCTTGTTGTATATTCAGTTCAGCTGCGGGGAACAAAAAGCCTTTGTTGGAAATCTTAAACTGTCATCAATAATGAAAGAAAAGTCTTTGTTCAGTGATGTGGATCATTTTAAGATGTTACATTTGTGTGTCAGAGGGCTGTCTGGTAATGTCGTGGGTTTTGGGTGGCGTGCTGATTTAATGCCTTGAGGTCCACCAATGCGTCACCGCTGACTCCCTTTTTTCCTGCATCAACATCGTTGAAAAAGTATTGACAATAAATTGAGAAAGTTTTATTTACTGAAAACAGATGTTAAATTGCTGGGAAGTTGCGTGTTTTCTGATGAAAATAATCACAGCAAATATGCCGATGTTACAGTAGGACAACACCACCAATTTAGTTCGTGTCAACATGGATCTTATTTTTATAATTTTGGTTGTCAGTTCTCCTGCGGTTTTTTAATAAAATTATGGTCAACAAGTTAATTGTTGAGATCTGGGACTGTTGCAACATTGATAACATTCAGTGTTGAGGAGAATGGTTAAGATTTTTACGCCTGAGGGAGAAAAACTTCAGACTCGTTGCAGTGCAGTAAATCCTCTTCATTGATAAAGTGGTTTATCCTGCTATTGAACTTTATGATATTATACAAAATATTTTTTGTTATTTACCCTACCCTCATGTGATAGACATGACATTTCAATTTCAATATCTTCCTTTGAAAGAGGATAAAAAATTTTAATAATTTTTGGACAATTTCATCTCTAATTTCTCATATTTTGTCCTTTTTGTAAGACTTTATTTTTTTTCTCAACTCATACTGTTCACACTAACTAATGTTTTCTCCGGTGACTCTTTTTGATATGCTAATTGGGGTTTTCTAGTTTATACAAACTCACTTTTCAAAAAAATTTGGATATTTCGCAAAATGTGAATATAAACAGAATTCTGTCATTTGCCAACAAAGGTCTAATAAGTCTTCCTCAGTCCATGTAGTAAAATCCTTTATGAAATCATTTATTTCACAAAATTATATACCTAATTTCATCCATCGTGATACTATCACCTGTTACCTATAAACCTATTTACCTGTGAAATGATCCGGACATGTTTTTGGCATTTGACAACTTCCTCAGTCATTGTTGCCTCTATTCCAGCTTGTTTCTGGCATCAAATTTAGAGTGAGCATATGTTTTCATATATTGGCACAGTTAAAGCGTTAAATATATCGTATCTTTGCGGTTTTCCATTGAGTACATGTCAAATAGATTTACTAAGTTATCATATTCTGTTTTATTCATTTTTTTACTCATCAACTTTTTTGAATTTGGGGTTGAATGTGAGTTGCTGCAGTTGCTGAATGCATTAATGGATGTTTCTGTCTCTCTGACAGGTAATCACATGTTGTTACGGGTGTTGCCGTCAGTCTACCCCAGACAACCAGACACCATCCATCGTCACCTTGGCAACCTCACTGCGATGATGTCACAGCTGGAGTCCCCCGAGCAACAACACCTGATCAGACTCATTCAAATGGTGGCCGAACAGCATCCACTTGTGAGTGCTTTTATAGAGTTCTGTGTTAGTATATAATAAACCAAATATAATAAAGCAGAATATGCTGTAAGTAAATCAAACTATTCACTATTTCACACATCTACTGTGTTATTATTCTACAACAGCATGAGCCAAAATAAATTATTCCAGATCTTGCACATCATCTTACTACAAATAACTTTGGTCATGTCTTTTAGAAAGTTTTTGTTGGCTCTATCTTAGTTAGCCTTGGACTTACTACTCTAGGAAGCCATAGCTTAAAACACACAATTATTAAACTCCTGTTATTTTAAAGTCCAGTGTGTGAGATGTAGTAGCATTGGGTGGGTAAATTGCAGATTACACACAACAAAATGGTCATACAAACTGTTTGGTTTTTCCATCTTGAGCTACTGTAGATACATGACAGTGCAGTCCCTCTGTAGATATTAAATGCTCATTCTAAGGTAAGGAAATAACAGTTCTTATGTTTAGGTAGTTATTCACTAATGAAAACATAATCATAATAAATATTTATTTAATCTCTGCCTATATCCCCCTAAATCCTACACACTGGACCTTTAAAATCATGATGAGTTTGCAGAAATACATCAGCCTGTGTGGTTATTTGATTACAAAGCACAATTCAACCAAACCATAAAAAGAGTCACTGTGGCAATAGTTTATATTTGACTCACCATGAAGTACTTGTTTGGCTCGTATGTGACATTTCTGCCCATGAGTCAAGCTTTAGCAGACCTTCTACCATTTAACTTTGCTTTGTCCTGTAATGGGTTTGTGTTGAAATGTTGAAAAATTCACTGGAATGTAGTAAGACGTGAGAAAATGAAGCTGTGCATGAGGACTACACATTTCTCAGTGGAAATTCTCTCAATCTTGCATACTTTGGAGCAGAGCTGTTCACTGTAAGGGGAAAGTACCATGTACCAGCCAGCACAGCACATGGGGGTAAGACGTGCATAGTCTCACTCACATATGAAGCAATGGAGACACAAAAAGCAGCCATCTGGAGTTATTTTCATCTCCACCCCCCACTGAGACACACACCAAATATTTCTGTTGTAATGGCTACATTCATCACAACCGCTGACAAATCTCCTGCATCCCAATGTTCACTTACTGGAAGAGATGTGCTGCTGTGAAGCTGCTATGGAGCTTTAATTTCACATGGGATCAAACGTGTTCTCCCTGAGGAACAAATATTTTTGCTATGAACTTGATATTTTTTAGAACAAATGCCTAATAAAAGAGCAGCAGGAGGGTCGACAATGGCGGGCACAGTCAGTCTGATCCAGACCAGTCCAGTAAATTCCAGGGTGACCAGTCCAGATAATGAGGAGGAAGACAGGCCAGCTTTTGTTTGTTATTCTTCCCCTGTCGGTTCATTCATTAAAGACACCTTGTGTCTCTGTTTGGCGCTGTTTGTTAGTGGTGCCCTCGCTGTGACACAATTACTGCCATTATAAAATAAATGAAAAATGCTTTGATTTTCTTTTCTCTGTTTGTGTGTCTTCTCACCACACAGATGTTGAGCCCTCAGGTGCCCACGCTTGTTAGTTACTTAGGTGACCAATCCCTGACTGAGGCCCTGCTGGGCGCCCTCGTGGACGTGTCACAGGCCAGCCCGTCCTCATTGGTCAGCTTCCTGCCGGTGCTGAGGATTCTGGGACAGCAGTGCCCTGCTCTCCTGGGTCACGTGGCCAAAATCCACGGTGCCGTGGGTGTCATCAGTGAGGTACAAACACACACACTCAATACAAACAAATTAACATTTTTTCATTGCACACTCGCTGATGGGAGTGTGTGTTTAAGTAGCACTTCAGGTGTGTTCAGGCCCAAAGGCAAGCAAATGTTTGGACTCAACGACGAAAAAGATGGATGTGAAGAGACTTGAGTTAATTCTTATCGACTGAAACATTCACTCATATTGAAAGTTGTTTATCTCAATTTACATAATATGTTTGCGTACTGCAGTGGTTCTCAAAATTTATCTGACCTTCACATTTACATCTTAAACTAGTTATAATATAAAAATGAAAAATGTGGATTTTTTTTTTCATTTTCAAGCTAAACTTTATAAAAACCACATGAATCATTTAACCTTAACTTAACTTTAGGTCATATTTTTTTCCTCTGGTCATCCATGCTCCATCTGCAGGGGCTCTGTGGCCCCAAACTGGGACCAGACAGTCTAGAAATGGTTGAAGTTTAATGTTGCTCCTTTAAAGAAAATTGAGTAATTAAACACAAAATTAAGAAAAAATCAAAACACAAAATCACACACAAGTGGTGTGTGTTGATGCACTGACTGCTTTTACTTGACAAAGTCAGGCAGCAAAAAAAAAAAAAAAAAACAGTCATGTAAAAATGGCTTGGGAATTACACTAATAATACAACTTGTGTCTGCCTTGCAGAAGGTAGTCACATACGCGCACACACACACACACGCACACACGCTGAAACATGCAGGAGTGATTATTTTAATGAGTATGGAGGAATTGGCTGCGCTCTCACATGACTCGCTCTCTGTTGTCCTGCCAAGTGTAAAACACACACACACTCACACCGGACAGGCTGGGCAGATCCGGAGGTTGTGGCTGCTGTCTAACACCTACATCACTGTTCACCTGGAGCATCTGTCTAAAACAAGCACATGCCGACTGCTCAGAGAGGTCTGTCTCTCTACGGCTAAACGTCATCAATGAGGAAACACAACAAACTATCAAGAAGAATACCTGTGAACAACCTTAATGAAACTGCATTTTTAGTAGAATTTGTCTCAATCTCCTGTTGGTTATGCGAGTATTTATTTTTCAGTATATGACTAGTAAAACTGTATCTGTTGTTACCTCATTTTTGGAGGACTTACAATTTAAACATTATTTGCGAAGTAGATTAATTCTGTCCCGTGAGCCTTCCTTTGGCCAACCCGTGGGTTAAACACTTGGCTGCCCTGCAGGCTTGGCTGCTCATTGCCCTTAACAGCCCTTCTTCTGTTATAAAAAGTGGTATTTTTTAAGCCGTTAACTGACTTCAGACCCCTGGGCCCCTCTGTAAAAACACTTGAGCCGCTGATTACAGGTTAATTGGCCCAGCATCTGTAGCGAACTGCAAGGTGGCACTGCTGCCGACTGATGGGCTTGAAAGGAGGGAGTGTATACAAAGTAAGTATCAACAATTATCACTGACAAATGCTAGCAAGCTAACAGGCTCAAAGAAATTGTTAAAAATGTTGAAAACATTACACCTGCAAATAATCAGCATGTGAGCTCTGCTATTGTGAGAAAGGTATCATGCTAATTTGAGTTTTTATCTCAGGGCACTGCAGCACAAACCACAGCCTCTTCACTGCCAGTTTAGACTTTTTAATAAAATAAAATCTGTATTACGAAATATAGTCTGGTTAATAAACAGCACAATGTTACTTGTGCATTTACACCTGACTTTTTAATGTGTTCTCGTTATCATCGTTAAGGTTGAATCTTCTCTAGAATAAATTCCACATCAGATTCATTTGATGTGCAAATAAAACCCAGACTCCCTTGAAAAAAACAAAGTTTTGCCAGTTGTTTAGTTGGGGGAAACTTTATGAGCTTTGTAAAATGCCATTTACAAGTAATTCTTTATTACCAGTTTTCTCTTTTAAATTCAGCAAATGTAATATACTAAGATACCCTTTTCTTTGTTAATAAAAAAGAAAGTACCAGCATGTTGGCATCCATGTGACCAAATGAGTTATGTCCCTTTTTAATGGCAGATCAACTGCACAGATGACTGTAATGCACATACACATACAGTTATTTATTACAGTATGTCATCAAACCCCACCTGTATTTCTTTCATTTTTCACACAACTTTTTTTGAAAAACTCATTTTGTTTTGCACTTTTATGGCATAAAATAAACGTTTTCCCCCTTAAGGCTTAATAAAGTTAATCGTCATCGTCCTTAAAATCAGTCATTCAAATCACGTTTCTATCAGCCTTCTTACGTATTTCATGTCTAAATTTGAACAACCATCTAATAAAAACAAATATCCATGTTAATGATATGTTATGTCCAGTATTTTTACAGATTCTATTTATACCTACTTAACATCTGAACACAACACGAGCCAGACCACCTCCAGATGTGGTCCGGCAGGTCCGATCACATTACACCCTCAAAGCATTTACACCTGGAGTCAACATGAAATTTTCCTTATCTGGATAATGTGTCTGAGCGCAGATCACATTTTAATTAGAGATATACATGAGTTTTTAGTCCCTTTCATCTGAGGGTTTGACTTTAACACTCGTAATTCTTCTGTTTATATTATCTTTTCTTTCCATCTGAAAGCAGTTCGGAGTAAATCCATCTGTTGGCTAGGCTTTAAAAAACCTGCTAAATGCTTGCAAACCTACAAGGACGCAGGACATGAAGTCAAGGCAACACAGAAGACAGAACAAGATAAACACTAGACTGCAAAGTTACAAAGTTTTTTACGAATATTGAATACGACAGCATCAACATGCTTATTTTGTAAAAACGCCTGACATGTCCCATATTCGTCCTCAGCTCTCTGTTCACTCAGTGACTCGGTCACACAGGCAGCAGGTTGCATCTCCAGAGGTATTTTTAACAATGGGTGTTCACTGTCTGTCCGGGATAAGAACTACAAACATGGCCCCACTATTCTCTTTTTCATTGTAGCAGCCATACGTTACGTCTACTGTCCAAGCCAATCTAATCTAATGCTCCACCTCTGGTCAAATTACATTTTCCCTCGCTGATGTCTAAATGTTCGGTTTCTTGGATGTATTCCTGAGTAACAGCTGTGTCTTTTAAAGCAATAGCTTGAACACAGAGTGGATTATTGACAAAACCCTTGACGTAATTTGTAGAAGTAGTACATTTAGTTCAATGATGAAGAGAACAGTGGAAATACTGCATTCAGACATAGGTAAAAAAAAAAAGATTAAAAAAATATATCGACATTTTTCCCATAAGATTTCATCTGAGAAGCCAGTATGACTGAATCACAGAGTCAGTGCCAGTGTAACACACAGCCAGTCTGACATATGTGTGTATAGTGCACGAGATAATTGCATGAACTTGCGTTGTGCAGAGGTGGTAATAAATACAGTATAATATTGTCCTTGCAGCTCACAGTAATGATCGGTAGGATGAAGTCACAAATGCAGTCAGTGTGTATTGTGTGTGCAGTGATGAAGGTGATGGGAGGGCAGGATGAAGGCTTGCGCTCTCTCTTTCCCACAGGGTCAATTAAAGGCAGTTTAATGTCAATTTGGGGAAATTAACAAAAAGGGAAAATATGGAACGATTTTAGATACATACATAGACACACACATATGGACACACAAAACACACACACTCTCAGGCAGATTATAGAGCTGGAAACCATAATAAAGTTTTCTTTTACTCCAGGGCAACCTTTTCTCCAAAAGCTCTTTTCCTCCTCAATCTTTCTGTGGAAGAACCTGCCAACCCAGCTTTGGCGCGCGCGCACACACACACACACACTCTCACACATTCACACACACATGCACACACATGTTCGGTCAGACCTCAGTGTCCTGTCTTTCTTCACATTGGAACCATTTGGAAAATAACCCAAGTTTTTCTGGGAAATGCCTCCACAGAGGCCTCTGGTGATGGCAGTGGAGAGTACCTCCTGTGGGTTTGTGTGTGTGCCCTGCTCAAACACACACACACTCAAAACTAACACACACACATATTCTCACTGAGATGCATTTGTACTTCATTGTAACAGGGTTGCTCAATACTCTCTCTGGCTTCCTTTACCTCCTGAGGGGAGGGAGTCTATATTGTGTTTCTGGACTTCTTGCTTGTTAGACCAGCGTCACCATGTTCATCAAAGTACTCTGAGAGAAAGAAGTCCCTGAACGCTGTTGTGTTACCCAACTCAACAGTGCTGTAGAAAATCCTAGTTTTGAGAAACTGACCTCATTCTCAGAAATTTGTTGAAAATTTGTTGCTATTTTTACAGCTTTAGTTTCTGGTGATCTTGCATCATATACTGCATTAATCCTTCTAATCTATTTTTGCTGCTCTTTGTATGTTGATGTCATGCAGTGATACAACACTCAGGTTTAGTTTTGTGTTCAATAAAATATGAACTTCTTTACTGGGATTGCGTCATACAGGTGTTTAAGTTTCACTGGTCGCTGGGTTTCCATAAAACAATAAAACACTGTTTTAAGGCTGTTAACTTTTTTGTGATAAAATTTAAGTTTATAAAAATACTTTTATTTTGTAATTATCTTTGAAAAATGGAGAGGTGTTTCTAAGCCCATGACAGACCCACCAACATCATTACCACCACTTCAGGGGTCACAAGCGTTGAACGTAAAATGATGGATGACATAACAGCTCCTCGAAAGTGAAGCCAAAACATCTTGATCGCCCCCTTGGGCGTCTGGCTGCAGTAAAGGTAAAAAATCCCGCCCCTCCATATCGGCAGATGGGACTTGGCTCAAACTAAAACTAGAAGAATCAAAGTATGAAATTAAATGAAATTTCCTCAAATATGGTTTCTGTCAGTTTAGATAATTAATGTCGCACTTGTGTATGTTCAAATGTTAACTCTGTCTGATAAGTTTGGTTTTAATTATTTATTTGATACTAAAAAAGAGTATGTGATATCAAATTTGGCAGCTTGCCCTACCTCACTATCGAGTCTGAGGCCTGTAAGGGCCCAATCTGGATTACCAGATTACTTCTGCACAGACTCTTGCTCTAAATGACATCACCAGTGCACGATGGTAGCACCACTACCAGGAATATTTTGGCTTAACTTCTGTAAAGTCAGAAAAAGAAATGCGTTTTCATCCTTTTTCTTTTCATAGGTCACAGAATAGGGCTAGATGATATAATCCAGTTGTTTGTGAAATATTGAATCGGTTAATCTCTCTGGGCCCATAAAAACTGATCATAATAACGATTTAAGAGACAAAACATATTTCTTTGCTCATAGCTCATATCGTTATGAAACCTTCAACAAAGGGTCACAAGCCAAAAGGGTTAAGAATGACAGAACTTACACTGAAACAAAACATGACATATTTATACTTATGTGTGATGAAAAAAAATGAAAAGACACTGATCATAACCAGTAGAATCACTAGTTATATAAACAAGGAACTAGTTTACAGTAAGGCATATGGTCAAATAACTGATGGAGGTGGAGTTTTGCTCTCATCTTCATCCTCCTAGAAACATTTGGTATTAAATTAGTCAGCATCAAGTTTTGATAAGAGGAATGTGATGTTTTTGTACAGAAGGAAAATCACTTTTGATGCAATTTGAAGACATTGCCAAAAATCCTTGTAGTTACTCTGTTCAGATTTCAAAGTTAAAATCATCTCTCCCTCGACATATATACTCATTTTCACAAATAATGAATGCGTTCTGGGAGGATAAGCACACATTCATGAACACAGCAGTATCTCCATGGGGCTCATTAGGGATAGAGGTTAGTGGTTGTGTGCCAGACTGCAGCTCCAAAAGATGCAATCAGGGGAAGCTGAGAGACCCAACGAACGAACGGATCTGACTCTTTGCTGGACTGATGCAGTGATTTCTGTCTCTCCTTTTCTTTTACTCTGAATCATTTTAAACATTTAAACCAAGGTTTTTAATGGATATCTGTTGCACACAAGCGCATATGCGTCTGCCAGAGGAGATTGGCTCCCTGCATCGCTGGAATAATGTTACTGGATTGATGGAAATGAGTCGGCCAAGTCGGGTGTCTTTCCCAGAGGATGTGCTTATGTGTGCGCACACATGAGATAGAAAGAACAGATCTATATCTGTCCTGTTGCTCTGGATGAGTTCTCTGCCATAATATTTTGGAAAGCATAAAAAGTTCTAATTAAATACAACAATTGTTATTTTTTTTCTCTAAATCTTTTCTTAACCTTCTGTTAATACCCCCTTTTCTTTTCTGTTTTTTTAAGGGTTTTACATAAGAAATTTCTGCCTGGTTGTGTAATATCAATTTTTGTGGATGCCTTAGAGAAAAAAATGAGCTGCAAAAAGTCACCATAAGGATTTCCTCAAGATGTTGCAAGGAAAATCCTTTAATCTCAAAGTATTTTGCCTGCTTAAGTATATTTTAATGCATTGCTAGAAGGTCCTTAGTTACTATTTTTGTAAAAAAAAAAAAAATTCAGGGAACCATATGGAACAAATGACAATTCCTGAATTTACAGTGATTCAAGAGATGCTAAGATGCCGTTTTCAAGACAGTAAAACCTACTGGACACTTTCATCGATGCCCAACTTCGTAAGTGTAGATGTGAACAGAATTTGTCTCTTTTAGTAACAGTAACATTTATATTTTGACTTTTTTGCTCACTCTTTCCATATTCTCAGAAGAACATGATATTTTCCTCTTCTGTCCAGTTTGGTTTTTCTTTTCTTTTTGTCTTCTCTTTGTTTTTTATTTTGGAGAAGCTAACTAACTTTGATAATAATGCTGTCAAGTAACACTGAAGAATGATAATGTAATTGAAGCTTAACCATGGCAGCTGAAATTTACATGTGCATCATAATGACAGCAACTTAAAGACTCAGTATCAACATTTCAGACACAAAGGATCCGTGGTGTGAAGCCAGGTGTCAAGCCTGTGAAAATGAATCCTTTTTCATTTTCTAAGAAAGGAGATTCAGCCATGAGATGCATGACGGGTATGGCACAACAAGTGGTCTGACTACCTGTCTCTAAATCTGAATTTGCATAATCAGGACTCGTCTTCTACTCATACCATGGAGTGTGCAAAACAAGTCTGGAGAGGAACTTAAAAAAGCTAAATTATCTTGACTATAAAAGCCTGAACTTTGGAGCAGAAGCGAGACACACAACATAGTAAAGTCTTTGCAGCCCGAACTCCAGGCACACTCCTGTTCCTCGACCTCACAAACTCCTAAATACCTGCTTGGCGTGCTGTAACACTGTAAAGTCAAGTTCTACCTTCTCTGGTCGTTTTAGTATCCTCACATAAATTTATTGTCCTACAGTGAGTGCTTGTGAAACATGCCCAAATTGTGCATTAACTGCATTCTTCCTCGTGTCAAGGTGTGCTTGAGCTCTGTAAGCACCGGCCCTGTTTGTCTTTCTATGCCTCCATCAATCAATCAGTTTATCTCTTGGTTCGAGGGGAAGAGGGAGGTTTTTTTCAGTTTATGCGCTGTGAGGTTTTTACAAGCGTAGAGGCCTGGTTTGTAAAAAAATAAATCCTGTTTTTATTTTTGTCCACAGCTGGGGGTCTTGTTGGCCTTGTTCCTCCTTTCAAAACACAGCAAGAGAGTTGTTGCTAAATCCTGTCACATCAGTTCATCTGTAATCATGATTTTTTTTCTCTTATGCCACTTTAAAATGTCTGCTTTTTGTTATATAATGACATAGGATCCGAAAAGTGTGGGGATAAAACTTGGCGGTTTGAATATTGATTTAAAGGGCTGCATTGATTACAGCTTTGCATTCACAAGAAACAGTATATGTATTGGGGTGATTGATTAGTTTTTGGAGGTAGGAGGAGATGAAATTTAAAGCTCTGGCTGCATGCAGATGCAGTTCAACTCTTAAATTGATTGTGCAGAAAGTTTGAAGTTAGTAACTGTGTGAATAAAAATTGCAAGTCACTCTCTGAAAAAAATGGACATTCTTGGCCCTTGTGCAGACATTTTCTGCCTTTGTCTCATGGGCTCACCCATGGAGGTCCACAAGAAGGTAACACAATGGGAGGGTGCCCCTTGTTACAGCATGGTGGAAAAATGTGATGCTAAATTCAAATGTTGCAGAGAAAGAGACGTCTGCACAAAGGCTGAAAAACATAAATAATATAAGTTATTAAGCGTAAACTCTGAAAAATCCCTTAGCGAGTTACACGAGCATGTAAAGGAGAGATATATAATTCATCTCCTTCTACCTGGGGCCACAAAGTTATCAATCACTCCTCAAATGTACAGCAGGTATAAATCTTCCTTCTCGGACTACAACAAATGAAAAACAGAGGGTTTTAAGTATTATTCTGTGTCAAAGGTGAGCAGGCTGTATACGCTCTGGATACAGTTTACATAAAAAGCAGGCTGAGAATGATGAAATGTGTATGTATCTGTCCTTTTTGCAAATGCAAATGGGGAAAGTTAAAACATTCTGGTAAAGAATATGTTTATATTTTCCAAGTTTGCCAAGAGCCAACTGCATGTGTTTTTATTTATTCTTGTATGTCGTGTTTTAGAAACATAAGAAGTTTTTACAAAAACCCCAAAACTGCTCGGAGATGTGAACTAATGTATGTCAGATTTGATAAAATACACTCAAATGTAGTGAAACAATACTTTAAACCATCCTATTTCACAACATGGGTCTTTTTCAGTGATTGTCTGTACACTCAGAAACTACCTGTAACATTAGAAATAACCATTAAGCTGAAGGTTGTTATACAATAAAACATGTTGACTTTCCTTCACAATTTACCACCTTGTCTCTCTGTCATCTTGTTTCTCCAGGCTCACGCTCACAGCTCATTGGTCTACCTGGTGTCCCTCCTGGGCAGCATGGACCACAGCTTTCACCACACTCTGCTGCTGGAGATCCGAGCACTGACCGACCGTCACCCGTCTTTACTGGGAGGCTGCGGGAAAGACATCTACAGGATGAGCAACTCGTTCACTGCTATAGCCAGACTGCTGCGGAGGAGACTGGAGGAGAGCACGGCCATGCACTGCAGGTTGGAGTTCATTAGTGAACTTCAGAGGTGCTAATAAGCAGTTTTATCTGTAGAAGAAGAAACAGGCTGGCTGTTTCCCTCCATTTCTAGTCTTTGTGCTAAGCTGAGCTAACCTGCTGCTGATGGTAGCTTCATATAAAACAAACAGACATGTAAGTGGTACTGATCCTCTCGTGCAATTTTTTTTAAGCAAACTAGTGTTTTTTTCAAATTGTTGAACCATTCTGATAAATGTGTGACTTAAAAGATAAACAAACTAATGAGGCAAGCTGGATAAAGGATTGCTCCCATGTTTGGTGCTGATCTGACAGCAATGGAAATTCAGACGTGATTTGGGATATTTTTAAATGGACACTTCATGTTTTCCAGAAGTCATTGCAAAGAACTTCACTTTTCATCCAAATCAGGGGCTTTGAAAGATGTTGATAAATCTGCATCTGTAAACAGCTGGATTGAGAAGCGATGAAATCAGAATTGATAACACTTGTTTAATACTGATTCTTGATCCAAACACAGGATGTTGACCTGCTCGGTCAAAGAGAAAAGTCAAGAGATTGAAAACTTTTTGGAAAGTCACAAAAAGCCAAGAAAGTACGGATCATGACCCACAACCTTCAACTCAAATGTGGCACTAAAACCTAAAAGAATTCTGACATCATACTGTTATTTATTCAAACATGAGATCCTTTTTATCCAATTCAGTTCTGTTAGATTTAAAGTAAATGCAAGTCATGAAAAGTTCCTCTTAATGCAGTATGCAAAGTGAGGACAGCATGTGCCTGCACTGGTGTGTACGTGCATATGTTTGCGTGTCAGTGTGCATAAGTTGACTGGGATTCATCTGGCTGCAGTGTGGGAATGACACGCTTAGCTTTCTCTAAAATAAGAACATTGTGTGCCGGATTGGAGGCTTCCAAACGCTTCGCTTGGGGTCTTCTGGAAGAAAGATAGAGGAAATGAGAGACTGAGAGGGACAGGAAGGTCTGTTAGTGAGAGAGCAAGGGGTGAGGACAGAGGGAGATCAACAAGGGGGCAGTTGGAAGTCCTCTCTCAGCAAACAAGTGGGCTGTTTAATGAAGTTATATGGGCCACTTGGGGAAGGAGAAGCATGGACACACAGAAAGTGAGAGATGCACAGAGGAGACAGGCAAGGAGGAAAGTAAAGCCAAAGAGAAAGAGAAGAAGGTGGGATGTAGCTGGCTAAAAAAGAGAGAGTGGGACACGTGGGGCCAAACACATAGTCATCATGAGAAAGCGAGTATTACGGAAAAGCTTAGCAGAGAGGGAGGGTGGGGGGAGAGTGAGGCTGAAATTCCTCCAAATGAGATAAAGTCCAGCTCCATCTCACGTGCTCACCACCTGCAATACAACCCTTTGCCCTTCATGTGTGTGTTTTCCAGTGTGGACGAGGCGTGCCCCCCGTCTCCTTGTGCATCACTTCCAGCAGGCGGAGGAGGAGGAGGGGGAGGAGGAGGAGGAGGAGGAGGGTCAGAGCAGCGGCTGCAGGTGAAGATCCAGGCCTTTAAGGGGGATATGGGGGACGAAGTGGGAGAGGAGGAGGCGGAGGAGGACTCTCCTGCCCCCCAGCGACGCTACAGCCTGAGCCAAGCCGTCAGGGAGGAGAGGCGAGAGATGAGATTCAACAGGTCTGTGTGAGGGTAACATGACATGGCTCTGCTGAGTGTCTGCTATGTAAAAAACCTCTTTTAATGAAGAATGGAGTGTTATCACTGTCACTGTGTGGCCTCCTGAATTTTATCAATGTCCAGTGAAATTAACAAGCCAAAAGACTAAAGAAGGAAACTCGAGCGTATCTGGAGATACAGAGTGACTGAAAAAATGCTTATTGGATGAAATACACAATATAGAAGCTGAATTATGTTGTCATGTTTATTTTTCATGGGGCTTTTTTCTATCTTTACATAAATTTAAGAGCATGACTTATTAACTTTTATGTTCATATTTTGTAATGCTGCCTGCTCTTGGATTTTCTCTGCCTGTGCTCAAACTGTTCTCATCCAGACTCAAGCTTGCACTCATCTCCTGAAGTCCTGAACCCTTTTGAATTTATGTTGGTGTTGACTCGCCTTGTCAGTTCTGAAGTTCTGTAGGCTGCTGAAAAATCAGCGGATAAAGTGACTCGTTTTGAATCTGTCAGCATGTTTGACTCAGCGTTACTTTACAAGGTACATCAGAGTGCATTAGTGAAAGAAGTTTAACTGGGACCTGAGTGCAGAATCCTTTCATTGTAATTAATAGCTGATGTGAAGTTGGCTAAAGAAATCAGTTTTCCAAGAACCAAAAGGACATTCAGGTAAGATATGGATTACAGAAGATCAGTATCTTTAGAAAATTCACACACATGCCCACAGTGTTCCTGCCATGACCTGGAGCTCAGATGTGTTTTAGCTGTTATATGTTTTTCTCTTAGCTGCTGTCAATAATGTCACCTTTAAGCTTTTTGCTTCAGTGGTTCACGTGCAGAGCCCCGAAATCAAACCCAGTCACATACACTTTATTGCACGGAGTCAGAGACAGGCAGAATTTTAATTGTTAAGATGTTGATGATTCTGCGGCGCTCTGACTGTTTTTTTTATTCTGTGGTCTCTCTTAGGTCAAAGAGCCTGGCTCTCCATGCTGTGCGCTCGCGCTCCATCAACTCAGACACCGGGGAGGAAGGTGAGGGGTTGGAGCCGAGCCCAGACAACATCTTCTCCAACACGCTGGTGAATTCACACTTGGAAAACCAGGAAGCACCGCCCACCGAGAGGAAACGGACAGCTGACGGCTCCATGCTCGTCACCGCTGCCCTGGACAGGGGGGTCAAAGAGGCTGAGAGGGGTCAGAGCAGGGAGGATGGAGAGAAGGAGGAGCAAGGAGATGCCGACAGACTCTTCATCCACTTAAGAGACAACATGGAGACGATCAGGGAGTTCTGCAAAGACATGGCGCAGCAGATCCCAACGCCAGAGCAGTGTGTGATAGAAGGTAATCGGAGTCAGTGCTTGTTTCCTTTGAGTTCGGCTCTAGAAATAATTTAATGAGAGTGTTGTGGATAAAAGAGGGTATATAGATAGAGGCAGAGGGAGGGTTTGTGTAACCTGCTGAACCTGAATCATATTACAGTCAGATGTGGAGGCTGGGGCTGATTAATGATGTGGAATGAAAGCCCCCCACCCCCCCTTCCCACCTCCACTCTTTATCTCACTCACTCACTCACACACACACACACACAGACTCACACATGTACAGATGCAGCCTTGCACATCAGTCAGTAAAGGATTGATTAGTGTCTCTTGAGCTCTCTTAAGACAAAGATTTATTTCTCTAAGGGGGAAAGTTTTATACGCATAATGTGCTGATCAGTGACTTTATCCCATACAGAGAGCATATGAGTGTGATTTTTCTTCTTCTACCACACTATTGTATCACAACAGTCCAGAAAGTATTTTCTGTCATCTTGTAATTTATTTCCTGTCAGGACTGGATGGTATGTTGCATCTCTGACTTCTTAGAGCTGTGTTTCAAGTCTCTACCATGTCTCCTACAATTGGACATTGGCAAAAAATCAGTCCAGAACAACAGCAGTGTAGTTTTATTTTATTTTTTTTAGTTTTATTTATTAATTTATTGCATCAGACCTTTTTTTTAACCCCCTTTGGATAAAAAGGTGTGGTGCAGCATCAGCAGTAATCCAGTCATTGTACTGGACAGTTGTGGGAAAGACGGAGCTGAGCCGGAAGGCAAAGCTCCTAATTTTCTGGTTGATCTACATCTCAACCCTCATCCCTGGTCATGAGCTCTGGGAGGTGAATCACAGTATAAGATTGCAGATACAAGCAGCCAAAATGAGTTTCCTCCTTAGGGTGACTACCTTAGAGATAGGGTGAGGAGCTTGGGGGAGCGCCAGAGTTCCTAACCATCAAAAGGAGCAAGTTTAGGTGGTTTGGGCCTCTGATTAGGATGCTTTTCACAGTGCTTCTCCTAGGAATTTTTTTCTGGAGGTGGACCCAGAACTCAGTGCAGGGATTACATATCTCATCTGACCTGGGAATGTCCTCAGATTTTCCCAGGAGGAGCTGGGAAGCATTACGATTGAGGCAGGTTGCCTTTCACAGTAAAACTAAAAAATAGTAATTGTTCTTTTTTAAGGCAGTTATGATAATAGGCTCTATCTTCCTCCCTACATGTGCATTATGAGAGTAATTTTTCAACTAAAAATGAGACCAAATACATAGATAAAAAAGTTGAAAATAAATTTGTCTTATCATCTTTCTTTATATGTATAGATATTGTCAAAATCTGTTCATTCTTTAGGCCTTGCTAATCATTTAGTAAAAGTCTGACATCATGACAGACCCCTCGGTAGAATAAAAAGACTGAACTCTCCTTTTCTTTGCTTTGCTAACCCTGCCTCTGACTTTTAGTCCAAACCCTTTAATATCTGCAGAAATGAAATATATAGTTTCCATTAAAAAAAAAGGTTAAATCATTTCTGGGCACTGTAGATTTGATCAGATGTCACTCAGACGGGTGTTCTGCACATTTTCAGCTTCAGAGTTCGCTCTCTAGTGATTATTTCCAGCAGCAGGACGATGTATGTTGGATTGACTCAAATAAAATTATTTCATGAAGGAACATGTCGCCCAGTGCAACCATGAGGCTTACTGATGTGTTTCTAATAGTTTTTGGACAGTAATGGAGGAATATAGCCCAGAGGAATACAAGACAATACATTTTATTGTTGATTTTGGTCTTTACATAATTTTTTTTTAGCAAAAAAAAAGAAAACTTGTAAAGTTCTCTCACAGATCTGTTGTTTCACTGCTGTGAACTCAACGATCTGTGAGAGAAAAATGTGCTAAAGCCAGACTCTGTGGGGAAAATTTGTTCATGGAAAATTAATCAATGTATAGAGGCAGAACTGTTCTGAGGTGGGGAGGGTCATTATATTCAGTGACAGCTCTACAACACTGGTTAAGTTACAGTACAAACATATTAATGTTATGCATACATATGTAATATGAATGATGTGCATGCATATACAGGTGCAGTGTTGTGTGTGTGTGTGTGTGGGGGGGGGGGTGCCATGGTCTTTGTCCGTGTTCACATTTACTTCTCTTCCTCCTCAGTTTCAGAAATATTTTACTTTCATCCATGATATTTGCTTTTTCCGTCTTTCAGTTTGATTTGCTTCACTTGAATTAAAACTTCTTGCCGTCATGTAGCATTGCCTGTTACCAGCTTTTCCGTATTGATTCTGATATTTTAAGTTAATCCAGCTTCCTCACAAAAGATAAACCCTAACTTGATGTGACAGAAAAAAATAAGCTTAATTCCATAAAAGCAAACATTAAATATGCTGAATTGCACTGAAAATGTGTCTTGATGGATACACTTCTTTTACAAAGCAGATGCACTTTGACGTAGGATGCATTGAGCTGTGCAATGAGAACTCTGGGAGCTGCACCTTTAACTTGTCTGTCCAGACAGTCAAAAGCACAATTTCAGCACATAACTTCATATTTACATTGGACAGCACAGTTGTCTTTGTTTTTCTTTTGTCTGAGCCATCTGCAGCATTGAGCTGCACCTACCGAGACACAGCCTCATTCCTTTGAACATATTAAGATCAGCTCAGACAGCTCTCACACACACACACTCACGCTCACACACACATTCACACAAACAGACACACACACTCAAACAGGACACAAGAGGTAATGATATTTTGATTGACCCGAAGGATTGTTATTGCTCTCCCTTTGGCCTTAATATGATATTTTTACTTAAAGGCAGCCAGGAGTTACACACACCCATACACATTAATACACACACGTGTGTGCACACAGACAAAAAAGAACAAAACTGTTGGCCCGTGGATAATTGAGTCTGAAATTGAATGTAAATATCTGGTTATTATTCACACGCCAACAGACACATAAACATTCCTCATCCCATAATTGTTGCTTTACATTTGCTCTCATAGTTTTAAGTCTCTTAATGAGAGTCAGTCCGCTCAGACACTTAGGATGTGATGTCACAGGTGGTTACAGTAGGATGATGTCATCATGCTGCTCGCTGACCCACACATCTTCTGCTGACCCTCCATCTTTAAGGGATGAGGATAAACCAGAGGAGTGCACATACACACGTTTACATCACCCAAACAAACACACACAGGAAGAAACAGAAACAAACAAACTAGAAGCATATGTGCTAATGAGTGACACAGTTTCAAACATTTTTCTGTCATAGTTTCCCTTTTTAACATATAACTTAAGATAACCTTTGTTTTCTGCATTTTCAAGAATAATTATGAGACTAAAGCCAGTTAGCTTAGAAAAAAGAGTGAAAACATGGGGGGGACTCACTGTTTGGGGGGTGAGGACACTGAGTATTATTCAAGGTAACAGTGAGTTTCCAGTTGTTACCCGTGGGGAAGGAAACAAGTGAAATGAAACTGAATGCATTGCCTTTTCTATAAACATTTCTGCTTGAGTCACAACAGTCAGACTGTAATCTGCAGCGGTGGCGATTTAACAATGAACACAAATACTCATGATCCCACACACACTACATCACAACATCATCAAACTACGTCTTTTGTTTTCATCGTTTCCTAATCCTAAATCTGTTTAAAATCCAAATAAATCCCATCTGTGCTGCAGAAAAATTCAGTTTACATGCTTCCCATACAGCTAAAAGAAGGTTCTTGTTATAGTACTTTGTTTTGATGACTAATAAGAAGCCCCCCAAAAAATATCCTTCATTATTGTAATTACAGTCCTGATCTACCAGATGATTTTCACATGAGGAACTCTTGGCCCTTTGCTCACTTCTTCTCTTTGGCTGAGAGGTGGAAATTCAAAGGAGGGGGCACTGGGAAGAGAAGACATTTTCAGATGATTAGAAGATGCAGCGTCCTTGCATGCTATGAGTTACTCTGAACATATGTTCCCAAGGATACCAGAGTCCATATGTGAAAGAGACCGTGAGAAACACACAGGGGAAGCAAAAGGACTGTGGTCACGATTGGGCGTTTCAATTTAGGCTGAGCAACTTTTGGGCATCTGCTAAACATTAATGACTTTTTACATGTTTGTGTTTCTGTGACAGACTCACATCGAGGATGTGTGGCCAAGCTGTCATTCTCTTGTCCTCTCAAGGGCCACTACTGCCTGTACGCAAAGTCCTGTTTCAACCTGACCAGCCGACAGCCTCACCTTTGGATACACATCATGCTGCTTCATCTGCAGGTGCACCGAAAATCAGCTGTGGTGTCGTTTTATTAAAGCATTTATTCACACTGAGGACAACCAATTCATTGCCTCAAAGTATTTAAGAGCTTCATTGTATAAAACGTCCATTTGTTTTTAATGATTTTGACAAAAAACATTGGTAAGAGTCTGAACCCTTCCATAATAATAGCAGTGCTAACACTCTTTGTAAGCAGTGATGCGCTAAGATCTAATCCCAATATCAGCATGCTAACATTCTTGCGATGCATACATGTTTAGATTCAACACTTCATTTGTTTACTACACCTGCCACCTTAGTTTAACATGTTTGCAAGCTAATATTTACTAGTTTACACCAAAGTACAGAAGGGCCTGATGGGGGTTGTCATTAGTTTTCAGGTCTTTGTTTGGTGGACCAATTATCAGTCAAAGGAACGTCAACAATTTTAAAGTTTTTTGTACATAGATGTGCAAATTTCATTGCATCCATTGAACAGTTGTTGAGATATT
>JAPZDV010000024.1:8980576-9037437 GCA_029814665.1 Acanthurus lineatus | reverse complement strand
AAAACGCCCATTTGTTTTTAATGATTTTGAAAAAAAACATTGGTAAGAGTCTGAACCCTTCCATGATAATAGCAGTGGTTAAAATAACAGATCTAATCAGTGCTAACACTTTTTGTAAGTAGTGATGCGCTAAGATGTAATCCCAATATAAGCATGCTAACATTCTTGCAATGACCATGCATACATGTTTATATTCAACACTTCATTTGTTTACTACACCTGCCACCTTAGTTTAACATGTTGGCAAACTAATATTTACATGTTTACACCAAAGTACAGCTGGGCCTGATGGGGGTGTCATTAGTTTTCAGGTATTTGTTTGGTAGACCAATTATTAGTCAAAGGAACATCAACAATTTTAAAGTTTTTGTACATAGATATGTTAATTTCATTGCGTCCATCGAACAGTTGTTGAGATATTCCAATCAAAGCCACAAATGTCACCTCATGGTGGCGCTAGAGGAAAAGTCAGTAGGACTCATTCTCTGGGGTTCATAATTGTCTGTATTTTATTTTTACTTGTCTCAAAGATATTTCAGTCTGAGTGAAGTGAGGACTTACATTCTTAATGTGACACAATTTCTAAGAATAAAACATCACAGTTTTAACTTCTAAAACCTCCTTTTTTGTGGTTTTGTTATATTTGGATACTACTTTCATTTCTGCCTGCTGAAATAGTTTTTATATCGTAGAAAGTCTTGACTTCATTTAGCAGCAAAACCAAAAATAAAAGCCTCAAATTGAATGTTGACACTGAAACCCTGGTTGTCATATTTTCACAGCTGAGGAGAAACTTGGATCACAGAGCATGATTACATCTGTTCAAATGTAAAACAGCCAACAAGTTTAGCTTTGTTGTCCCATTTTAGCTTCTTTTTGCCTTTTCTCCTCCACCTCTGTCTGATGCATGTCTCTGTTTTGTGTAAATGTTTTTGTGTTGCTCTTCTCTCTCTCTCTCTCTTGATCAGAGTAAGTCCAGCGTCCCTCTGTGCTCCAGGGACGAATGTGTCCAGAGACTTGCATCTCTTTGGGAGAAGACACAGCTAAAAGGAGCTCATAGCTTCCACATGGCCATGACACAGCAAACTACCCCACACAGGAAGGTACTAAACCACAGTGTGTGTGTGGGTGAATGTGTGTGTTTGCATGTGCTGCTTCCTCCTAAAAGCTATCTGTCTCCAGCAGAGGGGATGAAGTCATCGTTAGTTTTGAAAGGTGGAAGAAAGTCCCGGAAAGGAATCTGTCAGAGTTTAACTCTCACTTTGTATAAATATGGCCTTCACTAATTGGACACTTTTGTATACAAGGCCTCTGCTCACCCCAGCTCCTCATCTCCGTCACATTTTGTGTGTACGTGTATGAATATGTGCGTCTACGTCATGGTGTGTTTTTGTAGGGGTTTGAATGAGGGTGTTGTTCCTCGCGCTGTCTCTTCGTAATGTGACAAGCTAAGTGGTCACTCGAAAACAATTAGACCCACAAAGAAAATACAGCTGTGGTCTGTCTTTCTCCGTACGTGTGTTGTGGCTGCGTGCGATGGACCAGCTATGGTTTCCATATGGGGCCTGAACACACCCAGTTATTCGTAAACACATGTATGAACTGTAAACTGGGCAGGAAGAGTCGTGCTGTGTGACACTCAAGGGCTCAAACGTGGTCGTAAACTCCTGCTTTTACCGTCCTCCGTGTATCAGTCTCCAGTAAAATCTATGATTTACCTGCTCCATCAGCAGTAAAATGTGTGTCCTGCCGCTGTCAACTTACCCCAACTGGAACCTTTTTTCCCTTAAAGGAAAAGTTAAGCTTTTAAAAATCTGCTTGTTTGGTTGTGTGAGAGTAAGTTGAAAGGGTCAATTGCGCTCTTATGTCTGAAGGACAAACACAGTATGAGGCTGTAGCTACTAGCTAATTAGCTTAGCTTTGCATAAAGACTGGAAACAAATAGAAACCAGACTCTCCTGGCTCTGTTTAAAGGTTATAAAATCCCCCCACCAGCTCCTCTAATGCTCACTTAATAACACAACATATCTTACTTGTTTAATTTGCAGTGTTGATCTACATTTTTTTGGGAGTCTTCTTCCTCTCTCTTTTCTTTCTCTTCCAGGTGACACTTACTGGCATAATGCTCCCTTAGTGTGCTATATGTTTGATCCTGTTATCTTAGCTTGAGTAGATCCTATTGTGCCAGTTTCTACAAGACACTTATTATAATAGCACCTTTTCTTAATACAGATAATGGGAGAAGGACATAAGAGCTGTGTTTAATGTGGATCAGAGACATTGCAACTCAGGATTGACTGAATTAGGTTCAGTTTTGGCATAATGCTCATGCAGACCTGCCAAAAATACAGCACAGACAAACAGAGTGAGAGACATTAAATGACTGTTGTTGCTTTAAAATGGTTTCAGTCTCACTGTCCAGGAACAGACAGCAGAGAAAAGAAGATGAGATTCAACAGGAGACAGCAACAAGAAGGTCACGACCTTCCTCTCCTTGCATATGCTCTGCATTTCCGATTTTCTTTCCTTTACCTCCTTATTAGTCCTACAGCTTCACTCCTGTCACCGTCAGCCAATCAGAAACACGTGTAGCAGGAGAAGATGAGGAAAGAGGGGAGGAGCTTTGACATATATGAGTCACAAAGGGTTATCGATTATGTTTGTACTGACCAGGAGATTTACAGGGAGTTAATAGGGCTTTACGATGCTTATTTACAGCCACTGACAGCTCAGTTTAGTACAGTCATTTTATGATGCAGAGATAATGGAAAGCTGGTGTGAGCTTTCTCAAGAGGTATGAACTTCAAGAATGACCGGGGTGGGGAAGGTTTAATGAATGGATGAAAGAAAAGGAAGCCGGAAAGGGTTGAAAAAGATATGGTAACAATAAAAAGATAATGGGCTTAAAGCGCAAAAATAGTAAAAAAGAGTTAGAGAGGCTGAAAGGGGTTAAAGGTAAACTGAAGTCCAAAACAACCTCAGGAAATCTGAGAGCCGCATCTTTATTACAGCAGCTTTAAATCAATAGTAAAGTGGAGATTGAAGTGTAGGAGAAAAGGAAAATATTGATGAAAAATGAGCAAAAAATATTAAGATACTCCATAAAAAAGGAGTGAGAGGTTTCGAACCTTACTGGCAGGAGAGGAGGAAAGTTGAACAGATTGATGGATCAGATTAAACCTAAAAGGAATAACAGGTAGCTGTTGGTAAGATGAGAGAAAAAGTAGGAAGTGCTTGTTTTGGCAGGAAGGACAGAAGGAGAGAGTGAAAAACAGAAGCATAAAGAGGAGAAAGGAGGGCAGAATTTTGTATCAGGAGACCAAGTTTAAGAGGAAAGGAATAAAAGAGGAAAAAGATGAAAGAAAGGAAAGAATATCTGAACTAGAAGAAGGAGATGAAAGGATAAATAAAATGTTGAATGAAATTCAAAATGAAAAAGACGGGAGGATGGTTGGATGGTCTGAAGAGGACTTAAAAAGGGAAGACTGAGTAGATTGCAATATAGTGGAAGACTGCGAAGAGAGAGTGCAAAATTTACACAGAGGATGTGGCAAGAAAAAAGGGGAAGAGAAAGAAGAAAAGCGGGAAGACGAAGCTTGAGATATGAAGGGAGACTGAGCCGAGTGGAAGCCTGAGAGGGGAGATATTTGACAAGTATTGTTTCACCTTTTGTCTTCCTTTTGCCCAGAGCGAGAGCGTTTGTTGATCCAACTCTGGTGGAGATAAAGCTGGGTGAAGGAGGAGGATGAAGAAAGACTGAGATTAGATAGATGTATTTGGGGAAGGAAGAGACAAAAGGGGGGGGAGTTATGACAGGAAAGCAAGAGCTGAAGGAGCAGAGGGACTTAAAGGGTCTGGTTTACATGTCAGAATTGTTGCCCACATCTATTTGAACTGGTTTATAATGACAGGACTCCTGTTTTTCTCATGCACTAATACTCAGACACAAAATAAATGTGGGGAGAGATAGAATTAAAGCCTGTGCCATGTTTACTTCCTCCATCCATTCCTCATCTACACCCCTTTTTAATGCTCCCTCTTCCTGCCGCCACCTCCCACTGTCCTCTCTCTGTCTCTGGTTAAGGTTATTCAGGAAGAGCGTCTTGTCTTCTTTTTCTTTCATCTCTTATTCTATTACTTCTGGGCGCAGAGGAAGCCTGTTGCAGCATTTTAGGATCTTTGTTTTTGTGCACTCTTATTTTGTATTTTCTTAAAGTTTCTCTATCTGCGCTCATGTGAATATTATCCTGTTTTATCACCTGAACCTCCCTTCTGGAAAGTCAAAGCATCGTCTCATGTTGTCTTTCATCTTTTCTGGCTTTTTTCCCTCCCTCCTCCATGTCAAAATGAACTATACAACCTTATTAACCTTGTGAGCCAAATCTAAAATCAAAAGTACTTCACTCAATTTATGGATTTGAATTGGAATGAACAGTGATTTTTTTCCTCCTTTTTCAAAATAAAAAAATAACCCCAGGATGTGTTTACTTTTGTAGTGAATTACTAGAAAGTACAGAGTACGTTCTGATTCAGCATTTGTTTCATTTTTTAACTTGTAATCTTCAGATAGTCTGTTGCTGACTCACATTACTTAAAGCAATAAATCAGATGTGGTCAACTGCAATCAGTAACTAAAAGCTTTATACAACTTTATTTCACCTTCACAAGACCTGCAAACAGAATCTGTCTCGGAAAAAATTGGGGCGCTTCAACAAAAAAGACAAAAATAAGTGAAACCTCGAGTCAACAGTGGAATTATTTCACTCTACTCTTATTTCAGTAAAATAGCATTTTAGAACTGAATACACAAACAGAAGAGTTGCCTCTTTTTGGACGTATTTTGCAGATACATTTTAGCTCTCTCCATTGTTTGCCTGCATCTTGCATCTTGATCAAATTATACCGGTGGTCTCCAAACAGTGATGAGGGAGAGGAGGTAGATGTGATCTCATGAAGAGAGACGGGGGCCATATAAAAGGGGTAAACTGGGTTACATGAGGATAGAGAGATAAAATTCAGAATCACACTCTCTAGCCATTGTTTCTTCATTTCTTTATTGAACCCCTTTTTGCTCCTGGTGATGAATCAAAGTGAGCTTCCGTTTGTCCACATCAGCCAGTTGCCCTAAAAGTTGATTTAAACCACATCCAAATCATGTGCTCTGTATTTTACATCATGGCCTGTGGTTGTGTGTTGCATTGTGGTGAGTCTAACACACACAGCAGACTGTAATTTGAAGTTTTAATTGACTCATGAAGCAACTGCCGTTCATACCATCTTACTCACTAATGATTCATTTGTCTTTGTGTTACACAGCACATTTGGACCTTTTGTTCACTGATTTGTTCCCTTTTAAAAAAATTGTTGCTCAACTTCTGAGTCACACTCTGTCTTTCATTATCTTTCCGCTTCTGTTTTTCTCATGTTGGTAAGTTTTTAGAAAAAAGATGATTGAGATTAACTTTACTTTGTAATCAGCAAACAATGTTAAAGCTATTTTAATGACCTTGGCATCTGCTGTGGCATGTCTCGAGTTGTGTAATGCTTCTTTTTTATTGTCTGTTTAATCAAAAGCTAATTGTGTTGTAGATTACTGTGAAGTCCAGCATTATTCATTGTGTAAAAAACAGGAGCAGTTCCTGTTTGTCACCTTCAAGAGGCAACACTTGCAGTTTTATAGTCACAGTTTGACTCTAGCAATGTTCATCTTTGTATCATTATTTCCTTGAATGATTATCCTGAATAAAACTTTGATCTCCAAAATGATCGTCAGTCAAAGGAAACATTCAGTTCTTTTACTTATAGCAGCTTTACTGTGCTTTTTAAATGATATAATACAAACAATGCGGTCGCTTATATGAGAATAATCACTTCAATCTGCAGCTCCATGAAGCTTTATGAAGCTTTATACTAACCTTTACCTCATTTTCTTTCTGTCCTGCTGCAACTTTTCTTTATCAGTTCAACGCTCACCACTCTCAGGCTAAATCAACACATTTTCAAAAAAAAAAAATTCCCATCAACCCCAGCACTGTTTCAAATAAATCTCCATCCAGATTAAAACACAATAGAAATGCCTTTATGAGCATGCCAAACCCACAGGCGACAATCTAACCCTAACCTCAGAGACACACTGGCCAGTCAGAAGCCTGAAAAAAAAGGTTTTAAAAAAAGATATAGCCAGTAGACTAACTGCAACAAGATGTCTGACCGGTTTTCATCCAGAACCTGCAAAGTGTGTGATGGGTGCTGTGTTGTGACAGTGTTGGATTATGACTTTTGTCACAGACCTCTGGGTTACATTGCGACGCTTCAGTTTCTCAGTATTAAGAAATAAATAACAGTACATCGATGTGTTTACATGTAAAGAGTCCTGTTAGCAAGGTTAGCACCATATCACCTCATTTAAAAAATGCCACATGCTCTGACATCAGAAGCAAAAAAGTATTAGTCAGATGCAATCTGCAACTCCACCACTAGATGCCACTAAATCCTACACACTTGACCTTTAACAAAGTGGGATAAATATCCATAATTTAATATTTTCCTTTTAAATAAAACAGACTTGAAGTATCACATGGTACAGCATGTAAGTCAAGTAAAGTACAAGTACTTCAAAACTGCACTTCAATACTGTCACCATTTTTAGAAGTTTTAATTCCTCTCTCATGTTTTTTTCTATCTATACTTTTTCTCCCCATCAGGATTTCTCACCGTTGCATCATGTGTCTCCTGAAGGCCACTCAGTCCCCTGAATCATGTCCAAATATTAATGTTCATGTAAAACCACACATGGCCCGTTTCTCAGCCACACATGGTCCTGTTTTGTCCGTATCCGCAGGCAGAGCTCTTTGACCTCAATTATTTAAGTTGTAACAACACAAAGAGATCTCTGATGTATGGATGAATCTAAATGTTCTGACACTCTTTCAATCAAGTGTGCTTGTTTGGTGTGTGAGTGTGCGTTGGTGTGTGTGGGTGTGTGTAGTGTTTGGTCCGTGTGTCATGGGGATACACACATAAAAAACAGCTTTCACATTTACATCCTTCGGTCATTAACATCAAGGACTGGGGGGGCACAGGTCAAAAGGTCAAACACACTAGTAGCTCAGTCGTCACAGCTACCCTTTTTTTTTCTTACATTCCTTTAAATCCAGCTCCCTGTGGGCATTTCATGTGAGTCTAGTTGCGAATAATAATTTTCCCGTTCTCAGATGGATCATCAGAAAATGTGAAAGGACTGCGGCAGGGTCAGAGTTCAAGAGGAACGATGGGGGGAGAGCGTTCTGCTGGGTTGGTGGTCAGGATATTTAAAATGTGAATTCATTATAGAGAGATTTACAAAATGAACACACACTCAAGCACACACACATATACTCAGGAGAATGACTGCTTCTTTGTCATGAAGACTGATGACAGTAATCCATCATCTTCTTAAATTTTCCTATTTTTCCTCGAAGCAGCCTAAGATAAATATGTAGTATCTTGTGGGTTTAAGTGTCACTGAAGTACTTTTGTGTGTATTTAAAGCAAAGTATAACTCCTACCATCTGCAGGGGGGAGGGGGTCTTCAGGGATTTCACATGGGGGTCCGGGGTTTACTTTTTTTCCTTTCTGTTCAGACTCACACACACTTGACGCTCAGTTGCACATTCCATAACTGGAATGTGAAGCTCTTAAATACCTCGTAGAGTCAGAGGTTTGTGTTTATACCAAAGTCTGCATGAATACTGGATTCTGATTGGCTGCAGGGTGGCCATTAAAGGACACCTACAAAGTAGTTCCGGTCAAACTGTTTTCGATTAATGCGCTGGCTCAGCCTGTATCTGTACTGAATCATCTCGATGCTGTTAATAAATTAAATAAATTGAAAGCAGAATATCTCATTTACAGCACTGTAGTTCTTTAATTTCTCACCCTCTGAACACCACAGGATGATGACTGCAACACAAACAGTAAGAAGTTCACTGCCTTTTTGAACTTTTTGATACTTTAAATGACAAATTATCACAATATATTTTGCCATTAAACTCACTCCTACAGGATTCTTCTGACAGTAAATATGCCCTGTAATTGTTCGGGACAGTTTTCGTATTGATTTGGGTGCAATAACATGGCTGGATGGCCGACTGGTCTTGCTGTTACACAGACTGTCAAACTGTGCGCAACATTTATGAGTTTTATTCTTGGTAACATCAGCTTTCTGGCTCATGGAAGAGTCAAACGGTTCAACAAGTTGAGCGGATTAATGTTATCTACCGTTGCTACGTCTCTTCTATTCTATTTTCTGGAGAAGTGAACCTCGTTTCCCTTGCCTCAGGACTTAACTGGATGGCAATGATTATTCCAGGTATCAGTCAAATCCCTTGGTTCTACCAAGGAAATCGAGTTACAACTTGTGAGAAACTTTAGATTTCATTTGCGAGACGCATGAACATATAAACTAATGGTCTTCAGAGTTTTTCTCTTTGGCAAGTGATCATGGTATAAGTGGGACAAGGTGTCCATAACATGGATTTAATGGACTTAATGTAATTTTACTTGTCTGTTTCTTGTCTTTTTTCAGGACCTGGACAGTCTGCAGATTCAGCTGGAGGAGGTGCGTTTCTTTGACCTGTTTGGCTACAGTGAGGAAGAGGGAGGTTGGCTTTGCTTCATGTGCAACAACCCTGAGAAGGCCACAGGTACACTCACACATACACACACACACACACACAGACACACACTGTATCTACCTGTTTATCTGTAATGGTTTTATATGTAAAGTTGAAGCACCAGTTACTGTACAGTTCTTTAAAAGTCTCGTGACTTTGTGCGAGTGTAGCTAAAAAACGTGGTAAAATCTATATCAAATAATTCGGCACAATTCTAAATTATGGGTCACATTTTAAAGCACAGTGTTTAAAATGCTCAGGTCCTATAAGGTCAAACTGTTTGGATCCTGGATTTTACCCAGATGGCCTGAATTAAACTCCTGATGTGGGAACAGTTGCACATCTTTTAGTCTACCTTTAATACTCTGCTGTACTCTCTTGTGCTTTCATAGCACAGTTTAAACCAGACATCAACCCTGTACATACAGTACACAGTAGTAATTTGACCTCTTTTAAGCAACAGCACTGGAATTTGTGCTAAATTTGTCACAAATAGCTCAAATTACATTGCCTGTTTTCTAAAATACTTGTTTCTGGCTGCTTTTCTCACCAGTTAATCATCCAGTTCTGTCTGTTTTCTCAACATTACATGATGTAACTCCACCCACCAAAGTATACAAAATTACATATGATGACAGTACAACATAGTTTGTGAGTAACATAACATGAGAATCATCATTGAGGAGACAATGAAAGTGATTTTGAACATGGACAATTTAATAGAATAGGACAGCTGAAGTTGAGACGAATAAGCTCTTGAAAACAGTAAGATACTTTGAATCAAACATGGCAATTGATAAGAATTAATTATGATGATCACACTGGTGAATAAAACAACCAACAAAATCAATAAATTAATGACCATAACAATATTTAAAAGAAAGTGAAGCAGAGAGAAAATAAGTTTCCCCTGCCTTCCTCTCTAAAACATAGCAACGAAAAACAAAAGCAACATTTTAAAAGATTTTTTCCCCCTTTTCAATCATTTCACCAACTTTTTTGGTCACAGTTGTGTTTTCCCCAGGGTCTGATGGTAAAACCATAGCAGAGCCGCATGGGGTGTTTTCACTCAGAAAGCCTTCATAATCTTTTCCCAGAACAGTCAGAGAAAACAGAGCAAAGATCGGCTCTTATTTAATAGCTGCCAGTCTAATTTGAGTGTCGCTGTGAAGGCTCACTGCAATCAGTCAGCCGCTGCCATCATGACTCAGTCCTGATTAGTTTACTTTGGACCAATGACCCGCTGCGATGAGCACTTTGTCCTAATGAGGTCAGACTTGGAAAAGTGATCAAATCCTTAAATTACATTTAAATGACTGCGTGTGTGTGTTTACTGTGTGTCTACGCTACAGCTTGACACACTGGAGACTTAACTGTGATTGATATGACCAAAACATATAAAAATAATGTATGACTCCCATTGAAAACCATATTAGAAAAACATCTTCAACTCTTTTACACACCTGTCACATGCAGGGGCTCCTCACTGTTTGATTTGTGCTGCATTTCTCTTCTACGCTGCCCCATATGTGTTCCTCTTTCTGATAAATAGAGAGCATAAAGAAAGCATCTGTTAGAGAGTGATGATACAGTAACTTTGCAGGGTCTTTACATCGATGAGTGACACATAAGCCTTAGGAGAGTTGAGAAAGAGTTCGGGAAAAACCTGCATGTATCTCTGTCTGTCTCACGTGAAAGCAGTCATTAGTTATATAAGAGGAGTCAGAGGAAGGCAGCTTGTGGCAGATGTTGAGTCCTGATGAGGAAAGATGGAGGGAGAAGAGAAGGGGGGCACCAGGTGAAAATGACAGAGACTGGGGCTTTTGGGAAAGTGAACTTAAAATCAAGGAAGTGCAGTGTCACTAATAAGTAACTGTAAACCTCTCTCCCAGCATGCAACCTGCTTTTAGGAGCCGCTTTTTGATGGCAACTTATGAGAAGCCGGCTGGTACAAAAGCCAGAGGCAGGAAGCTGTTTGCGAGTAGAGGAACCACACAGATGGGATGCCGTTAAAGTTTAATGTGTGCATGTGTGTGAACAGTATGTAGCAGGTTTAATCTTATGATGATCAGAGAAAAACAAGGATTATGTGTGAGCTCAAGAAAATAAAAATCTGTGGTGGATGTAGATGTGTAGATGTTGTTGAGTTAACTACTTCCAAATGACTCAACAAATAAACAACGTATAATTACAATAATGGGGTAGAACACAGTAGAAAAACTGAACCTAGAGGTTCCCTGTAGAGTTTCTTATACACAAAACAGTTTTTTTTTTATTTTAACACACTGATTGCATTTCCAGCCTAAATAAAGCAAAGATCATTCATTAAAAATTAATTACTTACATCTTTGCTAGCAATTAGTTTTGTTCTTTTCTGTTTTTTGTTGCCCGCCACCCACTGTCATTCATTGCAGTTATAAAAATGTGGCTGTTACCATGCAATGCTAATCTGGGTTCTTAATCTGGAGCCTCTTCCTATGAATTTCCCAGTAAGTGGTAAAGTGTCTTAATCTTCCCTGTGTGTTATCCTCACTGTCTGGACAGTGTGTGTGTGTGTGTGTGTGTGGGCCAGTTTAGCTAGGTCATTTAAAGTTGGTTGTGGTGTGTGAAACAGATCTCTGTTCAAAAGCTTTGTCTTTAAATGTAGCATCTATTGTTTTTTTATGTAACCACTCTTACTCAAACCCTGTAGTTCTTTCTTTCCTAATCTTACTCTCTCTCGGGATTAACTGGTTACACAAATGAGCAAGAGTCACAACACAACAACGCCCCCTTGTGTGATGTCAGCAGGACCCTGTTTCTCTCTGACTTATTTCTACAGTTAAGGTAGATAATGGTTCAGAGTCAGAGGTCTTATATTTTTCTGAGAAGCCTCAGCAGTCTTAGACTGTATGTAACAATGAAAAAATAATAAATAATGATAAATGGCATCAGAGCAACTAATCAATAAGGGTTAATTAATTTGATCCTGTCACTAGTGTTGATAACTTTTATCTCACTTTTATGTTCGTTTCCTTTACAACCTTCGTACAGTCTGCATGGAAATCAACAGAATGACACTATATTACAGTGTTATATGTGTAGCTTAACCAGCTGTAGGTGGTTAGAAAACAGGTAGACATTGGAAGTCCTCTGAAAGCAAGTTAAAAACCAGCATCCATAAAAAGTTACATGGTCTCAGAAAGACATACATGGTAAAAACTCAAACTGGATCCTTCTCGACTCCCAGATTACAAAATGTCAAAATCCTTTTTAAACCATCAGCTCATTTAGTAAGTGATAATTGATCTTCATCCATTCAAGTGGGATTAATGTCCATTTTGATTCATTTATTTTGAAGCTGTCATTAATTTTTTTTACTTTTTTTGTCCTCATCTGAAGTCTGTCATCATCCATTTGTTCAAATACACACATGCAGAGAAGTAAACACACACACACACACAATAGACTGTCAAATCCAAACAGTACAAACACCAAATAAAAACCATCCTTTCGGCTCTGCTGTTTGGAACAAACCGGTGAAATCACTGATGGACTGCAAGGAGCGGATGATTACCTTTTAGGTTCATGCCAGTCTCTCGACGTTACAGGAGGATTAAGGAAAAGAACTTGTAGTACTTTCCCCATTGGGATTGTGTTATTAGAAGCGTGTGTGGATACATGTATTTACCAAAGCATTTGTGTCCTTGTGGCCTTGAACAGCCTTACTGCTCTACTTGTCTGCATCTGGTATAAACTAAAAGGTCTATTTCAGCCAAATTACAAAAAAACAGGTTGAGATTTCTGCCGCCACCCTACTTCAGGTTAATGGAGTTCAGTTTGCAGTGTCAGTGATGTGGAAAAATGACAGTTGGCATCTTTTTTCTAGAAATGATTTCCATTTTGAACAGTTTCCACAGGAACTACTTTATGTGGAGAGGAAAATCTCAAAAGAAAATAATAAAACATGACAAAAAAGTGTGCATGTCTTAAAACCAAACTCTCCGAATTGAAGTGGAATAACAGGGTTTCCAAACATTAGTACACATTTTAGCTAAATAATTGCAGCTTGGCTCGTTATACCTCTTTACACAGCCTGCCCTCTCTGTTTTTGTGTCAGACTTGTATTCAAAGCAGTCATGCTGTTGTTAAACCAATAATACATCTACTTGTTTTTTTTCCATATGAGCACATCACTCTAAAAACTGGACTCATTTAAATGCATTAACACTTTTAATGATAAACTCACCACCAGTGATTTAAAATAAGCAGAACAGAGTCCCTCGGCACCAACGTCAGGCTCTAAAACACCTCCAACGGGGCTAAAACCACCATCATTAAAGCTGTTAAATACAAAACACATTACAACACCCTTAAAGGCTGACTTAAACTTCTGTGGTGGATCTGCACGAGTGGTTAATGTTGTTGTGAGCAACTTAACTGAACAGATCATATTGAAATTGAAGCTAATATAGCTAAACAACATTCACCAAAATGCTGCAATGCAGAAAAGTGAAAGAAGACAAGAGCAATGGTGCAATGAGCAAGATTTTTCCTTGTTTGTATGAAGGACTTTGCTTTAAAGAGTGCTTTCAACAATAACCCTGCATATGTGTGCGTGTGTGTGTTTATCCTGGAAACTAGAGCATGGATATATCTATCCTGTGTTGTATTCAAACAACCAACTGTGTTAAATAGGTGTCCCCTCTGTGACCTTTATTACCTGGGGCCTGACATTTTTTCTGTTAGTCACATGAACTCAGTGACCTAAACCAACACTTTCTGCAGCTGATCATCAGTCAACTGTCAGCAGTCACCTACATAACTCGAGGAAATGAGGCTTCGTAACATACAAAGAAACCTTTCAGTACATTATGTCCCTGGGTTAGAGTCAGGGTTTGTCTTTCTTATGCTGAACAAGTTCTGAAATTTGATAAGTAGGTTTTGGAAATACTTTTTAAACTTGTAAAGATGATTTTTAGTCTTTGTTGTCTTTGGTGATGATATGGCTGAGAGTCTGACAGAAAATGTAGGGAGACCCCAAGAGGGAGACCCCTTTTGGAACCACCTAGTTTCCTTTAATGTATTACAGATCAAAAACATATTTAGTGGCCACTGCATGTTTCTGCCTGTGTTTAAGTTTTGACTCATGAAGTAAAAGTTTGTAGAGACTTACAGGAAATTTGTTCTCAGTTTAAACATGCTGTATAACACTTTTACACTTTGGGTAATTGTGATCTTACCACATCGCTTGCATCCATGCCATCAAATATTGGATATCAGCTCATTTACTCATGCACATTCAAATGGCCCATGTATATTAAATTGTCCACAAATTCAAATGGTTTGTGAAGATGTGAACAGGTCTTTCACATAAATTAAAATGCTCATAAAACATGCCCACAATCTGGAGTCAATGCCAGGAAATAAACCCCAAACTTTTCTTACTCATCCAGTTGAAAGCTTTCCAGCTACATGACATTTTACCACCGCAAGTTACAGTAAATGACAGCAGTGACTCATCTCATCTCACAGAAACAAATGTAACCACTTTGCTTGAGACTCGGCGCAATCTGGATTTGGAACTTTTCACTTTGACCCACTTTTTTATTTTCATCTTAAACGCAGCACATAACACTTCACATACGTACTGAGCATGCATGCTGTTCACATTACCAGCTGCCACCAGCCAACACTCTACTTTACAATGCTTTATATTGCTTTACCATTATAAAAACTTGCTGACTTGGCCATAGTAACCTGCTGTGATTACAACAAGAGGTTACACACACACTGGGAGGTGGGCTCGTGTTTTAATGGTAAAGGAGAAAAGAGGGAAAGGTGAAGCGTTTTCCATTGTGAAGGCCAAAGTGGAGCCAGTGGTTAAAGAAACTCCATGATGCTTTATGATACACTATTGACTTTAACTACAGGAATGTCTTTGAAGTGAGCGATAATGACCGTGTGTGTGTGTGTGTGTGTGTCAGAACATTTACTGTATGTGTGGACATGCCAGAGTAAGGTACACAGGTTCAACATGTACATTCTCGCTCTCTCTGTCTGTGTTTCTGGCTTTCTTGAGTATTTTGAGTAACTTGGATGGCTTCAGCCGTCACCTAATCATCACCAAACTTACAATGGAGCTCAGAAGAAATGGGACAAAAGAGAATTTTAATGTCTCAAGAGTCATTTTTTTACTCACAAACATACACACTCTTTAAAACATGCATATGTGCCCTCACCCCTTCATGCCTCTACATGTAGATTTGCACACACATGCACTCATGTCTGGAAGACAGATCGCCTACTTGCAAAAAAGGATGGAAAACACCAAGCGAGACTGTCCATCATCCCACCATCAATCAGTAAAGACATGCTGGACAGAAATTCTCACCTCCAGGAATTATCCTGCAAATTCAGGAGATTCCCCGGCTTAAGACAGACATTCATCAATCTGTGCCAAAGTTGAAGTGTCATTACCACAGATTGAGTTTTGAGAGTCAGAGATATCTGCTGAAATGATTGAAGGCAGCTTTTTTTACAAGGGTGCTGTTTGATATTCTGTTAAATTCATGATTAAACTTTTCATTGACAAGGAGGAGAAATCGATTGATGATATTTACTTGTAAAACCCTACAGTCAGACTTCTCTCAGTTAATTACTCAACCTAAGATATAAGTGCTATATGTTTTAACTAAACCTGAGTTTTTATGACTCTTGTACTTAGTTTTACATTCGTATTGTGACCACAAAAGTCTGGAGTGTCCGGCTAGCTGCAAGTTACAGAAACTCCCAGTAAGTAAATAGATGGCGAAGGGATAGGTTTATGCTGTATGTAAATAGGGAGCATTGTTGCATGTCATACTGCTCGCGCTCATAAAAACCTTTAAAAAGCAAACTTCCAATAAAGCTGGAGGACAGCAGTTCACCTTTGATAATTTTACAGGTAGCAGTTGTGAAATAGCAAAAAGCAATAATCAAAAAAATCAAGAACAGTAAATACAAAGGAAAAAACATACCATGAACAATTTGGGTGAAGTGTTGTAAAAATAAGTTTGTACAGAAACAAGAAAACTGGAATTGTAAACTAACTAGCAGTCAAATTTAGCTGCATTGTACTTCACGTAAGAAACAAACGGAGAATCACCTCTAAGAGGTAATCATTAATCACATATAACATAGAACTTAATAAAGTAAACATATAAATAAAATCAACATAAGTTAAAGTAAAAGGATTAAAACCTACAAGTTATCCCAGGATGATATAAACCAGTTAAAGCTACCTAGAATATTGTATTAGCAACACATTAGCGTCAGACAGCTAGCAGAATGGCTAACATTAGCTTGGTTAGCTGTAAATTGATCTCAGAAAGACTGAAACACAAATGAACAATAACATAAAGCTGTAATTCACACAGTTAATACAGATAATACTCCAACATGAACATGTGAAGTGCAGAAAAAGACTGCTGTTTTCCTGGTGGCCATTGACGTAGCTAACGATGGCACTTAAACTGCTTCCACTGTAACTAACCGCTAATAAATAATGTTACTGTGTGTTTATGTTTTCTGCTTTCCCTTAACAGCCTTTTTATATTCTTAAAGATATTTTTGCAAAGCTAGACATGTTAAAAGGAGTGCTTTTTCTCTTTGTAATGACTTGGCAGTTTTATGAAATTCTGTCACTCAAAAAGGAAGGTTGACATTTAACACCAGAGGTGAGGCAGGTAAGTTGTTTACAGCCACATTTTTTCCTAGCGTTGATGGTTAACAAGGGTGAGTCAGTGTACTGCTAGCTGTGCTTTAAACCCATACTTTTTGTTTTGGATAGGTCTCACTGTTCTTCTCACACCTCATCTTGATGCTGCCGTCCTCAAGCCAAAAGCTACAAACACCAAACCACATACGTTAATACACAAATGCACTCACACATCGAAAAGCCAAACAGATTGACACATACAAACACAAAGGTCTCTTCATATCTGGACCTGAGGGTGTAGTTAGGCTTGTTTGGAGGAACAGCTGTTTCTGGTAATGGTTTGGGTTAGACACTTGACTCCTGTCATGGATTTTGAAATCCTGTCACTCTCTAAAAGCTCGGACTGTAACACAAGAGCAACTTTAGGAGCCAATTTTAGGAATAAAATGTATCATGAGTAACTTGACTGTACTTGGACAGATCTTAATAGGAGCATAAATGCAGCAGAGACACCATGAAGACACATTGGGATCTGATCAGTACTAATTCTGAATATTTGGCGTCCTCCATTTATTTGAGTGTTGATTACTTAATTTTAATGACTTAAAAAAACCTCAGGGTTGAATGTGGTCGTCATACTGTATCTGCTGATTTTGTTTTATATATTTGATTTGACTCTGCAAAGTGACAACTTAAGTTATCAAATAAATAAAGAGGAACAGGAAGCTCAACATTTCCAGAAATGTAGAAATGAAAAGTAACAGAAATGGAAAGATTCAAGTAAAGCACGGGTACCTCAAAGTGGTAATCAAATAAAGTAAATGTTGTTACAGTTACTGATGCAGTTACTGATGCAGTTACCGTCGACCACAATTTGTGCCCCTCTGCCTACCGCATTGTTTGCTGTCAGGTTGTCAGGGGTTGTGAACTGCAGCACATGCCTGAGGCTGACAACAAATCCAGGGATCACTTTCCAGGTGTCTGCATCAAAGCGAAGTGAAGGCACGAGGCGCGATGATTTACGCGCCAGACAAGTTTATTTCTGCACACAAAAAAAACTAAATATTTGTTCGACGATGCACACGAGCCGCCACCCTACCGTGGAGAGAGTGTTTCCAGTTATATATAAGCAGTGTTTCAGTCTACAACATGCTCACAGGAAGTGAATATTACCTGTGGAGGACTCTCACACGCACTGATAATTTGGTGCAAAGTATGCAATTTTCCCACACACAGGAATGACATCACTTGAGCCTTTAGTTTAATATAAAAAAAAACTACAAATATGAAACACTAACAAGCTTAACCCTCACCCAGTTACACTTGCATTGCTGTCATCTCTTAAATTAAAGGGTCAGTTTTTGCCTCCATGTCAGAACAAAAGCAGTTACTTCATTTTTGTTTGATGTGCTCACAGACTGTTTAGTTTTTTTCATTGGAACCACTTTGTGCTGAAGTCAATTTTTTAGTGTGACATTTCAGTGCTATGTGCAACAAAAAAAGAATTCCTCTCACCTATGGATATTTTAAAACCTGGACAAAATAAACCAAAACTAACTGCATGGATGTGTGCTACAGGAACTAACTGAAGAATACATCTAAATTTAGGTAAAATGGCCCTTTAAAATAAAGATTTATGAGGGAATCAAAGTTTCTGTTAATTAGTTCATCGTTTAGAGTATAAAATGACAAATTATGTCCATTAAATGCCCATAAAACATCCTCAGACGCTGAAATAATGTCCTTATAATAGTGTCTTTTGTTGACTGACTGTCCACAGATTGAAAGAGGTTTAATTTATGATGATGTTAAACAGAAAAGCAGCAAAGAGTCTTTTCTTTCTTCTCTCTTCGTACATCAAGTTCTGATGACCTTTAAAGGTTTGTCCTGTTTGGCATCAGCCACCTCTGTGAATCATCTCTGCAGCGTGCCCACACATTCGCACACACTCTGATCAGATTGAGGTAATCTCCTGACTGCTTTACTCATCACTGTGGATACAAAGAGGGTCTCTGTTTGGTGGTCAACATCTGAAATCCTGGTTTACCGGCACCAAACATGAACCAATCAAAACATCTCTGTGTTCTGGCCCAGCGGTCACAATGCTCTTAAAGTACACAGGCGCATACAGCATGCAATCAGTTATGGATAATTAATCTGTGCTGACTGATCATTTTTTTCAGAAAGGTGGTCATTTGCATACAAGCATATAAAAACAAAAACAAACACATCGATGTATGAAGTTATTGAAACATTCACACATGCACACACGCTTAAACTAGTGCTTGATCCAATTCCATCCAGGAGGTTGATGTGGGTGAGTTTTTCTAATCAGACCACTCCAGACTCGACTTTGTGGGAGTTCTTCAGATCTCTCTCTCACACACACACACACACACACACACACACAGACCAATGAGACCCAATGCCTTTGTTGATTTAAACTGCACAACTCGCTAATGTTGACTGGAAGTGGAAAAGTTCAAATGTTTGTATCGCATAATTTCATTAAAATGCACTTGAAAGGGCTTAAGGGTTACAAAACATTACAACTGAGAATTAAAGAGACAGAAACAAAAATAAATAAAAGAGAAGGGAATTAAGAACAGAACAGAAATTTTTTGATTTGTGATTGGCAAGATGCCTGTGCTTTGCTTTTGGTGCAAAAATATTTCAAGTTATCTAACTTAATTTGAAGACAGCTGCAGGGACGTTAAGAGGGCGGATGCCCTGTTACCTAAGAAATCTGCAGGTTACACTACATTGGGTGCTCTCTTTAACATTTGCAGTTGATGTGTTCAAGGTGTATCCTGTTTAAATGACCCATACTTGTGCATTTTTACTTTACATGTATCCATATTTAGCTATACATAGATTTTTAGCGCCAGCCCATGCCTGATGCATACAGAAATCTTTTTATTTTTGCAATGCCAGCTTTATATCTTACAGGCAGCCTTTGTTTTCCATTTATATTTCCCATGGCATAGGTCTGAAACTGAATACATAGGTTCCCTTAATCAAGACTGCATGTTAACACTTGGTTGGTTGTCTGTTGTTGTTTATACCATATACACTCTAAATTGAGATATATTTCCCTGTTCTTTTAGTAGAGTAATATGGCTAACATGAACACGAGACAGGATATAGTCACATTAAACTCAGAGAATAAATGTCCTTCCTTAAGATCAACCATTTTCCTTAAAATAAAGTATACAAAGAGGCATTTTGCATGTGGTTAAATAGAGCGCTGTTGGTGAATAGGTGTTTGTTTTGACAAGTTAGGTTCAGAGGTCTATTTTGCTCCGATGTGCATTATTAGAAAATAAAAGGATTACTGTAAAAATATAAAAATGTGGAGAATCAAAATAGGAAATGATGGAAAAATAAAAACCTGCGGTCCAGATGTAATAATAATTTCAAAGCCTGTAGGGGTATTATGAAATCATTTCATGGGCTGAAATTGGCTTCAACTTGCAGAGTCTTTAAACCTGCTGGATGACTTATCACAGACACAAATATCCCTGATTGGTTGCCACACATGCCGCATTATTTATTTTGCCACAATATTTTTGATTATAGTTTACCTTTAGGGCTAGATATTCTTGCCACATGACTCACTGACACACAGCTGTCCAACAGCTGATTCAAGTGCTGGATGTCAGACCCTCCCTCTAGGTCATGAATGCATCACAGTTACAGATCAATATGTTGTTGATCAGTTATAAAGTAAATGGGAAAAACACAAGCACACCAATATATTTTCTACTTCTTGTCTGCCTTTAGTTTTTTACCTTTTTTCTTCTTTCTTTCTTTCTTTCTTTCTTTCTTTCTTTCTTTCTTTCTTTCTAGTTGTGAACCAGGAGGGGCAGCCTCTGATCGAGGGGAAGCTGAAAGAAAAGCAAGTCCGCTGGAAGTTCATCAAGCGCTGGAAAACACGCTACTTCACCTTGGCAGGAAACCAGCTCCTTTTCCGGAGAGGCAAATCAGTATGTAGCCAATGAGAAGGAAGCCTCCTCACACACTGACACACTCACACATGGATGCACATGCACATTGTCCCTGGACTCTCCCTCAGAAAACCCTCATTAATATTTCCCAGTTCTCTGTCATTTTAAACATGATGAAACTGTGTATGAAACAGTGGAAATCTCATCCTGTGATAAGCTAAACTCTCCCGCAGGAGCTTTCCCTGAATCCGACTGTAGCAAACTCTGGCCCCAGTAAAGCTCTTGGGGGACTCCCAAGGCCACAGCGTGATGCTGTAACAACATGAGTCACTCTCACTCGCTATAACTCAAAGCAGTTATCATTACGCACAAGTAGCAAACACACAATGGGAGGCAGTGCCTTGTGGAGTGTGTGTGAGTGGAAGAAAGGCTGAAAACTGAGGTGAGGAGATTCCTCTCTTGGTTGCAACAGCGCAAGTTTTCCTCCAACCCCCCTTTGTTTGCTGGTGACTAACTGTTATGTTGATCAAAGACTGAGGTCACTGAACAGAAAATTATTGTGCAAAATAAAGTTTTCTCCATCAAAAACACTGAGCCAAAGCAGAAGGATCATAAAAGTGTTGAGTTCAGAGGTTTAAAGAAAAAAAAATGGCTGAAAGATAAAGTTAAATATAGTTTTATCCAGCAGAGGTATGAAAAATATTTACAGTTAATCTGATATTTGTGGAACATTTTACTGCACTTGTATTTATACGTGCATAATTGCAGTAATCTTCACAATCAACAGGAGACTGTGTGTCCTCTGGATCTTTAATCAGCGCCATATTTGTACAATCAGCTTCCAAAAACTAGAGTGAGGCCTGACATTGCAGAGGACTATCTGGAAACAGAGGGAATATTCTCCAGGGATTGAAATACTGAAGAGGAGTTGAGCTCTTTTTTACTCCAAACAATAGCTTTTGTGCTCCTATCCAGATGGTAAAAGATTCCTTTCAGCAGCCACAAACTGAAATGATTTTTTACCTTTGTTCTCTGAGCTCAGTCCCTCTTTGCCAACATGTTCTGGAGTTGGTTGTTATATTGCGAAAGAGCTTTTCCCAAATGGGGATTAAGATTAAGAACCAAAAAATGTGTTGTTTCCTCCACACTGAGTGATGCGGGAGCTCTGACAGTTCTCTTCAGCGTCACAGCAAGGGTTACCCCTTTAGCTTCTGTTAGCGCCGCACAGAGCTTTCAAGTAACTTCAATGTAAACTTATCCATGGTAATGCTGAACGCACATAGCAGCAGCTCCAGCCAACAAAGTCCAAACAGAAAAGAAGTTCCAAGAGGAGCAGAGGTCGGGTTAAGGTGATGAAAGCTAAAGTCAACGATCTTTTCCTTAACCAAAACAAAAATTTGTATTGCCTGAAGCTAACCAATCTATAACGGTTTCACAATGTTAAACACAAGTTTAAAACAGCAATCGTTTCACGTGTTAGATAGGCTTAGTGCAAGGAAGGCTTTGCATGTTGCTAACAGATGCTTAAACAGCACAAAGTGCTTCTAAAAGTGAAGCCAAGGGGGTCCTGACCAGGCGTCAGTATGTGATGAGTTGAGAGTGACAATGTGTTGACTCTCGACACTGAGAGGTTTCAGACATTCGCTCAAACCACACAAAGCTCGGTCTGTATCTCATTTTGGTACACAGCTTGCCTCATAGCTTCCAAGTACATAAAATATTCTATAAAGCAGGATGCATATTTTTTTTACTTTATTGTAGTTTATTGCTGAGCCCCAGTGTGTCCTCCACTGAATACTATATTTTCTCCATAATTGGGACCAGACAGAGAGGGATGCTAAACTGCAGGCAGGCTCTGATTTGGCAAGACCTCATGCAGGAAAACAATAGAGAGAAAGAAAATGAAAATATGAGGAAAATATATGTATAAACGATGTCCTTAGTCTGACCATACTATATGTTATCACTTATGGTCAAATAGGAATAATAATACAATATAAGTGTATAATAATATATATATAAAAAGCACTTCAAGTCTTATTAATGGACAGGAATAAACACGTTACCAAACACTTTGGGTATTTGCCTCCATTAAAAGCACTTCAAGTCTTTGGCCTTGCACCGATACCGCTGCCTCCTCCAGTGAAAGCTGTCAGATGCAATGAAGTTCTGCAGATGAGACAGGACCTTAGGGGACTTTCTGGTTAGGATAAAATATTCCATCATGTGGCTATTGTCTATCAAACGTCTATTTGAATCTGTGCAACAATCAGCTACAGGAAACAGCAATCAGAACGTCAGCACAGCCAGATAGGAGGTAAAACCGTGAACATGCCTGCTTCAATGAATGCTTCTCAACAAACACACCACAGAGGGATGTGGACAGTTGCCATGAGTCTTGCAGCTCTAGCTCTGGTTATGTGGATACAACCACATAACTAACTTTGGGGTAACAAGACACTGGAATAGTGCAGTGCAGACAGAACTGCACCTACAAACCCCCACGTTCAAACGACACTCAGTGGGGTAAAACATGGACGTAACATAAAGCAGAGCTGGTTCATTTTCTGCCCTGCAGAAGCAGCAGAACAATGGAGTGTAATTGTTCGTCCTGTAAATGGTTTCCTCTGAGGTTGTAAATACTGGAAACAACATTGTGATGCAGTATTATGATGCTGATATTGGACAGCTATGTCTGCAATTGTGGCAAACAGAGGAATCAATATGCTTAAAATGCAGATTGAACTTTTTAAAATGGCCACCAATAAATTTTTAGATACAGTTATTTGGCTGGCTTTAAACAAAAATCATTACACACTGAAAAGAGGAAGCATACTTATACTTCACTTGAGTGTTTCCTTTTTATGCTACTTTGTACTTCAGATCCCCTTTTTTCAGATGTTATTATTGTTTTTTTTCTAACACTACAAATAATTTACAGCTATAGTTACTCTTTACTGAGCAGGTTAACTAAACAACACATATATTATCTTTATTATTAAGTATATAAAAGTATCAATTCATCCAACAGCAGATTTAAATTGCTGCTCGTATATATGTGCATCAGGACTGCAGTATTATAATACATAAAAATTACTTTTTTTTTTTAAGAGACATTTCAAATTTGGATTTTTTACTTATATAAACATTTGAATACATAATCCACTAACAAAAATGCATGCAACTGTTTTCTTTCTCTTTCCTTAAACCTGCATTTAGCACAGTTTGAACTGCTTTAAGTGATTCAGAGCATCCACAATCTGGTAAAAGCTCTTTTAGAAAAAAACAAACAAACAGACATTTGCTTTCCATTTGATTTTTTAATTGGTTCTGTTGTGTTTTTTTCTCTCTTTCCTGCAGAAAGACGAGCTGGACGACATCCCTATTGAGCTGAGCAAGGTGCAAAGTGTCAAGGTAAGGTGTTTTATTGTTATTGTAAATTTAATTTAAATAGTTTTCTGGATAAAACAACTTATAATCATCTGAACCTTGATATTAAACAGTGTGGAAGATCTTATTTTCTCTTTAACGAGACTTCACATTATTAAAGAAGGCAGATCACAGATCCAAACACCAAAAGCAGGCTTACTGTGTATTAACTGTAAATGAGAAAGAAAGCCAAACTGCATCAATCTCATCTTGTATCTCTTTCCGAACAGATGTTTAAGTTTACATTTGCCTTCTTCTTCACCTCTTTCTCATCTGTCTTCCTTTTTATCCATAGGTGGTAGCCAAAAAGCGACGTGATCGGGGCCTGCCGCGGGCCTTTGAGATCTTCACAGACAGCAAGACATATGTGCTGAAAGCTCAGGATGAGAAACATGCTGAGGAGTGGCTGCAGTGCATCAACGTGGCCGTGGCTCAGGCCAGAGAGAGGGAGAACAGAGAGGCCACCACCTACCTGTGAGAGCAACACAGTTAATAACAAGGACACACACTGCACTTCCGGCAAAACATGCCATGCACATGAAATCTCCAACATGCATGGACAAAAACATTCAACGTCCACTGCCAGAAGAAAAACTTTATTATCTATTTTCAGTGGGATTTATCCTTAATACTGTTGAGGATGGAGCATCTTTCAGAAACAATCAAAACAACATGTTATGCAGTATTTTGGTTTATTAAAAAGACTTTGAATTCACCAGCGATAATCAAACCAGAAAAGAGGATGGTTACGTTTTTAATATACAGACTGTACTCACTGTTACACCATGAACTGGCTGATGCATCTGCAGCTGTGGACCATCATAAATGAATGTTACAGTACACAAGTGTTACAGATTGAAGTTCAGAAGATCTTCACCCAACAGGCCTGCAGCTGTGAGTGTCAGCAACAAAACAAAACCAGCATCTGTGGAAACTTGAGATCCCTGAGTTCAACGGTGAATGTCGATGGAGATGTAGTTGAGTCCAGAGTAGCATTTAGCAATAAAGACTCCACAGAAGCACAGACCTCATATGGACTCTAAGCAATAATGATATTGAACAGTTTCTCTTGAAAGGTGGAAGAAGAAAACCCTAATGGACAGCACATGGAAAGAGCATTAAATAGAGGAATATTGTGTGTGTGTGTATTGTTAAGTGCTACCAGTGTGTGTGTGTTTTGTGTGTGTGTGTGTATGGGGGGGCGGGTACTTATTTGCCTTCTTGGGAACAGTTAGATGCAAAGATTAAGATCACTTTCAGTTCTATCCACGGAATATGAAGCTACAGCCAGTAGACAGTTAGCTTAGCTTAGCTTAGCATAGCATAAATACAGTTGAAAGCTAGTCTGTTTCTTTACAGATCAACAATTAATATTTCACTTGTTTAAGATTACAAAAAATGACAGGTAAAGGAAATGACAAGTTGCAGTTTCAGTTCGGGGATTTTATTGCAGGACTATTTCCTGGCCAAGTTCAGCTATCAGCGGGGTTCGCTCGTTGCCCAGAAACCTTGTAGCGACTCAAAGATTGGAAGTTGCTGCTTCCAATCAAGAAATATTGCTGCACATAAACTCCCTGCAAAACCAAGTTCTTGACCTCCAGACTGAGCCAGACTGAGCTGCTTCCTCCTGTTCCCAATTTGATATCAAGCTATGCTAACCAGCTTGCGGCTCATATTCAGGGTACAGAAATGAAAATGATATTAATCTTCTCATTTACCTCTCGGCAAGAACCGTTTGACCTATTGCTTTAATACTGTTCTCATGTGGAACACTGGTGTACATAATCCATCCAGTGCTTTTGAAATAACTTGGTCATGTTTTTTTTATGGTTTTCGATTTAAACTCAATTTTTCATCACTAACAACTTTCATTTCCCCAGAATGTCGGTAGGAAACTGCTCAAACAGAGTGACTTAAGAAATTTTATCCAACATACAAGGGAACCTCTTTTAAAGAAAACATTTTGATCCTAATTTTCATTTTCTGCTGTATTTTCTTTTACAAAAGTGAGTTATTAAGCAATCCCCCAAAGAGTTAGAGCAGCGGTCAGATTTCTGTTCTTTTGCAATCTCAATACATATGGATCTGGCTATTTTTGGCTCCTAAAAAACAAATGTCTGCAGCAATTTCCTCCATGTTTTACCCCACTTTGAGCTCTGCTATTGCTTAATGGTGAAATTCATACCACAGAGTTATAAAAACAACAATGAAGCAAATTAGTGGTTTCCTTGTGGATTTGGAAATGGTGCCAGTTAACTCATAATGATTTATGACGACTTAGTGAAAGGTTTTGTTTAGACAGTGAAAGACTGAGGATGATATGCACCAGTTTCCGTCACCAAAACACTTGAAGGCCCTCTCCTTAGGTTAGAGTTTAAAACCATGTGTGTTTTGTGGTCTTTAGTTTAAACTGTGAGGTTGAATCAAGTGGAACCAACATGTCTTGATCCAGTTAAGAAGCCTTACACCTGACAAACACTCATGATCAGCTGTGGCAAATCAACTATTTTGTATCATGTCTGGTTTTGATCTTTATCTGGATCCACAACTGAATCCATATCTGAGTTGCTACTTTTGGTTTTGGTTTACTGTATTAAATGTAATGCTCCAAATATTTAAAAAATGCAGAGCAGTCAAGCACATTCTCCTTGGTCTCTGTTTGTCCCACAGCTGAAACCCTGTTAGCTGTGTATAAGCAGTCATAACACGACATTTTCCACCGGGTCCGGTTACCACTGTTTGTACTTTTTTATGCATTACTCACTCACTCACACACACACACACACACACACACACACACACATATATATATTCTGCTTATTCATAATATTATTTACGTCATGCCTCTCTTTCACAGATTGATACCCCCCCCCTTTTTTTTAGTTTTATTACCGACATACAAAGCTGGCTCTACACCCCAATGTCAATTGGATTTCCAGCAATAACTGCATTGCAGGTTTCTCTTAAGATATAATTTAAACAAATACTTTTTAGCATGTAGCTGTCTGTCATTCTGTCTGTTTGTCCAGACTGAAATAGCTCAAAAACCTTAAGATGTATTCAGATTATAGTTGGTACAGGCGTCCCTCTGACTTTTTTATTTTTTATCTAGTGCCACTGCCAGGTTGATAAATGTGGTTTTAAGTGAAATGTTTCAAAATTATTTCTACAATGATTTTTTTTTGGTGATCCTTTAAATTTCCAATAAGTGCTGTCATCATGTCAAAGTTTTATTTTTCCAACAGTTAATGACCAAATTTTCTCAAAAATAATGACATTCTCATTAGCCTTAGCCACCATGTTTAACAACGGTTAACAAATATCAGCATGCTAGCACGCCAAACTGAAATAGTTATCATGGTAAACTTAATACCTGCTCTACGTTAGCATGCTAGTTTTGTGTTTGTTAGCACGTTTAGCATAAATAACTGCAGTGCTTATTCGTGCAGCCTCACAGCTGCTATCATTAGCTGCTAGCTCATCTAATTTGATCTACAGAGCGCATAAGAATTAAATTTAACATGGCAGTCCTCTGTTTGACATGGATCCACTCCCTTTGAATGAAAATAAAGAAAAAGAAAAACTTCAAACTATTTTTCAAATTCCATGTGTCAGCTTCAGCGTCTCAGGACGATAACTTGCTGTCAGATAGTCATTTCTGTTGTCTGTAGGTAAAAGTTTTCGTTTTGAGCTACACTACACACAAACACACAGCACTTGACTGAGGTGACTGACAGGCAGACATTAACTCCACTGCCTTCCTCCAGTTCAGAAAGTCCTCTGCTCTCTTCTCTACATGTATCATGAAGCTGAATTTTCCCTTTTATTGCAGTGTTGATTTCTCTGTGTTTGAAGTGAATGTCTGATCATATGAATGTCAAAGATGTCTAGAAATAACAATGTGAACACTCTGCCGTCACGCTGCCATGTTGGCCTAGTTTCCAGGCCTGTGGGGCCAGTATTTTTAGCCAAGATCAGTTGTTTTAAGGTACTTTGCTCTTAATGAAATACATTTGTAGGCAGCTGTGTAAATAGACCGTAGGATACATACTGTAGCTCTTGTCTGTCTATCTGTCTGTCTGTCTATCAGTCCGTCTATTTTTCTGTCTTGTCTCACATTGGAAAACAGTGATCTGTTATTTTGACTACGAGGAGATTATATTTACTGTTTAGAAAGCAGATACAAGGATGGAAACACTGCTGTTGATTACAACAATCACACACGCTGTATATGTGAGGATGATTAACACGAGTATTAAAGTTTATGAATGCATAAAAACAGTTATTAGTTTAAACATCAGCCTTGTACAAAAGAATCATAAGAAATGCTTTTGTTTTTTACTTTTTGCCTTAATGTGCTGTTAAAATACATTTGATTTTGTGTTTGTTTTTTTTGATACAAGGTCAATATTTATTTTTTACAAGTGCTGTTGAAACACTTCAATCATGTCTGAGAAGGACAATGAAACAATGAATAACAGATTTTACCTTCAGTCCCCGTTTGTCTTCCATTGTTTTTTTTTAATTAAAATAAATTAATACTGCAAACAAACGGACACTGGATATTATTGACAAGTAAACTGATATTGTTATGGACTATATTTGCCTGTTGCACCTTTTGCATGTCCAACACTGCCTTCCTCTCTTTTTCCTGACAGAATCATACAATAAAATCTTTACCAGTGGAATCAATCAAACTCTCTGTCTCTCTTTCTTTTAAAACTTGGTTATGGCCACAAATGATATAATTAAAGAAACTGAATAATATGTTTTTGGGTCTTTGCAACAAAAAAATATAAATTTGACTATAACAAAGTAGGGATTGTTTCTGTGCCTGTACAACTTTGGCGCCTTTAGCCAGCAGAGTTCACTTACTGGGTTTATTCACTGAGCATTACCCACAGTTATCGTAATCCTCCTGAAAAAACACAATCTGTTGCCTCAGCACACACACACACAAACACACTGGTAGCTCTTAACAATATTTCTAATCTCTGGGAGATCATTGCTTTATATCCCAATGTAAATGAGAACAGGAAGATGCTGCACTTGCAATGAACACACCCGCAGAGACAGAGGATCACTAAATTATTCCATATGCCCAGCGGGTAAAGCAGCACATTCCTTCCTGCATGCGTGTATCTTGGTCCAATTTTTTGCAGTCCTTTACTTTTAGTGTCAGATGGGATCTGTCTCCTTCACAGTCATTCTGTTGTGATCGTTCTGACCCAGAAACCAATTCCATGCATCAGCTGAACAGAGGTTGGCAGAGCTAACTGCTTGACATTCCCAAATTGCCATCATGTTGTCTTTTCAAGTCTCCAAAATCACTCCAAGGAAAAGATTTGTCTTGTAGAAACTGGGAAAAAAAAGTTGGACTAGCTCGACCACAAGCTTCACAGGATGATGCTGTGTGAGGACTTATGAAGCCTTTGGTAAAGCTGTATGGGTATGTGATGTTTGACACAACCTACAAGGCATCGGCCATTTTCGATTCAAACATTTAATCCCAAAGAGAAATTGTGTAATTAAGGTTTCATTTCCACCTTAAAATCAGACCATGCTCAACTGATCTGCATAATATCAATTGCTTGATGGGTTAATGTTTACACTACAGACATGTATGCAGCACACTAACTTACACCATGTGCAAGCAAAGCCGGCATTTATGGAGTTACTGAGATCCCTTTTCTGTAAGTAAACTCTCACTCACAAAGACATTTGGCATTTCAAAGATCTTTATTCAAGGATGAGGGAAGTATAAATAATGTGGCCATGCCTTTCTCTTCTCATCCATCCATCTCCACACAGCACTGGAAAAAGTGTAGCAGCACTACGGAAATTAGGTCTCGTCCCAACACTTATTCAACAACAGGAATTACATCTGACAGAGTACATGATGATCAACTAACAGTTCAACACACAACACGGCAGACAAGTATATGCTGCCTCCTGCCTAACAACAAAAAGCTAATCAAAATAAGCAGCGTGTCTGTAGTTTGTAGAAGTACAAGTTCATATGTGACGATGCTGTGTACAGGAGTTAAAACAGAGTGCTGCCTGTACAAAATCTGTGCCTTGTTATCCTTATTATGTTTTCAATTGTAGAGAAAGAATTTAAAATTTAATCCTAATCTTTAAATCAGCAATAACAGATTTTGCCACTAGAAGGCAGCAGAAACCAGCTGTAAACACAATACCGACACATGACTGTCTTTTGGATAGTTGGAGAATCCAAACCATAAAATTGTGGACCAATAAACCAAATCAATTAGATGTTTTAATGCTGGTAAAGGGTATTATCTATTTTTGTATTTATATTTTTGACGTGAAGATCTAATCTAATTTCCTCATATTGATTTGTCTTATCAAATCTACACCTGCCAAAAAGGAGAAGATGTAAACAGAAACAGTGGAATTGTGGATGGATTTTAAGGCTGTGAAATGATGGATTGGTGGATAAGGTGCCTTAATTTAAGCTCTGCAACTAAATATCTGCAAAGTTCAACTTGGATCCTGTGATACATGGTAGCCAGTAGTGTAATCAAGCTACTGTGTTGATATTCTTCTCTCTACTAGCACTAGCCTATACAGCAACCTTAAAACAATATTATCAACAAGTCATCTGTATCCTCATCTGGTTAGGTTCATTTGACGGAATATATTGACAAAAGAGGACAATTTTGATTGCAGGTAGTGGATCTTTGTGTAGTTATGACTCATGGTCCCTTCATTAGCTGTTCCATAGTTTCTTTTCAAACTCATACAGATACAGTTGAAAGCTCCAGCAAAAGGTATTGATACCTGGGGTTTAGGGTTTCCTGTGATGGTATGAGCTTTCATGAAGTATGCCAAGCAAACTGGTGAACTGACGGACAGAGAGCAGGTCTGTGAGCTGACCCTGAGCGAATGACGTTTAAGTACTTTTTACAGTAAACCAGGTCATGCTAAACAAAAGGCAGGTAAAGGAAAAGAGGCAGGAGGGGGCATCCACTTGATCAGGATAAAGAAATGAACAAGAAACAGAAGACAGTGGTGGGGAATTTGCATTCAGACTCACTAATTAGGGCTTTCTGACCCATGAAAACACTAGTTGGCTATTTATATAACAGGAAACAACAGGAAGATAAAAACAAAGCCAAAAGCGGAGGCTCTGACAGGCATGGTTTGGTTGGTTCAAACCAAAAACAAATATGATACATATTTTCTGAAAACCTCTTGGTTAAAAGAAGAGCTGCCTTTGGCCTTTTTAACACACTGTCTCTGAGTCAAACGTGTCATAGTCACTAGAGGATCACCTCTAATCTCTCAAATTCTGATGTATGGTTGAGGGTTTTTCAAAATGCAAAAATATGTTGTACATCATTTTTGGCAGAGACACATTCAGTAAACCACCATGACATCCAGAAGGTGGAGTCAAAGTACTTGTTTACATGGTTGTTTTTGCTGTTACTTTCAATTGCTCAATGTCTGCTGGGAATAAATACCTTTAAACTGGCTGGCGAAAATGTGATATTTATTAACTGTCTTATGTCATTAATCCCAATAAGCTGTTTCTGTTGCATATCATTAAGATCAAATTTATTTTTCTCAAATCTAGTGTTACTTTTTCAAATAAAGTTGTCCAAAAGTTAAATATGCAGTAAACATGGGAAGCCTACTTTAGTCCAAGCAAGGCCAACAGCGCCCTCTGCTGTTTGTCTCTAATCCATATGACCCAAAGTAAATAAACTGATTAGCCAGAACCTGAATCTTGAGTACTTATTGTTCTTACCAGGCAAATGTAAAAAAAATGGTTACAAATCCAGTCAAGAGTTTTTACTCCTGTCATGAGACCATATGATATTTAACAGGACTAATGCAGTTTCAACAACCAATAATATAGCAAAAACAAAACAATACAGTGGTATAACTCATTTATTATTGAATAAAAACTGGACATGAACACGTGCAGACTAAAAACCAGTGTAATGAACTGACCCTAATATCTTTTGAAAGCATGTCTGCATCCCCTGCTGTAAGAAAAAAAAAGGGGGAAAAAACATGTCTATAACCAGTTGTTTTAAATTTTACAAAACAGCTTTTAGCAACATACACCTGTCCAAAAAAAGAAAATAACATAAAAACAAAAAATCATTCGCCCGCCAGTCCCTTAATGTGCAAACACATTTATCTTTCCTGAATGTTCTTTTTTTTTTTACATTTATTCATTCGATGCTTCCACTGAGCAGTTTGCTTTTATAAATCAAAGCGTTCACATGTTGTCAGCGGATAACAATCCATCTTTTACACTGTAAATAAGTTTCTTTTCCCAAAGTCCACAACTTTACATGTAAAACCAAGAACACAAGGGTAGGCTAGAGGGATAGTGGTGGTGTGTGGCAAGGGGGGGAGGATCATGGGAAAAGAAAGAATAAACTGTAGGAAGAGACAGACAGGTCTAAGACTGATGTCACACTTCATTATCGTCTTCTCTCAACTACTGATCATATCTGACCAGGTGGGTGGAAAAAAAAAAAAAAAAGGCTGGTAAACCTATTAACTGTCCGCTGCACATAGGTAGCTACTGCTGCAGCCTGGGTTCCTCAGATGCACTCAGTCCATCTACAATAACACATCAATCACCTCTGCTAAATATCAGCTATAGGTGTGCTGTTGTGTAGATGAATAGTCAAAGCAAAGATTGTTCTTTCACGGAGACACCTGTGCATGCAGAAGCTTCAAAGAGGATTTGAAGCAATGTCAGTTGTGTTTACAAAATGTTTCTAGTGTCAAGGCTTTATGAGATTTTCACAAAGACAATTTCCACAATAACAAAACTAAATGTCTTTATTGGTTAAGAGCAACAAAATTAAAGGGTGAAGAGAATTACCATTCCTGTAAATTATACTACTCTAACAGTTTTGGGAGGCATATGAGGAATCCAGAAACCCAGCCGTGTTGGTTTTAGGCTGATAATATACCCAAAATGAAATCAAACTTGGTATGTTCTCTCAAACATGGCAGAAGTGCAGCTCTTGACTGACAGCTACTGAACATTTTTTTTTAGATTTTAGGCTACAAACTCCTAAATCATGTCAGCAGTGTCACCTAACAAGCTGCAGATATTTGGTTTGCTTCCCACATGAGTTGTAATGCTACTATATATTCAAGCCCGTTGAAGAACATGCAACATGTAAATGCTTACATTACTCCAGCTAACTGTATTTAAGAGCATTCAGAGAACATGCCAGATTTGATTTGAGTATACTGATAATACTTCAGTGACTATCAGTCCTGGAGCCAGTCTGTCAGTGTGTGTCTCAGCGTCGGTGACGGCTATGTCCTGAGTGTCCACTACTGCTGTGGTGTTTGCTCTTGTGGCTACGCTCTCTCTCTCTTTCCCTGTCATATGAGCGGGATCTCTCCCTCTCCCTCCTGTCTCCTCGATGGCCAGCACTTCGTTCATGTTTGTGTTTCTTTGAAGACAGGTCGTAAGAGCTGCGGTCTCTATCTCTCTCCCGTTCCCTCTCTCTGTCCCGGTCCCTGTCTACTTTGACTGGAGTGCGAGACCGTGAACGTGAGCGCGAGCGCTTCCTCTTGTGACCAGATCCTCCTCCTCCGCTGTTGCTGTGGCGTCCACTGGACTTGGAGTCACTGTTGCCATGGTGACTGGTCTTGGACTTGAGATGGGGGAGGAGGGGTGAGGGCGGATGTCTTCGAGGCGTTGGACTGCGACTGTGAGAGCGAGAACGTGAGCGAGAACTGTAGGTCCCTGAGTGACTGCGTCTGCTGTTGTAACTGTGGAAAAAGACAAAATGTAAGAATACATCAAGATAGTCAAAAGTTATCTGTTAACTTTAATGGGGGGGGGTTGAGTATTACACTTACAACAAGTTAACATTCACACCAGTAAACTAAGAATGTCTTTGTAAATGATCTTACTGTCTGCGTGGGGAGCGTGATCGAGACCGGGAACGTGTTCTCGAACGAGATCGACTCCCACTCCTGCTGTTCCTTCCAATTTTCACGTCTTTCCTTAAACTGGAGAAAAGAACAAATATAATGCTTGTGATTAAAAATGATGTCCTCACGAACAGAGATGGCGTTTATGTTTAATTTAGATTGCATTAGGAAAAGCCTGATGAAATGGCTTGGAATCAAAACTAGACAAGACTTCAGTGCTATGGGGATTTACTGTTTTATCAAGAATTAATGTTTAATTACTTAATATGGTCTGAAGTTCAGGAAACAGAAATGAAGGATTACAATAAAGAAAAAGTCCTTACATTAAAACACTGTACATGTGTTACTTACCCATTGTGTGGACTCTTGTTGACTTGAGTGCGGTTGTCCGGCTCCTTCTTCACTTGTTTCAGGGTCTGGGGGTTTGGAGACTTCTCTTCCACCTTGACAACATTTGGGGAGCAGGGCTTGGATGCAGGTGAGAAGCCACCCAGTGTGGACAGAGCAGGGGTACCATCAGGGTTCAGACCTTTGGCTTTCAACTTAGCCTCTGCCAAGAACACCTTCCTCCGCTCCACCTCCTTCTCCAATTGTTCATAGTTAGGCTGAAGAAGTAATCACAATGCAAGTTTTCACTTTATGAACACAAAGTACCAGCTACTGAGGCTACTAATGCAGGGTTCTCACACTGCTGTTTATGTTTTATTTATAACAAGCACTTCCTTTGATGGCACACAGTGTAGAAAACCTCACCTGTGTTCGCAACTCAGTAGACAATGTTGAATAATCACTTGCATAATGACCTAAGGTCAAACTACTACTGTGCTTACAAACAGAGAAGACAAAAACAAAAAACGCAACCCCAGCAGCCTACCTTCTTCCTGGTGTAGAGTCTTAGGGTAGTGATGCAGATCTCTTTGATCTCTTCTTCACTTGCTCCAAACAGCAGGTACCAATGAGGTCGGGACGGCAGAGGTATCTGGATGAAACCAGACATTAGAGATTGTAAAATTTTTTAAAAATGCTTACTTGTTTTAATAGTTAAAGTTAAGTAAAAATAGTGTTTCAAGTTCACATTTCCACTTACCTGGAGAGCGCGGGCAGCGAGGAATATGCAGGCACATGCTATGGTCTCAGCTTGGAACCTCACGAACACGTTAGTTCTCAGGCAATCATTCATGTAGTTCCTATAAAAGTAGAAAGAACACATAGAAACAAAAACATAGCATCTTCTCTACACAAAGCCATTTCTCACCCATTCCCACAGCTTGCAAGTCATGTCACAGCTTTAACCACGAGTTATCACCGTTAGTCAGTGATTCGCAACATTTACTGTCTACAGCACAAATTCTTTTTCAGGATCTTATATAACTCTTTCTGATTAATATTTCTTATTCTCGATGAAACCCTTGTTAGTTCTTGCAACTAGCAAAACTTAACCGTGAAATTATGAGTAAGACACTTCTGACACTGATATGCTAGAGAATATGTTATTTATGGATTTCAAAATTAGAGATACTGACAGCATTTCAAACTAATTATAGGCCCTGATAACGTAAAACAACAGCTATGTATTTCTAAGTCGCGCAGTGCTGAAGTGATAAATGCACGCAGATCTGTCAAGTTAAACTTTGTCCATTTCTCTCAGGGGCATCCATGGGAGTGCTGTATGTCACAGGTAAAGCATGAAGACACAAATGGGAAATAACCTACTGAGTACCTGCCAAGACCCCCTTACCACACTATGACCTGGAAGATACTACACTGTAAAAAATGATGATCACAAGACGATGACACATGCCTTGTAAAGGGAGGTGGGTGGGTGGGTGGGGAAGGAAGACATGCAGGCATACGGATGTAGCACATCCATAAAGAATGCCGTTGCCACTTTAAACTGATAGATCTGAGGGAATAGAGGGTCACAGCATGTATATGATAGCATGCATGACAGCTAGATCTGGGAAGTCAGTGGCAGGTTGATTCAACACTGGACTAATATTCTTACATCTGTTAAGTTGCTATGTTTATTGTATGAATCATGAGGTCTGCGGGCCTCATACTGGGATGTTCAACTGCAACACAGAAACCCTTTTCCACCTTCAAAAATTCTTTCCAACCATGAGTTGAAACTGACTGCCAGAGTACCACTCTGTCTGCAACCCCATTCCACTATGTGGCAATGTAAGACACGGCAAGAGATGAGGTGGCAGTATACACCGCACTAATTAGGCCAAGTGAAATTTCTTTTCTCAAAGCAGATTATGTGTCAGTGGGTTGTCTATGGCGATGGGTAAATTAGATTAGCCATAGGGAGAGCATTAGGAAATACAATATGGCCAGAATGTGAATCAGGCAAGTACAAGTGGTGTGATCATCTATGTTCTCCAGAAACATAGAAGTCATAGAGAGGACAAAACAAGTGACAAAAGAAACATGATGATAAAAACCCAAATAAACTAACACAGATCCCACTCAAGAGTATGGTTAGGCAAAAATACTAATAAAAAAAGCAGTGAGATGTAATTTCTACAGTGGTTGACACCTCTACATATGCATATTGTATTTGTTCAAATTTTCACTTCTCAAAAGTGTAAGTACTGCTAAATTGGAAGTGGACCAGAAGCAAACCTGCCATGCAGCGTTTACATCCAGTCTAACCTGCCTTCGACAAATGACCTGACTTGCAGTTTGCACGTCGGTGTGAAAATGCTTTGGCAAAGCTACTATAAAATGGCTGTTGGACTCTGATTGTTGCGTGGGTGAGACTGGTCCTTGGTGGCAAAACCTGAGAACTGGATCAGCCTGTAAGACAGACACGTCTGAACACCATGTCAGTTGGGGACAGGACACAGTACACTACTGTTAATGTAAAAAAAAAAAGGCAGGTAAACTGGTCAAAAAAAAAAAGCTATTCTGTTCTGGATAAGTTTACTTCATTGATAGATGTAAGTAAACTAGAAAAAATTAAAAGTATATTTGTAGCTACTTGGCAAAAATTTGTCATTACAGTTGAAACCTTTGTAGCAAGACCAAAAAATACAAATCCTTTTGGAAACCCAAGAGAAAACAAGACGATGTTGGCTGTTGGGAAAGGCCCGCCCGCCCCCTTCAGTGAATCTTGACATTGGGATTGGCTGTCTGGAGAGGGGCAGCCAACCAATGGGGGGAGCTTCCTGAGGTCATGTGGTTGAAGGAGGCAGAGTTCAGAGGTTCTTTATGTGACTTACCAGCATGGACTACCCTTTAATCAAAGAGTAGAGAGAAAGGACAAAGTTAAACCAAGTTCCCTGGGCACCGCAAATCAAAAGACTTTACAGCAAAGCCATGTAAGGGCAGACAAGAGAGTGAGACACATAACAGGATTAGACACTAAACAATTTCTTCATCAGAAAAAAAAGAAGAAAAAAAAAAAGAGGTGGAACAAGTTAAAATGGAGTGAGGGAATGTTGCAGTCAGACCTGGGCAAAATGGTTGTTGAATGCTTTTCAAATATTTGCTTCAACACAAGGGGCACTTGAGTATCACTTATCTGACAGACGTTGTTTCCACCTAAAAGTGTGTCCCAAGCAGATAAATCAAGTCCTCTTCCAGTAATTCAACCATTTGAAACTCGTTCAACTTAATTTTAAACCCAGGTCTGGTGGAACTTCTTGCAGACATGACAGGTTGCTGCTGTGGGGGATGGTCATTGGAGAACAAGTAAGGAACTTACCAGGCAGTCTGGACCAGGGTCTGGTTCTTCTCACATTCCAGGACTTGAAGGTACATAACTATTATCTGAAATGATAAAAAATGTAATAAAAAACTCAGATCCAACTCAAAATGTGGCACTGCTCAAGACCAAGCCATTTCTGAGAAGTGAGAAAAGTATGTCAAAGGTGCTTCCTGTGTGGTTGCGTATGCATGCAGGAACAAACAATGGCTACAACAGCTAAACTACACTACATCATTTCAGTAGGTATGACAATGGCTTTAACTCACCTTGTGTGGATGCTTGACATGCACACAGAAGCCCAGCTCCTTCAGGACCCGTCGTTCCGCTTTGATGACTTGGTTTTTGGTATTTATGTAGTTCTGATCAAGTATCAATGAACTTGGAGTCCTGGTTAATAAAGGAATCAACATAAAGTGTTTTCCCCTTCGAAAATTAAAGTAAAATAAGAAAAGTGCCCTTTTGTTTTCTTGCACTCTTTTTCTTTTTCTTTTCCCGTTTCAACCAACTTAAAGCAACAGGTTTAACTATTTGAATGCCTGACAGTCTGCTGGGGTTTGTGGACTCCTGTGGTTCCAGTGAAAGCTTGCGGGATCTGTAGACAGCCATCGAACTTAATCACCCCGGGTCATAGCTTATAATAGAAATATCAACTCAGATCATTGCTCACAACACTCCCTCAATGCACAAGACCATTATACAGTCTTTAAACTTTAGCTTCAACCAAAATAAAATCACAAAACTACAAAATGATCTGTCACACTCATCAATTCTAATTCACTTGACGTGTCAGTAAAACAGCCTACTAAAAAACCACTGACTGCTTTTACATTGGGTATCTTTACTTACGAGGAAAACAGAGTGCTTGTCTGCTCCTCTGTTACAAACTATTAGCACCTACATTATGCCAACTCAGGATATGAGTAACATCCTGAGAACAAAAAGAATAAAACAAGAACTGATAACACGTTCAACACTTGAGTAATACTTAAGCTCTTAAACTTTTTAGGACCAACAACTATCAAATTTCAGATCCAAATCTACTTTTTTAAAATCGTATGACAGAAACTTAAACATGAATAATTTCATGCTACAAACCACATGCACAGGGGGGAAAAAAAGACAAAAAACAAAACAAGACTCAGTGTAACGTCTCAACACAACTCTTCACAGCCTAAATCCTCCTCTAAAATAACAGACTTGCCACAGGTGCATTACAAGGGCTGATCCAGTGACTAATGTTGGTTCAGTTACACCAAACTATTAAAGCTGAAGTGCATGCACTGATCAGTTATAAAGAATAAAACGCATAGGCTGTTATCCAATTATTCCAATTTTAACAAACAGGGTGATATTTCTATGAAAGCCATGGGTCTCAATTTTGGAGATTTTTTTCGCCTTATAAATGGTAAAAACATATGATATCATGTACCATATGGTGTACCATGTGTACAGAGTTTTGCTCTTAAAGCACGAACAAAATGCATTGGGAGGAGGAGCAGTCAGAGAAGAAAACTACATTACCCAGGGGTCCGCAGTTTGACAGACAGATACCCAAAGCTTAAGATAAAACCACAGGAGTCCTCAAGGTGCCCCAGGGGCCAAGGACCTTCGGCCAACCTGTCATCCCCGATCCCAGTGCCCCACGGTGGCTCAGACCACGGGCGTCTCCCACAGGAGGGGGTGGGGTGGCCCTTGGGGGAGCTGAGACCCCCTTGCATCATGGTTGTCATGCCGAGTGCTTCATCTTACGTACCATTCCACATCACCCAGGCTTTGGTAAATGTAGCTGGTCGCTGTTAGTTGGTTGCAAGGGAAAAAAGAAGCCAAGTTAATACCAAGGCCTAGAGTACTGACATTACAGATTTCTATGAAGACAAAGGCACATACATCTCAAGCATTTGCGCCTTGTCTTACATCATTTAATATGCTATCCAGTTTTTACATGGAGTTTGTTGAGAAATCAGTTTCAGTGTAATATCAAACTGAGATGTTATATGTAGACAATTACACTGCTGAAACTACCAGTAATGCGGAAACTGAAAAGTTTAAAAATGGTTTAGAGTACATGGATAAACAGAAGGGCACTTTCACAGCAAAAACAGATCAACATCATACAACATAACATCATATTGATTAAAACCAAAAACAAGTACAATGTGATATGTTGCATGTAACAAAAACATTTTTTTATTCCAGAATGAGAATAGTAGATTAATTGCACAATGCTTACTTTTTGCCTCTGATCTGCCTCAGATGGTGGAAAACATTGATGACATCTCGTATTCGTCGTGGCGCTTCTTCAATCTTGGAGGCTAAGTTGATACAGGCCATAGCAACAATCTGGAAAAAACACAATTAAAGCAAAAAGTTGGGATAAAAAGAGTGATATGCTGTGCCCACATATGACCAGTGGGGTTGGGAAGGACGAAATACAAGACAAGACAAAGATTTTCCAGAATCTCATCTCTCCTATTATCATTTTATCACAGCCTGTGAAGGGATTTTATTCCTTTCTTCTTAGGACAAGCACTTGACTTGACTAATTAAGACAACACAGATAGTCGTATATTACCTAAACGGTGATTACCTAAACGTAATTTATAAATTAAGGATTTGAAATATTTAAATCTTTGCGTTATTACATGTATGAAATCCCACATACCAGGCAACTATCCATTTCTTGTTTAAACAAGTATAATTACCTCATCTAATAATAAAAATAATACACTTAAAAAGAAATTAAGATCTCCCGCATGACAGAAGTAAAACTGATCTAAATTTGTGCTGTTTCAGGCTAGCAAGTTTATGATTTGTTTCAGCAGTGAGAAAACTCAGGTAACGTTGCAGCGTCTTGACAATATGGCTGCCACGAACGTAACCACAACGTTGTGCTAACACTAACGAATGATCATCGACCTTCCATATGTCTGTAAACTTGAATAGACTTACCTCGAAACTGTGTTTGACGAAAGACTTGGAGTAGAAAAAACGATGGAAGAGAACCTGCCCTGTTGCCATTGCCACCTGTCGAGAAAAGGACAGCGTGACGTTTGTACTTTGTCTTGTATAAGCTGGCCTAACCTTGCACAATGGACCGCCGCCATTTTAACTCCACCACGCCAACGTCAAAGCGCTAACATTAGCAGACTGCTAACAACCGGGCTGTTATGGTTGCGATTACCCTAATTCTGTATAAGATTGTTAAGTGAAAATAAAAAACGGAATATGACTTTATGATTAAATATATTATCTATTTAAAGAGGCTTACCTGAGGCAGCCGGAGAAGAATGCCCGCCGACTGAATCAGTTCACATCCAAGGATGCGAAGGTCGGTTTCCGTGTTCAGGTCGAGGCCGTCGAGCATCGACGGCGTCGGAGAGAGCCTTTCCTCTGGAATGAGCGAGTTGTCGATCGTAAGGAACACTTCCGAGTAAACCTTGTCACCAATGAGAATGCCATCGTTGTTTGTTGATGCGTTGGAAGATACAGAGAGTGGACCTGCGGCCATCTTCACCCGAAAAAACAGCGGTTGACAGCAACAGCTCGGCCAGCCTCGACGGAACTACAGCGGAGCGGGGTGACTGACAAAGTACGTGACGTCAGCTTCCTATGCAGGCTCTAACGTCTGTGCGCATCCGCGGTAGTAAATAGATCCACAATACTGAATAATGAAATAAAGACTACATAAATTTGTGTTAAATGTTATAAAACTGTGAAGGGATGTTACGTGTGTCCAAACCCTTACTACGCTCATGTGTTCATTTATTAACTTTTTAATACTTTTGATTATTTACTTCATAAATCCACAGATTAGAGCCCTTGACTCGGACACAGACCAAATAAGGTCAATTACATATTGTACAGGTTTACTGTAAATAAACGAATCAGCTGACGTTGTTCACGAAAATAATTCAGATGTTTTTCTTATTACACATGATATTTTATCTCGTGCTTCCTTCAAGAGCCTCACGTAAAGCTTAGTTTTAACAGTAAAATCAGTTACTTTTACAGTACTTTTACAGTTACTTTATAAATTTAATACTAAAACAAGCTGTCGTCGACAGTTTCCCCGACGGGAATAGGCCTACATCTAGACACTGATGTATGAAGCCATGGTGAAAATACCAGAAACATGTTTAAAGTAGCCTATATGAGTAATTGCTCTCAATCGAATCTAATTATAACTGTTTGCTTTTGTTATGTAATGGTCGAGTTGGTCGAGTTTTACCATGAATTATTACACCCTTCTAACACATTTGCTTCTTAAACGTGCACATCAGATTGACTATACAAGCCATCGTAGTCGTAGTAATGTTTATATTTCCGACATTACCCAAAGGCCGCATAAGGAAACGACTCACCACTAAAGGTTTCTGTTACGCGTTTTACGGGAAAGTCCGGCCTTCTCACCGATACCGTCGTAACATATCAATCCGCCAATTTAAAAAAATACTCATGACAGTAATTTACCGTATTTTATTTAAAGAAAAAAAAGTTAACTCCCAATTTACCAAGGTATACAGGAAGTCAATACTGTCTACCCAATTTAGTAATATTTTTTTGAAAATGTGTTAATTAAGCAGGCCAGATAGGAAAAGCTGGGAATATGGTTTAAACAAATTCCAAGTCTGGCTCTAGCATTGTATGTGTTAAAGTCCAGTTTCATGGTATTAATTGTTGCAAAGAAGTTGCGTAGCCTGACGTGAAGCAATACAAGGAACATTGTGTTCATTCCCTGTTCAGCCCCTATGATTTAATAGCCTGAAGCCCTGCAGTAACTAAAGCGGACAGCAGAGGGAACTCGAGACACACCAGATGAGGCCACAGAAAATCTGGCGCATCAAGTGAAACAGTGGGCCATCTGAGGTTACAGAGTTTGTTCTGAGGACTCTGACAACTGACCTTTTATCAAGACCCCTCTAAGAAAATAATGCTGCAGTACATTTAAGTCCAAGGTACAATTTACTGTTAGCAATTCACCTCTGAGATCACACTTCTAGTGTGTGTGTGTGTGTGTTGTACGTTACTGTGTTTGTTTTTAGAATGCTGTGTGTACAGCTCATAAACATGTCTTTGTTAGTTTATTGTCTCTGTTGATTTATTGGCAAAGAATCTGCATGTGCAAATACAAGTTTCACTTCAAGTCACTGGGGATCTCATAATTTGATTAGCTTCAAATTTTCACCACTGAAGTAAAACATAAACTATGGCGGATTGTGTAGTATTACATCATCTTAGGGCCCTGTCTTGTTGAGGGACCCTACATCAAAATCTACCTCAAATACTTTAATTTAGTTAAATACTAATACTACCTCCCCAATTCTAAATAAAATAGAAGGCTGTGTAAAAGTCAAAAGAAATATCGGCAGATTAAAAAATAAATAATGAACAGCTTTACTTAGATTTCTCAAGTCCACGTCGTGATATCCTATATTTAATCATGTTTTTCACATAGTAATGAGCCTCGCCCAATCCTTGCCTGTGAGCGATCAAGCCATTCGAGGATACCTCTCTCATACCCAATCAACCTGTTTACCTGTGTGAAATGTTCCAAACAGGTGTTTTCTGAACATTTCACAACTTTCCCAGTCTTTTGATGCAGCTGTCCCAGCTTGTTTGAAATGTATTATTGGCGTCAGCTGAAAAAATTAATTAAGTTAATGTGGGAAAAACAAATAAATTGTAAAATTTTATGTTTCGTAATAGTGAGTTTTCTTCTCTTTTATTTTTATTTTCTTAACCTTGTACATGTATTTTGCAACACATCTCATGAAACATTATGCTCACATGCTGCATATTTTTTATAAAAATAAAAGGAAAATAAAGTATTTTTTAATGAAACTACCACAAACTGACTGACATATGGAAATTCTGTGCCCAGGTAGTTTTCCAGCAGGTAGTTTTTCCAGCTCTGCAGGAACACATATTGAAGGTACCACAAATAGTCCGTTGTGTGCAGTGTACATGGGAACAGCAGGGTATATACATGACTCACACAGAGAGGAAATGGGGGGCTCAGTAGGAGCCCAAGTGCAAATTATTGCCCCCGGGTCCCACTAACAGTTTATTCACGCTATGGCTGGCTAATTCCTGAGGTTGCACATGTATATTTGCATGTGAGTGTCTAGCTGTAATAATGCAAACACAGCATAAGGGTCTACTTTCATACCCTGTTTGAGGCTCTTCTGTATGTGGCATGTCAGGCGCAGACAGATGTCCAAACACACACGCAGATTTACCTCCTCAGTTTCACTAATACACCACACGAGGTGGCAGACTGAGGTCTCATTGTCCCTGTCATTCAGCAACACCTACAACCAGCACCTCCGGCCCTCGCACTTACGCAGTTACCACGACGACAAGAACACTGAGCATTCTTTCTCTGGTTGCCCGGGTGACACTAATTATAGGGTGTGGGAGGGCTCACGGGACGGCAGAATTCCGGAACGACCATAGCGACGCAGGAGGGAGGCGTTCAGGGACACCCAGTGACGAACAAGGGCTTAGTTATAAGGAGTGGCGTGTGTGTGTGTGTGTGTGTGTGTGTGTGTATGTGTGTGAATGTTTCTGAGCAACTCGCACAGATTCTCCAGGGACACGTGTGCATGCCTGCCCTGCTATGATAATTACTGCAAGGAGATCACACTTCAATTGAGTGTGCATGGCATGCATGTGTGCACGTACAAACGTTTGAGCATGTAGGCATCTCTTATTGGTGATTAAATTTGAATGTTGAAGAGCGATCAAAACGTCATTTGTGTAAATGGCATGGGGCTTCATGCTGTGTGCCTGTAAAGCACAAATCAAGATGTGGAAAGTGTTTCAAGGAGATATATCTATTGAGGCCAGATCTCTCTCACACACATGCCCTGTGGCTCTTTTCTCAAACACATGCACACAAACCAGGAAGGACACCAGGTCAAGGGCTACAAAGCAAGGGCAGGAGCAAAGGAAAGAGTCCCAGTAAAAGAGCAGAGGGGAGTAGAAAAGAGAGAGCTAGCTGGTTCAAAAACAGAGTAAAAGCACAAAGAGCTGAGGAGGGCAGAGCCGCTTTCCAGCAACAGAGTCAGAGGGGTTGAATATTAAAAGAAGGCCAAAGAGATTAAAATAAAATGGATGCAGTGACAGGGATACAAAGAGAGAGGAGGGTGTTTGTGTTATGTGGGAGTGTATGTGTGTGTGTGGTCAAAGCAGACGCCGTGAGTGCGTCAAAGACAAGGAGAGTGTGTGTTGTGGGATAAAGAAGAGGCAAAGAGAGCGCATTAATGCCGCTGACTGGCATGGAAACAGGTTATCTCTTCAAATACACAGCAGACATGCAGGTCACGGTGGGAGGAAATTTAACAGGCTTAAAAGGAAAGGTCAACGGTCAGAAGTGCATGTGCGGGGAAATTGTGAGCAGTTGTCAAAAGGTCAGCGCACGTTTGGAATAGATGCTTTTGACGGCAGACATTTTGACTCTTCACAGCAGGAGCCGCACAGGTGTAAATAACAACATTAATGACGGCTCCATTCCATTAAGTGCACCAGTAAGCCGTGTCAGTGAGCCAGCGTGCACAATAATGGCTTACCTAAGGCTCACACACACACACACACACACACACACACACACAAACACACACACGCACTCTACATTGTGTAAATGACCACACAATTGATGTCCTTCAGTGACATTACGTGATTACAAACAGTGAGCGATGGTGTTGTTAATACAGAAACAATTGCTGGAGACACATGCACGCATGGCAAAGTCTCTTGTAATGAGTAAACACACACAAGGCCACACGCTATCACACAGCCAAACACAGGAAGGCAACAAGAAGTCAGCTGCACAGCACAAAAGACAATGTTACTGTTGCCACATGAAGGGGAGTATGTTTTGTTGTTTCTTATCAAAGGGCATTCAAGGATTGTCTGTTCGGTATTTTTAAATGAAAAAAATGCAGCTTGTTATGATTTATTTGAAAATCTTATTAAAAAAATCATACGCAACAAAATTCATCACATGAATTTCTTCATTGAAACTTCATAACAATCAGCCAACCTTGTTATTTGTAAAAGGAAATGTTCCATTTTTACGCTCTGTCAGCAGCAGAGCAGGTACAAAATGAGGCTTTAATGGCACAGAAAGTTCATTGTTTTCCATTTCAGAACGTCCTCTCCACTCTGACAGAGATTCTTAGCTGATAAGCCATACATGTGTGTGTGTATGTGTTTTGGCAAACAGAGGAAATGTTGGCAGGACAAAAATCGTTATCATCCCACCTTTCTGTGTGAACGACGTGCACGTGCATTGTCTCGCAGATGGATTAGAGGAGAGAGACACCGGGAAGTCAAACTAAAAGCTTTCCATGTGTGCCAGTAAGTGGGGAAATTAGTTCCATGCCACACACACACACACTTCACGCACTTCTCCCGTCATGCCAATTCATCCCAAATGTAGAGGAAGAGGAAGAGAGAGAGGGAGGGAGGGATGGAAAGACCTTGCACGGAGTGAATGATGTCAATAACACACAATGCCTGAGGGGAAGAGTGTTGGATAATTGGTCCGTGTGTGTGTGTGTGTGTGTGCACGTGAGTGTGTCTATGGGGGTGCTTGCCTTACAGTTTCTTTTGTGTTCGCCTGCCTTTTGTTTGTGTCCACAGGTGGCAAGGGACACGCTGTCATGCTCCTTCAGCCCTGCCCTTGTGACAGGCTGTGTGCGAGTGTGTTTGCATGTGTCTGTGTGTGTGTGTGCTTACTATGTGCGTGCGTGGGTGTTTTTGAAATCCTGTGCGTGCCACTGAGACTGCGTGAGTCTGGTTGTGAGAAAACAAGTGCATGTCTGTTGTACAGTGTGTGTCGTGGGAGTTGACTGGTGTATGAACAGGGCCCGGTGGTTGTGCCTTATGTACAGTAAAGTGTGACTTGCAGAGTATTCAAACTCCAGGTTATTTCACCAAATGCATGTTATTCAATAGGAACAAGAAAATGGCTTTACTGATAAATAATATTTAAAAATCAGTGAAATTAGTTTATTATGAACAGGTGCAGTAACTGTTCAAAACACGTGGTCCAGTTTGCTTTTTACAGTCTCACCTTCCTCTCCATCATTAAGCTGATCCTACATTTTTCCTCTCTCATTGTTTTGATTGCTCTAAGTCTTGGCAGTGTCCTTTCTCGCTTTTCTCCACCTAACACTCCACCTCGATTCCAGGACTCCAAACTCCTCCCTGCTTCTCCTCCATCTGTACCCCGGCCTCTGTCTTTGTCTGTGCTGGCAGGGAAGGGTTGAAGTGTGTTTGGGGAGTTTGAAGAACGAGTGAGAGGTACCCGGGGTTGACTATGGAGATGGAAATGCTTTTTACCAGAGGCGGGGGGTCTCTCCATGGGGTCTGAAGGAGAGCTGGAGGAGCCCTGATGAGACTGTAGGGATCGCAGCCCAAGAAGCTCCTCTTGAGCTTTAAACAGAGCAGCAGTCAGCTCCTCTCTCTCCTGACACTCTCTTCTTACTGTCTCCTGGAGTAATGCCACCTGGAGGGTGTTAAGAGAGAAATAAAGAGAGAGTCAGAAAGTCAAACCAGCAAGTCATTTATCACTGATCAGTATTAAAACAATACTACTTTTCTTTGTGCAAAAAGAATTGATCAAACAGTTCAACATTTTGAGAAATAAGCTCATTCTCTTTGTTTTTTTTGAGTGAGTAGAGAAAATCAGTATAATCTGATGTCTGTTAGAAAGCTGTGTTTAGCTTAGCTTATCATAAAGAGTGAAAACAGAGGGAAACAACTAGTGTGGCCACATCCAAAGTTCAAAGCCCCACCTACCAACACCTCTTAAAAGGACAAATTTACAAGTTGTGTCTTGTTTGTTTAACTCGTACAGTTACAGAAATGTGGAAAAAAAACTTTATTTTGTGGTTTTAAGGGAGCTGTGAACTTGAACTTTTTCTTGGCAAACAACAGCTGAGTCAAACAAAAAAGTCTTGATATCACAGTGACGTTTTCAGGTTTGCTTTCATCATACCTGTAAAGAGGAAAAACACAAAATCTGGGCTCACTGTCAATGTCGACAGTTGCATGAAAGTGTTGGATGAAAGGATAAATGGATGTTCGGCAAGAAGAAGATCCAATGTTTTTTTAATCCCTAAAACCAAAAACTGTAATTTTAACATTTCAGTTATTTATTGTCCAAACAAAAACAATAGCAACAACATAAAACTGAATTAGAGACTGAATGATTTAAGGAAGACATTGTGGTGAGAGACAGAGAGAGAGTTAAAAAGCGTCTGAGGCGAGACACATGCAAAAACAAAACAGACAAACACAGTGGGGAAAAGTTTTGCTAAAATATGAAGAGCAACTTGGATCCTGAAGATAAGTGTGGTCATTCTGTGCAGCTTGTTGACAGTAAGAAAATTGGCACAATCATAGTGACTCAGTCAACAAGACCCACACAGGCGAGCTACCCTAACACAGTCACAGTGATCCAGCATCAACAGCATGTACAACGCAGGATCATGCACTAAGAAGAAATAAAAACATAAAAAATGCACACAAGATGTTGCACAGAGATCACTGTAATACTGATATAAATATATATACACACACAGAAAGTCAGCATTTCTCTCTAGAATCACAGAACTACTGACAATAAAATCACTGGTGCCGGGAGGTCGACATGTGATACATTATAATGTTTACATCTTCAGCTCTGCTGAGAAATAGAGCCTCTCTCGTGGAGTCAAATCTGTTTAAAATAGCTCTTGTAATGTGACAGCCAGACAGAAAGAGGAAAGCAGCTCACTTTAAATCTTGAGCCAGAGTTAAAGAAAAAAAAAGCTGCTCCTGCAAGGTTCTCAAAAGCTTTCTCATCACTTTACATGCATTTCCTACCATAAATACTCATCACTGGCTCACCTAATTACAAACACATGCTGTTTGAATGATTTACATCAGGGGTTTTTAAAGTGTGAGGCTTGCAAAGAAAGCAGGAAAATACAACAAAATGTCTGAACCCAGCAAAAAGCACAGGAAGTATGATGAAATATATTAAATGTTGGGATTTTCCTGGATTGGGTCACCTGATGTTTCAATCCCAGAATAAGTGGTTTGAGAAGACATGCTGGCTAATGATCGCATGAGACCCTTCAAACTTATAAGGCAAAGCACCCAAGTTTGGTGTCTAGGCCGCTTTTTCAACCATCTGGTGTTAAATAATGTGTTTTTTATGCATCTCAAGATGGTCAGAAGACAGACTTAAAGGTCCAGTGTGGAGGATTTAGTGACATCTAGTGGCACAGTTGCAGATTTATCTACGGTTAAATATATTTTTTTCCTTTCAACAATGCAGAGGAACTTGTGGTGGCAGCAAAACTTGTGAAAGGCCCTCCTTAGAGTCAGCGTTTGGTTTGTCCATCCTGGGCCTCTGTAGAAATATGGCTGTGCAACATGGACAAATTTGGGGTAAAGGACCCTCTCCCATTAGATAAAAGACCCAATCTAAGGTAAAGAAAAACACAACAATTCTTATTTTTTGATGATTATACACTAAAGTAAACATACTTTTATCAAATCAAATTTCTGCTATGATCTACAAATAATTCCCCCTAAATCCTACACACTAAACCTTTAACTACTACATAAATACAGACCCTTCATGGAAGATTCATGTCAGATTCCTTTTGGCTGTCTCTATGACTCTGGCTCCACATTTGTTTGTCACATTTTATTACTGAATTCATCAGTAGTTTGTTTTATTTCCAAATAACTAAACTTCTCAATGTTATTTTCCTTCCAAAATTACACTGACTTTTCCTAAAAGAAATTTTAGAAGAATTCGATCACAGAGAAAACGTTGAGCTTCGAATTACATACATCTGGAGGCCAACATTAATATGATTCACTTAGTTAGTTGAGTATGAGAAATGAACATTTGATAGCTGTTAATATTCTGACTAGCCAGACTGAACATTTAACACTCACCAGTAATTTTAGTCCTGGTCTGATGTGACAGTCTGAGAGGAGAGCTCCACGTTGCAGTCATGCAAAATGATTACAGGTTAAGAGATGATCCAAAACATATGTTGCATCAGTGGTAGTTGCATCAGTGTTTTTCTGGAGGTGAAGTACTGTACATATCTCTCTACTGCCAGGTGCTAAACACTGTGGGTACATTAGATGGTGTGTGTATGTGTGAGTGACAATGCATTTCCAATGTCTGTGTGTGGTGTGTTGATGTTGCTCCATATTGGGGGATCTGTGTGTGTGTATGTCCACATCTGTTCAGAGAGCCAAACCCCAGCGATAAAGGCCACATCTCCTTTTTAAATTTTGTGTGTGGTTTTCTTTGTATGTGTCTGTATTTTTACATAATGTGTATGTGTAACTGGCGCTACTAATACATCCCTGTTCCATCTAAAGTGTGTCACGCCTCATGCCGTTGTATGCAATTACTGGGAAAGTGTGTGTGACTGTTTGCACACACGTATTCGGCCACTTCCTCTCTCTGTGTGTTTGCTAGGCATAGAGTGTGAGTCTTTTTACTGCCTGTTTATATGCAGGCACATGTTAGACCCTTTGTGGTGTGTGTGTGTGTCTTTGTGTGCTTGTGCATGTACGTGTGTGTGTGTTTTTGTGCTGTTGTGCATGCAAGGCTAGCTGTAGAGAGAAACAGCCATCATTAGGGGCTCCTAGTGAGAGCAGGATTACAGGGCGAGTGGCTGGATGTCACACGCAGACCCACAGAGCCCCTGCTTTTAATCTAACACTGTAAACCACATTCCACTGTCAACACACACTCACAAACACACACAAATTTAACACGTGTTAAAGACACAATCAAAGACCAAGACCCTCAACAGCATGCCCTGTTTGCAGGGTTGTTTTTAGGCTTGTGATCCAGATGTGACCTGAGGCTTAAAGGTGTTTTTCCTGACAGCTGTATTTCAGTCAAAAAGTTTTAAAGAATAAATTGAAATGAACTGCACGGCTGCAGTTTTGAGAATTTTTTGAGTGTAAAAACCTATTCAGATCCATCAAATCCACCAGATATTAACTTAAGCGTTGCCAATAAAGGTCTAAATGTTTAGACTTTTGTGGTTTTTGGAAGAGTGATATGTTTTCGGTGAACAAATCCAATAGCTCATGAATGCATTATAGCCTCATAGTTTCCCATTTGGTTGTTTTGTTATTCCAGAAAGGCTAAAAAAAGTAGATGTTAAGCATTAAGCTGAATGGCAGAGGAGAGCACATTAATACTAATGAGGTGCAGGCAATGAACAAAAGAATGGTAAAAAATGGGATTGCCAGTAGATTGCCTGTAAAAGAATCAATGACTCTATATCCCTTTTAATATTTATTAAGGTTAAATATTTGTTCACAAAGTGTTTCAATGTTTTTTTTCAAAATGCCAATTCAAATGTCTGAACATTTTTAGAAACTAAAAGTTTGCTCTTTGAAAGACAGATTCATTAATATGTAGGTATATTATTATTATATCAGTAGTGTAAAAGGTCTTAAGATGATCATTACATAATTTATCACAATTATTTGAGGAAAAATATATTGTCCCAAAAAAGCAGTTTGCATGACAGGCCCTGTTCTATTTTTTAGATTCAGTTTTTTTAAATTCAAACATACTTGCTGACCTCATTTATTATTGTTAGATTCAGTTCAAAAATGACTCTCTCATTCCAAGAGTTTGATTATTATTTTCCTGTCTTGAAAACCAACTAGGTAAAAGGTCACTCATTGGCTCCAACACTTCATGATGAAAATGGCTCTTTGACATTGCAGCAGTATCCAGGCAACAAGAGTGATATCACAAGGTCATGATCAAAACCTGATTATCTCTAACCAACACACACACATACAAACGGCGACAGATCAATAAAACTTTTGATAAAGAAAAGGATGACAAGAGCTTGAATTAGATAAGAACTGTGAGAAATCATTAGAGAAAGAACTGATGAAGAGAGTCAAAGAGCTAAGAATACAGAGAGAAAGTAAAAGAAAAAAACAAAGGTCATCTAAAGGGATTACAGTGATTTATCTGCTCTAAAACAAGAAGCACAGCAGAGAAAAAAATGGCTCCTTTAAATTAGATGAGAAAGAACAGAAAGGAAAGGGTGGCGGGGGGAAGAGGCTGCTGTGCCGAAGGTCTATGAATGACATAAAAGAGCATGTCAGCTGTGAAATTGGCATCAGGGCACCTTGAACTGGCTGAACCTATCTGGACAGGCGCTCTGAGAGGGAGACGGTTAAAGAGACAGTGGGTGGACAGAAAGGGAGGGCTGTTAGAGGCCTGTCAGGCTGCAGCAGTACAAAGCTGAGCCGGATGAGAGAGTGAGGAGGAGGACGAGGAGGAGGAAAGGAGGTGATGCAGAAGTGATGAGAAGAGGATAGGAGGCACTGACTTGACTTTCTGACCTTCTTAGACAAGGAATGGATGCCGGTCTCCCACTTTAGTTAATGAGATCTCTGTGATATTTATGGGCTTGTGTATTAAGGAATCATCCTCCTTGGCTGAACCATCCTCCAGCTTTAAAAACTGAACCAAAAAATTAACTAAAAAATCTTCTGTTTCAATGCATTTTCTGTAATGGTTGCTATGATGGTGCCCAATGTAAAATAAAGTCACATTTGTGCACAATAAGAACAACTGTTTACTGGTCAGTATGAGATGCAAAACATCAGTAAGTTCTTTGCCCACTCATTTGTAATTCCGGTGGTATGTTTACGTGTTCTACAGATGTTTTCCTGTAATCCTCACCAAACAAATATGACGCAAGGTTTTTTTCATGAGTCTGCACAACATCGGACTGCTCACTGCTTTGTAAAAAGGGCTGAAGGTAGCAAACAACTCTTGAACATAATGGAGCATTCAGTAGGAATAAATGGAGACCAAAGACAGAGCTAAAAGAGAGTGAACATGGACTTACATTCATCAGGTGGACACAAACATAACGCTTGATCAATGCTAATGTTGCACATATAGGGAGATAATATGTGAATGATGCATTTACAGTTTGTTTTGCTAACCCTAAAAGGCCAAATACTGAATTTAAACTGCTTTGAAACTAAAACTTTACATTTGAAAAACTTGCTGGTCAGTATCTGTTAAGGTTGTGAAAAAAACATTTCCTCACTATGAAGCCAATGAAAGCAAAAGAAAAAGAAGAACAAAGAAGTAGAATGCAATCTGAGAGAAGTGAGAATAAAAGTCAAGAGAAAGTTGAAGTAAAGGGCAATAAGTATGTGTGTGTGATTGTAATTGTGTTTGTGCATGAGCCTGTGTGTGTGTGTTAGTGGTGAGACAGCTGTGTCATGACTGCTTTCCTGGATACAAACAAACACTGAGACACATGTGTACACATACACACAAAATGTCTATCAAAGTCACTCCGGCTCATCACTTGGGGACACTTTTCTTCCTGTCCTGTCTTTGTTTTTGTCCATAAAAGTTGCCCCTTCACTCTCTTTCATTCACTCACACACAAACACAGATGCACACACACACACACTCACAGTTGCCTTCCTTCATTCTTTCCTTCCTTCAGGCTATTCATTTGTGCTCCTCATCCTGCTTCCCCCTATGTGCTGCCTCCCGTTTTTCACTTTTTGTTTCACACTTTAATTCAGCTCCACTTGGATGTTGCTGGCACAGAAATCCATCACTGCACACTCGGCTGCCAAAGCAAATATGAACTCTGTCTGTCTCTATCTCTCTCGCTCTCTCTCCATTTAAACTCTCTCACTCACTCACTTCCTTTGGCTGTGACCACACTCGCACAAACACACACTTACTAAATTCAATTCAGTTCTGTTTGAATAGTGTTGGCACGGAAACCCCACCAGCAGAACATATAAAAACAAATGCAAATGGCCTCTTTGTTTATGTCTGTACAGTGACAGCTTTTTTCTGCCTCTCCTATTCTTTTGAGGACAAGTGAACACCACACAATGGACAATCACTGGTAACACGCATGCATAGACACACACCTCGTCTTGCAGTCCAGCGTTCTGCTCAGTCATCAGCTGTATTTCAGCTTTGGCTTGGCTCAGCTGTGGTGCCTCCTGCTGTTGGGAGCGCTGCAGCTCCTGGTGCATTTCCTCCTGTCTCATCCTCCTCTCCTCCACCCTGCTCCTCTTCTCCTCCTGCAGCTCTTCCTGAAGTCCTCGTAACTCCCCTTCTCTCTCCTGCAGCTGGAGAAGAGGAAAAAAGTTTCAGATTTTTGGATGTTTACATTTTCATCTAATTGTGGCTATTCAACTGTTGACATGTTTTGCAAAAACTTATAAATGGAAAATAAATGACAGCTTTGGACTTTCTCTGCACTCACACATTCATAAATGTCATTCAACATGTTGTCTTTGTTACATCTGAAATACAAGAAGAAAAAATACTTTTCAGGTGTCTGTTTTTACACTGACTTCCCCAGATGTGTGGCAAAGGTAACAGAGCAGCAAAGATGATATGAATGTTTTTTAGACCTGTGCGTCATAAACGGGGGGACAACCTGTTTTCTGTTACTTGTCTAGAGTTGCACAGGAAGTGGGTAGGAGGGGAGGCTGCAGAGTCAGACACAGTGGGAGCTGACATGGTTGAGTTGGAATTCTCAGTTGTACTAAAGAAATTCACTAAATGTCAATTCCTGTCAGCTTAGGAGTCCTACGTCAATAGAAACTTTCTTGTGTTTTGGTTCTAATTCATCACTGTGTGATGCCATTCTGTGGGCTGATATTTTTTTTGTAGGTTTCAGGGTGGTAACAGTCTGCTCACGAAATGTGTCATTTGTTTTTTGCTGTCTCACCACCACCACTGCCTAGACTTTAAAAATCTCTCTCTGTTTTTCTTCTATCTTCATCCCATCAGTACACACAGAGCCCACAATGGCACCCACACTGTTTGCTTGCATGTGTGTGTTCATAATAGTATTGCCCATGATGCAGAAGGCACACAAGGTAAATAATTACACACACACGCACAACATAGCAGAACAAAGAATATACTGACTGGACAAGAATCACATCCAGTAACAAAGTGGGAACTCCTGGGCTGAAATTCCTTCAAGTCAGAAAGTCATAGACAAAAAAACAGGCAGGCAGACAGAGGATGAAAAGGGAAGTGAAGCAACCAAAGGAGAAGAGAGAAGAAGAAGCAAGAATATTTAATAAATTGAGTGAAACATGTTTTGTCATAATCTTTGCAACCTCCATGCAAGTAATTCTGATTTCTTCAAATACTGGCATTTTTAATCACATGACTGTTTTACATTATGATGTTATGTGTATTGGAAGTTGATAATAGTTATTCAAATAAATAAAGGGAAAGAGTAGAGGGAAGGGATGGGAAAACCAGAGAGGAGGGTGTGGAAGAAATAGAACAAAAGAGATTTACCTAAGAATAAGAATAGCAATTATGAGTTGCCAATTAAAAATGCATTTCATTTATGTGTTTTTGTATTGTACGGTTGTGTTGTGTCCAGTGTTTTTCTTGTGTATTTTTGTTATCCACAGGTGTGCACCTTCTGCTGAAGCTGTGCGTTGTCTCGCTGGTACTGCAGAAGCATCATCTGGCTCTTCTCTCTGTCGATCGTCAGCTCTAACTCTGACTCTCTGCGTAGCTCCTCTATCTGCTCCTCCATTTCCCTCAGTTGCAATGCATTTTGGGTCCTCTGCTCGTTCAGGGCAGCAGCCAGCTAAAAAATGATGAAGACAAACATTTAATCACCAGTTTAAGGGCTGGTGTGCATTTTGACACGCGATAATGGCAACTTCAGTGCTTATGCTTTGCCAACCGAAACAGAAACTTTGTCGTCTGAAATTTAAGACCATATTAAATACACTTTTTATCATCAAAACAATATAAATATAGTGCGTGATGAAAACTCCAGAAGAGGTTCAGTCTAGCCCACATCCCAAGGCCTGTCTCTAATTCAGAGTCCTAGAAGACGCCGTTAAGTGTTCATTTTTTCATGATATAAACAGGAAGGATAAAGGTCACACCAAGCTTTGTCGCCGAGTTTAACTAGAAGTGCCGAGATAGACGCAAGGAGACAGCAGTGGTGTATCAAATTGCTGGGTTCAAAACACTCACACAACCTGAGAATACGCCTAATGAAAACCATTGAAAGTTTTTGTAGCTGTCAGGGAATGTTTTTGAAAAGATTTGGCATTGTTCTCTTCCCCTTTAAAACACATTTATGCTCCTGTAAACAGATTTAATCTCAAAATACTGTGTCCTACCCACAGTGTCTAACCTCTAAAAGACATGTTTGACAAACATGTTATTGTTCCATGTTGGGTTATATATTATTGCTGGCTCGAGCTCTAAATAGAAACAATGTCTTAACTCTTTTCAGAAAATATAAGGAGGACTTTGGTTATGTTAAGCCTTGTCATAGATTTTTACTGAAATGTCATCATGCTCTTACAGTATAACACTGAACTGTTAGGGGACATAAAACACCAGCCTTGGCTCTTGTAAGAGTGAGACTAATGTTGCATGAAACATTTTTTTGTTTAGGCTCGGTTGTTTTCTTTAGATCAGACAGAGTGCAGGCCAGTGGGCTGGGATCATTGTGGCTGCGACTGTGTGTATGTGTTTATCAGTATGTGTGGGACTGTGTGTGCCATTTATGCGTGCAAGTGTAAAAAAAAAAAGAGAAATGGTAGATGTGGGTGTCAAAAAAAAAAAGGCGGACTGGCGTGTGAAAAAGTGTATATTTGGGGCCTGTGTGTGCGTGCGTGTGTGTTATGCTTGCGGTTTGAGAGACTGTATGAAAGACTAAGATTGCGTGTGTTGGCTCAAATGAGAAAACACCACTTCCCCTTTGCTGGGTGAATGTACGTGTGAGGAGCATGGCTGGGTTATGTGTGTATATCCTTTTGTGAGTTCGAGTGTGTGTGTAAGTGTGTGTGTGTATGTACACAGCTGCTGTTTGTGTTTAAAAGTGCACAAGAGTGACCATTTCCTTTCCATGCATATAAGTCCAAGTGAGGTCAGGAAGCCCATAACGAACAATAACCTGCACAGACATGTGTGGGAGCCATCCTACTGCTACAAACTACTACAAACATCAATCTTTACATATGGAGCACATCTTTTAAGATGTATGTACATTTGTCATATGGAATGTACTGCATGTGACATTTTTACTGCCTATCTGCAGTATTTTTGCATTTTTTGGGACTATAACAGAACAAGATAGAATAGAATGGAGTAGAAGAGAACAGAAAAGTCAAATATTTCTCTAGTTTTTCTTTACTAACTGTCACAAAAAATCCCTGATGATACGATTGGTTTCCTGTGATGCATTTCTTAGGGTTAAATGTGTTTTTGCAGCAGGATCAGCCAGTGGGTAAGATCAAGTACTTATCAAGTCTAACATAGTTTTTAAACTGAAGTTGAAAGACTTTTATATCTTAACTCATAGGAACTTTTTACCTAAAAAAAGAAAAATCATTTGTCATCTTCTCAGCCCCATCCAGATGGAAAGTAGGGTAAAGTT
>JAPZDV010000024.1:8967893-8980476 GCA_029814665.1 Acanthurus lineatus | reverse complement strand
GCTTAGAGGCCACAGTGAAGATTTTGGCATAAAGAAGGTAGGAAATAACATCTCAAATCAATCTGGGATCATGGCACTTCCAGAGACTTGATTACACATCACACAAGCTGGAGCCATTTTATAGGGTCTTCCAGCGCTTCTTTTACAGTTTTAAAAAATAGTCCCCAGTTTCTCCAGTTGTTTACGTGAATGCAGATACTCTGTTTTGCTGTAAAGCTCCAGAAATGTTTTGCTGTATGAAGAAACTTCACTCTACTTTCCAGCAAAGAGAGAGTAGATAATGACTGAAATGCCATTTTCATATGAACTGTTCCCTCAACAGAAGACAAACTCCAGTGATAGTTTCACTGCAGATTCCCACAGACTGTGGTGTGCATAATAGGGTACAAAGACTGAACATGCTTGTAGTCTGAAATGAAAAAAAACTACAACCACAATTTGAGTATGTGCATAATTTAAACATAATTCAAGCCTTCTTTTGTACTGGCAGACTGTAAATCTTGTGAAAATAGACATGGTTACTTGCATCTGTGAAAGTGTACAGAACTCTCTTATTTTTGTGTTTTACCAGTTTTGTGCAAAGAGTGTCATGACTAGTCATTTACAAGCACTCTGCCTTTTAATGCAAACATATGACGGTAATTTTGCTTAACTATATATAACCTGACAGCTGCAGCAATGGACCTCAACCATGAAATTTGTATCATGGCCCTGAATCTCAAAACGAGCGATAATCTAATCCTGTACAAAGGCACGGAACTGACGAGTGTACATTTAAAAAGACAACATAAGACAAGAGAGATTTGATGACATTTTTTTTTTTTTGTTTTGGTGAAAGTTAAGTTCCTCTTTGTTGTGATGTTCAACTAAACCTCAGAGACTCAGACAGGCAGACAGTGCGAGAGACACTACAACACTGTTGGGCTAATAAAAGACAGATTGGTTTTGTGTGTGTGTGTATGTGTATTTAGTTTATCTGGTGTCAAACAGACTGGTGGTCTTGGAGCCTCATAATCTTATCCACATTGTGTGTGTCAGGATCCTGCTTGTTAAACTCTGCTGAACTGTGACAATGGCTTGGATGTTGTCCTAGTGCCTATTTACTCCAACACACTGCAGAGAAATGTCTGCCAGTCATAAACTAATATACATGCACAACCGCTAGGCTTAAGAGTAATGTTTTGACCTGACTTGTTTGAGTTCATTATACATAAATAAAACATTACATCTATTGATCTTATATGATCAGTGTTCACATATGCTGGCTAATTACATTATACTGTTAAAACTTTTAGCTTATTATAATGATATCTGACTCATGTTTTTCTTTTAAGTTTTCAATCACCTCCTGCTGACACTGAGTCTGTGTCAGTGTTTATTTAATTATACTGGTATTAATTACAGTTGTGTTTCCCTGAAATGGGTCAGGCTTTGTATACCCAATACCATCAATAAAATAAATGCTTGATCAAGATCCCAGACCTTCTGATTGGCTTGTTTATCCATACCTAATCTAGTATGTTTGCAATTAACATAAGTGCAGCACCACAGTTTCCAATCAGCGGTAAGAATGTTTTTTTTTCTTTAGTATTGTTCAAAAATTACCTTTGAAGCCATTTTCTGTCTCCAGTCTTCCTCCATGTTGGTTAGGGCTCTGCCATGGGACTCTATCAATATCTCCCTGTAAACACACACACACAAAGAAAACAGAAACTATAAGAAAACTCTGAACAACACACACGAACAGTAAAGTGGTCCTTCACTCAGACATGCCATTTTGGATTGAAAGTGTAATGTCAAGACGAAATGTGCTGTACATACTAAGGCTTTCAAATAGTTATTCATTTACATGGTAATAACTACAGGGCCTGGTAGTTTCACTTTTCAAATATGCTAGAAGAGTTTAAAGGGAATATTGACCAATATTTTTGCTTCTTGCTGTTGATCCCCAGTAGTAAGTGTTTATCTACATGGAAGTAATTTAATCACATCAAGCATCAATGGTGTAATGAGAAAGTAAATGCAAGACAATGATTCCAAAAAATGTTGGGATGCTGTCACTTTGTTAAACATCATGAAAACAGGAAGCAATAATTTACAAAAGAATCACATTAGGGTGTAGCATCAGATTAAAAGCTACACCTGAGACCATGTCCAAATAGCAACTGCCAGACACAAAAACCTTATTCCCTTAATTTATCAAATCTCAATTTAAGAGGACATGTTCACAGTCACTGGCTCCTTAAGCTTCTGAAGTTTTACAGAGATCCTTGATATAAATGAAGAGATCAAAACAAGGACATACAGAGGAAAAAACCAACAACAAATCTAAAAGCAAATACAAAATCAGATACACAGACTGTACATTCTTCAAAAAATAGCATGCAGTGAAAGAGTGTAAAATGCTCTCTTTCTGCCTCTCTTCAAATATACACAAGCTTGATTGAATTAACAATTTTTACAGTGCAGCACTTTCTGCAGTTGAATAGATAAGTAAATAAGACATCACCACATCTACATCTGCCACAAGCAAAAAAAAAGCTCTGATAATATTTACACATGCTTCTTTTTGAAGATCCTTTCAGCATGTCAGGATGCATAAAGAATATGTATAACAAGTCTACTCCCTGAAGTCTCTGGGGAAGGAGAGAGGAAGAGAAAAAAGCAGCGAGATGGAGTTGAGATAGCAAGAAAAGGGTGAATCTCATGGATTTGTTGATCTTCCGTCCAAATATAATATGTCATTTCAGCAGCTGGTCCGGCTGATAAGATGTGAAGCAGCATAAGATTTAACCCAGCCAGACACACGCTGAGGAACTGACAGTTTATTACCAGTGTTTATACAGTTAGAGTTGACAGAAAAGGCACTTTGAGGGAGCTTTCAAAGCAAGAGGAGTCTGCTGTTAGACCTAACCCACCCTACCCCAAAAAAAGACATAAAATAAACTAAATGCAGAACTAGCTGCGAGCATGTATGACCTTCTCAAAGTCACTAATAGCAAAGAGGTGGTGGAATACACACACACAGAACAGCATGAGAACATTTCAAATCATAGCCTTATGTGACAGCCACTGCTTTATAGCACTTTGTGTGTGTAAGTGGACCCATCTGTATAAGAAAAGTACGTGAGCTGATGTCTGTGTGTGTGTGTGTATACAAGTGTACACACTTGACTCTGTGTATATCAGATAGCTGAGGAGATGATCTACAGTATAATAAAGAGCAGCGGCTACATTCCATCTCTTCCTAGTCGGGGCAGACACAATATTATTCACTCCACTGGCTCTGGTTAATCACATCAGCCTACTCACCACACACACACACACACGCACACACACACCGATCACGCACACAGACAAACACACACACACACACAGAAAAAAGCACAAAAATAGATGCAGACAGACAGCCATGCATGAATGCTCCCAAAGAGTTGCAAGTTTGATGCCAAGCTCTGACTCTGAAAGCTCATTTAAACGTGTCCCAGCCTTGTTAAAAGATGGCACTCTGAGAGGAGATGTGAGCCTAAAAAGACTGTTGCTGTTAAACAAGCATTTTGAAAGTATCCACTAGTTCTGCACTTTCGTCTCAGCGGCTAAAAAACCCTCTGGAAGTGAGGATTTGACAGTTTTATGAAGCCAAAGCCCTTTTTAATATGTAACAAACTGCTGATGCATACAGTGTTTGTGCGTACGTGTGTATCCGTTACGCGAGTGTGTGTGTGTGCTTGTGTGTGTGTGTTTGAGTGCTTGCGTGTTTGTGTCCCACTGTCAGATGTAATTTCAGCTCTCTGATTATCAAAAACGAAGACCCCTGCAAAGGTAATGCACCAGAAGTTTTAAAATCAACTTTAAGCCTGTATGTGTGTCTGCGTGTGTGAGCGTGTGTGCATGTGTGTGTGTGTGCGTGTGTAAGACCCCCCTTCCCCCCCTGGGGAGCGTGAGCGTGCAAATTTAGCCCTCAGAAGGAGGTCCGGGGGGATTACAGGGAGGAATGATGGGAAAATCTGGGAGCACTCTCTCATTCACTCACACGCCAGGCTGCTTTTAAGGACAGACAAGTGTGGATGTGAGCAGTGTGGTGAGTGTGGTGTGTGTGTGTGTGTGTGTGTGTGTGTGTGCAGTGTGAGCGGCTGCTACCTCATCAAAAGCAGAGAACATTTTTCCACTTTATGCTGATACAATCTCTGTGTGCACAGACACGCAGACAAAGAAGGCTGACTCGACTCCAAATGATAACCGAGTTTTTTGCAGCGAAGCTCAAGGGCAACTTTAAACAGTTTTTTTTTTTTTTTTACTGTGCAGGAATCAACAATGTGGATCACAGTTCACAGGAATCTCCGCTGACATCATCCCAAACATCCTCTATTAGATTTTCAGGGACATAACTCTCCACCTGGAAAGATGATTAAGATTTTAAAGTCAAAGAATCTTCTCACACAACTCACCCACATTGTCAAACCAGGAACAGGCTGCCTTGTAAAAATATGTCATATGAATTAAAAGTTATGGCAATTTATGACAAAAAGGACTGAGAGCCACAATAAAAGTACAGAACCAGACAAGGGTGATATAATACTTTCCACTCTGAGAAACAGTGAGAAATAATTAGAAAATATAGAAGCAGAAGAGAGAAAAAAGGATCTGTAAGAGAGTTTAAAGATGTATCCTATAGATGTCTTGTTGACATTAATCTTTTAAAGTCTTTTATCAGCCTAATTGTGTAAAGCCTAAGGCATTAAACCACTCTCTGCCAAGAGACAGACAGTAGGGACATTTTTTGGGATCATAATTTCTGTCACGAAGACATCCCTCCCCTGCTCGAAAACCACTTGAAACAAGTGCTCTCACATTTAACAGATGGATGAGGAACTGCACAGATACTCCTGACCTCTCTTGACTTTTAAATCTTTTACTCTCTCCACTTTCTGCCACTTACGCTCTTTTCTCCCCTCTCGCGCTGTCTCTCTGTTTTTAACTTTGCGTCAGTTATACTGAATCAAGGGCAAGCTGTCATGTTTGGGGTGTGTGTGTGTGTGTGTGTGAATCGTGTGCAGCCCCTGTGACCCAGGCTGTGTGCATGTGAGAGCCAGACAGTGTGTGAAGTAACCACTGCAGCCGCAGTCATGTCTCCATCCACCCCTGCCTCCCACCCTCTTTCTTAATCTCCTCTCCTCCTTCCTTCCTTCCCTTCTCTTCTTTCTCTTTATCCTTCTCTTTCTATCTCTCCTGTCATCCCTCAGTTAACTCCCTCACTCTCCTCCATCTTACAATCCCAGCACCCTTAAATCCTACCGCTTGGCTTGAGGAACTCATTGTCTCCTTGTTTTTTCACCGTCACTTCACAACTGGTTTTCATCAACATGTGTGTTGTTCGGTATAACAGGATTCATAGCTGCAGGCCCAGGTCAACCTACAGACTGCAGAGGAGATTATGCTTGTTATTGTGCATGAGTGACCCTTTCGATAGTTAGAGTAATTTGGCTTTAACTAAGCTTGTTCTGTGCTATTGTATCATCAGTATTGGGCGACATATTTTGCTCATAAATGTCCATTTAGAGTGATGAATAAATCATTTATTTGTCATTAATCATTTAGTTTTTTTCTTACTTTCATGTTTTATTAAGCTATGAATGCTCTTAATTTAAAGGACTCAAGTATTTAACGCACAGTATGCAATTTTCTCACTGAATGTCTGTATTAGAACAGAAAAACAAAAAAGTAGTTTAATGGCATCTTGAATTAGCATGAGATCATGGGATTTGTTTATTTCATTGTTCAGGGTTAAGGTCTGACTGATTCAGGCAGAAATGTTCAAGGATGAGGTAATGTAATAAAGTTTTTTCACATCAATGTTTTTTGTCACATTGGCTAACTTTCTCCCACAGTCTTTGACTGGTATTACTGACAGATGACAAAATGGCTTTTCCTTAAATAAAACTACAGATTTCTTTGAGTTTGAAACATTGATGTAATAGTTAATAGGATAATTTAAGTAAACAAACCCAAAATATATGAAAGAGATTAAGTTGTTCTTAGACATTTTAATGTGGAAATGTTTTAAAATGATCTACTTAGAAATGCTGCACAGTGTCTTGACATCTGACTATAACAAAGACATATAAATTAAACATCACATAGACATAAAAGGGGAACAAAGCTATATTTTATCCTTCCACAGCCTCTTCCTATAGAACAGCTCTGGAGGCCATGTTGACTTGGCTTATTGCTCAAATGAAACATCCTCAGCGTGGAATTCGTTTAAACTCCACAAAAGAATTTTTGTTGAAAGTTTTAATGGTATTGCATAAACAGGTCCTGAGGGTGGAAAGATGACGCTTGTCTCTGGTTAGATCACGCAACAGAGGGGTTGGCACGGGGCAATATGCAGTGACAGGGTGGCACAGAGGGTGGAGTGTGTGTGAATGAGATAACAGGGGTTACAGGAGGACAGAGATCGAATCAGATAGGAGGCTTGGGAAGGCACAGGAGAAGCGGTGATAAGGCATATAGTGTGAAGTGTCATATAAATTCCTGTATGTGCGACTGATGTATGAGCAAGGGATCAGGAGGCCCTTTCATCGGACACCGGAGGTCAGTGAGAAGTGGTCGAATCTCTTGACTTTACAACAAGGGCTAAAAAAAAAATGTGCTGGAATGTTTGTGTGTGCGTGTTTGTGTGCATGTGTGAATGCTTGCGGTCAGGACATGAAGGGAGTACAGTCAAGTCAGTAATCCAGCCTTTTCCTGTCTGAGCCTCTTTAAACATCTGACTGAGTTTTAGCTTTCAGATACTTTGAGGTTATTCTTACATTTCTGCAATTTGTTAGGACTCAACTGCCCCATAAAAGATAATCAAAACTCTCGTTATCTACAGCAAAGAGGGATTGTTTTTACTCTGTCTGAAAGGATTGTTCAAAAGGATAATTAAATCAAAGGACATTTTCATTATTAACCTGTAGCTCCTACTCTTCTTAAGAGTTTGATTTTTCTGTGGTTTCTTCCTCAGAGGATGAAAAGGACATAAAACGGTGAGTTTGACTGTTTGAGGCGATAAGTGAACCCTTGAACTCACGATCAAAACACTCATATGATACATTACATATGCAAAAATATACATTGTCATCTTTTTGGCAGGCCTTCACTGAAAACTTTTTTTTCATTGCCAGGGGCTTTGCAAGAGAACTTTGGAGTTAAAAATACTCCAGTAAAACATGTATTTCCATGACCATCTGCAGGTTTTTCTGCATGCACCTTCTAAGATTAATCTTTCATGTGTTTCAAGAGTAACAGATTTTGATAAAATGCATTATCATTTTTCAGATAATCTCTTCTTGCATAACCGATAAATGGAAATAATTGATAAGGCACAAAAGCATGACCACACACATGCCATCTTATGAAGGTTTCACTTCCTGTCATGGAGGCAGTGTTTTCTCGGTTGGGTGCACAAATCTTCATAATGTTACCAAGACAAACTGCAAATTTTATCCTTTTAGAGGGTGCCTGGTAAAACAATGCATTTCAATCTGTGTAAGTCAGTTGTCTTTGTTGGTATCCTAGAAATGTGAATCAGTTATCCTCAGTTCTGAAAGGTGAATGTGTGAGTTTTTTTTAGACCAAAACATTATTGCAGAACAAGGTTCTTTCACTGGATTTTAAAAGTGCACACACAGGATTTGCTATAGGACTCTTGTGCTAGAGAGGAGGTGAATTTTATTGTCTGGTGTCAGAGGTCAGGACAAGTCAGTGTTTTTTATAGAGCACCAAAGCACAACATAAGTTATCTCATGACACTTTTCATATAGAGATGGTCAAAACCATACTTTTTCATTTACAGAGGAGCCAACAATTTCACCACGAGCAAGCACTTAGTAACATGGGAGAGGGAAAACGTCCTTTTAACAGGAAGAAACATCAGACAGAAGCTGCACAGCAACAAAATGATAACAATAAAACCAAGATAATAATCAGAATGGGAATATCAATGAGATTTGGTTGGTGCTGTTTTTAATGTGATGAGTGTGCTTTTCACAATGAGGTCATGTATTGTAGTGCAGGAGATCTACTTCATGACAGATTCGTATGTTTATTTTTATATATTAAGAAGGTTTATGGGACAGCAGTGTAACCTATGACCTTCAGCTCATTCAACACATCTCTTTCCAAGAAGTGAGACAGAATAACTGGAGACATATGGCACTAAAAATACATGTACTGTAGTGCAGGAGAGCAGAATACATAAAAGATTTATTTATTTGTATACATAAATCATATTGGTTTATGGTGCAGCGCTTTAGCTTAAGACCTTCAGAATGGAGTCGACACACACAGGAAATACCCTCTCCAGCATTTTGCATAAGAGGGTTTTCACTCATCCTTTATGTGGGTGTGTTTTTGTTATGTCTTTTTTCTCTTTATATTTATCTCTTTGGGTCAAAATGACAATAACTTACATACAAAAAAGGTTAAAATGAGGTATTTTTTTCCATACCAATTCGATAAAATCCATCCTAGGGTGTGGAAACTGTCGCCTGTAGGTGCTAGCACTCCAGTATTTTTGATTCATATGAAAAAAGTAGGCTACAGGGTTAAGAAAAGTTTTTGAAAACTTTCAGCAAGCTAAAACAAAAGTTTCCATCTGCTCTAAAAAAAGGTAAAACATAATAGAAATAATGTGGTGATCAAAAAGGGACAACACAATCCCATCTTGGCTAGAAAACTGTTCATTTAAACCTCATTTTGACTTAGAGCTCATGATGTAGGGTAAGTGTAGCAGTACGTTACCCCAGTTCTGTGCAATTTTATCCGCAAACAGTGCAATCAGGGACATGTAGTTAAAAAAACTACATAAAGTATTTATATGCATGAATACCCATAAATACAAGGTTATTGAGCAGTGTGCTGGGCAGTGTGAGTCAGCCACACAGAGAGAGGTAACACCTTACGTAAGAGACTGGGCACAGCTCCCAACACTCTATTAGATCTTCTCACTCTGCGCTCATAGAAAGACGTAGGTCTTCTGTCTGTGCATCATCAAGAACACATACGCAGGATTTCTGCCTGTACTCACACCATGTCCTCTCAGACACAAACAGGTTGTAAATATTTTAACAATAGGACAAAACAGTCCCAACCAGAGATTTAGACACACACCAGTCAGAAAAGTGGAGTTAAGCCATGAACTGATGCTGAATCTCTATAAGCTCCAATTAGCTGGAACCTTTACTTAAAGCAGCTTTTTTTGACATTGCAGTTCAATTCCTGACAACAATGTCCGAATAAATGATGGTTTTCGGATATGCTTTGAGCAGAACTAGTCAAAACATATTTATAACAGAATCCCTTAGAAGCATGTTTGTGACTGAGTTACTGGTTTGTAAATTAAAATACTGAATAACATTTTGTTTAGGTCTCATTTGGAACAATTTTAAAGTTAGCAGAAAAAAACGTTTTCAGAACTATTTCTTTAAAACCTTTCAAAACTTGGTTACAAACCTTAAGTTTTTCTCTTTAAACAATCATGAGGACTTTGTGAGTGTCATTATTAGTTTAGCGTGACATAATCAGCAGATCTGCTTCGTGGGAACTTAAAATTTGATTTAAATCTTCAAAAGCAATGATGAGGAGAGGAGGAAGGAAATAAAAGAAAAACATCCCTGAAGTGAAATGACTTTAAACTTTCTAAATTTGGTTGAATATATTGCATCAGTGTATGATTTTATCACATATGGTGAGAAGTTGATGGGAAAAAAATTGGTTTTCGGGCCTTTTGGAGGGTACGTTTGTGTAACCAGCCAATTACCGGTGTTAATGAATCTGAATCAACTAAATAAAATATTTGTAAACAGAACAGGAGCAGATGCAAACAGAGCACCTCAGATATCACCAGCCTGACCTTTCTCTGCTCAGCTCTCTCCTTTCCTGCTGGACCTTCTCCAGAGCTTTACTCAGTCGCGTTACTTCCTCTTCAGCTGCGCAGCACTTCCTGTTCATTTGTTCCTCTCTCTGCCGCCATGACGACAGCTGCTCCTGAACGATGTTGCACCTTTGTTGGCATGACAACCACCTCTTGTGTTTCTCCTGCAACTCTTCTGTCAACCTGTTGAAGAGATGCAGAAGATTGCGAAAACACGCATACACAGTCACAGCGAGTGTGTTATATAAGAAGCATTACAGTCAGGTGGTTTACACACGAACACACCCAAACTGGGCTTAACCCTAAATTCAAACACGCATCCTACTTTGCAGACAGAAAGACAGGGATTTTCACACAGGTCAAGTATCAAATTATAATTTTGTAATGTTGTTTTGCCAGTGAACTTTGGTATGCCAAGCAGCAAAACTTATAAACACTTCTTGTTTGTTCTGTATATCAAAACACAGAGACTGAACTCATGAATGAAGATGACAGTCAGTATTTGACAGCCACACTGAAAGTGAACAGCACAGAACAGCAAAGATATAAAGATATAAACATTATACAAAACAAGTGGAGGTAAACATAGAGGACATCATTAAAAGACAAGTGGATGCAAGGGACCATAATTTACATGAACTGTCATCTATTAAAAACACTGATCCGTACAAACCGATCACGAAAGCTAGAGTGCTGACTGTACATTGCTGCCTCTAACCTTGCAAAGTTAGTTGAGTATAAATTAATGTCCTGTCCTCCTAATAAAATGTTACTCAATAAAAAACAAGCATCAATTACACTGTTAACTCTTGCATCTAAGAGCTTACAAACCTAATGATTTCTAAGGATGATGTTTGATAGAAGATTTGTTCAATGACAAATATGAGTAATCGTTTTAAATGCTTTCAAACAGACACAATATTTATTCAGAAAATATGAACTTTAGAGTACAGAATGGCGCTGACCTCACTTCCAAACAGCAGTTTATCTCAAAATTCACTTCAGTTATGTATCACCTTTCACAGACCTTCATTCTCTGCAGAAACTAAAGCTTCTTAAGCAAATAAACACAATCTTTAGCCACTTATGAGCTCAATCACGGACAGTTTGGTGAATTGTTGTCACATTACATTTTCTATGGAGGGGGCACTCCCTTCCCCCACATCCTCTCATCTCTTCTGAAATAGCATACCCCACGGTGGAGTGCTATCATATGTTGAGCTGTATAGGAGCCAGAGGGTGAGATCAGAGGTTGCTGTGTGGGAAGGGAAATAAATCGACAGTGTAATTGAACACACCAGGCTGCCAGTGGCTTAGAAAAAGAACACCAGCAGATACTATGTGAAGAAATACACATCCAACATACATCTAACGCCTGCATGGAAAGATGAGAGGCTCAGTGTGTATGTTTCTGTCTGTGGGTGTACACATGTGGGCTGGGTGTGTAAGCAAAATGTGTCTGCCTGTGTATTAGTGTGATGCACTCTAGTGGAGGTGCCACTGCGCCTTTGCATATCTACAGTATGTGCGTGCCATTGTGCACATATGACCGTGTGTGTGTGTATGTGTGTGTGTGTGTGTGTGTGCGAGAGTGAAACATGACTCCACGCCAACTAAGGAGTGCTTCCATCTGTTGCGCCAGCCTCGCACGAGACTCTCTGCTGTGTCACTGGCACTTATGGAGCCTAAGATCTCCTCAACTGATCCAAGAGCAGATCTCAGCTGACACTAATATCCCCACCTCTCTCTGGGAGGAAGGAGGTGGAGAAGAGAAATTAAGCAGAGGAAGTGGATGATTTGGAGGAGAACGAGTGGGATGAGTTGAGGGATTGTGGGAAAGTTAGAGAAGGGACAGGATGGGAAATTTATCACGAGATAAATCAAGTGCAGACAAAAAGAGAGAGGGAGGGGTCAAAATACCTGAGTAGCTTTTCTCTGTGCTCCTTCTGTTGGCACAGCTGCTCCTCTCTCTGCCTCCTCTGCTCCCTGGAGACACAAAGTGGATGCCATGGTTACTCAAATTTCACTGGTTGTAGAGTCAAAAAAAAAACTGAAAATTGAGCAATACTTTCCTGTTTCTCCCAATAAAATTTACATAAATTGTAACCATATTTCACACTCGGGCAGAGGGAAATATAATCTCCCAGAGTATGTTTTGGCAATTTCTAGTGTCATTGAAAAGTACTTGAGAAAGATACCAAATCCATACAACTGCTATTCCGTGCACTCCTACGCTTGAATCTCCATGAGAAAGAAGCCAAGTTTAACAATGAATTCTCCCTCTGGGATCAGCAAAAGTTCAGCAAAGCTTCCTGTATATCATAACTGGTTCGTCATGCAAAATACAATGGCTTGTCATTTTACAACTAAACAACTTTCCACGAGCACTTTAGATTTAGTTTTTTCATATTTGCTAAATTCAAAATAAACGAGCTCTGTGCATGTTTGTGGCTTTGTCTCTGAAATCACCTCCTCCTCCATGTGCAGCTGCTGCCTTGCTCTTGAGAAAGTAAATTGGAAATCAGTTTTAATTCTAATTCTGCGTGCCATGACAGTATGTGGTACTCCCGCCTCCTGTGCACACACACACACACACACACACACACACACACACAGACTATACACTAACCCTCCTAACCCAGTCGGCTTCTCAGCCTAATCCCC
>JAPZDV010000024.1:8818592-8962995 GCA_029814665.1 Acanthurus lineatus | reverse complement strand
GTGTGTATGCAGTGTGTGTGTGTGTGTGTGTATCTGTGTGTGTGCAAATATCCTGATAAAACAGGCTGCCCTTGAGTGTCGCTATGGCATGCTGATCAGATTGCAAGCTAGGATCAGAAGGATTCCACAGCCGCTCACTCTCCCTAAAATATGTGTGTATGTCCGTTACCAAGGCAACGCGGCTGGCGCCACAGAATTGCAACAGGTGCTGAGCACTGATATTTGATGGAGGTGAGGGTCAAAGGTTTGGCAGCTGTCATGGCAACACCTCTGGTACACAAACAAACTGGTACTTTTTGTTCTTGGATCTTGAGCAAGCATCAAAGGTTTTGCGAAACTCTGGAGCCCGTGTGATGCGTAGTGTGACTGAGAGGATTCAGAACACACACACAGACACACACAGGCACACACACAGACACATACACACACAAACACACACAGGGGCTGGAGAACAAAGTGTTTGATTAAGTGACCAATCAGCATCAACTGGACAGTGAAGAGGGTAAGCCAATCAACGTTGGATGCTTCATCTGATGCTCAGTCGACACCTTGTCCGTTCTTCTACCACGCATGACACAGAAAGAGAAATCATTGTTTTTCTTAGTTTTACTGGGACTTGGTACTAATTTTTTTCCCAACCTAAGTTCTAGAGTTAAGGGTTTAACAATAGTAGCCACCCACCGTATCCTTTAGGAGACAGAATCTTATTTTGCTATATAAAGGTCTGTTGAATCAATGCACTTTTTGTTTTTTAGCTGAGTAATTGTACAAAAGAGAAGCAACAACTTAGCAGGCTGCAAACTTTACATACTAATCTTCAAAATGACAACAAACCACAGAACTAACTGTGAAGGAAGTGAAGATGGGTGATAAAGACCATAATAGCGTGACTCTGATGCTCTCTGCTCTGGTGATGACTGTCAGTGAAGTCTAACCAGCTGGCTGAACCACCTTTTTACCACCTTTAACTCTCTCTGTGTGCTCATGTTGTTGCTGTTGTTCTGACAACGCTGTGGGTTGAGACTGCCTTCGTGATTGTATCTTCAAGGGCTCTTCATCATCTGAATTACGAGAAGCTAAGGTTTCTAAGGATGTGCAGCCCTAAAAGGCACTTAAAATAGCCGTCTGTGGACATTATTAATTACATTAGAAACATTAATTCTGCATTCCTGCAATGCAATGTTTGGATGGTCAATAGATATATAATTGGCTATATGTAACGCATATTGTTTAGTAATTTTGTTGAGTGGCAAGTAAATTTGGATAACTACTAGCCACAGTCACTAAAAAGCAAAAATGTTATTATGAAGCTCTTGATAAAGCAATTTCAATGAACTACCCATAAAAACGAGTTCAATTAAAAATTACACTGAAATTTATTTGTCAATATTGTCATTTGGAAAACATAAAATGTTACATGATAACTATTTGTCTTAATTGGTAAAAAAAAATACATAGAGTTTGGTTTAATAAATTTTACACAGAGCAGACACTTAAGCTGCTCAGAAAAATGTGAGCCCCTCTTTTCCCACAATCCTTTACCAAACACTCACACACACACACACATGCACACCCACACACGCACACTACTTCTACTACTTATCATGCTATGAAGGCCCGGACTTGAGCATACACACACACACACCTCCTCCTTGTGCACATACACCTCAACATGCAACACGGCCTTAAGGCTGATTCTCCCTGTAGCATATGTCCATATGTCTGGGTGGGTTGCGTGAGACTGCAAACATCCCCACCATCCTCCCTGTCTCAGTCCTGATCCCTGAATTCGGAGGGGCGTGCACATTCCACACACACACACACGCACACACGCAGGGTTGAATTTTTGCACACAGAGGCACGTTCAATTTGTGTGGCAGGCCAAAGGACGTAGAGTTAATTTACGGTGTTTTTTCTGATAGTAACAAAGAGATTTGGCTGAGATATTACCCCCCCATCATCTTGTACCAAAGACACATGTTTTCATTAGTTTATTTCACAGTTAGAATTTAGTAAATTAATATGTTTAAAGAGAAGAAAAAGAGAGAGAATGAAAAAAATGTATCACATGGTCTTTCCCACAACAGAAAAATAATAGCACTTTGAAACTAATAAGAATAAGGGAGAGAGAAAGAAATCTATTAAGTATTTTTCTAAAGGTCAAAAACTAAGAATTTAACAGAAAATTTATGAAAAAAAAGAGAACCAGTGAGGATTTTATGAAGGGAGAAGGAGGAAACATTAGTGGACAAATGAGTGCTTAATCTACAGTCTGTCAGGTCAAGTAGTCCTTTAATTTTGTGATTTTCAGATAAAGGCAGCATTTAACATTTACTCCCTTTGAGTGGGTGGGAACTTAGTGTTTTTCTCTATCTTTGTGTGTGTGTTTCTGAAAGTGTTTGTCTGTTTGTCTGTCTGAGTGTCTGTGTGTTCACTTTGGATGTGGTTGATTTTTCAAATGTATAAATGACATCCAAAGATAAAGCGGCATGTGTGTCAGTCAGCAGGATTGTGTAATAAGGGAAAACATTTGAAAAAAAAAGCAACTGCACAGAGAAAATCAGTGTTGGGAAATCACCTGTAGTAATAAATCTATTTAAAATTTTAGATAAAGTCTTAAGAGTATGGAGTAAAGTGGTTCACATGATATACATTAAATATTTTATAACATACGTATCAGTGGAACGGAATGAACATCACCTAAAAGCTGAACAACTTGCTTTAAGAAGCTGCATTTAGACCCCGCAGTGCTCTGAGCTAAATACTAATATCAGCATGCTAACATTCTCCAAAACAACTGTCTGTCTTCTACCATGATGTAACAGTCAGAAGGGTCAAACTTGCCACTGTCCCATGCTCACAAACCGCTTTTTTGTGCCCACAGAAGAAATACTCCCTTATGAAGACGCCTCTCCACTTGTACATACTGTTTAGTGTGCCAGCATCATATGCATGCCTCTGCTTTTATGCATAGACTAATGCAATTGCAATTTTTAGACTAATGCAATAGAACAACATTGCCATCCTTTGATGATATAATTAGTGAGGCTATAAATTATGCTTTACCTAAATGAACAAGCAATCTCACACCATTGCAGCTGTGCCACATGAGAATTCAGGGATTTGAAGGTGCATTTGTACAGTATGTGAAGAGGGTGGGTGTGGTGTTTGTCTGTGTGTTAATACTTGTGTCTGCAGGTGCAGATATTAAGTAGAAAGGAAAAGGGAAAAGAATGTCAAAGGAGCTGCAAAATATTTGAACTGACAGAGCTTCATCATCAGCATATTTTCAAAAGCCACCAGGACATTTTTTTTTCTGAAGTCCTAAACCCCTGACTAGACCTTTGTGTGAGTGTATACAAGTCAAATCCTCTGTTGTTGCAGCTTAGCATGCCTGGTATGTGGAACGTGTGCATTTCCTGGTTTGGGCGGTGCCAGTGGGGCTCCTCAGAAGGTTTTGATTGGTTGAGAAAAATTACACATAAAGCCAAGCTCTGCTGTGACCTGTTCTTTACCTGACATATTCCACATACCAAGATCCACCTGCGTCCCCATGTGCATGTGCATGTCTTCCGTGTGTATGTGTGTGTGTGTGTTTTACCACATACTGTAGACACTTACATCAGCTGCTGAGTTAGGTGCTCTTTCTCTTCTCTCATTTTCTGAAAACCCACATTGGAATGTTTCAGCTCCTCTCTCATCACTGTTCAAACACATACACACACAGACATGCACAGATTAGAGTTTACTTGACGTGATGAAGACGCAGTAAAAGCTTACAAAAGCTTGCCTGCATATGATGCCGGCTCAAAGCCAGACTTGTCACCAGAGGCTGTAACACTGCATGATTTACAGAAAAAAGAGAGACAGAGAGGAGAAAAGAAAAAAGCAGGTACATTAGGCAGAGTTTTCTATCACATTGTTACTTTACGCTTGAGCAAAGGTGGAAACCTTGCACCAAATGAAGCCATCTATAAGAGTGACAAGAATAGAAGTGGAAACAAAACAAGAGGCAGGGGAACAGAAAAGAAAGACAGAAGCTCCAGACAGAAACATGAGAGTACCTTAAACAAGAGGTAAGGAGAGAGAGTGACAAAAAACAGTGAGCTTGAATACCAAGTTTGAAAGCTGAGACATGCGGAAGCGGTTGAAAATGAGAAAGAGAGGAAGAACAGAAGGAGGGGAGTGTGGTGAGGAGAGGGGAGTACCAGGGAATTTGTGCTCAGGGGAAGCCATGAAACAGTACACCACAATCTGGCAGTCTTTGTTTTTGTGTGTCTGATACAAAGTAGCTGCTGTAGTGCTACTGTTTCCTCCCGTCAATGGCTCTCCATTTTTCCCTTAACTTTTATCATAATATCTAAACGAAGCATTAAAAAAAATTCAGAAAAACAGGAACAAAATACGTGGAAAACAAGATGCCATAAACCATTTAAAAAAACATAATGTGCCTTAAAAAATAACAGAGGAGATCAGACAATGAATTCATGGAGACATTTAATATAAGAATGCTAAGTGAGTATGTTGCCGGTTATGTATGGCAAGTTTCCTCTGCTTCACTCTGAACCTGCTGTGATCTCAAAGGTAAGGAGTGTCATTTTGTTGTGCACACTCACATTTACATAACAGGTTTTTAAGCTGGTGAATATATTTCTTAAAAAAACAGAGTTAGAAGAAATGCCTTTCTGCAATATTTAGGCCTTTTGTCAGGCCTAGCAACTTGTCAGACTGAATAGCACACAAGAAAAAAGCACTTCAGTTCAAAGTCTGAACAGTGAAGAACTCCAGACATGCCTTTTTTTCTGGAAAAGCTCTACTTAATTGTTTTTAAATTAAATATTTGCAATTTGGCTTTAACTGATAAATTTAAAAGCAATGTAGTACAGAAGCACATGCAGATGCTTTGATTGGTAGCTCATTCAGGCTTGCTACATTTTTTTTCTTTATTGCTAAAACATTTATTAACCATGATAGAAATAGGCTCATCTGCATTTGAAAAGAAAAAAGCAGGGTTTGGATTCAAAGCAGTGGCTATTTGAGACAATAACTACCAACGGCACCATCTGACCACCCAGACTGCCCCGGGATAAGAGCCATTAGCCCAGCTTGGACTTGAGACTGCTAAAAAATACAGTGCTAGTACTTTTTATTAGTATAACTGATACACTACAAAAGGAGTCAAATGTGCCATTTTTTCCTGGGTTGTACACACAGGGCTCATGCAGCTTTTTAAAAGTTAGATTGAAGAACTTTGATAATATGTTTGGATCATGCCAGGACAAAACAAAAAAATGGCAATGGCATAATGTCATTTCTAATATTAAGAACTGTTGGTTCACATGAGAGATTGTAAAGAAAAATACTAGTTTATGTTGACAATATTCCTGACCTTGAAAGAAAAAAAGGTTAAAATTAAACATTCATTAACTTTCAGAGACTGTATGCATTTTATTTCTGTGGCCTTGCAATAGAATTTGCATGAGAATCTGCAATAGATAAGTGTTAAAATTGTTTTTTTTCAGTATTACCATTAATGTTAACCATTAGTATAATGCACTAAGCCCACCCTTGCTGTTTGACAAAGCAACAAAAGCGGGAAAAATAGCCACCAGACAAAGGCTCTGTGTGGGTGTCTGACTAGTTGCTTGCATTGCCGACAGGCAGGCAGACAGGCAGTGTGAGTAGTTAAGTGTGTCAAAGTATTATACGTTTGTGTGTGTGTGCGTGCATGTTTGTGTCTACTGTATATTGAGCGAGTTGTCTGTGAGGGTCCTTCAGAGCGGTGCAGCGGGGCACAGTGGCTGCAGCTCTGAAGAGCTCTCAAACTGATCCAGCCATGTCAGCCTGACATTCTCCTCCTCCTAGTCTTTGTTTTCCCCGCTCTCTCTCTCATTGTTTTTCCCTTTTCATTCTTCTCTACACTTTCTCTCCCCTCTTGGTCTTTCTTAATCTATTTTTTCTTTCTTTCTGTGGCTTGATTTTCCTTATCCTCTCTGCATTGCTTCTTTCTCTCTCTCTCTCTCTCTCTCACTCAGCAGGAAGAGGGGTGTGTAGGAGGTTCTCCTCAAAGCGGCAATACACTGATAATTGCTTTCTGGTCACTGTGACATGACAAGGTCCACCAGGGTAAAGCAACACACACACACACACACTAACAAACTTAATCACACAGACACCCACAATTTTACACAACACACAAGAAAGTATGTACAAAGAACCACTTGTAGATGACAGAGAAGCAGCACAAAAACACACACAGAAACACCTACAAGTACACACACCGTAACACACAGAAATAATTGCATGGATATTTGGTGTTGCAGAAAGACCCCACAATGAAAGCAAACCTGCCTGTCTGACTTCTCTATAGTGTTTTTATTATGTGTAACAGTGTTTATACACGTTGCAACAACTTCCTGCCAGCTTGCCACCCTGGCGCTGTAACAGTTTTACAGTACTGTGACTGTGCAGGTTGTGTGTGGTGCTCCCAAAGTATTGACTGTGTTGAGGAAATCACAGTAACAAGTTTACCAGTGTGGTCCTCCCCTTTGACATGTCGACTGGCCCCCATAAACATTCTTTGTAGTCTTGGATAGCCAGCCCTTTCTTCATGGTGTTATGTCAGTACAGGAGAAAAGTTCGGCTGCACCAATTATTATTCTGCTAAAAACACTCCAACTCATTTGCATTTCTTGAAATCACAATCGTACCAGGCAGTGCTAAATACCAGAATGCAGTAATGAGGATTATGAAAAACTATAACCCCACGTGTTCTTTTTCTATGTTTATAGGTAGTCGGCATGATTTTAAAGTTGTATATATCCACCTATTGTGACAAAATCTGTAGATGCTGCCCTTGTCAAATCAATGAAAAGCAATCTGGTTTCATATTACTAGCTCTATTTATAGCTGATAACAGTAAATAACTGATAATATAAATTTAACATTATCAGCTAATGACAATTTATTAACACGAAATGTGAAGTTATGTTAACATAAGATATATTTTGCAATCCACAGAAAGTGGTTTGACACAAACATAAGTCCACATGGACATAATGCTGGGATATACTTAGTATAATGCAACCTATATGGAGCTCAGTGTATGTTACAATAATTTACAACACCAGGGTCCTTTAGACTACAGATACCATTACAGCTATGAATTAACACACACACACAGCTGCACACTGGAATTGTTACGAGAGTCCACATAACTATAATATAACATTCTTAAGTCACCGTGTACCACAAACATCTTTGGGTGTGCGCCCAGTTTGTTTAGCATCATAAAAGCAATACCTCTAAACCACAGCACCATGGAAAAAAGTTATGAAAGCGCTGGATTGCAGAGACCTGTAAGAGGGTACATGCTTCAACCTAAAGATCATTTTCACTTGAATGAAATACTGTGAAATTTACAACTGTGCTCCAGGAAACTAAGTGCCACGTGTACAAAGAAAAGTGTCTTTAATAGGAGATGGCTCAGTAAAAGTGACTTATTTTTGCCCTACTTTAGATGCTATACCATTCTGATGGATGTTTGTATGTCATGAAATTAGTTTATTTCTATTGCAGTCCATGGATCTTCCGAAATACATACATTTCCTATCTAAACATTTATATAATGGCTCTCTTGAAATAATCTTCCTACAGAGCAAACAGAGAGACAGCAAGACACAGACAGAGACAAGCAGCGCTGGAGACAGTGCTGAACGGGTGTGTGATGTTAAAGAAATCTCTTTGCTGAGGTGTGTTAGAAAATATTTGATCTTTCTATATCACTGTTGTCTCTATCAACACACATGCACACAGAGCTGCTTCCAGGGAAACAGATATCATATACATAGTCTAAGGATGGCCCAGGGTGTTGGCAGATGGCTTCGGTTCAGGAATCGGTCACACACACACACACACGAGTACACACGCACACATACACAAATTCATACACCCTTAGTCACACTCGTGGCCTTTCACCTTAATTGCACTGTTAAATCTCAATCCTCTTTTCAAAACATTCAATGAAAACTTGCAGCCTCTTAGAACTCTGTCCATCACCTTCAAATCAAATCATGTTGTAAGAGTCAGCTGCTGACATCCGTACAAAATGAACAGAGATTAATTATGTTTCTTTAATGTCTTCCTCTGCTCTCAGTGCTCGTCTTTGTCTTGCTCTCTGTAAAATTCCACACCCCTTGAGGTTGTTTTCTCGTCTCCTCCCTCTTTTTCTCCACCTAACCATAAACCGCATTCATCTGTTCGCATTAGGCAACCTCCTTATGTTTCTCGCTGCCTTTTTTTCCCTCTGCTTCTTCTTTCTTCTGATGTTTGATGCCAACCACAGAGGGCTGACAGACAGGTAGCACTGTTTAATTGCCAGCTAACGCCCATATCAGTTTTGAGTCATGTGCAGGTGAATGGATAAGGTGTGTGTTTTGTAGAGGTCTACAGCTCAGTCCCACACTGCCCAAGGCCTTTCACACATCTAGGCTTCTTTTCTCGGACCTAAGACAGGCTCTGGCTGTAAAAACTTGTTTTTACTGTCCTCTTATTAGATTACAGAAACAAAATCATCACAATAGATACATGGAGTGCTAAGACAAGTAGTAAATGGAGAGATATCAGGAGCTATTTGGATAATCGACTAATTTTTCATCTTTCAAGGAAAAATGCCCTTCATTCCCTAAAACTAGTGTTTCATGTGGGAGACTTTGCTGCATTTCTTTGTCTTATGTGAGAGGAAATTGAATTTTATTCATTATTAGATTAGTTTGTCAGACAAAACAAGCATGATTACACCACCACAGGCCTTTGTGGATTCCTTTGCTTGTTTTTTTGAAAATTCCCTGTAATTTTCTAGAGCATAAAATAATCTAGAATTAAAAAATAATGAAATAATGTCAATTAAAGCTCTGGGTTAATGCAATGATTAATACATGAATTTGTGCTTTCTTCAGTTTTACAAATATCTGTGTGCATCAACATCCTGTGCTTTGTCATGTGCAGCTTATCCTGCACCAAAAGAGTCATCTGTCCCATTCGTCCTGCATTGCGTCATGTGGGTCATATTTATTGCAGTCATGTACAGTTTTTGCATTTGTGACCTGTAAACACACAGGACTAAAGTGCAGCTAAATGAGCATCTGAAATTTAAAATGCTAACTTCGAGGAAATTACATCACAACAAAAGATAAGAAATCTATTTGATTTTAGTCACTGAAATGATCTAATACACATATGCTAACCACATGAGGCTGACTTGTTTTTGTTTTCGTGATTAGATTGGATTAAGTTTATGTGAAAGGTGATTAAAAGAAAGGAAATATGGGAAATCTGTAAGACTTTGTCAGTAACATTGTTTGGTTTAGGTTAAATCACATAAATGAAGACTGGTGTATTGAAAGAGTTTGTTTTTTTTCATAAAATCATTATTTTTTACTTAGGCAGTAAAATAGTAAGGTTTTTATAATATTAACATCATCAAGTCTACCACCAAAGCTGCTCTGTGTTACGAACAGTTGCTTTCTGGGAGATGAAACACAACTTAGTATGAAGCAAAACACAGAATGCACCAACGTAAACTATGATATCACCGCTTAGTTGTGGATGTGAATGTGTAATTTGTTTAGGAGAACATGTAGCACTCTGAGACCAAATCTACCGTTCACATGTGTATTTATACGCTTGTGTTTGTGTGTGCATTCCTGGGTGTGTATTTTAGTGCATCGTTGGTTTGTGCAGCAGCTGCCTCGCATGCTCACATCACTGAACAAACACACACTCACACGGCATCAATACAAACAGCAGACAACTTTCTTTTTCTTCCTGTTCCTCTGTCAAATTCTCTTGTCCCTCCCGCACAGCACACACACACACACACACATACACACGCAAACACACGCAAACACACGCACACACACGCACACACACAAACACTTGGCAGCTGTTTGGAACGTGCAGTAGAGAAAAAAAAAGACCCACCCATGAGGTGAGCCGGAGGTTAGCTCTCCCTCGGGTATTTACTGTAAACGATGAACAAACACACTCATGCACGCACATACACACACGCACAACCTGCAGTCCTGTTCCTCTTGTTCGCAGCCACTTTAAAGTTTATGGTAAGAGTTTTATCAGTTTACAGCGTTTACACACATATATAGCCCTGAATACAACCAAACACACACACAATCTTTATGGCTAAATTGTCTTTAAAGGTTAGAAAAGCATGTGTAGAGACTGTAAACACACTGCGCACACACATTATAGTCAACCATTGTGGGTGCTGCCCTCAGAGCTAAAAGAGTTCACGATACAGTTAAACAGTTATTTATTCTAGCTGGATGATCATTTCCTCAACTCTCATTGGCTCTTTTTCCAAACACTGCTCTTTCATGTCCGGCTCTGTTGTATTACAATAAAAATAAATTACAATCACACATGTGACTCTCTGTTTTTCTCTCACTCTATCTGTTTATACTTCTTTAAAATGTGAAGCTTAGACTGATGTGTGTATATGAGTGTGTTGACTTGAATGCGTCTGTTACCTGAGAACACCTGTGTGCTGTGCTGCAGTATCTGAGATCTGAAGGCTTGCCAGGCCCCCATCAGCTGGCTGAGGAAACCCCGTACATCTGTGAGCTCACTGCTGGAGGAGCGAAGCACTGACAGAGTCTCTCCCAGGGCCTTCTGCTGCCGCGCACACACATCTCTGAAACACAACAACCACACACACACACACAAACTCACAGATTATAAACTGGCACTTAATATTTTCTCTCAATAAACGACAGTATTTCACCACTATGGCTCAAATATCTAAACATCTTACGAGAGCTGTCACATGCAGACTGAGACAGTGCTGTTAATAGCTACCTAGGCAGCTGTTAACAAGTGCTGTTAAAGTGACAAGAGTGTGAATGGGGCAACACTGGCCATTAAAGGTGTGGCTCGGAAAGATTGTAGATGGAATCCCAAACTGGCAGAGAAATTCTCTCTCCCTCCTTGACAAATACTTCGACAATGACTCTTAATCCCCATTTGCTCCAGTTGAGTCTCTCAGTGTGTGAGAGAGCAGAGGTCTGCGGTTACTGCTCCCTGGGCTGAATGTTTATAACTGTGGGCTCTTGAAGTGGAGCATACTGTACGTTCTGCGACACCATTCCCTGGATAGATCAAGGTTTTTTAAAAATGCAGATGCTCCCTCCCTGCGAAGAGTTCTGGCCAGCTGGTAATAAATACTGTATATATCAATGTCAGAGCTTACAAAATCACACTCTAGCCATGTATTTCAGCCTGAAAATAACTAATCCCTATATTAATTCCATGGGATGTTTATATGCCAGACAGACAAACACAGAAGTATGTAAACAACATATAAGATCTATAAACAGATTCCTAGGAGTCGGATCAGTTTTGAGTGGATAATGCTAATCTTCATTTAGAAATTGCGTTGATGTCTTAAGTGGCTAGGCCACAGGTTCAGGCTGTGTCAAGGTTCTGGGAAAAATAATTGTAAACTGCCAGTAAATTTAGTACTATATATATATACAAGATGCAAACAGTATGTACTAAATTTATAATGCTGAGTGAGTTGAAATGTCAGACACTCAGTCACAGAACCAGAGGACAGACATCAAGTGTCTACAATGGCACAGAATAGTCTCCAGCGGCCCCGACACAGTTGGATCATGTGTACATTGTCTCCACCAGCTAAGAGGGGCTAATACCATGTAAATCACTACATTCCAAGTTGAATCCAGCTAGTGATCTAAGTGTCACCACCCCCCTGCTTCTTATTTGGCTATGGGTGATCTAATATTAAGCAAATAACAGAGCTTATATCTAAAAGATCAAGTTGATTTCTTCAAAAATTTTGAATCCGAAAATTACTCGGCCAAATTGACTTTAAATTAATTGATTTGTCAAGATATGAAATTTAATCTAAGCTATTTAGTTTAAAATCATTTGAATTTTTAAGAAAAAAAACATACTGATATCAAATATTTCTTTGTCTCTTCTTTTTCTTTAAAAGTGTGCTACCTTAGATTTTTGAAAAAGAAGAGAAGAGTCAAACAGAACGACATTTCACATCCAGGTTAAACAGATTACACTCTGCTATGAGTTTAAGCTTTTATATAAAGTGAGCAAGAGAAGCTTTCATGCCTGCCTGATGTAGTTTCACAACTCCCTCTGTTACACTTGGAATTTTGTCTTTTCTGGTGTAAAAATCTAAATCCACTCTTACAAATTTGTGACCTGCAGACCAAACAGCTTCTGACTGATAATGAACTCTGTTACTTTCTTATTTATTGAATTCCAAGAGAAAATAATGATCAGTTTTTCAATTTTACCTCCCACAAACTAAAAGGTTAGTGAAAGAAAATAAAAAAAGGGTAGAAAGAGGGAAACTGACAACTGATGTAACCACAATGTCCTTAAAAAAGGGCACAGCCATGTTTTACAGCACTCTCCCTTTCCCTCCCTCTCCTCCGTCTCGCTCACTCTCCAAGAACTATGTTCAAACGAAAAAGCACTTTGAGCAACATGAAAGATCACTAGCTCAGCTCACACACATACGTGCACACACACGCATAAAGTCACAAACCCATGCAAAGCGCGGACGTGGAAAACCCGAGTGCTGGAATAGAACACTCTGTTATTCCAAGAACACTTTTGAAGGGACATGTGGGTGAGAGCACACTGAACAGTTTCCTTTTTTTTTTTTTTTTTCACACATATGTGGGTGCACACAGACACGTGGAAACACTGCAGGCATGTGGACACATGCAGTTACACAACAACATACACACACACACACCTGCTTAAACACACACACGTATATACGCAAAGTCGAACATCATGAACATGGCTGGGTCTCGCGTGCAAAGTGATGTGACAGTTTTTGAGAGCTCAGCGGGGTTTGAGTGGTTGTTGTTTTTCTTATTCTGGGTTTGTGGCTTAAGGTGATCAAAAATGAACGGAGTCTCAGACAAGACAGGATGAGAGGGGAGACTTCCAGCTTCTCCGTTGTGCCCCAGAGTGTGTGTCTGCGTGCTGAGTGGAGGAGAGCACGGGCACTGCTTGTCACGAGAGCCTATTTTATAATGTCAGATGACATAAATCATAAGGCTGACAGCACCAAATGGAGGAACAGATATGAGCCAGATCTGTCACCGGTGATAAGGCTAAAATAGTGAAAAAACAGAGAGAGAGAGAGAAAGAGAGAGAGAGAGGGAGAGAGGGAGAGAGACTGCATGCCTTTGCATACCCAATGGTTTACTCATTAAGCAGCTTTCAATGTCAGCAGACTGATTGAAAAGCACATCTTTTCCCTGACGTCTCATCTCCTCACTCCCACTCTCCTCCACCTCTCCCCTCTGCTCCTCTGCTGTCACAAACTGCTCTCATGCTTTGCAGGCTATCTTTATTTTCAGGGGAGATCCAGTGGGTCAGTTGAATTAACTTTCTCTCCTGTGTTTTTTCCATTCTCTCCATTATTGTTTTCCCTCTATCATCTCACACAGTTGTTTCCCATCTGCCCTGGCCTTCCTGCCGTGCATTTGGCCAAGAAACTGAGAGCCAATCATGGTGATGCAAACCCCTGCTCTGTTTTTTTTTTCCATCTTTTGTTTTTGTGTGTTTCATCTCCATCCTGCTTTAGATTTACTAAACCCTCATCATGTTTCTCTACTCAAAATCTCGTGTTTCATTTTTTTTTGTCTCTCTGGTTATTTCCTTACCTGAGTGTTTCACCTTGCTGCTTCTCTTTTCCAAATAACTGCTCTGCCTCCTCTCTCATCGAATCTGCTACTGCTAGCCTGTGAAAGGGAGAAGAAGAAGAGGGAAGTAGAATGAGGGTAAAAAGTCATGAGCAATATTCACTCATTAGAGAACCTAAGCCTCCTATAATGCAAGTATACTCCCATGGGGTAAAATGAGCTTATAGATGATGCAACTTTAATAATCGAGGGGAGAGGGTGAAATGAAATGAGATGAAAAATTGAAATGTTCCTCAGAGGTAATTGATATAAAGAGATGGGCTTCCCTCTTAGGCTTATTTTATCTCGTCTCGGATAATTTAATTCATAATAAATTGAAATTTGAATATGAGCAGAGTAAGCAAAGTAGAAAGGCAAATATTTAATAGGATTGAAGTGCAAAGTGGAGATAATTTGCATTGGAAAAGAAGAATGTAACCGAATTACTTTCAAAGATCTTAAGAGTAGCTTAGAGGAACAGGCATGATAATGGACTAAGATGCATATTCATACATGATGCAGTAGGAAGCAATTGTAGCAGCCTCAACTTAAACTCAGTACACTTACACTTATCAGAGTGTTATTTAGAGTGTATCCCATAATTCAGCAAGGTCTGCTACACCACCCTGGTTCAGTTGTTGGAGGTAAAGCATCCATATGCTAGTTTTATGACAACATCAATTTACAAACACAAAGAAATAAAAGTTTATTGCAGGATACTCATAAATACGGCATGTGTGGGTTTGGGACGGACCCTAACTTTCTGCAGTGCTTTTCAGCCTGATTGATTCCAGACAAGAGAAATTCAATCTGACAGACAGATTCCAGCAAAGAGCAATCAAACAAAGACATAAACAGTGAGATTCTGTGACTTGGACACTTGGAAATCAGAGACGAAACATCATGTTCTTTCCTAAAACCCTTGTTCTTTCCTAACAGCCAGACAGAGAGAGTAAAAAAACATAATGAGCAGCAAGTATCAAAATAAGCAGACTAGACAAATACAGACTAAAACCAGACAGGTAACAATCACATCCAAAAAAGTTTGATCAAGAGGTGTAATTTGATTGAGATTCAGGGATCCTGCCAGGGTTTTTTTTCCTGCTTTTTGGCAGCACTTTAGAAACAAATGTGAGACAAGCCAATTTGAAAATGTAGGAAAAGATGTTTTCATGAAATTGATGCTAGTGATTCCTCTTTGATGTACAGGAGCTCCTCTCTGTGGTGAACACGACAGCCATCTTTTAATTCTCTATGAAAGAGACTGTCCTGAATGGTTCCAAGTATAGTGAGAATTGGAATTATGGCAGCTTTTCCAGCCTTTTCATATTTATTTGGTGTTGTAGGCCAAGTTACTTTACATCCGAAATATCAGATGCAACATTAACTGCCACATAGAAAGCAATCAAAGCTACATAAATGGCCTGAAATCTGATATAACTGTTTACTGTGTAGTGGGAGGTGTTTGTTTTTTTCTTATTTCACTTTCAGCATGGTGGCTGAGTTACAAACATCTTTAATCTTAAAGCTGAACGGTTTTGCTAAAATACATTACTAAAAACATATGAGGTGAAAAATATGCAATGCAGTAACATATTCTTGATTTATATTCAATAAAAACTACCTAGTTAAACACTTTCTCTGTCATCTTGGCATAAGCAGTATTTCTTCTCTAGGATAGTAGGCATGACCAACCTTCTCCTTTAAATCATCACATAAAAAAGTGTTCATTCTGGGAAAAGTAGTACATTTTTAATAAGAAAACACACATGAGCAGTCTCAACTATTGATCTTAGCCTGAAGGACCATTTCAATAACCAATAATATTAGATTCATCTTTTTATCACCTGACTGAAAGTTTACTTTCTGGTTATGTGATGACATCTGAGCCAGCTTTGTCTGCTGACTAAAGACACGACTTGTGTGTTTTTAATATTTTGTTGGTTGCATTTATATTTGTGGACTACAAAGACATGCAAAGAAGCAGTTTACATATGTATGTGCTGGCAATACCTTCAACACAGTGCAAGTTCTCCTTTTCTTCCTCTATTATATATTCATGCTGCTACATTGGCCTGAATTGAGGAACATTTTTACTTGTAAGGAAAGGTTAAAAAAAAAGATGCAGTATGTTTTCTCTTTACCTGTAATGAATTGCATGCACTGTAGGGAGGAAGAGAGCAGTGTGGGTTGTGAATGGGTTATTTGTAGTAATCCTGTGGATGTGTATTTCTGTTTGTGTGTGTTTAGCCGTGAGAGAGACAGAGCGACTTAGACTTTTCCGTGAGCATTAGTCTGTCTGTTTGTATGTTTGCCACTTTCTGACCAAGTCTGGGTGAGCCTGTGATCCTTTGTGTGTTTTTGTGTCTGTGTATATGTGTGTGTGTGTGTGTATTCCTGTGTGTGTGTGTGTGTGTATGTCTGTAAAATGTGTGTATTTGTGCGTGCATCCCTTTGCTTTTCGAGTGATGGCAGCCCAGACTCCCACTGTTCCCCCATCTGTCCCCACCAGTCCCAGAGCGAGATCAGAAAGAACACTGCCTCGAGAGGGATGTGTGTGTTTGCGTGAATGCGTGTGTGTGTGTGTGTGCTCTGTGTGCGTGAGCTTGAGCTCCTGTTCCCAGGGCAGTGGCTGTCAGTGGAATAACTAGGTAGCACAGTGCCAGTGAGTGCGTGCCAGATTAGAGTACCCCCTACCAGCAGCCCAAATCAACTGCCTCATCGGGACATGTCATACACACTCATACACACACAAACACACACAGGACACCTCACAGACACACAAACAGTCATGCACACACAGCAACAACACTGCTCTGCCAGCCTAAGTGTTATCGTGACCTACCAAGTCATATCTTTTTTATTGTTTTTGGAGTGAATATGTGTCAAAGAGTTTACCAGTTTCTCTCTCCATCATATTTTTAGATTTTTGGCTGAAGGTCAAAATCACTTGGCCTTGTAAACTTAACTTCCTTTACAAAGTGTTCTTTTTCTTTATATCTGATTATCTAAGTTTCTGCACTGGGTTGAACTCCAGCATAATAATAATAGCATTAAGGCCCTTCTTTGCTCTACTGATTATAAGTATTTGTTATGCTTCACTGCTTGCATTGTTTGACTATTTAAATATCAATACAACACTGTGACAAACAACATTGCAGTTTTGGCTGTTGTTATATTTTCTATAGGAATGACCCCAATAGGTGCAGTTTTTACTGGGAATCACTTGTAATGCCCTCAAAAAAAAAAGCACAATAAATTTATTGTAATTCCTTGTTCAGCCACAAGAGACCATCTTTCAACAGTTATCCCCCACTGGAGCTGCAAAACTGGTATTTACTTTAAAATGACAATCAAGCATTTACCTACCCGGCCTTTTGACATGTGTCAGGATTAATTTGATATAGAACTATTTAGTTATAACTTAGCAATGCATGCCAAAGTAAATGTGGCCACATACTGATGTGTGTGCGTTCATTTGAGCGCATGTGTGTGTGTGCATGTGTGTTTGTGTTGGCATTTCCTGTCATCATTAGAAGTGACATAAAAGCTTCCCCATATCAAAGCGTCATCTGTTCACCCAGTGTGTCAGCGCATGTGTGAGAGTTAAAAGACTGTTTTGATCAACACCACAGCAAGAAATTCAAAGCCAAAAGTCATTTTTCTTTGACCAAATAGAAGCACAGAACACAATAAACCAAAATACAAAGACAGATACAATAACACAAACTACCTCATATACAGTTTATGTATAGATTTCACATCTCCTTAACATTAAAAAGGTAAAAACACATTTTCAGTCTTCAGCAGTTAAATCAGATGAATCAGGTCTCATCAAATAATCATTGGACTTTACTAAAAAAATCTTCTATGTGTCTGTGTGTGAGTGTGTGTGAAAGAGATATAGTGAGAAACACATGCCTGTATTTGTCTGTCTTTAACTTTAGGATTTTATCAACAACCAATGTGATCACCAGAACGGCACACATGCAAAGATACACACAAGTGCAAAATACAAGCACAAACAATGATATCATATCAGCACTAACCAAGGTACCTCAAAGGAAATGGAAATACATTTGTCCTCCAGCTTGTCAGTTTGGATTCAAATTCAGCAAAGCAACGTGTCTCTCTGTGTTTCATTTGTGTGCGTAGGTTGCTATGCTACTGCTCCAACCTGTTGTTGATTACCAAATAAACTCTGTCATATTTTGTGCATGTGTGTGTGTGTGTGTGTGTGTTCCTAAAACACACTCACACACATTAATATTGTTGTTTTGTTTGGCTTGTTGTCATGAGCCCCACAGAGGTCCTCTTAACCAGGGAGAGTCCTCCTCCAAAAACACACACACAAACACATCAGTGTGCCTTTCTGTGCATTTGTGTGTGAGTGTGAATCTGTGCTAATACCTCACATGCTGGCTCTGACTCTGTGTAAAGTTAGCTTGATATTACCTAATGCATATACGAGTACACACACACACACACACATATGTATACACATATATATATATACAGAGAGAGACTATAGTGATTTATGTATTGTTTCTGTGGTTGCTAGTGGAAACCAGGAACTGAAATAAAACCACATGAGTACAGAACTAATTTGCCATCATTTGTCTCTGCACTCCTGCTCTCACACCTGCAAGTCGACTTATTAATGTTACAATCCAGCCTCAGGTGTATGTGTGGGCGTGTGTGTGTGCATGATTGTGTGTTTGTGTGTGCTGTCATACATCTTTATGATTCATTCTTCAGAACTGCCAAATCTAATTTTTGTTACTGTGCACAAGAGTGATAATCCTGCCCATTGCAGGCGTGTACAAGTGTATGCAGGGACATGCACACATACACACACGCACACACACACAGGTACAGATGCACAGAGGCACACACCCAGCCACACTGTTTGGATCGAGACTAAGACCAGCCGAAGGGAAGCAGCAGAGCGTATTAAATTCCCAGACACGTCTCTCAACGCCATAAGCATGCGCACAAGTTTCATGATATGTTTCAACCTGTCTTCAGTTAGATGAGCTCTGTGTGTCCATACACGTTTATCAGTTTCTTCAAGCAAGGGGTAGGTTTAACCCCTTGGTAAGTTTTGATTGGCGTGTAAACAGCATATAGAAGAAGTTTAGTCAAGGGCCGTGTTTGTGAAGGCTCAAGCTGTGATAACAAGAAATAATCCTTTGTTAAGTGCAGGGTTAGGGTTTTATATATAATTAGATCTAACTTTTTAAGTTTTTTGCATAACAAAACTTTGTAGTCTCCTTTTGTTGGCTGAAAAGGCAAAAACAGGTTTAAGTAGCAGGATAGTTAATGTTCACAGCATGAAGCTACATCTTGAAATTAAGGTATTATGCTGAAATAGCAGATATAATGGAACAAGAGCAGCATATTATGAGTGTAACAGCGGCTTCACTTCTGCATTTATTGAAAATAAAAGCACATTTGTACTATGAGATGTGTGTGAGATGGCAGACCTGTTAAGCTAAGAAGCCTGAAATGTTAAACTGTTCAGTTCCTGTTAATTTACCTCGATGTAATCAGCTAAATTAGTTGCCACTCTGTTGGTCTGGTTGAATCGCAAAAAAAGCTCTCAGTAATAGATGCATGTTAAAGAATGATGAGTCTTTTCACACATAAACTATCTATGGCCGAGTTAAGACACCTGCCTCAAAGTCCACCCAAACTTAATTTGGCCAAGAGTCTCATATGATCAGATCGACTGCAGATAAAAATGCATTAAGTAAATCTTTATCTGTTTCAAAGAAATTTTACAACATTTGCTTTATGTGAGATGGAAGACAAAAAAAAAAATTCTCACAACGGTAAGCTAAAGACGTCGAATGTTATTGACACTGTTAATGAGTGTAATTCACACCCTGTATGATAAGAAATCTGTTGATGTGTGGGCTGATAATGGTGTACATTTAACAGAAACAGTGCATTATTATCTTTACAGTTAACTGTTGTCATCTTGATTTAAGTCATCTCTGTTTATTTGCCTTTCAGAAACTTGGCACACATTTTTTTATTTTGAGGAGAGAAGTTTCAAATCAAAACCACAAGAATCATAGCTTGAATTGTATTTATAAATCAGAAGCTGGCATATAAAGTAATGCTTATATTACATATGTCTGTGTCTCTGTTTTCACTTCTCAGTCCCTCTTACCCTTTCCTTGTGCAGATCTCAGTATCTCAGCTCATCTGTGTTTGAACTTGTCGAGCAGGTGACATTAAAAAATCAGGTTTGATTGCACTCTGCACATTACTAACCTTTTCAGTTTGCTTTTCTCTGTCATACACCTGTCATCCACACACTCTCAAATACTCGTGTCACGAGCACACGCGTTGCCTGACAGGTGACATTTTAATCAGGTTGAGTTTTACAGTGAGTGTGTTGTTATCAAGCTACCAGCCAGCCTCTCCCACTACATACAGACACACCACAACCACCTCTCTTATCCTGTCAGTCAAACAAAGGATCAAACGGCCAATGACAAGAAGAGGAAAACCTGTGTGTGTAAGTGTGGGTTTGGTTGAAGTTCTTTGAGCAGGTGTAGTCAGTATCAGGATCTCTAATCAAAACTGTGCACATACATTAAAGGCTGTAATCTTTGTTTGAGAACCCTGCTGGCTAGAAATATTCGCATAAATTCTTGTATGAAAATCAATTGTTCTTTTATGGTAAATGAATCATTTTCCAACAAAAGCTGTAGGTCTCACATGGTGTTTTTTCACAAAATTAGCTCTAGTACTTGAATAAGTTCCATTCAGGATTCTTGGTGCTAGCAAGCAAGCTCGTCTGTGTTTTCACCAGTTTTATGCAAAACTTTTGAAATCCAGAATACATCATTAACAGAGGGCATAGTAACCTGTGGAATTTGACATGTTCACTTTGGTTCCCAAGGAAAATGTGCTTTGGAATCCAACTTTTCGAGTTCTGAATCAACATATTTTTGGTCAAAATGCTTTGAACATTTCAAAATCAGGTGTGGGTGTTGGCGGAAAAGGCCTATCTAGGTGGGAGGGGAGGGCCATCAATCAAAAACACATCTCACATAACAGCATGCTCATACGTCATACTCCTGCTGTGCAGCCAGCCATTCAGAACATCCTAATTAACTCCCACTTGCATGCTATCTTTTTTCTTTTCCCTCTTGCTCTCTTGCTTTTTTTATCCTTTTATTACCACCTGTGTGAATGACAGCATACAACTGCACTCTAGTACTAGCATACAGCTTGTGGGGGTGTTAAAGGATCATTAGAGGAGAAAGATAAGGGAGTTGAAACCAAATTAGTTTGTAAACAGGTGAAGGTGGAAGACTGGTTCATAAAACAATATTTTACTCAAATGAAAAGAGAAAAAAATAAAATATTTAAAAGCAAATTAAGATTGAAATACATAAAGAGAGTGAAAAAAAATCCACTGCTGTCGGGCCATGCTGGCCTCTCACACATCACCGTGCCACACATCATTATCTCTGACTAAACTTTGACCTCCTGACCCATGCTTGGCCCCACGGCTGGCTAGCACAACCGTGTTTGTTTGAGTGTGTGTTTGCGTGTGTGCCTCACTCAATGAAGAGGCGGTGTATGAGAGAGATAATCAGCTTACATTAGTGGATTGGCTCACCAGTCTACCATAAACACAACAACATAAGGACAACCTGAAACCCACCAAGCCACATGAGCACACTGGCTGTGGCCTACACATCCACACACACAGAGTCTTTAAAAATGCATGCCAAATATTCACTATAAGCCAATCCATTATGGATGTTGAAGCCTATATTAAGCATTTCTGTACAGTCCTTTCTGTGTTATATATTGCCCAACATATACAAAGATAATTACAGGTTTACAGTAATTTACAGCTCATGTTAAGTGTCTTCTATTTACAAAGCAGTACAAAGTGAAAGAGGTAGTGATACTTTTTGCTTATTTTTGGTATCACTTTTTGCTTATTTTTGGTATCTTTCAGGGCAAAACAGAGTACAGATTTAAAAAAAGGCAGAGGGTACAAATAATATAATGTACTATATGTAAAATGCATTGTAACACAGTCTTGATGTCAGCCTGTCTACAGTTCTGGCTGTTTCTCCAGGCCTATATATTAAAAACCTCAGCTTAATCAGATGTCTGTAAAAGATCTGACTGAAATAGCAGTAAATGTCAGCTTCATAATCAATGAAAAGGCCAGAGCTGTATCATTTATTCTATATATGTACATGCGGCATGACTCTGTTGCATTCTAGTCTATCAAGCCTACTGGCAGTTTAGAAAAGAGTATTTTGTTCTGTTCTGTGACTATTTACAGTGTTCAGCTCTTACAGTATTAATAGCAATTCATGCAGCCATGCTGACAGATCAGCTATTGCAAAGAAAAATGCCACAACAAAGAGTGTTCATGTTATTTATATATACACAGTTGACATGGCCTAATGTGCTAACATCAGCCTGTTAACTAAAGATAAACTTTTAATCAGTTGAGGAGCAGGTGTAAATATGTCATCTTCTATTGTTATTATCCTATATGTATGTTCAAGTATGTTCAGGGGTGAACATTGTTTTGACAAAGACTGAAACTCTTCAAGGTTACAGTCACTTTGTATGAGGCTGTAAGGATCATGAGAACAAACAGCCCAGTGGAGTGCATTTTATTCATTTTTAGGTCCAGTATTTGGAGTGTTACAACAAGCTAAAAAAGGCTTTCTTGCTATGTTATGAAAGGAACAGGGTTATTGTCTGTGCACTTAACACCTCCACCTCCACACATCCTGATACTAAAATACAGTCTGCCCCCTCATGTATCATTCTTGGACACTGATACAGAGCGAAACACAGCAATAGGGTCTAATTTTGCTTCATTTTTTTTTTAACTAAATAGAAGCAAAAGAGTCTGATAAAATGAAAAGGATGTTTGTCAAGCACAAACACAAACACAATAAATCCTCCCATATTAAGTCAGGCCCTGCTAACAGTATGAGTTTGTTTGTTGTTGAGCAAAATCAATTTCAGCCAGTGAACAAACCTAATAAATATTGTAAAACTGTCTTGTTTAACGGAAATTGAATTGAAACCCTTTACCAAGCCTCATATATCTACAATGTGTTTCTGTTTTTTTTTTCTAGGCACTGGCTGATCAAGGCGTTTAAGACACTGGAATATATAATTAAACTGAAAGGTTTATGTCAGAGTCGCACTTACCAGATAGTGGGATACATGTCTGATTTGTCTGAGAGTGTGTTTGTGTGTTTTTGTGTTAACAGCATGACTCACAGGATAATTGCCCACATGAAGCCTGGAATTAGAGATCATTTCACACCAGGGACGGGAAGCACAGACAAACACATACAAACCTCACCTCTCCTCCAGCTGTTGGAAGTATTTTCTCAGCTCGTCTAAATTTTTATTGGCCTTTTGAAGTGCGTCACTCAGAACTTTCTCCCTCTCCTCCGCCCCCCCTCCAGATCTTCCCTTTGTTTCTTAAGTCTCTCCGCCTCCAGGTCTTCCAGCTCTCTTCTTAGTTGCTTCTCTTTTTCTTCGCTGATTTTCAGACATTCCTCTTTCATCTCTCTCCTCTTCCTCTCGTTTTTCTGTTCAAATTCCTCTCTCAGAGCTCTCTCCATTTCTTTTTTCATCTGCTCTAGCTCTTCTCTTGTGCTTTTCTCTTTCTCCTCTGCCTGTCTCTGCACCTTCAGAAAAAGTGCCCTCTCCCACTCCAGCCTGCCCAGCTCCAGTGCCTCCTTCTGGGCCTTCTCCCTCTGGGCGGTCTCTCTCTGTTCCTGGAGATCAGCCTCCACCTGTGCCAGTCGGGCGTGGAGCTGATGAAATTCATGGAGTATGAGGTAGCTTACACCGCAGTAGAAACACACTGTTTCACTGCGCTCCATCTGTGGAGAAAACAGTTTACACAGTTTATTGAAAATGATAATTATAAAAACACTGATCTAGGAATAAAAAGAAATAAAGCTATTGACAAAATATAAGTTGTCCTCAAACAGCTGGCTTACTCCTTTTTCAAAGTAACTTCACATAGCAGCATCTGTGTCTTTTAAGAGCAACTGTGGTATTTAAAAGTCTAGATAAAATGAATTTAACACCCAAATAGTTTTCAGGACTGTGTTGGTGTGGTTTTATTGGATTTGACTAACACTGGTCTTGCGACATACATAAAAAAAACCTCACTGATTCAAGATTTTTTTTTTTTGTGCACATAGCGTGTTTTTAATTGTTTCTAATAAGGAGAGAGTGTATGTGTCAACATGCAGCCAACTACAGAGAAAACTATGTACTCTGTGTTTCGTTCAGACATTCAGAGGTTTGTGTGCAGCTGCCTGATGCTTCTGGTTAAAAATCTCAGAAGGCGCTGGTTGCCACTGTCGCTCCTTTTGAAGCAACCATTATGTATCAGATGGAGTTGTATTTGTCAGATGGGTAACCAAGAGATAGGAGGTGAGGCTCGTTCTGGCCATGTGTGCCTATTTGAAGCCTAATGACATTTTAGACAGAATCATGACGGAGGCGGAAAAAGTCGATTTGTAGGAGCAGACCGATCAGTCACCGAATGTTGCTAGTGAGTGTGTTTCCATTATTATTCTAACAGTTGTAAGCTTGTTGTTAGTTGTTCTCTTTATTTAATAAAACAAAACTGATGAACAAGCAGTTGCCCTGCCAGCATTCTCTGCTGTGTGGACACTGGTGCTTATTCATAATGTTGCAAATTTCACTTAGTAAGTTGAAATATGTGACATCAGCTCTTTCCAGTTTATACTCACCCACTTTAAACCCTGTATTCATTTCTTTTTTATAAAAGATAAAAAAAATGGTTTCTAGGACCTTCAAAAGAATGGCTAACTGAAATAAAACAGAAAACACCACATTTGGTGAAGCCTGTCCAGTGCTCTCTTTTTTAATGCAGTGGAGATTAACAATTTGACACGATTAGATAGCTGATTTATGACGTTTATACAGACTTTGTCTCACAAAAGATTTCACTGATACTTAAAGGACAGTTAAATCACTATATTAATATCTTTCTATTTCACTCAGTGCCCATACTTTTGGTATTAGTTGGATAAATATGAGTATGTGTAATATGTCTGGAAAAAATGTCATCATCTTAGTGTATGATTCATGCCTGATGATTCAAACCTTTACTACACTCTGTTACACATTTTGACAATGCTGGATATGCCCACTCTGATAATCTTTGCACACTATCTCATCATCTTTCTCCAACACTTAACAGAGTGTGGCTGTTTAGGAATTCATCATGGCAGTTCGTGAACTAAATTTCTTGCTTGTGAATGTACAGTGAGTACCTCTGGTGCTAAATATTATTTCAATTAAAATCCAAATACTGTGTCATAACAGCTTTTCTTTGAAGACTGAAATTGAGGATGAGTCTAAAAATAGCATTCAGTTTTGTTAAGTTTGGGTTTATTGTATGGAAATATATCAAAGCTGTCTAAAAAAACTATTAGACTGACAACTACAGGCCCCACTATCCATCAAAATCTGTCGCAACCACTGGTGTTAAAAAACATCTTCTTATCTGTCAGCAGTTCAAAGCAGAGGAACACTGATACTCTAATCCCTCCTTCAGATATTGTTTTTACTGCTGTCTGTTAGAAAAAGCATCTCCCAAAATTATCCTTCTTTCTCTGCGTGTGTCAATGTATGCTCTCCAAGCTGCTGTCACTTCTTTCAAGCTTACAGGGGGAAAAGATCATATCCACTGAGCTTTCATCTTCATTATGATATGTGGCAGAGAGGCAACGGAAATTTTGATGACATGCTGACAGCTCCCATGTCAGAACGCTCCAAATAGACTGCTACATGATGTAAACAAGGTGAAAGAAAGTTGCAAACAAAGTTGACATGCTTGGGGAGACAGATGAGAACAGATCATTTAACTAATGCTGTCAAGGTCAAATGATTGTGCACTTGAATGTCCACTGTGATGTGCACGTTTTTGCTTCCAATTGTATCAGATCTATTGATTTTAATTCTGCTATGACCTTTCACCAGTACCACATTTAGACCAGAGTTATCATTTTTAATGAGCATATCTTTCAAATAGATATGCATGTGGATATAAGACACAACCCCTCCCATTTCCCCAAGGCCCACAGCACCATGGATTGCCAGTAGCTGTGGTTTCTATTTAAAAGAGTTTGATTGGATTCATTTTGTTTCAGTCATCATTTTGCGAGGATTAAAAAGATGAGCCGAAAGTAGAGGAGAGAGGAAGATTACACTGAGGTCAAATCTATGGGCTTTACTGCACGGGGACAATTTAAATAGTTTTAGATACTGTATATGTTAATGAGCTTTCTATTCAAATAAAAAGCTACTCAAAATTGAATGCAAATTGGGTGTACTTTCATCAGCTGGCTCCAACAAATAAGCTTCTACACATGCAACACATGTAAATGAAAATGTGAATACTTTGTGACATTGAAATTAACATAATTTACATTAAGAAAATAATGGTAGTTAAGGACTGAAATAAGATGACTTTCAAGTAGTAAGACATTGTCCTGTCCTGTGGATGATCCACAACATGTGCTAAGAGCTTAAACTAAGAAAGACAGCCAAGGCAAAGGACAGAGATCAAAAGAGTGGCAGTCACAGCTTGAAAGTCTCTTCCTGAAAGACACTAAAAATGGTTTCATTGAATGCTTGAACTTCCTTGCCGTCCCTTTCTCTTTCCCTCTGCCTCTCTTGTTTCCTTTGTCTTTTCGGTAAGAGAAAAGTCAAAGAGAATGACAGGGTGGTAGACGAGAAAGACAGGCAAAACACAAAGCAACACTTGAAAGTGCTTTTGACGTGACAAATGATTGACAGGTGACGTATTTAAGAAGATAGCGCTCCTTGCTCTCTCTCTCTTCAAGTCTCTTCATCAAACTTTCTCTCTCCTTTCCCGTCTATCACAGTGTCTTTTTGCTCTGTGTTAGCATCTTGTCTGTGCATGTCAGGTCAAGGTGCAGATTATGTCTGCCTCATGTCTTTGGGACAGCGGCAGTCTGTCTTTTAGCAGCCATGATAGTCAGAATGACAGACAGAAGAAACCTTCAAGAGCACTGCACTCACATTATATGCTTAGGTACAAGAGTAGAGCACATAAAACAAAACACTACAGTCATGTGTTCAAAATGTTCGCAGTCATTCCTTAGCATGTACATATTTACATACTAGCTCAAAATATAAGATTTGTTAAAAAACTAAAGTACTACTCTACTGACTATTTGACTAGAGATAGATTAAAGTTCAGCAATCACCAACATGATAATGATTAACTCTAAAGGACATTTGGATGCATGTGGCAAAAATAATCACAGTCTATTCAATAGCTGTCATGATATTTCACACAAAACCTCAAGCCATGTCTGTGCAGAATTATGTGTATATTTGCATGATAGACCGAAAATGCACTGTGATGGTCTCACTGTAAGGTGCTGTAATCCTTTATGTTGGACATTTACCATAAAGAAGGTCTATAAACAGACAAGAGAAAACCATGAAACAGAAAGGAAGAGTGTTAAGTGTGGGAGGAAAAAAACTGCAGAGCACGACAATGCATTACATTATGTTGCTACAGAATGCACTCTGGAGAATATGGCCCATAATCTGTTTGCAGTGTGAGAGTGAGTGTGTCTGTGTGTGAGAGAGAGAGAGACAGAGGGAGTGACAGATACAGAGAGACAGAGAGAGTAAGTGCGTGCAAGTGTGAGCAATATTTGGGACTGGGGCTCAGGGGGGTTTTAGTGTTTACTGTGCAGATGTCCTCATGATTCCTGCAGGCATACATACAGCCAAAACAACTACGTGTGTGTGTGTGCGTGTGTGACTGTGTTTGTGAGAGTGGATTGTATTTTTTCCAAAAATGCTTATGTATGCAAATTTGTGTGTGTGTGTGCGTGCACGTGCCTGTGTGTTATGGTGACAGGGGTGGGGCAGTCATGAAGACCAACTTCAAGGGGGCAATACACAAATTCAAAGAGACCCGAGGGCTGAATCGTGCCTTAGATATCGTTTGACACACACACACACACACACACACACACACACACACACACACACACACATACACACAGCTTTCTCACACTCAGACAATTCAGCATAAACACAGTCAAAAGGACATTTTGCACACACAGGGGCAGATAAAAGGCACAGACAAAAACACCCAAAGACGCACAGACTAACAAACATGAATACAAGCACAAACATGTACGTGGGTACAAACAAAAGTCTCAGACAAAGACAGACATACAAAGGCAAATTTACTCACATAAGCATCTTCAGACAGACAGGAAACTCACATAGTGGCTCACTCCTAACACACACCCATACACACACACACACACCCTGAGGGCAGAATGTCTGTGCCACCAGTGGGTTGTGTGCTCCCGTGCTGAGTTCAAGCCCGCGGGGACCCCTTGCCCTGGGCACTGACACGTTCACTTAGCACTCAAACCACAAAACTTACCCCTCCACATACCCACACACACACACACAGGACTACTACTACACACAGTCACACTGGGTTGCGTAAAAAAACTGAGGAGAACTTGACAGTTTGAATGAAACAAGGATGTGACAGTAAAAGAGAGAGAGAATGAGGGAGGAGAGAAAAAAAATGACTTGATGTCATTTAAATATTTAATGTCAGCAGCCAATAGATGCTTCTCTTCTACACACCAAACCTCTTTGTCCTCTAGTACACACAACATTTCTATGGGTCGCCTTGTCTCTTATCTCTCTCACATTCTGTCACTTGATTGACTCTAATAGCGTGCTTGACTGTTCCTCAAAGCATTTTAAAACGTTACATCTCAAGATTTAGACATCTATTACACAGAAACCGCATTGATTTAATTCATCTGGTAATAATTATTCTATTATATATAGAGATAATAAATATCTATTACGAGAACTTATTATAAAGTCAACATTCTGTATGTAATCTAAAACATGCATGACGCCTCGGGGTACATCAGTGATGTATTAGCTGTGTGTGTGTCTCAGTTTCAGTCTTCATCAATAACCACAGAGTGCCTACACTGAATCTTCCACATCTTCCTGTAACTGAGACTCCAGTATGTGTCCTCACCTAACAGGTACCAAGACTGCTGTGTGTGTGTGTGTGTGTGCGTGTGTCTGTGTTTTGTGACTTGGACCCCTCTCCTCAATGTTATCACCGCAGTGCCTCGTTGCCCCATCAATTAAACATGGGACTATTACCTCTTGCCTGATGTGAAACATTTAGAAGGAGTGGAGTGGTGCAGGTGGGGGCGACAAGGTGGGGGTATTCTGTGGGTGGTTGGTGTCTTGCCAGGATAAGAAACATAATTAATTTACATGATGCCTTTTTAACTCTGTGACTGTCTGCGCTCATTGTCTTATAGTAAGAGTGCAGACAGACACCTGTGCAAGAAAAGACACATGAAGAAATCAAAATTTTTCAAATATGACAATGTTTTTTTCTGCTTCATTAACCCCACCTCATCTCTCCAGTTCTTCTTCATTTTTCCTAAAATTTACATTTCCTCCTTGTATCCTTTTCCTTCCTCCTTTTTCTTCCAAAACAACTGTCTTTTCCCTCCCTCCTCTCCTAGTCTTCCTGCTCCTCCCCTCATCCACCTCCGCCTCCTCAGCTACAGCTGCCATGACCCATCTTGCTCATCAAAATACCAGAATAGGGTCACTGTCACGAACACAGACCTTCCGTGTTACACACACATACACACAAACACTTACACGCACTTACACAGTACACCCTTCATGTCTAAACACACACTCAAACACGCATTCCATGACTAAAAATTGACCAAACATGCAGCTGTTTACACGCAAGCAAGCACTATGCACACAAATTGTGGCATAAAAGATAAAGTACCATATTTGTCTCTTAATTGTATTTATCAGATAAGTTAACGGTCAAGGTTTTTGCTGAAGGACAGACAGCATGCAGGCTACACAAGCAGGCAGACACAGAGAATTATAAACAACAGGCCTCAACAGATCTACACAAACAGACAGACTAAACAATTTATTTTCTCTAATCCTCAGTTGTTGAAAAAAACACAGAATACCCTTGTGTAATTTTGGAAAGTAGGGAGGCTAGAAAAACTAAAATCCACATTCACAAACACAGTCACAGAAATACTGTTAAGAGGCACAATTCAGCGCCCAGTGAAATCTGTTTAGCGATGTTATGAGGGGGTATGAGGCACTTAGGCAATTTTTTGGGTGCCAGGAGGATTAGAGGCATTAGGATTAGGTTTAATCAAGTGATATGATGATGGGCGGAGGATTTAGAGAGGAAAAAACAATGGCAGCAGTGCAGCCCTGTATCATACCTGGACCTTTCTAAACTCTTTCTCTCTCAAACATTCTCTCTCTCTCTTTTTATCAATCGAACAAATGCTTTTTCCTATTTATCTGCTTAGCTGGTACTTCATCCCTCTTCTCTCCGAAATCACAGACACGATAGATCACGCAAGCATTTAAGATGGGATTTAGTAGTTAAGGGTCTAATCCATGTTTTTTTTCCTCCTAATTTTCCTAAATTATTTTCCTTTCAGGACTGTGACTGTGCGTGAGACTCTGTGGGGGCTATGTGTATGTGCTCCACTGAAAACATAGTCCAGCTGTGTGCTCTTGTCTTTGCGTGTCAAAACAAGAATGTTTTGGTGAGCTTTTGTCACTTTGTTAGCCTGTGCGAGCCCTTTCCCTGTTTTTTCTTTTCTTTTTTTCCATGTCCGCGGTGTGTGTGTGTGTTAATATGCCTGGGCACATGTGCGCACACAGTTGCAAATTTAGAGTGTGTGCTTGCATTCGTGTGTGGGTGTGTGTGTGTGTGATCTAGACGCCGCTTCGTGACTGTGGCTTTGTTGATTTTTGCGACGTTAAAGACCCCCTGTGGTGCTCAGTGTAGCGAGAGCCAACACTGAGATTCCACTCATCTGGACCTCATGGCACACCACACATCACATGACAAGTGTGTGTGTGTTTATGAGCAAGTGCATGAGCGTAGGTTTGGGCATGTACGTGAATATTTGTGTATATGTGTATGCTCCTTGACCACAGCACAGTGTGCATGTATATGTGAATTGAAACATTTATTTGTCTGTTTATCAGGGTGTGTTTATGTGAGTGTGTGTGTGTATCTGGGTGTGTGTGGAAGAGGGAAAAGGGAGGGGTGGTAGCAGTCACAAGGGATAGGGGGGAAGTGCAAGAGGGAGGGCAGAGGCGTGCGAGCAGCAGAGAGGAGAGAAGGGAGGGGGCAGACAGATCAGGGGCATACTGTACTGTGGGATGGATGAATCAATGTGTGTGAGATGGCCATTGTCTGGGCTCTCTGTGTGTCTTATTCTGCCGAAAGCACAGAGGAATCCACAGTGAACAACTTCAACACATAAACAGATATGCAAAAGTAGAAGGCAGAGTTCAAAATATTTAGACAGAGTTACAGGAAAATCTGGACCAAGTCAGCAGAGCAGACAAAGTGTAGGAAGGAGGGGTTACTGAACCATGGGGTAGTAAAAAAAAAATTTAGGAGCATGATCAAGTGCGGGCTTGGTGGGGAATTAATCTGGTCGCATGTCTATTGGCTGACTGGCTGTCTTCTCATTAGCGCATCTTCTCCCGCTTTGCATTACTTTTCCCATCTGCACGGCCACCTACCTCACTCACTCCTTTGCGTGGAAAAAGGGAAAGGGCAGTGGGAGGGAAAGAATCACCTATGGCTGCCTCGACCGGCACTTGGCCACGCATCACATCACATCCAAACACAGGGCGAGGCACAGCACGGCATGGTACAGCTCGGCAAGGCAAGGCACGGCAAGGCACGGCACACACAACAACAAACAACTAGCCTAAGGAGTAGGCAGCAGGCAAAGGGTTGCCTCTGTCCATTTTGTTCTTTGTGTCTGTTTGTGTGTATATGTGTATGTGTGTGTGTGTGTGTGTGTGTGTGTGTGTGCGCGCGCGTGTGTGTGTGTGTGGATGTTGGTCATATGGGAGTCCATCACACGGTTAACTTGTCTTGACACATTTACTTAATTTTAGCTATGTGCTTCTGCAGAACTGACTGGTGACTGCGCCCACTGCAGTTTGGTAGCTTTTTACACTTAATAGCACAGGCACGGAAAATGAGGCCTACCTTAACCAGCAAGAGCAATACAAAGAAAATTGCAATATTAGCTATATGGACATACAATAAACTTGATGAATTACATGTGAATGTGTAGGAAAATGTGCTGTCAGGTCAAGAGATTGCAGTATTTCACTTCTGTCCTAACAGACTATTTAAACAGCACCTTTACTGCACGAAATATGCATTAGACTGAATATGACAGCTTTTATTTTATTTTTCTGCAAATAAAAAACCTTGGTTATGATCTGGAGGTGGTACCACAAGCAATTGAAACTTAGCCTAGTTTTAACATGGTGGATACAAAGTGGAGGTTTATGCAAAAAAGAAATTGATATGGGTTAGACAAACATAAAATTGAAATTAAAAAATAAATACATAGATATATGTATAAATAAATTAAAAAAAGTTCTAACATGGAGACTTGGAGATAAACTACTATCAGCTGGCTAGCATGGGACCAGTTAAAATCAAAGAGTAAGGAAACATATCTATATCTACATCTAAACATATAATAATGTTTCCAAAATTTAAATTAAATGTCAAAAACAACACAACATACCTTAAATTACATAACATTATACAGATAACTTTAAACTGAACGACCAATTAGCATCAGTAAATTTAGTATAATCTGATTTCATACTTTCAGTGTCAAAAGATTCTAGTTTAGGTTTAATATACCATTTGACCTCCCAAAACTGTTATTATTGGCATGCTAACAGTCCGTGATGCTAAACCGACTTCCTGTTTATGTTGTTCAATGCTTTTAAGTCAAGAGAGCTACTGATGCTCCCTTGAAATTGATGTTCGAGGTCACTTCTGGATGCATATAATGTAATAGTGGCTCTTCAAAGCTGAAATAGGATATAAAAGCTTGTTTGACTCTTCAGGGCTGGAAATTTGAACTGTCCAAAGCTCTGTGACTGATTGTTTTGCAACGTTTTAACATAGATGCTTGCTCAGTAGACTAAAATACACAATATACTAGACCAACAAAGCAAGAGAAACACTGTATTATAATTTAATGACCTGCTCCCTTTCTCAAGGCTTGGGTTTGAAACACAGACTGAGTGCAGACAGGAGAGGTGAGGGGAGGACAGCAGGGCAGTCAGTGAAAAAAAGCAGCCAGTGAGAGAAGGGGGAGTATAGTCTGTTACATTAATCAGAGTTAGCAGACAACACATGTGCTTCCGTTAGCCCCACTAGACCATGCATCACAACACACAGCTCGGCACGACATGGCACGGCACGGTAAGCCAAGAGAGGCCAAAAGAGGTAACATTGGCTGAAATGGGTGTGTGTATCTGCTTGCCTTGTCTATCTGGGTGTGTTCTACTTGCCATTGTTAGTCCACTTTGTCAATGAACCCCATACCTTCCTGAAAATGTATCTTTCTTTTGTCTTCTTTCTTTGCAGTTTAAACCAATGGAATGACATTCTGTTTGACTGGAAGACAGTCAGTGGAGCAAAGCAAAATGCAACCTCATTTAACCTCCTTGTGCAAGAGAAAACAAGTGCTGTCGCCTGCAGTGCGAATTTAACTCCGTGCTGCATCTGAGGACATATTATGTAAAGAAACTGCAGTCACTTATAAATTAGTAAAACAAAGATCATCTAAATTAGCCTAAATGTTCGATTAACTGCAGCTTTACATCATTAAAGGCGATGCAGAATGTTGAAGTTCAGTTAAATGTTGCAAGAAAATGCTATAATTTTGCACTGTTAAGTACGTATCTACTTTCTCTCAACTTACCTAGAATTCTGCAACATTTGTTGTGGTTTCCTTGATTTTAAACAGCACCTACAGAAACATGCCAGGACTAGCTGCATTCAGCTTTGTGCATGTGTAGCTGGTCATTTATTAATGTAATATCTTTTCTATGACACTCAGAAAAGATATTACATTATAAAATGACAGGAAGAATGGCAATAGAGTGAGATTTCACAGTCTTCAGAAAGTGATGCCTGTGGCTCTTACTGAGCACAAAACATTTTTCTGAATATCAAGGATAATGGTCTATTGATGCAACTATCGGTGAGAAAATTCTTCTGCTTTTAATAGTGAATTTCTATCTGTCTGTATGACTGTTGAAGGATCAGTGCAAAATGTTGGGTCTTCAAAAATAACCTCTTATCATTGACACAATTGTAATCCATGGTTGGATGAAAATAACTGAATTTTTTTATATTCAGGGATAGACTTGTCTGAACATTTGAGATTTTTTTCCATAAAAAAAAAAACTTTGGCACAGTGGCTGGCACAGCAACTGCTTCACAATAGCAACTGTGACCTTGAAATGACCCATGGATTATCATGCAATATTGTCCCTTTGAATTTCCAGGCTCCAGACGACACCCGTGACAATATTGCACAATAATCCCTCCGCTGTCTCTCAGTCATTACTACAGATCAGCATTCACCTGATGAAACGTCCCCCCTCTCTCTCACCCACTCTCTTAATCTCCCTCCCCCTCAAGATTTAAGAAAACAGGCTGAAAAAGGGCAGGAAGGGTGAGGAAGAAGATGAAGAGGTAGGAGGAAGGGAGTGAGTCTGACAAACACTGATTAGAGTGAACAGACAACACATGTGCTACCATTATCCAGCAACTTCCCGAGGTCTTATTGAGGGAAAGGATCAAGACAAAATAAGGAGGAGCTTGTCTGGTTTTATCCATTATTCAAGTAAGCGAGAACTGGGAGAAAGAAAGCGAGACAGACAGAGAAAGTAGAGAAAAGGAGAGATGTGTAGCCCGGTGTAGCTCACTGGGACATGTGGCTTGTCTCTTTCCTCTTTACCCCTAGAAGACTTTGCCGTGCTCACATTAAAAATGGATGGATGAAGGGAAGGAGGAGAGCAAGAGCAGTTGAGAGCCCTCGGTTAGACAGTCAATAGTCAGGGGCATCGAAATGTGCCACGGATGCTAGTCAGGACTTCAGTTTACATCTTTTCATTGATGCGGATCAACAGAGAAGGATGATGTCTCTAGACACAGCAGTTATCACGATAGTGTAAGACTGTAGAAGAAGAAAAAGAGAAAGCTCTTCAGCAAACAAGTCTGACATGTCTGGAGATGAGAGTGTTGCAGTCTTGTAACTTCAGCTGCCGATGCTCCTGTGAAGTGTTCAAGAGAACACAGTGTACTACAGTAGGTCTCATGAAGACACCTCAGATTTCCATACTTTGATGTTCCACTCAAGTGAGTAGAGAATAAATTTGGTTCAAGTTCAACTATATTTTTGAATCCCCATATTATTTATATGCAGCTTAAAGCATTTGGCAGGATGATAAAACTGAATGAGTTGAGAAGATATAAGGCAATTCAGTACAGGTATACAAACACACACACACACACATCATAGGGCAGCAAATCCGTTATATTTTTTTCTTTTTTTCATCTTTACGCTGAAACAAACATAACCATAGAAAATATAATCGAGCTGACATACTCCAAAACAGCCACAGACAACAAAACATGTTCACGCCTGTTAGTCTGCAAATGCACCCTTGAAGATGTTAGCATATGATTACAGTTTTCACTGTAATACTAGCAAGGATTTCTCTTGACATTAACAGTGCATTGCCTGGCCCCGTTTAAGCTTATCTTAATCATCATAAATATATGCCTTTTTCCAGCTTTAACCAGTTTTTCCACCATACTCACCACATTAGGTTTGGCTCAAACATTACGAAAGTCAGAGTGAAACAAATGCATGTTCTTATGTCTTTGTAAAAAGGATAACACAGAGAGGCTCGGAAAGCAAAAAGGACTCACTGATCTAACACCTTGTGAACAACAGCATTTTGGAAACTGAAGTAAAAAAAAAACTTTGGATCTGTACAGAATTTTGATTCTGAGGTTATATGGTTTGACAGAAAGCTGTAAAGGATTTTGACAGTGAACTCCAATGTGATGTCATGTCATGAGGACAAGTGAGGCCGAGCTCCTTTTGTACCTGTCCTATCAACACACAGAGGGCAGTGTGGTCACAGCATGGACTGCCGGATCTGTGCGCCTACATGTGAAACTGTGGGTGTTAAATTTATCACAAAAGTTGGATGTGTGTGTCTGCCTCTAGGGCTGGAAAAGGTAAAAAAATTTACTGGCCTAAAAGCAAAACTCCACAACAGGTGTTCAGGTGCACATGGAGCCCACATCCCCTAACACAGCTGAAGCTTAACCAAAACGACATTTTAATAGCTTATAACAAGAAAGTGTTTCAGCTGCATCTTTTGTTGTGTGTCTCATGTGCCTATAAAGCCTGCAAACACAGCACATGGACTTTCATTTGCACCTACCTGCTACCCATATTTTTTTTTACCTTTCAGCTCTATTTTCTGCAGTTTTTATGTAACTACAGTGATTAAGTGTTGAGCTGTGAGTGCTGCCAAAAAGTGAGTGACTTGAATTTAATGCTGTGTGCCTCAGATGGAGGACTAGAGCTGCTGCTGCTGTTCTGCAAACATACTGCTTTCATTATGTAATGTCAACTCTAAAATCAAGTCTTAAAAGTGAAGAGCAGCAAAAATGTTCTTTCATCACATTACTTAAATGTCTTTCCTCTCAAGGTCTAAACTCATAAAAAGAGAAACACACACACACACACACACACACACACACAATGTTCAAACCACAAAGACAGCAGTGAGCCAAGGAGCTAAATCTGCCAGTGCTGGACCATGGTGACACATCCATAGTCTCTGCTCTGTCAGCTGTTCAAGTAGAGCTACGTATACAGCACTGTGCCACATATAGAAATATGGAGAGAGTGAGACAGAGGGAAAAGTACCATGGTGCTTGGGCGGTGCAGGGCAGCCTCAGGTTAAAAGACACTCTAATGTGAATGTACTGACAAAATTCAGCATCTCCTCAATTATGAATGAAACAAGAGTCAGGTAGTAAATGCATGTCATGACGTGCAGCATGTGTGTGTGCGTGTATGGATGGAGAGGGGAGGTAAACACAGCCTTTTTTTAAGTATCAGTGTTTAGGAAACAAAAAGTTAAATGGAAGGGGGGAGAAAGCTGGATGTGTCTGTATCCATACACGTGTACCTCTCTGTGTGTGCGTGTGTCTGTGTGTCTGTCTGCGTATGACATTAAGTGTTTTCATTTTAGTTTCTCTGGTCTTATTCAACTTATTTGTTCTCTCCCTCTTAGGAACAAAACAGAAAATCTCTCATACATCTCATCATCTCTCTTGCTCGCACAGGGGGATGCTCACATTTCTCTTTTTCCCTCCCTTGCTCTGCACTTGCTCTCTAATTATCTCTGAAGTGAACGTCTTGTCCTTTTACACAGTGTTTCTGAGCTCTTCAAACACCACAACATTTGAGAAACTGACAGAGAGTATTGTCCCTCTTGTCTCTGTCCTTTTTTTTGCCCTGCTTTTCTTCCTTCTTCTCTCCATCTTCCCTCTCTCTTGGAGGTGAACGTCTTGTCCTGTTACACAGTGTGTTTGAGCTCCTCTCAGACTGTGACACTTGAGAAGTGAATGGGTAGTATCAGCACCTCCTGGAGAACAAGAGGTGCTTGGCTGCTGCGTAAAAAGGCTGCGGTGTACCCTGCTCTTTGCTGCACTGAAAACAACTAATCTGTCAGCCACGTTTGGTCTAGAGCACTGGGCCAGGAAACAGAGAGCACATCTTATGAGTCAAAATGTCACTTTGACAACTTGAAGAAAAATTCTGCCACGTGAGGAAGGAGAGAGGCAGCTGGATAAAGATAAAGCCTCGTGCATGTTGAGACTAACAATAGTATTGTGTCATCACATCCACTCACCAGGGGTCCTGACACACAGGGCTCCCCAGAAAAAAAGGAAATCTTCTGCAAAGCAATGTCACATTATTTACCTGCATACTGTGCTGGCCAATCAAATAAGTGCATGCACAAAACCGAGATAAGCAACTGTTAAAAGAGAAGACAACGTGATTACAGACATGATAATAAGGGTTCTTTCAAGATACTAAAACCGTATCTCATATTATTTTTAGCGTCTAGCGTTAGCAGCAGCTATTTAGCATCTGACATATCAAATTAATGGAATTTTTACATTAAACTAGCCTCCCTAGATCATATTTCAACTTCTCACTGGTACCTGTAGCAACACACCAACGCAGCCCCTTCCTTTTTTAATGTAGTGCTATTTTTAGTCTGACCACCTGCTTAAAGAAGCAGGTTTGAGGTGATTTTCAATTCCAAGACCATCAGGGAAAGGGGGAGTAATGCACTCTGGTTCCTGAATAATAAGTGCTAATGTGCCCTTGAGAAAGACAAAGAAAGAGACTTCAGGGAAGTAGGACCGTATCCACACGACACAGGGTAGAACTGAAAAGCAGCAAGTGTTCTCAGTATATTGGCAATAAAATACAGTACTGCATAGATTATTTTAATTCCTTTGAGAGAAAAAAAAACTCTTTTAATGATGACAGAGAAAAAAAGCTGTGCAGTGAGGACAGAGTGATGGTTTAGCTTCAAAGAAACTAAAGAATAAAACCAATTCCTATCCTCAACAAAATGAAATCAGTAGGTAGCTACAGGTGGTGTGGATTATTGCTACAGAGACATGTTTTAATGTACATTTTAAAAGACTTCAAAGAGCAACTGTGGAACAATGGATGTCACTGTTCAAATAAATCAATGTGAAACACAAGAGCAGTGTGTTACTACTTATCTAAAGCAGTGTTACAGCATGCAAGTGACAGAGGACAAGGAGGTTTCACGGACAAGGCAACCCCACCAGATGCTACATACAGTATCTGACTCAAATGCATACCTAACATTAAGTTTACAACCATCATATTCACAAGAACAAGTAAATACATGCTATAAATAGGTGGTGTCTTATCTGATCTTTTGTGTCTTATGTTTTTTTTCTCATAAATACTAGGGTTGTCAGTAATGTTTTGATTTAAAACTTTATATGTTGAAATTTAAATATAGGAAATGAAACCTATAAAAATTTGTAACAGGAAAAGAATATCGAATGCCTTAAATGCTTCTTATAGCAAATAATGATACATGCCATTCATTTGGATATATTAATTACAAAGGATAATAATTAATTTAAAAAAAAACATTCACTTGACAGCCCGAATATGGACCTGTGTTTAGTATTTCTTTGTGTTTGTGTACCTGTAGCAATTTTTGAGTCACATCCTTGCATGTGTGTGTATAAACAACAAACATACTGTCGTAATGGAAGTTCAGTGGAAGTATGTGTGTGTCTTTGCCTGAGTGTGTGGGTGGGAGGCATGGTGAGTGTGTGTGTTTAACCACAGCGCTTTCCTTCTCAGCAGCCCACCGTTAAACCTTGGTGCCAGTCCTCTCCCAGCACTCCAGGATTAACAGCACTTAAATGGGCCTGTTAGCACACCACCTCCTCCTCGCCTCCCACGCCGACTAGCGCACATGGTGCTGCCCACAGCTTTGCGCTTGCAACGCACATTGTCTCTGTTGTTTTTTTGTTCTCCACTCGCCCCCAGCCACCTAAGCCCTCCTCCAATAAATGGTGCTGAAGTGTACTCAGCAGGGGGCTAAGCCCAGAACATCCTCTATTTCACGGACCTATAGGAATCTGAGTTGATGACATGGGGAGGAAAGGAGGGAGGGAGGTAGATCCTGAGACTGAACCAGATGGATGGGCTATGATCAAAATGTCAGTCTCTCCCTCCCTCTCTCATTCTTTGTTATTTTCTCTTTTTCTCTCTTTCCTTTGCTCTGTGTCTGGTTATCACATGCCCCTTGTGACAAATCATAAACAGAAGGGACTGAAACGGATGCGCGCACATGCACACACACACACACACACAGAGGAGAGATGGATATCCAACACAGAAATTATTAAATAAAATGGATTCCCATTTGAGTCTGTTGTCCATTGTGCAGCAGGCAGAATATATGAAGGAGGGTTGATGGGCAAATAGACTGTGTGTGTGTGTATGTGTGTCTGTATGTGCAAGGTTGTGCTTGTGTTTGTAGGAGACCTTCTTGGGAAGGCCTGGGAGGATTTTGTCTGTACATTGGCATAGAAAGGCCACCCTCCCTCAAATAATACCAGGGTTTGTATTGTTCTCAACCATCAACTGGCCTCCATGAGAAATTCCAGAAATTACTAGAGAGCAACGAACATAGGAACTGAGAGAGACAGAGAGAGGAAGAGAGAGCAGAGAGAGAAGGAGAGACAGCCTCATAGATTCAATCAGTAATCCAGCCAAACTATGTCCAGTTGGTCCCAAATGAAAAATATAACTAATAATTTCAAGTAACATATTAAATGATTATTCCAGTTTATTAATAAATGGGATCTATGAGCTGCTACATCTTCTCCAATAGCTGTGATAACACTGTACTAATAACACTGAAGGCTGGGAAAATAACATTGCTATGGTAGTTGGTCAACAGTAAGGGTGTGCAATATTATATCAAGTGTGTCATGTTATGACACAATAACAACTTTGACAGCTTAGCAACATACTTATTTTAATTGGAACAATGAAAAAGCAAAATTCATTGCTAAAACTGAAAGTATTAGACCTGAAAATGAAGTGACTTTGGTAGAGGAGAAGCAGTTTGATATTATCAATTCGGATTTGCCTCCACTGACAATGATTGATCAATTACAGTTAATTGCAGTGCAATACAAGAAAAAAAGGAATGTTGGGAAAAGTGGGGGCAAAGAGTTTATTCAATCATATGTTTAATCATAATAGCATCAAACTGTCATCTGGATGTTATTCATACTGTTTTAATCACATTAAAGTTTCATTTTATCATTATTATTATTAATGTAATTGAGAAAAATACTTTTCCATGTATTGCCCACCCTTAAGCAAGAGAACAAAAGATTGTATTAGACAAAATATTCTTGTTTAGTTTTCAGGAGGTACAGAACAGCTGTGGCAGAGATCCCTGCTTCAACCAACCAGCTGCTCCATTGTAATATTCTAAAGTTCTAATGTTAAGGTGAAGATTTGCATAAAGGTTACTATTGTACATAGAAGTAAAGCTAAGTTGACTTGGTTTCCCACAGGCATGGGAAATTAATTAACTTTGCAAAGGACAGGGGTAAAAAAAACACACCTTGTTATTTCTTCACACATATCACAATGGAAAGTAGAACTACTGGTTCTACCCAGTGGCGTTTAATTACTTTTCTTTGTACACTCTCAGTACTTTTTTGATGTAAGGAAACATGAAAAGAAAAAAAATCAATATGCATGGTGTAACATGACAAATATTTTAATGCCTGCTTGAAAATAAGGGATATTAATTTCTCAAATAAAAGTCAGGGTCTTTAAAGAACACTAACAGAGAATACACTGTGGTAGATACCCTATGTGCCTTCTGTATAAAACAGAAAAGCAAGATATAGTCACTGCTTATTCATATTCATACCATATGGTGTATCATATGGGAATATGTAACTGCCACCTGACATTGACAAGGATATAAAGCAGCACACCATCATTGCCATGTTACATCCTGTGAGCTTTATCTTAAAACAGATGGAAGATTAAAAGAGGAAACATTGTCCCATTTCATATTTAAATCATATGGATTACTGCAGCATATGGAAAGACTGCAGTGTGGAAACACTCATCAGGATGTCACAAATATGTTTTCAACACATTTGTATTTCTGAGTTGTAGAAAAAAATCCACATTTGTTAACAACATATGTTGTGTCAATATGGTCTTTCATCAACCGACATGCTGTTTTGAAAGGTAACATATGCACAGTTTGTGTAGTAGCCAAACTGAATGGATATCTGCGTTGAAAAAGATTTCATTTTGATTTCCCTGGTGTTTAGCTATAACTTCAAATTAAAAAATCTGCAAGGAACCTGCCAGGGGTTTTCTGGAACATTATTTTTGAATCACTGCCTACCTTTTTTATCTCTTCAGGCAGTGGGAAGATCGGAGGACAGTGAAGAACCATCTTCATTTCCTTCTCCCCCTCCTGTTCCGCCTCCATACACCTCTCTTTGTCTCCTGGAAACAAGCAGAAGACCTGCAGAATGAGCTACAGTGGAATTGCTGTACAGCGTGTGTCATGGATTTTTATTTTGTGCTGCAAACTCAAACTATTTTCAATGATGATTAATCTTTCAATTTAGTTTTTTGAAATCATGTAACAAATGGAATAATACTTTGACTGTATAAAGTTTGAAAATATTAGAAAGTCATCTTTAAGTATTGAAGTTGTAAGACTGCAATTCAAGTAGTTGCTTAGTTATTAAATATATATGAAATCAACCCTTTTCTAAATAAAACACAATGATCAAGTAGCAGCTTCCCTACAAAAAAAAAAGAAAAAACCTCCAAAGACATTGTGTTGCACCAAGTATTGCCCAGGAAAACTGACTACTCTTTTCAGGACAAAAGTGGGTGGTACTTTTAAACTGATGAATAGCTCTCAGCCTCTGAGGTTAATGTAAGGGTAAATCCCTTAGCGTGATGTCCACCATATTAAACCCATTTGCCATACACTCTATTCAATAGATTAATCAGTCAAGCTTATGTCATTAAGCTTATAGACGGTAGATTATGGCATTTCACAGCTGTGGGTATTTTGACTTTACAGCCATACATTAGCCTGTCTTCCACTGCAGGGAAGCACAAGGTTTAAGATGGCCTAATTCAACCTGAAGTCTGAAAACAATCCAAAAGACAAACTTCCAACAACTCTGTTTGTTCATGTTTTATGATGAAGATGATTGATAATAATCATGATAGTTTTATTGTATAATATGTTCTGGTTTTAAATCAATCAAGAAATAATATTATTTGTGTTTCTTCTGTTTTTCCATTGTTGCAAACCAAGGGAGGTCCAGCTTTTAGCAGTAGTTGAATAGCTGCCACTGAGAATGAACAGTCAGCAATGTGGCAATGGGTGCAGGAGGTCATGTGAGGAAACAGTAATGCAAGTCTAAACCAGCCTCTGACTGTCTATCACATGCTCTCGGGCATTTATCTATCAGCTCACCATTAGTGAGAGGAAAGCATCACATCAACTCAACACTTGACCTCAGATTAAATACCTCTGGCTAACTTGGGGCCAAGGGTCACTCCTTTCAGATGGTCCCCTGTGCATGGCTGCATGCCAGGCATTAAATGCCCTCGCAGACCATCAGAGGGAAACCGAGTGAGAAGACTCTAAGGAAAATAAATGGCACAAACACTCAAGGATTTGGCCCAAAGCACAATGCACAAAGACAGACACACATCCATCTACTTACAGTCTGAAAATTCATGCGAACATGGGCCGGTTTAACTTGATACACACACTGAAACATTCAAGCACTAGCATGTAAACAAGCATGTGTATTCCCTGCATTTATTTCACACTCACACATCAGTGCAGACACACAAACACTGCACAATCAAAGAGCAGGCTTTATGCTTATGCACGCTAATAGCCTGATTGCCCCCCTACTGTCTCTAGGCTCTGCATTTAAACACAGCACAGATCCTCCATCGTTGGCTCACACAACGCAGATAAATTAGTAATGCCCTGCGACAGCATTAAGCAGGCCTATCCTTTTAGATGGTCGCAGATATAAAGGGCTGATTTTGCACGACAACTGCTCCCCCGTGACATTTTGTCCGTTTTAGCCCTGATTGAACTATTAATCAGTCTAATGTGAGAGAGGCAAGCTGTTCATAAACTCATCTATTCTGCATGGGCGCATGCCAGAGTCGTGAGAGAAAACAAACACGAACATATAAACTCATGAACCCCCACAGTACAGCACGAGCACAAAGACAAGTAAGGGGCTATTAGGAAAAGGAGAAATGTCCCCAAGCGACCTCACTCTGACGGGATCAGCAATCAGGAGCTGAAATTATAATTTAAGTTTATTGATCCAAAGGATAATTGCTTGTTTGAGGAGCGAAACTGCAGTTTTGCTGCAGTTGAATCTAACAAAATAGACGGAATTTCTGCCAAAACCTCCTGCATAGATAACAGATAGTAGTCACTGCTGAAGAAAATAGTTCATTCACATACTCAAAGCACATTCTCGCATGGTTGAAAACATAGTTCAAACACGCACAATTTCAGAATACCAGTAGGAATTTAATAACATGGCAGATTTTAAGGATGGCTTGTCTGCCCTTTTAGAGATCATGGGGACGCAATCATAAGTTTTGTGTATGTAACAGATACATTTCACCATCTATACAATATGTAATAAATATTGAGCATATAGTTATTTCCAAGAATCACAGACACATAAATCCCCAAAACAGACGTAAGCTTACTAGCAATGTTTACTGTGTCCAAATGCCGTTTTGTTCTGGGGAAAGTAAACATTACATTACAAGCCAAAATACCGTAAGTGATTGTTTAGTTTATGAGCGGCCAGCGTACAGTAATAAAGTAAAGTAAAGCAAACCAAGTCAAGCAACATTTCTAAAATGACGCTAAAAACTCTCAAAAACTGGAACAGCTAGCTTACTTAGCTATAACCCTATAAACAAATCAGTGCGGTCTCTCATCCCACGTAGCTTAATGTTTTTACTACTGCAGTTGTGCCAGAACGAGGCTTTATAATTTTTCTTTTTTACGATTCGTAAACAGATTAAACCTTAACATACCCATTTTCATTAGTTTCTTTCGTAATGAAGGAGAAAACTATAATTAAACACAAGAAACTTTGAATAACTTCTCCTAGCGTGAGCCATGTCCTGGCTGTTGCTATGGTTTCAACGCAGCCTTTTCACGTAACCACGCAGTGCACGACGTCCAGTTACCATCAAGTTAGCCAGCATTAGCACAGGAAGTTGTGTTTCTTACAAATTAAAAGCATTTGATATTTAAAACAAATGTTCAGTTAAAGAATTTATCATGATCGAACCAAATAATTACATGTAATATTTTGCTAAATGATTCATTTTAGTCAGTAGAGCAATAAAATAAAAACATATCATGTTTCAAGCAGATAATGGCATCAGGTCTAGGGCAAAATGGTCCAGTGTTCCCTTAAAGGGTCATCTTATACTACCTACCTCAATAACCTTTTGGTGTTTGCTGGCCATTTTCATCCTCTCTAATCAAAAACCTTACCACTGCCACAATAGCTTCCTGTTCTCTAAGCACAAAGACCTATGAACAGTGTGTGTATGTGCGTGTGTATGTGTGTGTATATGCTTATTGTTTTCATGACAGTTTTATATGTAAGGCATCTTGAGTTACTCTGTAATGAAATGTTCTCTAAAAATGAAGTTGCCTTGTTTTCCTTTGGTCTCCTCAATCGAAATTTAATGCTTTTGCCACTGAAGGTCGCATGGCAGGATTGACAACAAACCAGTGTTATTGCTGTGCGTGCATCACAGAGAGTTAAAGGATGAGATGAGTGGAATTATTAAAATATGAGGATAAAAATATTTATCCTCCTATGTATTTTATGTATTTTTTCTATTCTATGTATTTTTATGTTGCTAAACAACATTAACAAAATGTACTAGCCTTCCCAAAAGCACATAAAAAGCTGTCTTGTATTCATTTTGGAAGAATGAGTTTAACAAGGTTACTCTTAAAATATATTTTTTCATCTGTTTGTAAAGTTGAAGAATAAAAGAACATGTTGTGTACAAAATGTGGGCAGACAACGCCTGGAAGTCAAATTAGCTGAGCCCTGCCTTCTTGCATGCATAGGTCACACTCCACACTTTGTTTGGGTTGTGTGCATTTTAGTCATTGTCTCAGAAGTAATCTGAAATAACGGCCAGACATTCCCGCCGGGGCTTTTACAGGACCGATCTTTTAATGTCAAAAAGTAGCATACAAATGATTTTGGACTTTTATATTTGCCTTTTGATATCATTATCATTTTGATACCATATGATATCATTGCCCTTATTTCTCTGTGACTGACCGAAGCAAACCTGTGCCTCAGTCTTTGCTAACTAACAGGCAGTGAGAAGGATCTTTGCTATGATTTCATTTGCAATGCATGTCTTGCTATTTATGGACCCGTCAATGAATCGTGCAGACTCAGTAGCTCTGATGCAAATTGCACTCACCCACTCAAGTCTAGCCTACCTTCCGTGCTTGTTTATCTGCCTCCACAGCACACAAAAAATGGTGAACGTCACAAAAAAAGAAAAAAAAATGTTGTACACAGGCAGACACAATAATCAAACCTTGCACCCTACTGTGCCAAAGAGGGGAGAGGGAAGACAAGCCCTCTCTTTGCACAACAACCCCCCCTTTCTGTCTCAGTCCCTCTTACCCTCTCTAAATCGGTCATATCCTCAAATACCCCCATGGCAAGGGCGTAAGAAGAGGGAGCTGGTTGCACAGATTTATTGCAGTATTGTCCGGCACAACTGGACCAAAGCTGACAGCCATGTTGTCGTGTATAAAGTTCATCAGAGTTTTCTTTTGAGTGCTTTTAATAGTAAAAGCCTACTTTCAGACTATTCCAAATGTTTGAACTAATTTGTATTAAATTGGTGTTTTCATAACATTTTAATTGTCTTCATTTTCCTAATTTAACTTTAACTCTTATTATAACTCGTATCTATTTCACTGTAGCTAATTGGTTATTGAACATATCCAGGTTAATAATTGGTAAGAGTGGGAATTTGCACAAAAATAATCAAATTTTTTCTCTGTGGTGATTGTTTGTGGAACCACTAGACTGTATTTTGGGCAGTCTCTGTGGCAAAACAAATTAACCTAATTTGGGAAGGTGCATCCAGTGTTTTAGGGGCACTGAGCCTGCAGGGACTGGGAGCTTGGCATCTATTGAGTCTGTTTCCGGCACGCAATGCTGTGTGGGCAAGTGTATAATGAAGCATGCTGAGTGTGTGCTTGCGTGCATGTGTGTAAGAGAGAGAGAGAGGGGAAGGAGGAGGGGGGGAGGGGCAATAGGCGAAAGTGTATGTGTGTGTGTGTGTGTGTCTGGCTGTGCATGCAGGGATTTATGGGGAGGAGGAGGGGTGAAGATGACCCACTATTCTTTTTTTGGCATGAAATGACTAATATTGTCACGCTTGACATATTTGGGCTAGGCTTTGCGGGACAAATCCGATGGCCAACCATGCAGGTTGAACTCACCAAAATCCTCCCAAAATGCTGCACAAGCAGCACTCCACACACAAATCTGTGACTGACAATGAAAGGCGAGAATTATGAAACTGCTGAGACAGGCTGGCACTCATACACTGTGGAATTAAACAGTCTCTCCTTTGTCTGTATTTTAATATAACTTTTATGACAAAAGTTAGTTCACCCAAATAGCCCATCCCACTGTCTCCTTTCTCTTTGCTTGACAGATGTGAGCTACTTTCTTTTGTTTCAAGTATGGCTAAATGGCCCTCTTATGTTTGCTTTTTTTTTTTTTACTGTACTTACTGTACTGAGAGTTTTGTCCACCTGTTATGTTGCGTCACTGTGTCATAGCCCCTGAATCCTCCTTTGTTAGCCTCTCACTGGGTCTTTGTTTTCCCTGTTTCCTTTGTTAGTACAAAACAAACTCAAATCTCATTCATGAAAAAATTTGAAGGACACTGATTTAGGCATACCCACACATGCCTCACAATTTTTCATTGACTTGTGTAAAAGCCTTAATAATCCAAATGACATTTCACTTTCAATGGCCTCACAACAACTAAAATGAGAAGAGCAAATACCTGAAAATCTACGGTAATCACTCAAAAAATGTTGCATTACAGCTTATATTGTATCCCTTAACCAGTCAGGGATCCTTCTACTGAGGACATTTTGAGTTCATTATATCACAATTTTATTAAAATTACTGGCCAGGTTTTGTAAGAGGAGGTAAATCATAAAAACATGGAAGGTAGATCTTTCTTTTTTTCTGTGGTTAGGGGACAAAATTCAGTACAAATAGAGGAGGGCAGAGTAAGAACCCAAAGAAATGGATGCCTTGATCCTCATAATTCTAAACAGCATAATCTTTACAACTTGTGTAATAAAGAAAGAATTTATTTGCTAGGTACATTTGAAATTCTTTACCTTCCATGCAGATCTATCTTTGTGAGCAAATAAGACAATTTTGGGATTTTTTTAATCTGTAAGGGGAAGTTAGCCTTGTGAAATGAATTTCTCTCAGCAGAAGTCACTCAATGAGACTGACTCACTAGCTAACCTTATGATGTTAGCTCATTAAACATCATTGTCTGCTAAGCTAACATTAGCATGTGTGAGGCTCTTATTTTAATTTTTCTTTTCCTTGAAATAAAACAAATGTTAGGTGTTTGTGCAGGTGTAGGCTTTCACCTGAAGAGTCTTCAGGAAACTACACGAAGCACTAATTAAAAAAAAAGACATAATCAATTATATTAATATCCATATACTCTATTAGTCATATAACAGATCTGGTCATCTAGTAAGAAAAAACTTGACCTACTAACCAAGCTTCAACCAAAGTGCTTGTTGGACAGTCAAACTGCTCTTCTCATGTCCTTGTCTGAGCCGATGTCTGGGATGGTTGTTGTTTGCTCCGACAATACCCTGACCTTTTGACCTGCCAGCAAAGACTAATCCTCTGCATCACTTTCACCTGGACAAGCCGCCCTGCAGACAGCAGACAGTTTACATAATTTCAGTCAACTCTTGCCACCATTGGCAGAAGCCCTTGTGAGAGTTTTTTAAAACATTAAAGTTTTAAGGATAAACTCAACCATAGCTTACTGTAGAAATAGATCTGTTTGTCCATATAACTGTCAGTTTAAGTGGGTCTCTGTGTCTTGAGGTTGATCTGTATTTCTGTCTGTCTGTCTTTATTCTTCTTTGTTTGTCTCTCTGTCTCATAGTTTTCCTGTCCCCCACTGACTCTCTCTGCTTGCTTCTCTACATGGCTCTCTCTTGCCTGCCTGTCTGCGACTTTGTCTTTTTGCTTATCTGCAGGACTATTAAGTGTGTGCGTGTGTCTGCAAGTGTGTGCATGTGTGTGTGTGTGCGTTGAATGGATTTGCATGAGAGCCAGTGGGGTGACCCTGCTCTCTCACGCCAAGGCTTCTGTGGAACAAATAGGACTAGTCGGATGTCGTGACAGCACTCACATCAGTTTAAATAAGAGTGCTGTGCTGCAGCCGTGTGTGTGCGTGCGTCTGTGTGAGAGCGTGAGTGTGTTTAAGCAAGCAGCCAGGCACGCATTTAGCCAGAAAAGCTTTGCGAGGTTTTGTATGTGCGTATGAGTGTCTGCGTGTGTGTGTGTGTGTATGAGTGGGTCTGTGTGTGTGAAGGACTGTGTTTTTCAGCCAGCGAGCATGCAATATCTTGTGAGGTTTGAGGTTTTTGTGAAGAGGAAGACAGCAGTATTAACAGTTTAATGAGCTCAGTGGGGTTCACTCACACTGACACACAGGCCAAAACGTTCCACAAAGTTCCTTTGTAAAGAAACAGGTTTATCCTGTAAGCCCAACCTGCCCTCTGAATAAATGAACGCTGTCACAGGGTTAAATAGAGTTTACCTCATCATACATCACTGCAATGTAAATGAGTGCCAGCCACAATTATGAATTATAACTCCTCATTAAAGTTATAATGGCTGGAAACTTAAATGAGAATGTTATTTTAGAAAGTGCACTCAGGCACGGCCAATTGTTAGATCAAATCAAGTTAATTATTTTTAGATTGTTTTCCTAAACAAGGGTTCATTTTATGTCTTGTTTCCTCATCTGCATGCTCCCATTCTGTCATACAAAATGATGTTACTTTTCATTTCCTTGTTTGTGCCACATAACTACTGTATATTTTCCTGTGAGAACATGCTCACAACTTACCTTTAAAGCACAGCTGACAGTGTATTTTACAAACCTCCCTGGAAAGACTCACGTAAGACAGCAAAGTTTAAGGGCAGCATGTTTTCGAGAGATAATTTTCTTGGGTAGACTGAGCTTTCTTTCTTTTAGTGTCAGGTGATTGACGATGTGCAGAATATAATGTAATGCACGCTTAATTTAAGCACAGTTACGTAATGATACAATGAATAATACTGGCATAACCAAATTAAGGGTTGTAGATAATTTAGGGTGTGTTTAAAAACTGTTCAGCAACAGTGAACCACAACTTTTCTGACTATCCTGTGTGTTGACAGTGTTTTTCTTTGAAGGTGTCATCAGTGTGTGTTTGTGTCATAGTTGTTGTTGACCATGTCTTACAACTGAGGGAAAAGCAACATACAAATAACTACTTATGTGCTTTAGAGTGATTACAGTTTTTGTCCTTGTGGCAGGGAAACTACATTTTGTAGTCTTAGATTTATTATACTATGAAAAATGTTTCTTTTGCAGACAAAACAAAGAATAAAGATTTACTGTGTTACATGTTGGCCTTATGGTTAAGCAAAAAGAGTGTACTTCAAGAAAACAAGGAAGTTGGAAACCCTAGGTTCAGCTGTTCATAAATCCATGATAATTTTTTATATAGTTATAGTAATTTTGTATCATTATGGAAAGAGAAAAAAAAACTTGGATAATTTAGAATTATATAATGAGTGCCATAGCATGAAAAAGTGAGGGAAAAAAAGCTACACGGGAAAATAATTAAAACTTCAACTGGAATTAATCATGAGACTTCAGTTGTTTTTTTCAGTCTGGGTCTTATTTTTATAGTTCTGGTCATTTTTCCTGTTAACGATGATGTTGTACTTACCAAAGCAATTGCTGAGTTGTTTAAAAATAGCAACATTTACAGTAATAAAGTGCAGCAAGGTAATAAAATCAAGCAGTCATGTCATCAGACAGCGTATAAACAAGCCAACAACTTATCATGATCATCCTAAGGAGTTTGCTTTAAGATAAACTCTGATGGATGTGAACATTCAACATTTTTTGGTTTCAAGGATGTTTGTTTATCTGTAAGATTGTTCCACTGCTATTTTTTCACATATTGATGTCCTTTTAGTGATGTTGCTGTATTTTTAGGTTAGGTAAGTAAAATATTATCACCCACATGAACTTATTTTAAAAGAAAAGGTCTATGTTTAACCAACAATGGCTAAATTGTAAATCCTCCTACATTTAGGGCTTTCCCTTAAACTCCCATGAACCCCCCGTCAGGTAGTCTGGATTTAGGATGCTCACACAGCTTCTGCGTCACCACACACCCTCAGGCGTGATGGCTGATGAAACCCAGGGAAGATATGCGTCACGATAGCAGGACGGGGGAGATGAGAGTGATGCGTGCAGCGGATGACTCTCGCATTGGAAACTCCTTTCACTATATGGCAAGTCACGAAGGCATTTGCGTCGCTTTCTTCACCCTGAAGCTCTGAAGAGAGTACTCTAAGCTGTGTCTGGGCAGGGTAGTAACACCATTGCTTGGGTAACGCTGCTTCATATGCACATGTACACACACACATACACATACACACACACACACACACACACAGTGCAAGCTGCCCTGAGGCGACTACGACTCTGGTCTATTGTGAGTAAAAAAAGAAAAAAGTCAAGAAGACAGGGAGTCAATGTGGGTGTGGGTGTGTGCGTGCGTGTGTGTGAGTGTGTGTGTGTGTGTGTATGAGCTGGCTGTGAGACATGATTAGGCTACAGCAGATTAGTGAAGCCACACTGAGAACCTGAGTTGGAGCCGTCTGGACCCAGAGACAGTGACCTCTGGGACAGAGGCACACTCACGTCACACAAGTTCCACACAAACATACACACATACGCGCTCACACACACACACACACACACAAGCTTTCCGTACGGAAAAGGAGTTGAGTGGAAAAAAATCGGTATCTGCACGCCTACCCTCTGCTCGTAAATTCCAATCTGAGCTGCATGTTTTCAGTCTGTCAGCGGGATCGTCGGTTCACGAGTCCCTGAGGTATCGCAAAGTTCCAGCATGAATAACATCAATGAAGCAATGACAAGATTTTGATGACACTATGATGAATCACTAGACAAAGGGCACCTGTCATCCACAAATACACATACTACTGCAAACATGGTGGAGGGCTGCTTTAGTGTTAAATGTGGTTTTCCGAAGCATCACGAGTAAATATGCTATGACAGTTTCTTTGCTTTCACGAAAATGCGACATCAAATGAACCAGTTGAAGCAGAGATATGTCGACAGGGCCACAGTTGTCAAATCTGAACATCTGGAGCCGTTTTTGCAAAATTGCTTATACACTGATTGCAAATTGTAGCAGTGTCACACTTGGCAACTTGCAGCAAAATTACAGATACATTTGTGAGTCCTACAGGGCCTCAATGCATTTGCTTTGATTTGTGAAATTTCTAAATTTTAACTGATATCATGATTCAAATTCATCTTGCACTTACGATTCATGTGCATGATAATATTTTAAATGATAAAACTCCATGTATATAGCTTAGTTTATGCAAAATATGTAATGCAATATGAAAGGAAGGCTGTTATGTTAGGCTTTGTCTAAAAAGAAACAATAAACAGCTGGAGAAATGACAACTTTGTGGATGAAGTGGACTCTAGAATGTCAACACGTAAAAGCTCATTTGATTGCAAGGCTTTTGGATTGTAAATAAACCCTATGCAGCATCACTGCTTTAGTTCTGGACTGAGAAATAGTTACTTTGAGAGAGTCAGCAGGCAGAAGTTATCTGTCAGGAACTCAAACTGCGGGGTGATTACTGATGAAGTCTGGAGCAATTTAAAAATGAAGAGAGATAATTGGTCCCAAGACAAGATTTTAGTATGGACATGGTGATATCTACACTCAGTTTAGCTGAGGTCAGGATACTGGTTGCAATGTGTTTAGCCATATGTAGGTATTTGATCAGGTTCTCAGTAAAAGCTGAGTATCAAACTAATCTGGACTAATGCAAACAAAGGCATGTTTTTTAAATGGCCAAAGGCCACTTTAGGACTGTAAAGAGAATGTGCAAGAGGTGAAATTAGGTCCTCTCCTGTTAATCAGAGACAAAAATATGTGATGTCCTCATTTAGCTGAAGAGAAGTTTGAACCATTTAACTAATCTCAGCGCACAAGATTATGAACAAGGCTCAGATCATCAAGTGAAGCAGAGCTGTAGAAATGAGTGTCATCTGCAAAGAAGTGCAACATGTACAAACAGAAAGGAAGTGGGCCAAGGACTAAACCTTGAGGCACACCACTTGAAACATTTAACCTACTTAAACAGAACTGTTCAAAGGCAAGCAAAGTGGCCTTAATGTGTTAAGTAACATGCAAACCGATCTCTAACCTTTTTATTTTACAGCCCTCACAAACCTTTTTTTTATCCTAAGTTATCTAGCTGCAAAGCCACAAAAGGGCCCCATCTATATGAATTCTTTTTAAAACACATATGCAAAAAGGATATGCACTGTGACACATCAGTGCAGTGAAGTAATATTTAAGCACTCATGTTACAGATTAAATAGACAGCTATGAGAAGTCGACATGTTTGACAGAACAAAGAATTCTCAGCCTTCTGTTTTCACTCACTTCTTTCTCTCCTCCTGTAAAAAATTGGCAAACAACAAAGAATGCAATTTTTTTCTTTTCTTTCTACAGAATGCCTTTTTAATTTCCTCCTCATTACGTTGTGTGTGTATGCATCTGTGTGTGTGTGTGTGTGTGTGTGTGTGTGAAGGAATAACTTAAGCTTCTTTAGGGACACATTTTAGACTCATTACTAGCTAATTGGAGATGCTGGTAGTGTGTCCCCAATTGGAAGACAGCTGATTTTGAGGTCAGTGGTCATAGTTAGAGTTCGGGCAAAACTCCAGGAAATGAGTGTAGGTCTTCAAAAATTCCCCAAAAGTGACCTAAGTAAGTTTGTGTGTTTGTATCTGTGTGTGCATGCGTGTGTGTGTCTGGGCAGCACTCCAGTCTGTCATCTCAATCTGATCTCTATCACCCACGGCTGTCTGGCTGGGGTTATCTAGCAAGAGGACCACCCCTGTTGAAGGAAAGAGGAGTGCAACACAGGAGCACCACTTGTCTTCCCCGTAATTTTACATCCCTTTTCCAACTTCCTGCTTTGCTTCTTCTTTGTCACGTCACGCTTTAACACCTTCCCCATTCTCCCCAGCTATCACTCTTTTCTTGAATCACTCTTACTGTATTTTAATTCTCACTTGGTCTATTTAAACCATACACTCTCTTACTCATTCTTCACACACTTTTTTCTTTTTCATACAAACAGCACATGCATAAAGTGAGATTTTGTAAACCAGCAGCTTTAGATATTAAAAGAACAGTTTGACACACTTGCTGTGTTCTTTCTGAGAGTTTGGTAAGAAGATTATGCTGTCATACCTGCCTGTGAGGTATGAAAACACAGCCAGGAGATAGTTAGCTTACATTAGCTTACTATGTAAATAATACTTACGTTGATGGTTAAATATGTACAAAAAACGCCATGATGTGGAAAAAGTGAAGACGTGGTTTTACAAGAGGTTATGTACCAAACTTTTAAATGTTCCTTAGAAGTTCTGTCGGAAAATTGAGCTTGGACAGAATTAGACTATCTTTTCTGTGTTATGCTAAGCTAAACTAGCTGTCTCCTGGCTGTGGCCTCATATTTATTTTACATATTTAAGAATCCTATCAGTTTGTCTTAATAACAATGTAACTTTTAGCAGGAAAGCAAATTAGCATATACTTCAAATGTCAAACTTTTATAGTAATATTAATGAGAAGTAACCAAGACATAAATAGATTAAGTGCCTCTTTGATAATATGTGTAAGTTTATTTACTTCATGTCAAACAAAAATGTTAATTTAAGGATTTTTGAAATATTAAGAATTACTCTGAATGCCTATATTTGAGGTTTATTTTTTACTTTTTCCAACAGCACTATATATGTGTAATGATACAAATGCAGGAGGCTGTTTACATGCATGCATTTTTTAAATTTTTTGGTTTTTGTTTGGCAACATGTGCAATGCAATCATGAAGCTTGGTTTGGTAACGGAGTTCACAGCCTTTGTTGTGTGGTCTTTTCCTTTCTTACCACTTGCTTTTATTCATTTTGTAATGCTCGGTTTCCAGATTAAAAAACAAATCAAAATCTGGAGTCAAGACAGCCGGCCAGCCGTTAAAATAACCTAAATTCTAGACCCCACGGCTAATGGCCAATTGCATAAACCTAAACACAAACGATTCAAATCACAAGTGGCCCACCCTCTGTGTCAGTGTTGATGGTTCCTTCCTCACTTCCTTGCTGTGAGATAAGGAGTTGATCCGGCCCTTTGGAGGGGTGTGTGTCTTAATCAAGATCACTCTGCAGAAACACAAGCAGAGTGAACAAATTAGACTTGGCACAGACCAATGGAGAGTTTATTAGGATTGGGATCTAGGAGGGCGTACGGGGATATGGCAGTATATACAAAGTTTTTCAATTTAATTTTGCTACTCATATTGTTTTGTCTGTGATTGACTCTGGTGGGGCTGCCAACATTCAGGCGTAGCATTTCCTCTCAACACAGTAAGGGGAAAACAGAGAAGGGGGGAAAAGACAAACTGCTCCCCTTGTAAGCAATTAGGCTCAGGGTTGAGTTAAAGTACATCCTTTAGTTTTTCCATATTTGCCTCTCTATACCTGCTTAATCCATTCTTCATAGTTAATAACTGGCAAATTAATCCTTAATTCATCCCAGGCTGTGATCCAAGATCAGATTATAATCCTTTGATCATTAAATCTGCCAGTGAAAGCTGAATTTAACAGTGTCACTCTGATCTTTTGCATGGCTAAGCAAGGTGTTTGCATTTGAGCTGTCCCAGATCTATTTTCCCCTTCAGTAATGATCGCTGCATGTCGTAGTTAATTAACACATACAGCTAGACACACACACAGGAAAAAAGCTGACATATGCAAACATACACAGATGTGAGCACTGCCTTTCGCAAAAACAAACACACACGCAAAACCCCCTAAGCCAACCGTGAATACTTTCTCTGTACCAGAAAACTGCACATTAACACATCTTTAAAACCTGACATTTATATCACTCCCTCTCTCAAAATTGTTTGCTATATTGGCTGTGGTATTGCTGGATCCATTTCAATCCCCAGCTACTAATTAGGCATTTGTTTTGAATTTTTCTCTTCATTTTGCCTGGTTGTTACTTTTTTCCACATTTGCATGCAAAGCACGGGCACGCCCAGCCATTAAAACTATCTCAGGGAACAACACATGAATGACACATGAGAGGGAGAGGAAGGGAGATGACGATTCTTAAAGCTTCGATCCTCAGAGGTTAAGAGGAAGAATGACACAATAACCTCGTCATTAAGAGTGGAAAATGCTTTTCCAGAAAAAAGTTTACACAATCAGACATTTAAATATTCTACAGCGTGTTCTAAGAGAACTAATCTGCCTTTATCAGTGTGTGTTTGTTGTCTGTGACGTCACCAAAACACCATTTTGGAGTTATTGTCACATTCACTGTTATGGTACAAGCAAAGCAAATAGAGTGGTACAGTAAATAGATTGCCAGTAAGTTACCAAACACATTTAATCAATCAAATTTAATCAAATCATGTAGTCAAACTGGACAAACATAAGCAAACAGAAAATATACCACACATGGATAAACTCAGCAAGGATGCCAAGGATTTGGATAAACACTGATCCACATGATCTGACTGCAAAAAGTTAAACCAGTCAACCCACATTTCTGCCTCCAACCTAACAACATTATTTGAATATAACTGACTCTTACTGGTATAATTGCCTGCATTTATGAACAGTTCAGAAACTATAAATCTCTTGAGGCTCACAGACTTGTACCAATGGTGGTTGCAGGGTTTGTTTACATTTCAGCCGAAACACTGCAGCAACAACACAGTCCTAACAGTGAGTGAGCTGGTTGTAATCAAGGAAACTTGTGCTCAGCATAACAGCTTTTACTTGCACTCACTTTCCCCTCATTAAAGCAAGGTATTAAAAATATATTATGAATGAGGCCGTAACGATGATGATGTGTCATGATATACTTTTACCAAGGCCTGATTTTGCTTTGCTTCTTTGTTCATTTCTAAAATGAACACATCACATGCTAAACAGGAACAAGGAAAGGCATTGCATATACATTTTGACACATTTTGCTTTGCAATTTTAATTTGTAAAGAGCATCTGTTATTATTAAGAATGCCAGTTAACTGCACTTCACATTTTGTCTGTGTGCAATGTTCATAATGCACAGCATTAGTGAGAAAAGTGAGACACTTTTGAAATATAATTTTGTAATCAAAGAATGGGGTTAAGAGTTTTAAATGGTTCTTATAGTCCATGCAACACTTTTTTGGACAATCTTGTTCTCAACTTCCACTGTTTTCTGAAAGTTGTTTTGCTCTCAGACTGGTTGACTAATGTTTAAACAAATAAGATGACAGAATGATGATGAAGTACCTCCAATATGGTGTTTGGACCCTTAGTGTACTTCTGTAATGCATGTTATTTGTCATCTCTCATGCAGCACAAATAGAAAACTTGTAACGATATGATCTCAACAAAAATTCTATTTGTGGGTGTGATTTTTTGGTGTTATGTAGGACACACTGCACTAATACATCATTTCCCAAGTCTGTGTTATAGCTGTGAGACTAAAGATACAGTGTTGTATAAATAAAGCCTGTGACGTGCTGCCAACTTTGGGTTCCCACTCATCAGCTGAAGTCGTGAAAGGTTCCTCGGCTCCAGCCTACAAACACTAACTCACGCTGCAAACACAACTCCGATGACGTATTCCCCACACATGTCTGAGCATGTGTGCACGCGGCCAACTATACACATCACCTGTATGTGTTTGTGTGTGTGTTTGTGTGTGTCTAAGTGTGTGTGTGGCTCCCCTGTTGCCTTGACAACTGCTGCCGTTTCTCTTTTTGTTTGCCCTTGGAGCCAAGAGCGGACTCACACCAACGCAAGAGCAGAAATCGGAACAGAGGGAGGACGGAGAATGGCATCGCACTGGGCTTTTCATCTCACCTCTCGAGTGAACGACACCCACGGCTCTCCCACCTGCTTTCACCTGTCAAGCAGCAAATGTAGGCTGATCGTGCTTGTATGACTACAGAGAGGGAAGTGAGAAACGTGTCTCATCTTCTCAGGAAGTGGTTGAACCGCTTAACTGTGTACAACATTAGGGTTCAGGTTTGAGGCCAGCTCTCGTGTCTTGCTTCGGCTAAAAGTAATAATGTGGGGGAGTGTGTTCACCTTCTCAAAGATGTAAATGAGACAACCGATGCAACTTTCAGAACTGTTTGGTAAATATATGACTTAAGTCTTTCAATGTTAGCCTAGACGAGCTTAAAGACTTAAACAGAAAGTTTGGCCTTGTCTGACATAAAAAAAAATCTGCTTTATGTCCCTTCTGAAACTCACGAAATAACACATTATACATTGTTCATTTATTCCCAACTTATACTTTAAAACCAGGTTGCTGTCTTATATGTTGGACTTTTCCTTGCAGCACTCTGCTGTTTTACTAGCAACTTAAAGGTGACTTGTTTAGAGCTTACAGCAATAAGATTTAACATGTGAATAAGTGAGTTTCAGACTTGCTAGCAGGCCATTTATGTTACTATCTAACAGAGCCAAGCTAGCTGTTTCCCCCTGTTTACAGTCATTATGCTAAGCTACGCTAACAGGCTGCTGGTGGTCTCTCGCCTTTTACTCATCGAGCAGATGTAAGAGAGGTATCAATCTACTTATCCAACTCTTGGGAACAAAATATTATTACTATGTTTTCCACAATGACAAACTCTTGTTGTAAGATCTGCAGAACAAGAGGTCAGAGGTCAGGGTCAGAACTGTTACCTTAAAGCTTTTATTGCTTTGCTGTTTAAAGGGTTTTACTTGGCAACTTCCACTGTCCAAGACAAGAAAAGAAAAGACAATAGTGCAGGCTGCTTCAACAAACACTGTGCTGGTCTTATGTCCTGTTATACACACTACCATGAAAAATACACAATACACAAAAGACCCACAAAAGCATAAACTCATTAGAAGCTTTTACAGTAACACGGTTTTTCCTCTGTTTCATTGTCATGTGAAGCCAGCAAAACATTTCAAGGTTCAAAAATCTTCTGCCTGGAGACACTTACAGACAATGAGGTGATGCAAATGTCTATCCTGTCCTTCAGGCTGCTTTCCATTGTACCCCCCAATCTCCATTTCACCGTGCAGCTGTGTTTGGTAGTAAACATTAGTTGGCTAGTAAGTACAAACAGCTTAAGACGGAGTCAGTGAAAATGACCCGGAACAATCACCGTCCCCCACAGCAGAAACGCTCTGAGAGTTTGGAGCTGAAACAGAGCAGAACAGGTAAACCTGCCCCCTGTGAGTACAGGGATCTGTTCCTCCAGGTCTGGTATTTTTCCCTTTCCATCTCCCTTGTTTAAGGTGTGTGGAGGATATTTACCAGAGTTCCAGACACTGTACCCCTCGAGCCCACGAATATCCTGCAACCCCCCTTCAGCACCTTGTCAAACTTGCAGTGTGTACGTTAGAGTGCACGTGTGCGGTTCAATAAGGGAAGACATTGTGACTGCCAAAACCATATTAGAAGACTGGAGACCATGACGCCCATGAGGCTTGCTGCCAAGGCTACATGAGAAAAGAAATAACAACAAGCAATTACCAAACACATCAGAGATAAATGATTGGCCTTCTTTCATTTTCTGAAAGGGTCTGCAATAGACTCTTGTTCTTACTGATGGAGTCAGCAGCCATTTTAGTGTAGCGTGCTCAAGGCCAGAGAAATGTGCTGCTATCCTGCCTTTCAAGTACAAGTACAAAGACAGAAAAGAAGAGCTTAATTTCTTTAAACTGGGTGTGGCATCTTTGGTGACATGTGTGTGACCCACCACCAGGGGGTTTAAAAACCAGCTAACCGGTGGCCAACTCAATGAAGAGGAAAAACAACCCAAAATGTCAGACAACAAGGTCTCACAGCTTCTTACCCTCAGAACGAAGAACTGCCATACAACAGAAAGAGTTGATGATTAATATTTCCATGTTACTACATTGTTAATAATTACAACGTGTTGCATAATGCTGTTTTGGTACATGTCACACCTCCGGCATCTATCCAAAATCGCACACTGAGGCACATTGTGCTGGCTTTGTTTGTTTCACTGCTCAGTATTTGGATAACTTGGCACCTGCTGTTTTTTAAGTGCATTTGACTTAGGTTTCTCAAACACTAAGGTTTAGAAAATTTAGTAATCCTAAGTAAGTACTGACTTCTTCAATTTTTAACTAACTCATTGTGTTTTCTGAACTCTCACCAAGTTGCCTAACACAACTGTAAAAACAGTTTTTCTTTGATTGTTGCCAGGAAACTGGCAAGATTGGCATAATCTAAATGGTAAAGTTTTTGTAAATAACTCCATTATATAAATGTTTGTATGCTAAATATGTCATATTATTTTTAGCATGGATTAATCTTTAATTTTTGTATTTTAAAATAATATTTAAGTTATATCCATACAAAATTACATTTTCTTGAATAAACCTCCGAAGAAACAAAAGATTCTAAAGCGGTGAATAAAGGGCACTGAACAGATTCACTGTTATGTGGCCGACACTGTGAAGAAGACTGGAAAATGTTTTCATGGCAGACTTCCTGGTCAGCAGTGGAGGGTTTTGCTCCATGGAGAAAACAACACATGCTGTCACCAAGCTACCTGCCTCACACACATGCCAACAGCATGTGTTGTCTACAAAAGTCCCTCGGGGGAACAACATGTTACACTATTGCTCCACCAGCACCTCCTTTAACCAGTTGCTTTTAAAATGGTTGTTGGTCAGTTGATTATTTGCTTAGAAAATGTAACCATCCGGCTCATTACACAAATGAATGGGGGCATTAAAAAGTTTTTACTGCTGCTGAAACACAGTTTTATGTCCGATATGAATTATCTTCTTTCTTTCTTTATTTAAATATTTACTTATATAATCGTTAGGTATGTTATTCAGTTTTTAGTTTAAACTGATTTTATTTGCCTCATTGAAGTCTCGGAATGCTTTAAATCTGGTGTAACCATGTGAGGCATCCTGTGACTTCGTTTGGAAAAGCACTGTGTAAATGAGGTTTATCATCATTATATTAGTATTATTGTTATTATAGATGGTGAGTCACTTTAGCTACTAATTGCAATGTAGGGTACAGAGTTTGCAGGTTGACTGCAGAGGGCTGGAATGCAGGCCTGCTGTGGCTAGTTAGCCAGCCAGAGCTCAGGCAGCATGCAGCACTGTAAATAAAGTGCAGTCTGTGCTGTGCTGTGCTGTGCTGTGCTGTGCTGTTAGATGGTCTGTTCTGTTCTTGTGTGATAATCAGGACGTATGGAGAGCAGCTGTTTTTTCTTCATTTGTTTGTTTTCAGCTTTTTTATTTCTTGGGGTTTGGGAGATGCATGAGCAAAAGGCAGAGTTTTTACATGGGAAAAGAATGTGGATAAAATGAATGGGAGAGAACATGCCTCAGGCGACTGGCGAGAAAAAAAAAAGATCTGGCCTGATACATATAAGAGTTGCAGTGACATGGGAGCTGAAAGGTGCAGCATAATAGATGCAACAAGTCAAGAGGTAGAAGATTTTTTCCACTTTAAGGGATCCTTAAGTGTTTGCATGAGGAGGAAAGACGATAGCATGTGACACAAAGGTCAGCAAGGCAGCCCTTGAAGTATGAGTTGCAAGCTGTAGTCATTCTCGGGACTCCCCTGAGATCCCTGGGTGACTCATGCTACAGCAGCAAGATGTGACGTACAGCACTAAATGTTGGGGGGATTTGAGTTTGATCAGCAGTAATGGGATCGTGTACCCTGTTGTGCTCACTGCAGTCGTCTCAGTCTCACTCTCTCCATCCATCATTCTCCCTTAAAAGGCAATCTCTGACCTTTTTCTTTTATTAATGTCCCACATCCCAAAGGAAATTTGTCTCCTTCTCTTTCCGTCACCAGTCTGTTTCACACTCGTCCTCCCTCCTTTAATTGTCGTCACTATCTCCGTGTACAGATCTCTCCCACTTGCTGCCTGTGTGGCCGTTGTCTGGACAGCAGAGAGGAGACTCAGAGAGAAAAAGGAGGAGAGGAAGAAAGGCAAGTTGTGCAGAGGAGGGAGGGATGAGTTTCACAGACGTGCCACCAGGCTGTACGCATTCCTCAAGGGCTGTGCATCCTGTTCTTACGTCCCCACCTCCATCACACACAGCTCACACACCACGCTGCACGTACGCACGCCTCACACACTCTCAAACAAGTACCCCCCCCCACACACACACACACCTCCTCCACCACCTCCACCTCCTCCTCCTCCTCCCACAATGGTGCCCACTCTTCCTCCAGCATACTCCCTATAGGGCAGGATATAATGACTCTTTCTTTCTTTCTTTCTTTCTGGTTGTTCATTATTGTTTTCCTCTGCACACTGCTTCCTGCACCACAGCCACCACCAGTGTTTTTATCCGACAGCGAAGGCTGTTTTCCATTTTACCTGGACGATGGGGAACAAAATGGTTTTGATAAGCTGAGTTTTTGTTCTTCCTCCCACCTAGTAATCATCCTGCTCCATGCCCTTCTCTTCCTGTAACCTCTTATTGCATCATTTGGCTTCAGGATTTAGCAGCAGACAGGGACATGGAGGTGGGTGGGAGGGGTGGCGGACAAATAGAAAAAGAAAGAGAGACAAATGAAAGGAAGTAAACAAGAAAGAGAGCAGGTAGGCAAACTCTGGTTGGGTAATGATTTACTCATACACCTGGAACCTGACATTAAAATTTATGGGAAAATGGAGTTTAGTAAATTACTGTTAATGTGTATAACACCATCATATATTTTAAAAGATTTGGTTGTACATATATGAAAAAAAAGAGTGCCAGTGTGAGGTTTGTTTTGTGGACTCCAGAGGCTCAGCTGAAAGCTGAAGGGGACAGAGTGTTTGCAGTCAGAGCCCCGAGTCTCAGTAAGAGTTTGTCTGAGGAAACCAGGTCAGCTGACACAGTAATCTCCTTTAAGTCTCCCCTCAAAACATAGTTTTTATGAGAGAGCGTTTCCTGTTTTTTACTTAGCTTTAATGTTTTTAACCCTGCTTTTTTTCTTTTATCATTGTTCTTGTTTTTAATCTACTTTCAGTTTTTATTTGTTTCCTTTAAAACCTGATGATTTTATATCGTTGGCCTGTTTCTTTAATTCTGCTGCCTTTGTGAAGCTCTTTCTAACACGGCTTTTAAAAAGTACTCTGTAAATAAAATTTACTATTCATGTTGTTGTTGTTGCGTTGTTGCTCTTGTTTCATTTATACGCCACATATTAATGCATTACATTAACTAAACTTTTACTGGTTATTTTTATCTGATTAATTACATATTGACTTCATTAATATGATTTGCCTTTGAGGACTGTGACTGTACTGGGACTTTCAACTTGTGACAGTGATGATGTTGGACATCGAACGTCTAGGATTGTTGGGATTTTGCTCCTGGTGTCTGATTCGAAGCACACAGTGCAGACAACACTTGAGTCTGTTGAGGAAAATATGCGACAGAAGCCGCTACTTTAAGGTGCTTTGATACTTTGAGATATTTGGCTGCCATTGTTTTAATAATACATAATATTTTCTGTAAAACTGTTTCATTTCTTCAAGCCAAGACTTTCTTCATCTGGACCAGATTAACTAAGGCTGTTGTAGCTGCAGTATGGAGCCATAAAAGCACTGGTGTACATAGAGCGAAACAGCAGCATGGATACTAATAGTGGAAAAAGTAAAATTTATTTGTAACTTTGAACCACGGAAAGGCTTTAATTAAACTTAATCTGATTATTGTCCGTAATTAAACACATGCACATATAGCTTTCTTTGGATAATTGGATTGAGATAGAACAACTTGACATAAACCCTGTTTTATAGCAAAGGAAGGCTTTTTTTTATGAACGTGGGCGAACAGAAGCTTTCCTTCCAATAAAAAAATGTCACGTTTTAGGCTTTATATATATATATATATATATATATAAAAACCAAGCAGAATTCACTTGTAATAAGAGTTTTCTTTTTAAATAATATAAGAAAACATTGCAAGGATCCATTTTTGGGACAAGAATCTGCTCTAACACATTTAGCCTCAGTTGCAAAATTGGATAAATGAACCGGACTTACAAGTTCATTTATCTTGTCGGGAGAGGCCAAACACATTTTGAGTCTCAGCCCATCATATTAAGAAACACTGCCGTGCAGAGCGTGGAAATAGGATGGGTGCTCTGATTCACAGCCCGTCGTCATTTGGCAACTGCTGGAGTTTAGTCACGTAAAAGGACGAGTCACGTCTAATTTCTAATACACACTTCTGAGTAAATAAGGAGTGGAAAGGATTCATAATGATCTAGGCGTGAGAGATGCAAAACTAAGTGTCTATGAGAACTAGATTGCCAATTTCAAGTGAGACTGAGTAACGATTAGATTTGCAAGACTGAGCGAGTATTTGTGAAAAAGCCTGCGTGTGTGTGTGTGTGTTTGTGTCTGATGTGTGTGTGTGTGTGCACACAAGCTATAATCCTTGAGGCCTTAGGGAGGTGTGCACACATTCAGTCTTTTCCTGTTGCTTCCCATTAATTCCACCTGTATACACTGGGAATGAGCCCCTGCTGGCCCTCACCCTTCCTGCCTCCTCCCTTCTTCCACTCCTCCCTGCCTCTAAATCCCCAGATGTAGGCTTACTGAACACCCAGAGCGACCAGGCTGCTGCTCCTCTGTTGCATGCTGTTCCTCACTGCACACTGTGTTCTCCAGCCACAGCTTCGCATATTACAATTTGAATGGATAGGATGAGCATATTTATTCAAATCAACATTTGAATGGCCCTTTCACCGGAACACGTTAGACAGCTGCCACTTGGCTGCTGAGCGTTTGATAATGTTGCCATGGGAATGGGCACTGGCACAGTGCACAGGGCCTCAGAGAGCCGAGGTGTTGCCAGCTGTGCTGAACATTTGCATTGAATGTGCCTGTTTGCACTGCCACCCTCCCTCCCCCTAATACACACACACACACACACACGGATAAAGGAAGCAGCAACATGATATTCATTTGAATGAGAGCAAGGCTTGTGTAGGTCACTTTAAAAATATTTCCTATTACGTATTGTCAGAACTATAATTAGCAACATAACCCAGTTTCCATTGTGGTCAGATCTTCTTTTAGTTTTACCTATAATGGCACAGGTAACAACAAAATTAGACTTTTCAATTACATGCCAACCACATATGAAGCAGACACACAATGAATCTTGACTGTTGTTTTTTTTACTGTTACTTAATTATACATTTTTTTACTTTAACTTTAAATTAAGTAACCAGACAGTTTGGCACAAATGATAAAAAATGCATTAATAGCAACTATTGTGAAGAATAGCATCTTTTGTTTTATGCTATGAGAAGTTTTCTGGATGCACACAACTCAATTAATCTGTTATCATCATACACAATGAAATTAAAAGAATCATCTATCATGTTCACTTTGTAAACCTTTAAATGTCTAGACACTGGCAGGTGGTTTCATGTCTGTTAAGCAGCCACTACAGCAAACACTCATTTTAAAATGAAGCGTGAGCCAAGATGCCCAGACGGGTTTGAGTAATGTCACTCGCTAGACATAATCCAGACAACACAAAATACATAATACCTGCTCACTGTGTTGCCCAACTTGTGCAGCGGATACGGATGCCTAATATGGTCATGCCCTAATAGAATAACAAGACAGAGGTTTGAAATGTAATTACCGACATTATCTCGGACTTGTCCTGCTGGTTTACATCTCAGAGTTTAATAGACAACACAGGAACAAGTGTTGGATTTCTCCTGCAGATAAAAAGTGTAGAGTCACGCTCTGAAACTGATATCAGCGTCCTCGTTTTTCACTGTGGCTGAAAGGAGTATCACACCTTCCCTGTGAGGGAGATTGATGGTGTTTTTCACTGGTGACTAATCAGCGAGTGGGCAGGTGTGTTCCTCCGACTGCACATCACAACATTTTAAATGTGTGAGAAAGTAAAGAACCTTGATTTTGAAAAAAAAAACTATCATATAAAAGATCACCAAAAAATTCACAGTGACAGCCACTAAAGCGAAACTCCTCAGGTGTGTGGGGAAAAAAGATTTGGTCTCATGTTGGGTGAATAAACCTGTGAATAATTGAGTTTTCGACAAACAAGCTGTTTTTTTGTGCTGCTCTCGCGTCTGAGCTGCGACTGACTGCAAAGTGGGGATCATGATGTTTTAACATGTGCTTGTTAAGCCTCAATTATTAAGGCAGGATCCAGGGCGCTGTGGCACGTCTGACCTTTTGAACTTAGCACAGACGAGCTCGGTTTGCATGCGTACTGACATACATGCGCCTGCGTGCACACATGCTCCATATGGCACAATTAACCTTTTGAACTTCACACAGACACACAGTCGGACGGATGCACTTGAACATACATACATTACACACATAAACATACATACTCGGACTTTTACACGCAACCTTGTGTGAGTACGTCAAAGGCTCCTAAACAAATCCTTCATTAGTAGCCATCTTTGATGCTTTTTCTCCTTGAAAAGCCACATTACACATGGGTCGATTGGTGTGAGCAGAAGACACTCGAATCTCACGCATTTGAATTAAAGCACTTTGCTAGAGAGAGAAAGGAATGCTGTGATCTTGGGAGTGGCAGAGATCTATTTATAACGCTTTTAATTGGCTTTTCAATGAGTAGCAGTACACCAAACAGACTGTTTAAAGATTAATCATATATAATGTACTTACAGATGTATTAAGCGAGCTAAACATGACAATAAAGTTGTCTTAGCATTATTCAGTGTTTCATTAACTGGATGATTTACATATGAAATTTTATCATTTCCCTCGCTGTACGGCTTTACATGCCTCTGGTTTTCATTAAGGGCAAATGCAAACTCCAACTGTCACATATAAAAGTTGCCAAAACACATTAAAATGACAGTCACTGTAGCAAAGGTGCCCAGCCATGAAAACAAATCTAAATTTTAAATTATTTAACCCGTTTTAAATTGAATGTAGGTGCTGAATTTGGAAATCAAATGACTACAGGATTATGTGTCTCAGCACTAATTTATCAAAATAGGACATTTTTTCCCCAAATCTATATACAAGGAAGGAAGGAACGTGATTCTGTAACTCATTTTTTGTCAAAGAAATAAAATAAGACATTTCACAGCTGCACAAGTCACTGCACACTGAGTGAGCAGGATAAAGCTGCAATGATTTTGGTATCATCCTTGTGTTGAAGCCTGGAAATGACCCCCAGTGGTGTTGTTTCTGAAGTACCAACACAGAGTAACAAAGGCATCAGTTATAAATCTGTTGTTTATCAGCCAAGTCTCCCTTTTTCCGGCTTTAGGTAGTAAAATTATGACAGAAACATTTCACACTGTGCTGACAGAAGAGAAAGCTACTTTGTTAGGATTATAATGAACAAACAGAATCACAAAATGTAAATTTGAATTAGAATTATTCGTACTATCAGAGCAGTGGATTTTAAATTAGATTAGCTTGTCTATTTTCTTTTTTATTTGATCTCTAAAACATATTTGGATTGTTTGATGTATTGCAAGCGGGCCTATGAGACTCTGACTTACCAGGACTGTAAACTTTCTTTTCTTTCATGCTACAGACTGTCCTCCTGCCTCCCAGCTCCTGACCTGATCGGACCAGCACTCCAATCATATTAGTTCAATTGGATTTGAATCTTCCCGCCTGATGAGGCTCCTAATAGGCCTGTTCCTCAAGACTCTTTGTCCCTCTGCCTCCTCCTCCTACTCCTCCTCCTCCTTCTCCTACTCCTCATCATCATCTCCTGTCCCCCTCCCTGCCAGACTCAAGTCCTCTGAACCCCAATTATATAAACAGGAGATGACAGCAGGACTGGTGGAGCATAGCCAGAGAGAAAGATGATGATGATGAGAGAGAGAGAGAGAGAGAGAGAGAGAGAGAGTGGGGGACTTTGAGTTGGACACACAAACAAAGAGAGAAGGCCTTAATTTCTCTCTGGTCAACCACAGTAAAAAATGGAAGAGGTAGTGTGTCTCATGATTTGGATTTTCACACCTGCACGTGTTTGGTTCTTCCATGCCTCATCATGACTTTACCCGCCACAATTTGAAAGAGGAACACACCAGAATGAAAGTTCACAAAAACTGTGGTGTCTCAGAGGAATTTTGGCAACATCATTGTACCCACTTCCACATGTTGGCACAGGCACCAGTGTCAACAGCTATTTTATGTGTTTTCAGGCAGCAAAAACAAGATGTAGTACCGTTCAAAGCCTTTGGGAAATTTCAAAGTTCCATCTTCACTCTTCACAAAAATACGCTTCACTGTAGGAGCCACTTCCAACCACATCTTGTGAGAAAGATAACAGAATGTTTGCTCAGTTACTTGTCAGGTTGCACCACCTGTTTAGAAATAAAACCGGCTGGCTGGAGGGAATTACCGCTCCACACTGTGCACTTCCAGTTCATATAAGAAAAAGAAATATAACAGCAGAGAAAAAACATGTTGGAAACTATTTGGATGACTTGAACGAAGGATGCAGATGCAGTGAAAAGAGCCACTAAACCGTCCGACATGCTTAGCGAGTAACAGGTTGTGAACTCTCTGTCGGACTTAACCACCACAGCGTGCATATATGCACATGAACATCTGACTTGTGTCTGTGGTCATGCCAGTCGGTGCCTAAAGCTCAGCCCCGGGCAGGGTCTTAAAGGTCACGATCTCTATGCCGCTTTAGAAGGTCGCGCAAAGTTCATGACACAAGCCTGACCATATTTGGCTGCTGGCTCTCTTAAAGGCTTAGAGCTGAAATTTGAAATGATAGAGAGGGAGGGAGGAAAAAAAAAACAGTAACTGGAATGTTCATTGGTTGCAGCTGGGCATCGTTGGAGCAATATGGACCTGGGCTTAATGCAGGAAGTGTGTGTGTGTGTGTGTGTGTATCTTTGAGCATGCGTGCATACATATGTGCATGCACGTCAGTGTGTTCATGCGTGTGAGGGAAGAAGAGGAACGAGATATTGGGTTAATGCGGACCAAAGCTTAGACATTTCCAGATACATGTGCCTGTGTGAGTGTGTGTGTAAAAAAGTAAACACATGTATGCAAGCTCCTGCGTGCGTGTCTGCTTGCATGCCGGCATGTGTGTGAGTGACAGAGATATTAGAGCAATATGAAAAAGCTTAAGCCGGAAGCATGGGGCTGGAGAGTTTTGGCTGAGCAGAGCAGAGCAGCAGAGAGGAGGTCAGGAGAGCAGAGTGTTCAAGAAACAGCAGAAAAACTAAAGAAAAAAAGAATAAAACATCACTTTTAAAGAGTAAACTAGAACAGATTGGAAAAAAGGAAGAAATTCTCAGGTTTAATAAGTCATTTTTGAGGAAAAACACACCCAACACAAGAGTATTACTCACGAAAAACTGACACTTTTTCTTGGCAGTCTACAGATACCGAATGATTCAGTTCATGTCATTCTCTATTTTTTTTTTTAAACGACAGATTTTAAGAAGTGAAATCCAGCCTTGTGGTTTGACGCAGCGTTTACGTCTGAATGAGCCTCCATGTACCTCCTGCAGAGAGATGATGAGTCTGGTCGGTTCCACAGCACACAGCAGACTAACAGGAGTAATGTGTTCTGCTGCTTTTCTTGGTAACCGCAACATCTTTTGGAGGTTCAAATAACTGTACAAGTCTATTACAAGCCTGGATTGAAAAATCGGCAAAGGCAGTTTTGCTCACATTCAATCATTGTAAAGCTGCATATTGCAAATCAGTGTAGGCGTGTTTAACTGTCTAATTTCTCTGCAAAGAAAACACCTTTTCACACACTGAATAATTAAGAATAGAACGTTTAAATCTAATATAAAGAATTATTTAAATCTAACGAGCACTGAGACTTGAATTAATTATAAATGCATCCAAAATGATCTGTATCTGTTCTTAGAGGTCTGTTTTTAATTCAGAGTCTTTCTTATAGGAGCAGGCAGCAACGTACAGCATAACAACACTGCTGCTGTTGGACTGCATCAGACATCATACACAATAATCTTGACTCCTTTGAATAATTCAAAGTTCTGTCGTTGCTCTTACGAAGGCTATACTTCACTCCCTGTGTGCCTTTATCTTCCTCACACAGACGCCAAGTCCTTTCTGCAACCTCATCTCTCCTCCGTCTCTCTTCTCCCCCATGTGCCTCCCCTTGTCTCTCTCATCTCTTCTCTCCTCCATCCTCCCGCCACATCTTCCCTTGTTCTTCTCCTCTGACTCTCCTTTTCTAACCCCAGCCAGCAGGTCTACAAAGTAGTGCTTTCTGTGTGCCAGCAGCAATTCCTGGAGGGCAGTCAGGCAAACAAACCCAGCCAGTGCCCGCTGCATGACTCACAGAGAGATGGAAAGCAAGAGAGAGACAGAGAGAGAGAGAAAGGGAGAGAGAGAGGGGGAAGGAGGTAGAATCATTAAGATGAGAGGGCAAAAGGATTTTAAGCTAAGAGCTGATGAGAGGGGGCAAGTTGGAAAAAGGTGGAAAGGGAACGAAAGGCTGTAAGAGAGATTAAGAGGGAGTGAGAGATAGAGAGAGATGGGGGCAAATAGAGGGCAACCTGCGCGATCTTGCACGCATACGAGAGAGCAGACAGGCACGCAGCAAGCTCACGAAGAGAGCAAAATAACTCCTCCTCCTCCTCCTCCTCCCTCTGTCTATCCCTGTCTATCCCCCAACCACCACCACCACCACCCTTATCTCTCCCGTTCCCCTCTGCTCTGCCAAAAAGTGAAGCTCAGCACGAGGCAGAGCACATAGCAGGTCCAAGGGAGGAAGAGGCAGACGGGTGCACTTCCAGAGACAGGAAATGGGAGTAGCACAGAGAAATCTGCTGATGGATGAAAAATTAAGATACTTACATATACATGTAGACTGTCAGTCATTGTGATGTATCATTTTGTTTCACAAATGCTTTCTATAGTTTTTCTTCAAATTAATTTGACAAAAAATCTATATTTGAAATCAATTTTAAGTTTTACTGCTGCATTGGTTTATTTTATGGGTCAGCAGGTCAAAAAGGTTTGGATTTAATGCATCAAACAGAGTATATGGTTTAGAGAGAAACCAGGATGAAGCCAAGATTTCAGGTACAACGAGGCCACAAGTCCCTCTACACACACACTGCTATGAAGTGTCCATCTCCACCTCATTCTCCACCCATGCCTGAGTCCTTGACTCTGCTCATCAAACCTCATCAGCATCTTTGCTGCGTAACAAATGGCTCTGAGTAATTTTACCATAACGGTCTTTGTCAATAGCTCTAAGCCATATAAAATGTCCTGTAAGCATTTGACTTGAAACATCATGTAACTTGACAGGCTAATGTTGGCTAACATTTATAGCACACTGCAGATTTATGTGGACACAGGCAACAGATAAAACGGAAGAGAAATATTAAACTCAACAAATGATCAACATGTTGGCTCATTATCATGTCCCCATGATAGGTGGTTGGAACAGTGTTGAGCTTCAATAAAAATTTTGAACCTCTGCAGGAAACAGTTTGACCCTCGGATTTTCATATCCTCTAAAAAAAATGAAGGTTCACCATTTGTTCTCCTCCAACTTTGCAATGAAAAACAGAACAGGTCTCAGCTGTCATTTTGTTAAGAATGAAACTCAGCCTGCAAAATACTGCTAAGTAGTTACACCTGGTTCTCCTCTGACATCCCTTGTTTCATAGCAGCCCCACCCCACTAGCTGAGGGATTGGTTTCTTAAGTATGTTATACATTAAAACCTCACTGTTTGAGTCCATGTTTGTGAGACTGTCAATGATAAACTGCAGTTCCGAGGTGGAGATGCTTTGGCATGGTGTTTTTACTTATTTGGCTCATTGATACGACTTTTAGAATATAAAAAAACACCATATGGACATGTTAGTTACTTTAATTTTCACTGTTTAGGAGCTTTAAATATAATAGACTCTACAAATTATTGGAATCAGGTCATGAAATATTCACCATGTGCCTTTTTAAAGTATAACTTCAACAATAGTTAGGGTTATGAACTGAAACTGCCTCTGTTAGGAGTCTTGTCATCACCATTATGTCACAACCAGCAGACACTAAAATAAACCATGACTTGTAATTTTTACACATTAGTTTTTGCAAGAATTAATCAGACAATAAATGTGAAAGTAGAGAATGAATTTTGTTACCTTTGGTTGGAGCTCAGCTGCCTGTTTTTATCATGTTTCCAACTTTTGTGCTTGGATAAATGGCCAGTGATTGAGCTTTATAGGTTAGAGTGATATCATTCTTTTTATCTAATTCAAAATCTCAAAATGTCAAACTATTCCATTAACCTCAAAGTTCACACACATATAAAGAGAGTAAAGTAAAAACTAAGGACACTGCCACACTGTTCTCAGTGGTAACTATGGCTCTAAAAGTAAATAAAAAACCTAGGACAAGAACAAGCCAGATTGAGAGAAAAGAAGAACAGATAAAAGGATTATGCACAGAGAAACAAGAGATAAGCTAAAAGATACGACAGAGGGGAGAAGTTTGTCTGAGAGATCATATGTGAAGGAGGTGCAGAGGAGGAGGAGGAGGGGTGTAGTTCACTTCTGCTGTGCCCCATATGAGCTGTCTCTGGGCTGGAATAGACGGCTACCTTCGCCAGCCTCCCTCTGGACCACATTAGACATGGCGCTCAGATAATACGCTGCTGGGGATGGGAGGGGGGCTGACAGGGGGAAGGCTGAGCATGGGAGAATTCCTTTCTGATTTTGAGACCATCGGACCAAGACAAGAACAAATAATCAGATGGACAAAATTCTCCTGAAAACCACTGACTGTGAAAAGTATCGTAGCTCTTATTGAGACCAGCAGTGCAGTCAACAACATATGACCACCAGTCATTCACCACCAGTGAAAAAAGTACAAATACCTCATGCATATTAAAGCAATTGTTTGTTTCTTGCTAAGAGACAAGAATTGACAAAACTCAGTAAATGTGTAGCTTGAGCCAGTTAGCCTAGCATAGCATAGATGTAAACAGAAAAAAACAGGTGGCATGGCTCCGCCAACTGTTTATTAACCTGCCTACAAACACCTCTGAAAGCTCACTAAATAACTCATATATTATTTGATTAATCCACACCAAAAGACAGTCTAAAAATGACCATTTATAATATTTCAGGGAGTTACTTGATACCAGGACTAGCTAATGGTCTGATTGTTTGCTAGTTTAAAACAGGTCTGCTCATAGATCCCCTTAAAATTAGGATACGTCATTTTTAAACTGTGGTTTTTGCAGAGATAATATGTTAATTAGTGAGCTGAACCAGTTATGGTTATGGCAGGGGGATATGCTTTGGACAAGTTAGCTGTTTCCCAGTTTCCAGTTGTTATACTGAGCTAAGCTAACTGTTTTTTTTTCATTTTAAGAGTGCAGTATCACTCTTCTCATCTATCTCATACAAGTAAATGAATAAGCATATTTCAGAAAATGTCAAACTATCTTTTTCATTTAAATACACAACTGGGATTTACAATAGCTGCTCTTAATCATTCTCTACAGGGATGTCTAAAAGGGAGGTTAGCTAAACGCCATTAATAACACATCAATAATAAATCAACAAGCCTTGAAAAAAAACACAAGTGAATCAGTTAGTTATTTTTCTTTTAGATTCTTTATTTAATCAATGTTACATTAAACTAACATAAATAAAATTTTTATGAACAAAAGGCACACAGTTCAAATATAAACAAAGAGAACATCTGTACAGTTTGTTTCAATAAAACAAGTCTACTGTCCCTCGGCAAGGGAGCGGTCCAAGAGAGATGAGTTTCAGGGGGTTTGTTGACAAAACGCTACAGCGCAGCCGCTGCTGTCGCACAGAGGCTTGGCATGGAAACTGTACACTCTTCAGCTCCACGCAAGGAACTAAAGCGGTGGGCGCAAAGGCAAATTACCAGGAACAGCACTGGCTTCATGTGAAACCTCTGCCTGGAGGTTTACAATAAGTGGATGTCCATCCGTAAGAGTCCCACTGAAACTCATGTCCTTTGTCTGTTTGAAGAGGCCACAAGATTCATGTCCACTAAATAAAAAGATTCAAACACTCAGCACATAGACTTGAAAGAAAAAAAAAGTATGGGCCATTGGCTGGGTAAACACTCACTATGATTTCTTTAAGAGAATGACAGGAGTCAGTGTTGCCATAGTTTCTCTATGGAAGTGTTTGATTGGTTGGATGCTGCTTCCTTAGACTAATACGGCTAGTTGGTCATTCACAGTACTGGCAGGACGCTAACTGTCAACTACAGCGTTTGTCCTGATGTGGGACTGAATCCATATACAGCCATACAATTAAGTCAAAATGGACTCGGTTTGGTTTTTTTCCTGCATCTGCTCCAGATCAGTAAGGTAGATAAAATCCTATTGTGTCCAATCCTGTTCATACTAGATAACAAAGCATGATATATGAGTCCAGTCAAGTCTGTTGTGGTCGCAGCTGTTATCATCCACTTCTGAACGTTGGATGGAAACAGGTGTAGTCCTTTGTTAGTCCAGTTATGTCCAGTTAAATCCAGTCTGGACCAGTCTGTTGTTCCTTACTGTGGTTCAGTCTGGTTGGATCCAGTTGACTGCAGATCTACATAGCTGAGTATTTGCAAACATGCTTCACAGACTGTTCAACCTGTTAAGGGCAGCGGATGGGTGAAGCTCGGTCTGGTTACAGCAACAGGCATCATCTGAAATGCTTTTTTACCTCCCACCTTAAGAGGAAATCTCCACCCATCTCGCACCTCAACAGACTAGAACAAACTTTGAGCAAGTTCTGTGCAAATACAGACAGATCCAGGTCTGATCCCGGGCTTAGACGGCGACAGTGCTGGGTACCTCCTCGTAGTGAATGATAAAATAAGGGTAGCTCTGGTCATCGTTGAAGATGACATAGATCTGGGGGTCCACCCAGTTGTCCACACAGGAGTCAAAAAGGTCACTGGAAGGGTCACGAGGGTTGATGGGTGGCGGTCGCCGCATGGAAGGATTTCCTACAGTAAACCTGTACAAAAAGAGACGACAGCAACTTGGTTAGTTATGCAAATTAGACATTTTATGGGAGAAAAAAGTTGCTAATAGATTTCTATTTGGCTCTGCAGGTCTGGAGATACAGAAGAATAATTTTCAATGTGAAAGAAGACTCTTCTAAATTTAATAATTACATCACGCTGCTTCTCTGTGGGTTTTAGAGCACTTTAAATAATATAAGCATATGCTGTAAGTGCATGAAATTAATGTGCTGTATGTATATGAAATGAGCCGGCGCACTGTAACCAGTTTTGTTTTTCCTCCCTTAAATATTCATTTCAAGCCCTAGAGACCCGTAATCCATCAATCTTTGTTCCACTTCCTCTAGGGTTATAAATAAAACATATTAAAACAAGAACATGCAGCTACAGACAATAGCGGAGGGAAGAGATGTTTTAAAGTCTGTTTGCCAGATATAGTTTCAGACAAGGAGAGATGACCGCACTGTGCAGACAACCTCTTTATTGGTCTGTATCCCAGTAATGTCTCTGTCTGTGCAGGGGAGCAGATTGAACCCAGGTTTCCCAAGGGGGTCTTAGGGATAGAGGGTGGAGGGGATTTGTGGTGTGTTTCCAAACCACCACACTATCCACCATCCTCTGGGCGAACCACAGACTGTCTAACGTGGCATAACAAAGCTGGTGATGTATGATGGGTCCAACCAAATCAGCTGTTTTACATGTGTGGCTCTAGATTTGACTTGGCATTGTAAGGAAAGGGAGTAGGATGATGTACAGCATGCCTGGATGATGGTTTATGGAAAATAGCCTCACGATTTCCATGATCCAAATTACGTTCATGTGTTCTGTAAATTTAATTTTTATGAGTGAGATAGTGACATGGTCAGATAGAGATGGTGGTTAAGCATGCCTGGTGTGCCTCTGGAGGCAACATACTTTCAAAAACACCAGCAACAGCTCATTGAGGAGCACTCAAACATGAAATCCAAATAAATAAAGCCTCAATTTAGCATTTAAAAACTTGAGTCTCTTTATAGCTAACACATTTCACCAAACCATTGTCTCCTAGTTCAGACATACAACTGAAACAATGAGGAGCTTATGCTGCTAGTAAATACATCAAGAACAGTAAAGTATCTCTTTAATATCCTTGGTTGCATGTGGTTACTGCAGGCAGTGTTATAAATAAATGGGAGGGACCACTTCATGACATTTGGACCATAATAAACAGTTAGAAGAACTATATTTTACAAGTATTGAAATATTTTATTTTAGAACAAAACAACAGCACAAGTCCTTGTCTCCTCTGCTTCACTGTGTGTGTATCAGGGATACAAATTGTTTTTCCAAGGATGGTGAAGGAATGACACGCCCTACTCTGCCTCTGACTGGCCAATAGTCATATCCATATGGTAGATAAGCAGAGCAGGGCGGGTCATTCCCTCATGATCCTAGGATAGAAAGTTTTTTTTGCAGGGCTTGCTGAGAAAACAGCTCAACTCTAAATGATATGCAGTACCTCAGATAAAAAGCCTAAATATTTTTTTTGAATTGTCAGGACCTGCTCTGGATAAAATTGACCCTTTGGTTACTTGACATGTATGCAATTTTTTGTTTTTTGAAAATATGTAACTAACCACATCAGCCAAAACCAGATGTTCCCACCTTGTTTCTTCATTGGAAGTTCCAAAAATGTGCTATACTACAATTTATATCAGCATACAATACTGCATACTCAATACTGCCTACACCTTTTAATCATCAATGTCCAATGTCTAATTTTTCAGTGTTGAAACTGCAAGTAGAAAGAGCAGAGAAAAATCCAATCCAACACTGAAGATACTAGAAACATTCCCACTGTCAACTTGTTAACCACAGCACCCACACACACCTGCCAGTGAGGACTTTGGCCAGGAACATGCAGTGGACTCCTTTGGGCGAGCGCTTGGAGAAGTTGTGGGAGTAGACAGCCTTGCGGGCGAAGTAGGAGCCCTGGCCGAACATGGTGGCGTGCTTGCCGCAGACTCGGGGGTCGAAGTTGTGCTTGCAGATGCCCTCCACCACGTCTGCCGAGGTGCCGTGGAAGAGGTGGCGCTCGCTCAGCAGCCGGTCCATCTCGGACATGCGGCGCGACATGTACTCCTTCTTCCTGTTGGAGCAGAGAGAGAGAGATGCGAGGTGAGATGGGATTTGATGATGAGATTAACTGTTTTTAGTGTTCAGGGCTTATTTCATATGAGCATTTTGAGACACAGGACCCCAGAAAAATGCCTTTTTACTCTTCATCCTTTATGAGAACGGACTGATGCACAAAGACAGATCATCTCTCAGGTAATGAATTAGTAAAAAGCTGGGAGCAGCCGTGTAATATCTATTCAAAAGATGTGATCACAGCATTGTTTGCTCTAAAACTGGGCAAGAACATCGACTTAATCCTTTTTCTTGAGCACACACATACACACACACACACACAGCCTGCTTGATGGACTGAGCGGATCAATCAGGCATGCAGAGGCGAAAGCGTCTCAGAAACAGAGAGGCTGTGACCCAAGCATGACCTCCTGAATCCCGGCAGCTTGTGACCTGACACAGACTGCTCATGCACGCATCCAAGCAAGCGCACACACAGATGCACACACACAATTCAATTCCCTTTCATACCTATTATCTGCAAGTTTAAGCTGAAGCTGCTCAGCTTCCTGCTCAACACACAAACATGCAGTTATGGTTCCACTGTCACGACCCGAGTGTGGGAAAAGGAAGTGAAGTGACATTAAGAGAGGGGGGAGAGCATCACTTTCAGAACGAGCATGACACACTTAACACACACACACAAACACACACAGTCAGTCATTGTGAAACCATGCGGTACCAGTCAGTGTGGGAGAGTTTAACTGTCACAGCTGATAGGACCTGCCTTGTTCTCACCACAGCAGTTAGCCCACTGTGTTCACAAAAGGAACATCCTCATCACCAAACATCGCAACATCCTCCGTGTTCACACACACCACTGCCATCCCACACAGCTGGTCCTGTTTGCCCTATTTTCTTTCTCTTTTTTTTTTTTCTCTTCCTCCTCTCACGCTGTTTCTCACTCAAACTGTGTTTGCAAAGAAAAAGTTCTTGTTCTGTCTGCAAGAAATAAATATGCAGCTGTGTCCTCTGAAATATTCTTGAGTTTTTTTTTGTGCAACAACAGCAAAGTATGATAACTAGGACAAAACAGGAAGCAAATCATTTACAACAGAAACCACACTGCACTATTTTTTTTAGCATAAGCACCACTTTGGGTTCAGAATGCTAGATAAACATAGATAAACATAAGAAATACTTATTTTGTGCTTATAACTTAAATAGGTCTCAAAGTGTGGTCAAACCTCTTGACTGTGAAAGCAAATTAATATCAAACAAACTTCTTCCACCCCTTGAAATCACACCATTCCCATGACATAGAGGCTTGTGATCATTTCAGTAGGAATTAAGTCAGTAAAACAACCACAAGTGCGTCAAAGTCATATGCCACAGTTTCAGCAAACAGCATGTTAAGGAAAGAATAGAAGCAAAGATCTAAAGACAATGAAACCTGCTGACCCTGAGAGGAATGCTCCATTTGTTTGTTTTTTGTTTTTTTCAAACACAGTGTCACGGGTAGCGGATACATTTATTGAAAATGATTCATGAGTTTTAGGTTGGATTAACAGATTATATCTCCAGAAATGAGGAAGTGCCTAAAAAAAAAAAAAGACTCCAAAATTGGCTAACCTCTTGTACTTCTCCCAGAGGAAAGGGTTCTGCACACGCTGGATCTTGATGATCCTGAATTTGGTCTCCGACACAGTCTTGTGGAAAAGGCTGTACACCGTCCGGTAGCTGCGGTCTTCACGTGAGACCGGCACCTGCAGGAAGTCCTGGCTCATCGTCATGGGCAACCACGTTTCCGGAAAAAGGCTGGGTGGGTTGGTGGTCGTCGGTGAGAGGGGATGTGATGTGGAGAGATCCATGGATGAGGAAGAGGAGGAGGAGGAAGAAGAAGAGGAGGAACAAGGGAGAGGAGCTGAAGAAAGGCCACCCAATGTTCTACGGAGAAAGACAGAGGGATAAAAAAAGACATCAGGTGATGGTACAACTAAAATCTACATCATAAAATGTGCAAATTCCCAATGATTTGTGTTCAAACTTCAGAACTAGAGGTCTGAGTTTTCCACATTACCAGACAATCAGTTACATAAACAAACAAAGTAGATTTACACATTAAGTGCATAAACACACGCTTGTAACGTGCTCCTAACGGCCATATTTGTGTAGTCTCTTTCTACCAAATGTGGTAACGCTTTACTTTACGGGTCCCATAGTTTCCTTTAATTTTCCACACAGGAAATGAGACGTAACTGTAAATTCAAAGGAAGGTTCCCAAATGAAGCTATTTATGAAGTGCTAATGAAAGGGAGTGTAGAGACAAACAGCTGACTAGATGTCTTAAATAAATAAAAAAGTGCCTCATTCACTTTATATAACAGGAGTGTGTAAGTTTTAAATGATAGCTCAAAAGGTCAGCTTAAACATGCAAAAATATGAAATCTGTTAGCTATCAAGGATTCAGTTGAGCAAATACATAGAAAAGTAAGGCAATAATTCTTTATTTATTCAGGTTTAGATGAAGCATTGATTTCAGGCAGACCAGGCATCTATGTTATTATAAACCCAACAAACTAAAATCTAACTTTCAGACATGTTTTTATTTCCCCAAAATTTGTAATACAGTATTCTTTCCAATAAACCTTAGAGGAAATTACTGGTAAATCTCATAAGATTAGACAGTAATTACTATTGTTTTGGGCTACGATGAATATGGTAACCTCACACTGCATTTTTTACTATTACCCTACTTATTGTTGTATGGCTCAGCTATGACAGCATGGACAAAGAAAGAGTATATCTAGGGAAAAATCCCCAAAAGACAAATGAATAATAACTCAAAACTGGGACCACATGTAGTCTTATAAACAAATGAAATCAATAAAAAGATCTATTTCTGGACTCCATGATACATTCCTCCCCCTCCTTGAAGGCCCTCACACTCACAATGCAACATGAATGAATCAACATGCATTTGCCATCTTAGAGCTTGAGTATGAATGATGAGATCTGAAGCTCACATTTATAGTCGCAGCCTCGTAAAAAGGCAAAGGAGGGCATCAACCACAAGCTGCACATCACAGCAAGCTACCTATCTCTGCTCCTTTCTACACCTTGTATTCCCACGTGTTTCCGCTCCAAGCTGCATCCTCATGTAAAAGAAGAACGAACTACCGTGATGAACCGATGTGTCTGTGCTCCCAAAATCATCCTCCACAAACTGTCAACAATGACATCAGTATGCTGCGGAGTGGAGCAGCTCCACAGCAGCCGGCCGTCAGCAACCAAACAAAACAGCAGGGCTGCGCGAAAATGAAACCCAGACACCAAACATGAAATCAGGGAGGTAGAGTGAGGGAGAGACAGGGACGAGAGCAAATATAAAAGAGAACAAAAATGCCAATTGCCAAGCTGTCATGAAAGTGACAAAAAAAAAACTATTGTGTCTGGCATTTGAGTCAATAACAGCAGTTTGGCTGTCAAGTTATCGCTCACTAAGTGTAAATGCTGTTAGCCCTATCAGCCTTAGGAGAGTGTGCATGTGCATGTGTGTGTGTTGTCAGGAAACTGCGATCAGTGTGACTCTGAGTCAGTGCTACGTTTTTTTTTTTTCTCATCTCTTTTCTCTTTCTCTCTTATCTTGTCTCACCGGTGTCGATCTCTACCCGCAATCGATGTCTCTATTCCCTGTGCACTTTGAAGAGATCACAGACAGCCTGCTGCAGAAAACAAGTGTGAAATGAAAAGGGACAGATAACAAGAGGGTGATGAAGTTGAGGAGGGAAAGAGTGAAAAGGAGAAAGATTTGGACAGATAACAAAAGGAAGGAGAGAGGGAGGAGACGGCTAAAAATAACATCATCCAGAGAAAGAGAGAGATGACGGGGAAGAGGAAGAGAGGAGGGGAGGGAGCAAGGGGAGAGTGCCAATCAAGCTAATGACCTCAACCTCTAAGCCTTGCACAGATTGTTCCTGATACACACACACACACACACTTGTTTTGGTCACATGGGAGAACACTGCAATGACTTGCATTCATTATCCTGGAAAATAAAAAAAAAAAAAAAAAAAAACAGAAACCAAGTGTAACACTAAAACTTGATCAGTTCGCCTTGGCCTTTCTCCTCATAATGTGACTTTTTGATCATATTTAGTTCCAACAAAGTGATTAACTGAAGCACGCACACAACAAACGGATGAAAAGCTCCGAGGAACAAATCCTTCCATCCAAATTCCAGCTCTCCACAGTCACATTTCACACTCCTTCACCAGTTTCACTCCGCAGTGCACCCAGTCTGGAAACCATTTAGCCCTCACTCACTTCCTCTCACTGTGACTCTCTGTCCTGCTGTCTCTTTCTCCCTTGTTCCTTCTCTGTCTTGTGCTTCCTCCGTCTAATTTTCTCTCTCTCTCTTCCCTCTTTCCTCAATCTCATGCTCTCCATTTTGTCCTCTCTTTGCTGTCAAGCCCCCTGTTAGGAACAGCTCGTGCTAGCGTCGCTCTGTGTGGGACACTGGCAGGACACAGCGACAGCAGCCTGCTCGGCAAAGGAAGTGAAACATTCTGCAAATGGGGTGAGATGTATCCACTTGTTTCCAATCTGGTAGCACTTGTTTCAGGGCTATCACTGAGGCGAGTGCAGCAGGGGGATTACTTCCCGGCTACAAAGAAAATGGCAGCTGAAAGATGAAAAATTCTTGAAATCAGCTTATATTCTCAAGAGAGAGAGGGGGTCAGATCTCATCTCATTTACAGATTTTCTCACTAGTTATGAGAAAAATGTGATCTAGGGCCACTTTAAATCCCTTCAGTGGATATTTCTTGCATTAAGGGGGAACACTGGATTGATTTTTCTGTATAACTCTTGTTCACTTGTCCTCATTTGCCTCATTGTCTCATTTTCTGTCTATATTAGTCCTGCATAGTAAGACCCCTGTGTCCCTGCGACTGTCTGATTTGCCAGAAATCTAAAGTGTTAATAGGATATTCAGGTTCGGCTCATGGTGCCAATGGGCAACACCACTGGAACGACTTAAAGGTGAGAGCAGTGTTCAGAGGCTTTTGAGTATTCAGCCTTGACTACGACATTAACATTGTGTACCGACCTCTGTGTGCCTGCCAGTCTCCAAACAGGGATTCAGAACGCTCACAGAACACAGAGAGCCACAGGGAGACAATGTATTACATACTGAAGAGCCAAGTTTTTCTTTGTGTGTGCTTGTGTGTTATTGAGCATGTGTTGCCAGGTACTCTGTGTAAAATCGAGGACTTTGTTCTAAAAGTCAGTGTGGCTTCATAACCAAAATACAAAATGTTCTGTAACGAGGTTGAGATCTGGGTGCTAAATGATCCGCGAGGCTCTGTCAGAGAGCACAACGGGAAAACTCGAGGGCTGGAGAGAAAGATAGAAACAAAGAGGGAATATCAGTCAAGTAAATGACCTCTGCTGCTCAAATGAGGACTGACTGTTCCTGACACTGTGCCTTACCATTAATTAGCCATAATTCTGAACCCTAATGCTTAACAGAACGTTTTGTTCTCTTTCACAGAGGATAACAGGCTGCTCAGAAACAATACTTTTTGGGAACCAAACAGCTTCCATATTGACAACACCACACATGTGTGATAGGCACAAAACATGTCTGTTTGCTCTTTTCTTGACAAGATTATTAACACAAACATTGGTCTACACTGTCACCATGCCACTGCACACATGAAAAATAGCAGCATAATGGTGTTCAGCAGGTGTTTGCCCTATTCTCTACCTTACTTTACCGTGTTAGCATGCTAATGTTGCTAAAAAGCACAATTTGCACCTGAGTGCTGGGAAAGTCATCCGTTTGGCAGGTATTTAATCATAAACCCATCTTTTAGACAAATTATAACTAAAAGACAGAAGATCACTAAAGTTGTTTATATTTCCTCCTCAGAGGCACGCAATGTCGCTACAAATTTCATTTCAATTCATTTAATAATTAACCTATAAAGTACCAACCCACAGACCTACACTGCCATCCCTTGAGATCAGTAACATCCAGGCTAGGCCTCTAATGTCATCATCTCCTTATTTAAAAAGCAGAGGGGGTTTGTCTTTACTTACTGTAGGTGGGGTGTAAGCATGACGGAGGACATGAACATGGGCCGCTTCTTGATCTGACGCCTGAACCCGAAGACTGCGTTCTGCTGGAAGCCCTCTCTGATGTTGAGGATATACTGGTCTTGGAGCGTAATGAATCTCACCTCCTTAAGACCCCTCGAACTCGCCTCCTCTATGAGCTTTACCACCGGCTGTGGAGGAGCAGAAGTGACAGGAAAAAAGGAAGGTAGAGGAGGAAGAGGTGGACAAAGATATGAAGAACAGTTTAGACAATGAGTTTGTTTATCATTTTGTATAGTTGACTGTTCTGCATTTTCATTCCTCAGAGGAAGAAGGAAGGCAAAGTTTAGACCAGGAAATATCAGTGAAGTGTCGTGCAATGCTCAGATAACAATAAGCCAAGCCGATAACGAGTTTCATGTGGAGACACGAACTCACACGGCCATAAAAAGTCAATCTTTACTGATTTGATGTGATAAATTGCAATTGGCTGGATACAGCTGTGTCACAAGGGGTGTTTAGGTGTGTATATGTGTGTGTATGTGGATCTAAATTGATCTTATCACAGTGGCTAGACAATTGATCTGTGTGGGCAAAGTTAATGTGTCTGGCCTCATGTTCATAGAGCGTGCACGCAAACAGAAACATTAACTGCACCGAGCGGCTCACCTCGGAGTATTCCCTCCAGCCAAAGTTGTCTCTGCAGTAGTACTTCCACACTGTGTGACAGCTGGGGTTGGGGTTTGGATTTGTTGTGGGTATGGGTAGAGGGCTGGCGGGGGTTGTCAGTCGTCGAACACGGTCAAACTCCAGGTCGCACACTTGCATCGTCCCAAAGTCGAGGGAAAACACTCGACCCCTGGAACACAAAGTTAAAATCACTGTAAAAATAATAAGCAACTACTGCAGTCAGCGTGAAAAAACACATCACACAGTCACGGTTGGTTAACATGTCGCCATGGCATGGTGACCTTGTTGTTAAATGGTTACAGCCACATTTCTGGTTACGCGGTTGCTTGATTAAGCCTTAATTTAACCTGAATGCCCTGGAGCAAGAAGACCAAACCTCTAATTGCTCACCATATATGAGTCACACAGAATGACAGCAACTATATGACTTATATGCCACATGTAAACATGCAGAAAATAGAAACAAACAAGAAAGGACCTACATGATCAAAACATTATATAACACACGCCTAAAGCCATAAATATCACAAAGACTCATGCAATGCTGTTTAAACATTTCTTCAATAGTAAAAAGCCTAAAAAAGTCTATGTCAAGATTAAAAAGAAATTCAGCAGTGCCATAACTGCATTTAATGTATATTAGAACAGGTATAAAATGTGTTTTGTAAGCTTGTAGCAGCAAGTAAGGCGAAAGGACTGATACCAGCCTTGTGTCTGTTAGGAAATACAAAACTTCTACCAGCAGCTGGCTAGCTTAGCTAGCTAGCTAGATTAACTTCACATATATTGTGTGGATATAACGTGACACTAAGGTAGCTTTAGAGGTTCTGGTAGGTTAGCAGGATTTTGTTAGCTCTGTGCAGAGCAAGGCTAGCTGTCTCCCTGTTTTTTAATCTTTTTGCTAAGCTATCAGCTGCTGCTTGTAGCTTAATATTTAGCATACAGACATGAAAGTGGCTCTAATCTCCTTATTTAACTCCCTGCAAATGTGAACAAGAAAATTTCCCAACATATTGAGTTATTCTATCAAAGCTCTGTGGCTCCTTTTTGAGATAGTTACATTTATCTGTATAGAGAAGTAATCAATTTGGTTCAGCAGTAGAACTATGACTTTGTAACATCCTAAAGTGTTAGCATCCACCAAATGTTAGCATCTGCTGAGTAAATAAATGGTGGAAACGCATAATCTTATTATGTGCATATAACCTCCCCTAACCCCTCTCTGTCTCGGCAAGCGTGGGTCACAACCCCATTATGTGAGTGTGTGTGTGTCTGTCTGTCTGTGTGTGTGTTTTTTGTGCAGTGCATCAGTCTCTCTACATTAGTCCTCCATAGGGCCTCTGGCAAATCCTTTCTGGGTCAGACATACCACTCACATAAATGTGGGCATCATGCACTGGCACGCTATGCCATGGACAGCAGACAGACACGTTGGCAGACACACAAGCACACGCAAGCACACGCACACACAGCCATACACACATGCATATACACCACATACACAAAGAGAGACATACAAACTATGCAGTACACACTCACACGGGCAAAAACATGCACAGAGCCGGACTGTTAATGGGTTCATTGATTTCTGCCAAGGAATTGATTGGATGTAATGTCAAAGGTTGGACATCAGTGTGTGTGTGTCTGTCTGTCTGGAGATGTCGGTGCGTGTGTCTGCATGTGTGTGTAAAGCAGAGGTTGTGTTCTGCCTCAGGTTTGTTCTAAATAAAGCACATAAATTACAGCCTTTAGATCTTTTCCATCTAAAACAGAGAGAAGGCTGAGAGGAAATGCATGTAGCTGATGAGCTATTAATTCAACAGACTGGAAAAGGGAAAGCCTCGTATTAAGTATTAAGTTTCATCTGCTGCAAGCGTAATTACCGGTCACAAGGGTTACAGGCACATGCTTTCACACACACATCAGTTTTGGCCAGGAAGGAGGTTATAAGAGCTGCTGAGTAAATTCCCAAAAATATATATGCATACGGATACTAATACTCATTATATAAACTACATTTATGGTTTGCATTTCTGCTAAGTCATGGGGTGAATGAATCTCTGTAAGAGGAAGTGAAATAGAAATTTATTCATTGAGCACGTGCAGAAACAAAACAGCAACTCAGGAATGAGTCACTGTTTATCAGATCACCAGATTACCAGAAGCACATGGCAGATAGATAACTCAGCTGTCCACAAGTTATCATTTATGAACTGTATTTAAGCTCCTTTTTTTTTCTTACAAAAGAGAACAGAGAATTTAATTTGAATATCTAAGGCAGAAATAGAAGAGGGAAACAGAACAGAAAGGATGATGGCAGCAGAAACAAATTAACTGTGAAAACAGTACATCCTTTATTTCACCTTGTCAGCATGTTCATTTTCTTTTCGCTTTGCTTTCTTAATCTTTTCTAAATTTGTTCTGTCATTTCTATGCCATGTTTCCTCTTTCACTGCTTCTTTACTTCTCTCTACACATCTTTGTTCTCTGTACTTAACTGTCTGAAAAGGGAACTAGTTGATGCACCTGCAAGGCTCCGTCTTTATTACTGTCTCTGTCTCTTAGTACAGAACACTTTATGCCAGCAACAGTATGTTATGATGACAAGAGCCTCTGTATGTGTGTGTGTGAACTCATGAGTGAAACACACACACACACACACACATACATATTTAGGTGTTATTATGAGGAAGCTAAGTAAACTTTTTCCTCATTTACTGGCAGCCTTCCACTGTTTCTCTCTTTCTTAGGGTTACACACTTTAAATTCACACGTTCACACACACACACACACTCAGATGCAAACAAGTCAAAAAGGTCAGTCAGCGATTTCTCAGAGTTTCTTTGTATTCCTCTCTCCCAGACTAGCTTGGGCTCTTCTAGAAATTAAATTCCACTAGTTAAATTAAGTGCACTTAGATCCAGCTTTTTCAATGCAGATGTCAATAAAAAGTTGGGAAAAAGACCCCAGGCACGACCACTCTTGCAAGGTTGGCACTTTCAAGACTAGGCTTGAAATGCTTGGCTTCTTCAAGCTTGTACAAATGTGCACACAACTGAAAATGCAAATCTAAGGAGCAGTATGTTTTAATTTTCCATGAATGACACCTCCAACTGTTGGCTAGGAAGGGCTGTTTAGAGCTAAACGTGAAAAAGAGAGTCCTTGAGCAAGGCAGGTGGCACATAAAATGCATCAACCCTGAACAGTTTTTGCACCTGGCAGTTTCCAGGTGGATCAGTGCTGAATGTGGGAGCAAGGTGTTGCTGGAAAAAACAAGTATGTTCAGCAAAACCTTTCCCTGATTAAATAAAGGTTAAGAAAACAAACCTTACTGTTAAAATGGCTGTTAATTCTCACCTTGCCTTTAGCTCAAACACGCACGCACGCACAACTTTAAACTTTCTCACGGCTACACACTAAGGACCAGCATACCAGCATCAGTCATGCTATTGTGAACGTCACAGGCTAGGAAAAAAAATATTACAACACACACGCACTCACACACACAAATTCTTTCAACAGATTCACGCACACAGGCAATCTTCAACCAGTCACGCCTTGATAAGTCAGTCAGTCAACCAAATCTGCTGACGAAGGCCTCCCTCTCTCACACACACAGCTGAATGTCATGAGTTAGTGTTGTTTTCTCATGTCAGAGTTATTCACTTTTCAACTATCTGCTTAAATGTGCTTCATTTGATTTTTGTTTTTTAGCTCTTAAGGCAGCAAAAAGCATGAAGTCAACCACACATACACACACACACACACACACAGAACAGGAAGAAATGTACTTTGTTGTCTCCCGCATGTACTGGATTGTTCCCGTTACGAGTGTGTCTCTGTCCTCTATAGCAGCTCATTAAGCTCATAGTTCAGGGTGTCCTTTCTCTGAGTCCTTTCAAACCTCTCTGAAATTTTAAAACTCTTTTCAGGGTACAAAGCGTGAAAAAGACAGTGGTAAGATGGGAAGATAAATGAGTTTGACATTAAAAATAACTCTTAGTGGTACTTGTAAAAGTGAAGAGCTGATATGAAAAAAGATGAGAAAAACACAAGAAAGAGTGAAAGGGATAGTGCTTGACTGCAAAGGCAAAGAGCACACATTTCCACATTTTTTTAGAACTCTTTAGGCCCTTAAGGGACAATTGAGGAATGAAAAAGAGATACACAGAAAGAGAGAGAGAGAGAGAGGGAGTAAAAGAGGGGTGAGAGGAGAAAACATAGAGGACAAAAGACAGAGTGTGGAACAACTGCAGTGATACAGAAGGAAGAGGTGGAAAGGGGAAAAACGATGGAAAGATAAAGGCAGACTGAGTAATAAGAGGCAGAGTGACCCAGGCCTCGCCCCACTGATTCATGGCATGGGTTGTCTGACACGTTATAGTCACACACACGCAAGCACGCACGCACACACACATGGTGGTCACGCTCAGTCTGATTATCTTGACACCGCCTCCTTTCACCAACACACAATCAACGCAAACAAGCTTCTATAGACACAACCATCGTTGATTTCCTTGATTCCACAATGAGGTAATGTGGAATCCCCCACAATACAAACACACACGCACGCACGCACTCGCACGCACACACACACCTTGGTGTCAGGTCGCTCTGCCCTAAGTGCTCGGTCACTCTTTATGTAAGTTAATGACAAGCGAGGCTTTTATCACCTGGCCGACAAGAGTCTCTCTCACGCACACACGTATAAAAACCGTGTGCTTCGTCATGGTAAGGCAAAAATGTGCAAGATGTTTTTCAAGTCCTCAAGTCCCTCCTGACACATATACTACAGGAAATTGGCCTAATCATGGGAGATTCGGTTCAAAACTTGTGTTTTCCTGTAAATAATAAATGTCACGTAATTCTCATTAAAATCAGCTGAGGAAAATAAATGTTTTATTTTCCCTGCATACTTTTTCTCCCTCTCACAGACACTCACGTACACACACAAAGGGAAACACTTTACAGCACAGCATTAAATCTGTTCACGAGCAACTGTACAGCTGAAGATTATCACAGTATAACTTTTAGAAGCGATGACTGCGACATTCCTCCTTACTGCTGAGTTCATGACTAGGGCGGATTAGCCAGACTTCCATTCCTGCTTATCATATGGATGGGATTAACCTGCGCTATGGATCATACACACATGGGAACAGTTCAGCGCAGAACACACACTCATACTTACATATTACAATGGGCTGCACAGGACATAATCAGATACAGACACACAAAAATGCCGTCCACTCCCTCTTTTCCACACACACACACACATGAACACAGGGCAGAAGGCAAAACAGGCCTGCGTTACCATACCAACAGTAGAGCTTGTTAAGTCATCTGCTGCTCTTTAGATCACTAACGATGTTATCATTTGGCTATGGTAACCACAGTGATGGCTTCGCCCAGTGTGTGCGTGTGTGCATGCTTGTGTGCGGGAAAACACAAGCTGGACTGCGTTTCTAAAGAGAAGTATCAGAAGAGTTCTCACACACACACACTCACACACACACACACACCCAGAGCAACAAAAAGCTTTGACTTCATGACTAAAACTGAGCGCTGAACAACCAGAACAATGTGAACACAACATACGCAGTAAACTGACTCTCATGTTTGCCTCTTATCACCCGAGAGGCTGCTCAGCTCTCTGAGTCCCAAACCCAATACTGAGTTTACACAGCGTCAACATATCTCCGAAACAAACAATATTCAAATCAACTTGGGCCAGGTCAGCCACCTATTTTCAGTTCTAGCCTGTGGTGTAAATAAACGCTAGATTGAAGGCGGGCAACAATATAATAAACTCCTTTATTCGTAACCAGGGGTTGAAATGTTTACTTCCGGAAGATAAATGGCTAAACATGCAAAATAAAGAAAAACATGGGGGAGTTTTTTGTGAGAAAAGTCATGTGTCACAGGAATGAAGAGGTTTTACGTCATGCTAAGTGTTATACGTTGTGTTTTCACTCTACTATTCCCAAGCAGTCAAACCTGTTTTTAAGGTCAGGGTTAGAAAAACTTTAAATACACATTGTTGTGCGTGTTGAGTGTTATACCTCGAGTGCTTCACAGAAATGTAGCTTGAGAAGAAGCAACGGGGATGACAATGACTAAGAATAGTCATGTTTAAAATGTACTTTGCAGCTACAGACATTATAGGCAACATTTAAAATGGGTTGACAGAGTCTGGGGTTGTATAATTAAGTGATTATCTAGCTTGTAACAAAACTTGAAAGTGTGTCAAGAGGCTTCAAAAGCTAATTACCAGATATGTGTGCCAGGCTAAAACTGAAAAAGAGGCTAAACTAAAAAAACAACATAGAAAAATCCATCAAAATATCCCTAATAGCTTGTGTGCAAACTGACCCATAAAAGAATATGAATGCTTCGTGCTGAGCAATAAGTTTGTACACATTATAAGCTGAATTAACTTGGCTAAATATAAAAGGAAAATAATCATCCTTATGGTTATAGTGACAGAAAATATATGTCAAATGCACTGGTGCATTTATTGTGGTGCTACTAGTTTCTATTGGAGTTTCAGTCAAGTGAGCCAGATGGTCTTGTCTGACTGTATGAGAGCATAACACACTCAAAATGCCTCTGAAGAATTTGGGTTGACACCACCAGGTGCGTATCCTGTTTGTGGAGCAATATGCACTTTGCATACAGTTTCAGTTGAAAACATGAGTCAACAAGTCAGGAACACAAACGCATACAAATCTTTGTACACACACACGCAAACCCTAGTGTGTGTGTTTTGTGTTGGTCCTCACAGACATAAACAAAGACAAACACACACACATGGTAGCTCAATAGGCTCAGTTAATCATAAACGACCTGGAGATGTGATCAGGGGTGTGGACACAGTTGATAGTTCGAGGGCATAACGGCATAACACTGTGTCATCAGCTGTGTTCACATGAACTGCACTTTTTACCTGATTCAGACAATAAAAAACCTGTCTACACCCTCATCAAACAGTGACACCTGCCTGTTTGCTGATTTTTGGAGAAACATTATAACTCAACTGCTCTCTGTGACAAAATGTCTAAAGGGTTTAAACAATGAGTCAGTTATTTGAACAACAGGAAATTCATCCATATTTAACTGGATGATCAATTGATATGAACATGTAGAGCATTGTCAAATTCCAGCTTCTAAATTGTGAGGACTTGCTGCTTTTGTTTAACTTGTATTATAGTAGATTGAATATCTGAGTTTCATGATTGAATGGATCAAAGACGCCACAAAAAGAGAATGATAAAGACAACACAATTAGTCAAGAAAACACTGGGACAATAAATGATTAAAGACAGAACTCATTTGTCAGAAAAACATGTCCGGAAAAAAAAAACAGTAAACAGAGCAGTCTACAGGCCATTTTGCAGTATTTTCACAAACAAAGTAAGACAGGATTCTTGGACTATCATGAGATAAGGTATGAGCTAAGGGCTTAAGAAGTGGTGGGACCCGAACTCAGCTGCGTAGGCTACAATGCAGGTGACATCTTCAGTCATGAATAAAGGAAACAGAAGTATAAACAGAATAAACAATATGCAACCTGTGTTTCAAATAAAGTCAGTGGAGTCAACATAGACATACTCATTGTGTGCGAGTGCAAGCGTGTGAATGTGCCTGCATACAGTACAGTTTCACAGGAAGTGGTGCATGCTCCTTTATGTCACCCCACTGGGGATTGCCAGCCAAGTGCTTGCATGTGTGTGTATCTATGCGGGTGTGTGAGAGAGTGAAAGAGAGGTTTATCTCTGTGTGTTAAAAGGCGTGCGTGTGAGCACTGCAGGCCGCCGTGCTTCTCTCCGCAGCCCATTCGTGTGAGCGTCTGCGTGCCAAGCAGCATGAGTGTGTGAGTCTGTGTGTGTGTACACAGTGGTGTGCATGTCAGTGACTGAGGGAAGAAGAGAAGCTGCCAAGTGCGTCTGTGACAGTGACCGCACAAGGCAACTAAGGGGTCATGGAAGTTCACAGCTTTCTGCCATGAGTGCCGTAGAGCCCAGTTTGGACAGGGCTCCAGCCAATCACAGGGTGAGTTTAGGAGCAGGGAAGTACAGGAAATAGATAGCTAATATCAGGGCTGGGAAATGGAGTGTCATGTCTACACAAGGGAATGACAGCTGATATGATACACATTAACTAGAAGGCACGTGAAGGCTACTTTCACACAAGCCCACATTTACTGCATTAAGAAGTGTGAAAATGGCACTCATAAAGGTACATTCGCCTGGCTGCAATCCATCAGCGATACTTTACAGAACAGCTGTAGATCAAAGTCTGCAGCTCGTCACTAATGGTGAAACCAAAGAGGAAGCTTGTGCTGAGGTTTACTGTTTGCAACAAACAGAACCAAAAGCGCTGATCAGCCACAAGCAGCCTATCAGCTTACTGCACCATTGTTGCCATGTCACAAGTGTCAAATATATGTTAATTCATCGCTACTTGTGACATGGCGACAAAGCACCTTATTCATTTTAACACAGAGACGCCTTTTCAGCAAAACCTACTATGCAGTGGTGTGGGTGCTGTGTACTTCAAAAATAATATAAAATTGTATTGCCATAGTTATTGACAATAATATAAATAATTCTTATGAGTTTTTGCCCAGAAACTGAAGTTCCTCTACAAGTGCACAGACTACGATTTCAGTTCCCATTCTGAGTTGATTGAAGTGAAATGAATTCACAGATTCAAAACAGAAACACAGAAACAATCTGTTACTGCTTCCCCCACAGTAGGATGGGGTACCCAACCAGAGTGCACACAGTATATACGGTAGGCCACAGGATAACACAGCCTGCAGGTTGCAGTAAACACAGCAATAGAGGGATACTTACTGAAACTTGAGCCTGATTTGCTCATTGTCCGGGTTGCAGTACAGTCTCTCCAGCTGTTCCTGGGAGTCGTCTGCTATGCTTTGCCACGTCTGACTACTGCTCCTGCGGATCTGCCAGTGGTAGGGCAGGACAGTGTGGTGGTGGGCACAGTCATTGCCATAAACACACTGTCCTTGAAGGAAATCCACACAAATGTCCACTGAGTCTGACTGGTGTGTATGATACTGGAGCTGGGTGAGCAGCTCAAAAACCAGGTCCAGGGAGGCCTCTTCACTTTTATCATGAAATAGCCTGCCTTTGTCGGGTTGCAGGATAAGGGGATGGGGGTCTTGAACACCAGTGCAGTCTTTGATGGGAGGGTTTTTAGCCCCAGAGGTTAAGAGGTCATTGCTTTTGATGCTCCCCTCCTGGAGAGGAGCCTGGGGTGCAACTATGGGAGGTATATCCCTGCTGGGTTGCGTAATTGTCACTGTGCTCCCGGTTGCCCTGAGGCTAGGCTTCGCCTGAAAGCAGCGGCTGTCGGGGGTGGGATCGGTGATCTTGGGTCGCTCCCCTCGCCGCTCGGTCTCCTCCAGCTCTGCAGTAGTATCGGCTATTTCCACATCACCGTCCCGGGTCATCATGCCCGCTACTCCAGCTCCAGCTGTGGCGTCGTCAGCAGCTCCCGAGTCTTTAAGACACACCTGGCCGATGCAGGTCTGTTTCACCACGGCCGCCGCGCACAGGTTGCCCGGAGTCCGACCCGGCTGGTTCCGCGGAACAAACACGCCATCCCCGGAGACCAGCGTGTCCGTGCTCAGCAAAGTGGTCAGAATAGGATCCTCCAAAGCGCGGTGGAGACATTTGGCCTCCAGTTTCCTCTGCTTCTTTTTGAAATAAGGTTTCACCAGAGGTATTTTGTCCGGGAGCCCCACTATCTGCTGCTCCGAGAAATCTTCCCCTTCGTCCATGTTTAAACTCATATCCAGGGAGATCCCAGTCGGTACACCGTCTGCGGATTTCTGGAGAATGTGCAAAGTTTTATCCATGATGTCCCCCTAAACCCCGACAGTCCTGGGAGAAAGAAAAAGAAAAGAGGTAGTCATCATACTTAACACATATAATCCTATAATCTTAGTTTCCAAGGTGAAGTCATCCTGGCGCATAAAGCGATGATTAATAGGGTGATTGGATGAGCAATTAGGCTTTAAAAATAACTGCGAAAACTCGTCTGTCCTTTCCTGGAAAGAAAAACCCTCGCTCTGTGAGCCGAAACGAAACCTGTTTAACCCCTCCGACAACAACTAGGCTGCTCTGATCCCATAATGACCCTGCAGATATAACAGGAACAACACAGCAACAGCCACCATAATGATCTGCTGACACAGGCACATTATAAGATAAGCCCATATAGGAGTATTGCAGGAGTAGCCTGTTGTAATGATTCCCGTTTGGGAGGGGAGTAAAGGGTTCACGCCAGTGCAACCAGTAACTGAAGCGGAAAAATATTAGCGTTACCCAGTCATGCTGAAGGAAACTTGAGCTCAGAGTCACCGGGCTCAGATTAATCGTATAAAATATGAATAATCTATAGGCCTAATTAGTGTCTTTTCGCTTTTATTCTAGTGGCTGGTCAGTAACGTCATGCCTGCAATTACAGCTGCGTCTCCGAGCCGGAGCGATAAAATCTTTACTGTAACAAAACCTCTCTCTCTTGGGACGATATATTTTGATCACGGGAGTCCGATACGCGGCCCCCGCCGTCTACGTGCCGCTTACACATCGCTGCCCGAGCAAGTTTGCACGTAGGCTACAGTCGACACACACACACACATACACATACACACACAAGGCACTGCGGCGGAGCAGCGACAATAGATGAACGGGGCACCCCGGAGCTTTATTTCACCGCGGCTACACTGCAGCTTTCCCTCAGGCTCGGACACACTTCTCCGGAAGACCCGGAGCTTTACGGGAGCTTTTAACACCGAGACACCGAAGCACTGCAGTATGCGGGCAGGGGTGATGTTTTTATAGCGCAGCTTTCACAGAGGAGATTAAAGAACAGACGGACACCCTTTCTGTATTTCTCTGACACCGAGACGACAAAACACTACCTGCGCGATAAAGTTCGCCCCTCTCCCCCCGGTCTCGACACTCTTTGGTTGGGTAAAATCCAGTGCGGCGTTCATCGGCGGAGCTCCGTATCCAGTCTGGAGATAATAGTATCCGTGTCTGGACTAGACTGAAGTCCGATTATGTTTCTCGTGTCCCTCTGCTGCTCCCGCCGCTCTCATGCTCTGTCTCTATTTCATGGTGTCTGTCCGTCTCTTTGTATCCGTCTACCGGATTGAAAAGCGCAGGAGAGCAGAGACCGACAAAGACCGGAGCACAGCTGTAGCTGGAGCCGCTCTGCCTGCTTCCACGGCACAGCACAGCCAGGCCCCGCCCCGTAACCTGGTCAGAGGCGGCGCTTAGCTTCAAAGAGAGGTTGGAGGGAGAGAGAGTCGTCTGGTGGTGATCGGAAGAAGCTGCAGGGGGCTGCGGGGACCCTAAGGAGCTGTTATGCCAGGCCCCGGAAGTGATAAAAGGCAAACTAGGCGCAAAGGGCTTGAGGGCAAAAAATGTCAAGTCACCATACAAAACCAAATTAGCTCATTTTTAAGTAAAAGTAGAAATAAATCAACATGCAAATCATCCAATACAAGTAAAATATCTGATTTAAATACAGTAGGACAGTAAAGAACAATTATATTCTTTAAGTATTATATTAAAATGTATTTGTAGGTGTTTTTCAGATTAACTTGTTGTTAGGGGTTGGGTCCCTGCTGACCCAATCCTGGGATCAAAGGTGCTTTGTGTACGTCCCCTCACACCAAGTTCCCATTAAATACCAGTAGTCTTCTACTAGACCAATACTAATCAGCCAAAAGCTGATTTTGGTTGTAAACTAGGTTTAGGTATCTAAAAGACTCATTTAATAAGGAATTTGCATTATATGAACTCAATATACGAAAAAAAAAAAGTCTTGAAAAATTGTTTTTAAATGAATTCTTAACAAGACAGGTTCACATGATTATGTAACGATAAAAAACTGTATACTTTTGTGGTTTAAATTCCTCAACAAAATGAGATTCAGTGTAGTGGGCTTTTTGCCCCCCCCATGGGTCTGGGGCCCAGGGGCAGTTAACTCTTTTGCCTTCATGGTAATCTGGATTTGTTTAGAGCCAAAGCATTTTGTGGATTTGCTCTTTAGAAAAACTTTCTCATGCATAATTGATTTTTTACAACTTAGCGAAACAAAAATGGTCCATAATTGCTTATTATTTAACTAAAATGTCTCAATAAATAATTTCATATATGAGAATAGAGTTGTTATAAAGTCTTTATCAAGTAAAAAGTCTTGTAAAAAAGTGGTCATTACCATTTCAGAGTTGTGGTTGTTCGTGACATTTTGAATTACTTTATATGCTGCTGGGTATTATATTCAATAACAATGAGTCATCTTGTGTGATTATATGTTTTGCAAGTAAAAATCTTGTCTACAATGAAACTACAGCTGACAGACAAATGTAGTGAAGCTGAAAAATAAAGTAGCACTGAGTGGAAATACTCAAGAAACTATGCTACGATGAAATTTGTCAGCTGAAATATTTTGTTAATTAAGTCTTGCGTGAAGATAAATCTCTCTCTTTGCATGACAGTGTTAATGTTTAATCAAACCAGATCATTTCACATGAGACTAAACAAGAAACTTGTTGAGACATAATTATAATTCTACCAAAAGCAGATGGGAAGAGAATGAGTCATTTTTCTTTTGCTTATCTGGATTTCATTGGTTTCTCTAAGTAATTAGGGGACCTGACTCGGTCCTGTGCAGCTGATCTGTCGCATTTCCATAAGGGAGTGTAGTGTTTACTGACTGTGGGTTGTGTCAGCTTCCCTCTCCTCCCTGTTTTACCAGAAGTAGTTTTTTTAGGAACCTGCTGCACTGTGCTGCCTTCCAGCGTCAGTTTCGTTGTTTGTAGACAAGCCTGCTCAGCCAACAGTTTCTAGTTTCTTAAGAAAGGATTTTTTGAAAGAGTTGACTCTGCATAAAACATGCAAAATGACCACACAGCAACAGTAGAAATGCAGCGAGTCTTGGATCTTATGTAACAGACTGTGTGTGGGGAGAGTTATCATTTTGAGCAATCACTTTTCAAATAACACTACCTATGTGACATCAGATGAGTGGCATTAAAGATAAGCCTGCTGTGACAGTCACAAGTTGTCCCCTATTATTCCCTTTGACTGGGAATGAGAGGCAGATTTCTAAAATTAGTACAAATAAATTCTCAATCAAGCATTTAACCCATTAAGTTTAAGTGTAAAGTACTGTCTGAAAAGAGCAGAGATAACAGCAAGATAAAAGACATTCAGTCTAAAAAATTTTTCTACAAAGTGAAATAACAAGAAATTAAAGTAACCCTCATTTCTCTCCTTTGAGAGCCAGTATGGAGGAAACACTAAATAGAGTATGTTGATCATTTATTGAACCTCTTACTCCGTTTTCCACCATTAACCCCTGAACTTTAAAGATAAGGGTCAAAAGGGAAAAAGTTCCGATGTTACGCCACAGTTATCTACATGCAAACCATCTTACCCCATAATACCCAGAAACCACCAATGGACCTCTGCTCAGTTTTTTAACGATTTATTTTTCCACATGGAAGCCACAGGCTGCGGTTCAGGAGGTCAGAGATTAACACAAACGTGTACAACTCTCTTCTAGACAAACACCAATGCCGTCAAAGAAGTTCCAATGAGGGTTAGTAATTGGGAAATTACAGGCTTGCTGCCGAGAGACATGGGAGAGCTGACGTATATGAGAGTAATTGCCTGGTTGCATACCGACAGTTCTTGAACATTCCTCCTCGGCTGACATGCATAACGACGTCCTATTGTTCAAGTTTTGACTTGTCTCCGAGGACGCCCTATGAAAGAGGTACCTGCCTGCCAACTGCAGCTCACTTGTTGTCTTACAAAAGTCAGTGAGTGATCTTAACACATGAAACAACAAGTACTGAGATGATCCTTTAATACAGCTGGGAAGGACTGCTGTCATGAAGTGTAGTAACCTAAAGACTCCTGAGTCACATCTTTGGATATTACAAGTAACACAATGTACCTAAGTATCAGTACAGAGAGTATTACAAGAGTATATATTTGGCAAAACTTGGAGTATAAATACGCATGTACTGATGCTTCATCAGTCCTTGTTTTTCTGTCCATTAGCCTTCCTGAAAAAGAGGTCAAAGGTCAGAACAAACCCAGGTGTGTTTTTACACCCAAAACAGCCAATGGCTTAGTCCAGAATAAAACAGTTAACCAATTCTGTGAACCAAAACCACATGAAAGGGCATTAGGTGGGTCTTTTTAAATGGCAGAGGTGCCATGTTTCAGCCCCCACCCTCTGAATCTTATCTGTTCACATGCCTGCACACAACACAATTACTGGAGGCAGATCAGTTAACACGGGTGACAGGGCTTCAGCCTTGACACGCCTGTTTTACACACAAAACAAATCCATGGCATGGAAACATTAAAATACATTTTATTGACGTAATTGGCTTTCGACTGGCAGTGGAACCCATTGGTGCCATAAACAGAGATGAAAGTCTCGCTGTGTAATTATTGTCATTATGGCCAGCAATTTTGTCTCTTTCATTTGCAGTAAATTTCTGGATTTTAAAAAAACCATAAAGAAAGTGATGAGTAGGTTTTATAGATGGAAAAAAACACATTTTCTCATACATTAAACCACTTTAATAAAACCACTTTCAAGAATACTTAATGTTAATTGCTCTTAACATGCACTCAAATAATATTTTGAATGCAGGACTTGTAATCGAGTATCTGCACATTGTTGTAAGCAAGTGAAAGACCTGAATAGTTCTTTCACCCCTATCAAGCGTCACTAATATGAAACCAGTGTGAGTGACCTGACACTGTTGGCTTTCTATGACTAAAGTTCCAGATATGTGTAACTCCCAAGCCCATAGCAGGTGCCTTTTTGTTGTGAGTCATCGATACAGCTTGTACCATTCCTACAAATCAAAACTGGTTCTGTGTTTGTCTTGTGTCACCTTTGAACTGTGCCAAAACCTTTTTTTAAATGACTAATTGTTTCATGTGAGAAGCGAAACACATTGAAAATTGAGGAGTTCATGTGCTTTTTGAAACTGCCACGTAAATACTGGAAAAATCTTGTTGATAATGCTAATTAAGGGGTATTTAAATATTTTTCATGATTCAATTTCCCTGCTCTTTTAATCCTGCCAAACACAGAACACAGCACAAAGAAAATTGCCTTGAGTGCCAGCAAGAATAAAAGAGATTTGCAAAAGTGGAAGAGGCATTAAGATGAAACAGTATGAAGCTTAACAGAACATTAAAACATGCCTGCATACACTTGTTTTACAGTGGTTGCTTCAAATCTAAAGCACACACTGGTTCAATGAAATCCAAACACCTGCTTTGTTTTGCCTGCAGCCTGCACCGCTTCTGCATCTACACAGTGAGCAAACTGTCAAACAGCCTGAATTAATGAAGTTTAAGCACAAATAAACTTTCACATAGAGATAGGTAGTGTCAGTAGTGAGCTACCTGCAGCCTGCATGTACTCAGATAAATACCCTTCATTATGTTCTTTCTACATGTTGTTATCACAATATCCCTTAAATGATGAAAAAAGGACAAGAGGATGTTTTTGCCAGACAATTTTGATAGTCTCTGTGAAAATACCCAGATGTGTGAGGTAATTTGTGGCTCTCTTTGTGTATTGTGTTACAATTTCTCACATAACACAAAACATGAGGAAAGAAGATATTCCTTTGTCTGTCAGAGAAACGCACATTTAGTGAGTAGCAAAATTTACTCCTGAGAATCAGTGCTATTTGTCAAGAGGAACAAATGGCATTTTTCAAAAAGCAGTGAGATGATGTAACCAGGTAACTAAAATGGTGTGAATGGGATGTTAATGGCCCAAAGTGCTGGTGGGAACACTCTGTGGCTGTGCTTTCCCATTACGAGGCTCCCTTGCATGCTGCAGTATTAAGTGGCCCAAAAATTTTTCTACCGAATCTTCCTTTAACATAGCCCTGGACCACTCTGCACACTACCATTTCAATTTATTCATGTTTTACATACACACTGTACTAATCCACATGCCCTGAAATACACAGACCCCATTTTCTTTGTTATCTAACCAGTAAGGTTACCTGTAAAGTTCTCTCTTCTGTCTCTGACAGCACCATGCAATCTAAAATAACTAGGAGAACTATGACAAGCATGCTATCTTAAGTAGACTGAGTAAAATCAGAACATACCAACAGTCTCAGTGTTTCTATCTGTAGCCTATGTATTACATTTTTTTTTTGCACATTCATTACTGCTTGTGTTGTCTGCACACGTGCTAGTGCATCAAATTCCAGACATTTACTTTCTTACATTGTGCCCTCACAGGCTTTTACAGCTGTGTCACATGTAGTAGCATGTGCACTGGGGTTTCAAACGGTTGAGATGTGGGCTGTAAACCAGGGATGCAGTGGAGGGTGAAATCACACCAAATCTAATCTTTGTATTCGTAGCATTCTTTTTCTTTCCTTTCCTTTAGATTGGTATAGTAATTTGTGATATGATTTCATAGAATGAATTACAATGAAAAGCTTCATATTTGTGTAAACTGCATTAATGCAGCCTCATTTATAAATAGACAGTCTTAATTAATGTTACTCTTCACTATAATTGCATCAGATTAAACAAAACAAAGCATCCAAAAGTAACATTATGTTAGCAACTCTGTGGGGCTGTACTTAGGCACAGCAGTGTTTGAGCTAAATGCTAATGTCAGCATAATAGCATGTCCACAATGATGGAGCTAACATGCTGTAATTGCATTACGTACCTTAAGTTTGAAATGTATGTTTGTCTCTTATGCAAAATATGAGCTAAGGGGCTCATTTACGAGCATTGCCTTAAGCCTGTAGGGTTGAATCTGTGTTTACACCAAGGCTTTCACAGTAATTACTCTTATTATACAGCACATGTGCACTAACTGTGTTACCACGGAGATGACCTTATTGTCGGTGTTGACTATATGGAAAGTATAAGCGCATAATCCAAAGTAAATTTAACTCAGTAATAACAAATATGAGCAAAAGATATAGCAAGAAGAAACTGACTACATAAAACAAGAAATCTTTCAGTGAAACAAATGCTAGATGAATAAATGAAGAAATATAAATTGTACGCTGCAATAAATAGAGTCAGCTAACAATATTACAATATATGCAAGAGTAAATGTTTGATCAGATAGGTATAAAGCTGCAAGAACAAATGTCAGTTTTTCAATGTTGACAATAACTACATTGACAATGACTATGAGAGTGGATTTGAAGTATGTAAGTGGGTTTTCCCTTTCAATCACCATAAATTTAACCATTGTATTTTTGTCAAAAATGATTTAAATTGTAGAGACTGTTATTGGTATCTTAAATTTCTTAAGAAAAATTGTTACTGAGGACAGTCTGGTAGTGTGTAAGGAAATATTTAAGTAGCAACACTTTTCTAAAGCATCCACAAGATTAAAAATTGAGACAACCTTAGCTTATGTGGTCTTGGTTAGCATGTTTAGCATGTTGGCATGCTAACATATGCTAATTAGTGTTGAACATTTGCTAATTAGCTGAGACTGGAGGAGTTTTGAGGTCAGGTCATTAGGTTTCACATTAGAGTACATCATCTTTGCACCAAGAAATCTGTAAAACATTTTGTGGCAGATGTTGAGACATGTCACTAGAGCACTGAAAACTTTGACCTGCTTTATGGTAAATGGAAATTTTGGCTTGAACCAAAGTGGTGGACAAACTAACAGAAAGACAGGCTGAAATCACTATTCCTGAAGCCACACAGCTACAGAGTCCAAAAGTACTTCCATGTGGTTTTGTTACAGTGGTGAATATCAACTAGTTTATATCTTCTTTTCCCTATGTAACTATGTTCATGTTAACTTTTTATATAGACTTTTTAAGCTTCTACATTAACCTTTAGAGGAACAGTCTCAGTGTCACATCAGATCCATCTGAGCGGTCTGTAAAGGTGAGAATGACCTACTCACATACAGGTTTCAAAGCGTGGTATCAGGGATCGCTGCTGCTATGGCAACATAACAGGAATGCATGTGTGTGCATGTGTGTGAGAGAGATGGAAACATGTGCTCTGGTGGTCTCTTTGATGATCAATTCCAAGAGTTTGGCATTAGTCTATGTTTGAGGTTCAAGGAGAGAAGGAAAAAAGGTTGAGAAGAAAGAAAGAGGGGGACAGGGAGACGGGGAGGGGCAGAGAAGAGGTTGAGGGTCAGCTAAACAAAAGGCTCTTTGGCCGTCGTTCCCCGGGTCAGGGCTTAGAGGGCAGGAAGTAGCGCAACAATATCCGGCACTTCAGGTTAGGACCTCCCACCCCCACCAAACTTCTGTCTCTCTCCCTCCCCTCACACACACACTCACACACAGGTCATCCAGTGTGCCTTGACAATGTATGTTGATCAAAGGCAAGCTCAGGCTCTTGGGGAGGGGGCCCAGTTCAGGAGATTAGCCCGGGAGGGTGTGTGAGCTTGTGTGTGGTTGTTCATGTGTGCTGTGGGTCAGCAGGTCTTGTGTTATTTCCTCAAAGCCTGCCATTCTTTAATGTTCATCCAGAGCAGTGAGCAGTTTCAAGGAGGTTTCAAATCTTTAGCAGTCACAGAAAATATTAGCAATTAATGCTGCTGGGCAGTGTTTTAACAAGCAATGTAGTTGTAGGTTGCCAGATAATAATGAAAAGAGAAATTTACTTAATATTCTGGACGATGCAGTTTTTAAAAAAATATACTTCTGAATTGACTGTGTCTTTTTTATTGGATGGTAAGACTTTGCTCTTTGGCAACTGGTTACCATAGGATTGGCATCAAAACCATCACCAATGTGTAAGCAAACACTAACACATTTAAAAACAGTTGCTATTTCAAGAAATCGCAGGTGATAAAAGCTGAATGGAAAGTTCATTTTGAGTAGTCTTACACAGGTGTTGATTATAAATTTGCCCTCAAGCTCAGAAAGCCCTGATAACATCTTCATGACATCATCAAGTTTTTTAATTTTTCAGACTTGACAAAGCTCCTTCAGAGCAGCAGGAATGATCTAACTGCTTCTACTTGCCGAGCTGTGCTCTCTGTGGCAACTCTGGATTGCTTAGTAATTTTTTTAGTGTAATGTGAGTTGCGAAAGATGGTGCTTTGCAACACGTGTCAATCATTCGGGTTGATAGTGGTGCAAGCCACACATGGGACTAATTCAATTCCAGAAATGACTAAACAGATAATTAATCCTCTATAGGTGAATGTAGAGCTAGTGGTTTGCAATGAACAGCTGATCTGCTGGTTGTTTTGTCATGTGAATGCTTCTAATATTTGCATGCAGTCAGAACTTAACGTGTCATATATGACGTGCATCCTGTTTTATGACTGGAAATAGCAAGACTTGGTATGCATTCACACCCTGACATATTCATGCTGCCTGTCACATCTGGATGATTTGAGAGGATGTTAAAGCATTCTTTGTTACGTGGAGATAATATATAGATACAGCAAATGCTATGCTGTATAGAGATATTCACATTAATTTTAAACAAACACTCAGCATTAGGTACTGAAGATGCTTGCTAACTTTGGTTTAACATTTGATGGAACTGCTTTGGTAGCACTTATTTTTTTTTCTGTGTGTCTGTGACATCTGAAAGTGCATGGAAGCTTGGGTTGCCTGTACATATTTGAGTCAGGTCATGCCTGTTTTTGTTGTGGTTGTGGTTGTTGTTGTTGGCAGAGGATACTTAAACAAGTGGTAAGGAGTCTGGGCAGGTTTGACGTTTACTTTGTTTGCTTCATCATCTTAGATTTAAGCAGAAGTGACACTCCAGAGAATACTGCCTCACACGCTCTGGTGGAGAGGGAGGGAGCAGCCACTGAGGAGAGAAAGGTGAGTTAAAGAGAAAAAAAAAATAGAAAAAAAAATTGTGAGTTGGAAGGGAGTGAAGGGAGACAAAGATGAAGGATGACTGTCTAGATATGTGCCGTCAAAGACAATTTATTGTGATCACATCTGGATGTAGAAAAGAAAAAAGGGAGAATGGGCGACAGAGAGGAAAACATGAGGCAGCCAGAAAGACTGAGAGAGAAACTCTGGAGAAATTTGTCTTCCTGACTCATGGAGACAGCAGTGTGCTCTGCAGCGAGGAGATAACAGAGAGAGAGAGAGTGACTGTGGAGAAGAGGAGGTGAGGCCGAGCAGGTGGACATGAGCCAACATGTCGCTTGGGGCAGAAACTGTGGCTTCAGAGAGGAGAAGTGAGGAGAGGAGGAATTTTAATGACCCAGAAACCAGCCCGGCAGGTTTGGAGGGGTGGAATGCCACAGATACCTCCCTCGTCCTCCTCCTCTAAATCTTTTACTTCACATTGTAGACAACAGGGATCCCTCCCCTCTTGTAAAATTAAATATCAGTGTTATTGTTTACATGGATCATCATCAGCAATAACATTATTCATCATGGTTTAATATCTTACCTTGTTTTGTTGTCAGTAAACTTTATAGCAGTGTTTCTATCTCAAAGGCCTGTTTCGGTTCATGTATAAAAGTTAGTTAATGATTTCTTTTAGTTTCTGTTTACCAGAGCTTAGGTGTTGCCTTTCCCTTTCCTTTCTGAGCTGAGGTCCTAAGCATAGTTTGACCCTGAGTGTGACGTGCCCGTCACATTCTCTCAGAGTGGTGTGATTTGTGATTTTCCTTTCTCCTGCTCTGTGAATATATCTCTCTCCTTTCCTCTACTCAGTTTTGGAGCACATGACTCTTGCTGTAGATCTGCAGTGCTGAATATAGGCATCTTGTGTGCATGCTGCGTGTGTGAGTTTGTGTTTGGGGGAGGGGGGTTTGCACAGGGGTAGTTTTGCTTTTCATTCTCCAACGCTGCTTGGGTCCCACATCTAGTCATAGCACAAGTTTTCACAAGCCTTATATGCACTGGTGTAATATTATTTACAGTCCACTTCAATATTGTATGATAGTTTTTACTGTTGGAATTTTTTTTAATTGAAATAAATAAAAATACTTACTATTTTATCAGTGCAATATTTACATTATTCCTTACACTGTCTTATTTGGCTTAATTGTTGAGTCGTGCATTTTTGTAAGAAGATTAAAAATGTTCCTTTACCCCCTCCTAATTTTACCTTCTTTTTCCATTTCTGTTATTGTGCTTTACATTTTCATGCTCAAGATAAAGGATCCAATCTATATGAAATAATATTATTTTGTTTTGGCAATTAGTCCCTCTGCTCAACTGCCTCAGCTCAGTGAACTAGAGTTAGTGAGCTATCAGCCATCATTGCTGTGTCTAAGGCATAGTTACGCTGGTTGACCAAGAAATGAACTCAAACAAGTGGTGCCATCATTGCCATGGTGACCAGTTCTGCCCCTGGCGTGCAGGTTTCAGCCACAGAAACTCGAGGTCCCAGGAAACAGACAGAAAAGAGGACTTAAATTTTTTTTTTTTTTGTACGGGAAGTGGTGAGGGTTGCTTTGCTTGCATCTCTATAACGGTACAAATGGTGGCATTACACAGGATGTCGAATGTGTTAAACTGTGGGACACATATTACTTAGTATATGACTGCTATTACTCACTGCTCAAAACTTTCTACAAAGCATTTCTGTTAAATGCATTTGGTATCTTCCAAAGCCACAATCCCCAAATGATTTTGCTGAGCTACTGAACTTTCTTTTGTCTTGATCAATACTGGAGTCTAAAATTAAAATAATCTTAAAATAATGGTCAGATTTACTGGTAATATGGTGGCTTTTCCTGACCTCTCATCCAGCACCACCACTGGATTACATTTTACAGAACCATTTAAATCTAAGGGGAAGTTTGCTATAAAAACTTTAGCTTTCTCAAGCTACAAAGGGGATGAATCCTCACTACTTGGGACACTTTGGTTGCTCTTTTCTGCAAACTCAGGCCAAAATGTCAGCTTTTAATACAAAATATTACATAGTAAATCCTACTGGGCAAATAAGAGTATAATCATGTATTCCCACCATGAAAAGAAATATTTTGTGTTTTACATCAGGCGTGATCAATTTACAGGCTCTAGCATCTAGTAAGACTTTAAACTAACTATTAGTTATAAAACCAGGAGATTAAATAAGCAGTTTAGTCATAAGCATACTGCAATGTTTCCTATCTTCGGTGCACAACACCCCTTTTTCACTCCCACTCACTGTTCACTTAAAAAACATCCCATAAATGTGCTTTTTTTCTTTTATTTCTCAAATATTTCAGTGATTTCCTCTGATTTTTCTTTTCCTTACCTAAACTCTGTCTTATCGTCTTCTCGTATTTCTGTTTTGTCCATTTCTCCCTCTCCTACTGCACTGTGATACCCCTTTCTTCTACTTATCCTGTCATATTATGTTTCCTTGTCCTCCTCCTCCTTCTCTGACCATCCATCACCCAGTATGACAAGCACACAAAGACATCAGACGAATGGAGAGTGAAACAAAAAATGAGAAAGAGAACTTAATGGCCTTTGGCTAGTGTAACAATTTCAAATATATTGACTGAAGGAGTGGTGGAGGATGATAGAAAGAATGACACTCCAGTATTTCCTGACTGGAAAAATAGTTTGGCAGAATAGGCCCTCTCTCTCTCTCTCACACACACACACACACACACACACACACACACATATACGCACACACACCCACACCAACACACACTCATGCACAGAAACAGCAATGTTGACAGGAAAACAGCTTGTTGCCAGGACAGAGTATTCATTTATTGCTTCCCCTTTGTCTCTCTGCATGAACCATAGGGTAGTGACAAACACAAACACACACACAACACACACACAACGATTGTTCTGTACATTGTTCTAAATGTGTTCCTGCCTGCATGGCAACCACAGCATGTAAGTTATGCAATGAAGCAGCAATAAGTGCCAAAGATGAACAATGAGTAATTGAGCTAAAGGTGAAATGCTTTTTAGCATGTTTTTTAAAAGAATTGTTTAGTATGTGGGTATGTGGATGCTCAGTACACATGTAAGCCTACCGGTGTGTTTGTGAGTGGGTTGCAGGACAACTGACTCACACTCAGGGTGAACTTTATCCCTTGTACGTTCTCCAAAGGAAGCATGTGCACTGCGGTTGCCTTTGTGTTGCAGAATGGCTTGAAATGGAGTCAATCACCTCATTTCCTGGCAAAAGGGCAGAGTGGCAGAAGAGAGGAGAGGAGAGACATAGTCCAGGAAGTGTAGGCAGCAGGGTGATATAATGAACAAGCTGTCCTCCATTCACAGTTCATGACCTTTTGAGGATCAACACACTCCCTACTGAAGTGTCCTTGAGCAAGACTCTTGCTAGAAGAGCTGTTCTGCATGTGACACTGGTCTCTAACTTCCTCTAGAAAGTAAGCTGAACCTGACAATGTTTGAATCACCGACTGTTATATTTATAGTTTTCATAATATCACTAACTAATTAGTGCTCTTGATAGAGAAACATGTAGACTTTAGCTCCACCTCCTGGCCTGCTGTTTTCATACACCCCCTACACTGAAAAGACAGGATGGTAAGATTGAGTGGAAAAAAAGAGATTTTAGAGACTAATTTCCTGTTCAGCGAGGATCAACATACAAAAATGTTATACACACACACAAACACGCACTGCTCTGCATTTTATAGTCTAACCTTGTGGATATGAGCCTATTCAGTCTTCCCATAAATTATACTAATCTGGACCAGTTGGTTTGCTGTGAGCTGTTAGAATGCATGAATATAGGTACCACACCTTGTTTTCTCTTTAACACAGACACACACTTTTGCAGACATGTGAATTAAAAGACAGTTCTACATTTTGGTAAATGTGGCTCTACCTTTCTTACTGACAGCTTGATGAGAACTTAAAAACCACTCTTATATCTGTCCATTAAAAATCAAAATACCATTTTCTTTGTACCTATAGTGCTGTTTATTAGTATGGGTTGTTTTAGTGTGAGTTTTGGAAATTTTATCCATAGAGGTGTCTGCCTTCTTAGGAACATAATTGAAAAATATGGCACTCAGTTTGTGGTGCTTGAGGGCCAAAAATTTAGGTTTGAAGGACTCAGCAGCAATGGATGTTACCAGAAATCAAAGTAAGATAATTAGGTTTATGTAGGAATTATTTGTTTACTGAACTTCACTGCATCACTGCTCATCAGGAATCTGCATCTGCTTCTAGCTAAAAGAGCACCGCTGAGCTAGCTAACAGTACAGCTAAAAATGTGGAGGACGCCATTAATGTTTACATTGCCTGCTGTCACAGGCACAAGCCTCCCATCCATGAGCATATGCACACTTTGCTTAACTCTATCCACACAGAAATGTAAATGTAGAAGAGACAAGAAATATGATTAGACATACACAGGGCTTTTACATGCCTTGCCCAGATGCAGTGACTTCATGGAGGTTCCCTTCCAGCAAAGATACAAGGAAGTCAAGAAAAATTCCTGTAATATACCACACTTTAAACAAACAGGATATAACGTGGTAGTTAGTGAGTCATGCAGATATTTAGTCTTTATGCTAAGCTAAGCTAACGGGTTGCTGGCTTAAGTCTGAGAGTGCTATCCATCTTCCTATATAACTCTTTACACAAAATAGTACAACAAAAAGTATTTTTCCTAAAATGTCTAACTGTTTCTTTAAAAGAGAGCAAAATAAAAAAGTAGGACACATTGCTGGAAAGAGAAACATAATAACAGACACATTGAGATGGAGTAAACCACAAAGGAGACCATATTATGAACCAGAGAAAGTAAGATAAAGAAAATATTTAATAGTCTAGCAGATCGAAATTAGTAAACATGAGACTATATGCAACTGAATTACAGACAGGGTTGGGAAATGACACAGCAGCAGGGAGGAGGTGGTAATATGGAAAATGTGCTGCTTGCTACTGACTTTGTGCAACGGTTAAGTCATAGAGATTGTATGATTCACGAGAAGATAGTTGACCCATCTGGAACACAGCTGCAAGTATGTGTGTGTGTGTGTGTGTGTGTGTGTGTGTTAGTGTGTGTGTACATGAGCCTGTGCACACATCAGTGTCTGTGCTGCCTAAGTGCAAGATATAAATCTGCCATGTGTAAAAACTTTGGAGCTTCTTTGAGGTTTATCTCATCCCACCCTCTCACACAAGTCATCTACAGTAGAAAATCACGTATTCACACATGCACACGCTGTAGTATCATTTGGTCAACAGACCCGGATGTCCACACAGTCATTTATGGAATTTCAGGAAATGTCGCAGAACGTCTCAGGGAACGTGCCAGGAAAGACTCTCATCCTGATGGATTCATAAGGAGTTCATAAAAAGTATAAACGATAGATTAATGCTTTTTATTTACTACCCTGTTGTTTTTCCGGACTCACTATCTGCCACATTATTTTGATTATCTCTTAAAATACTAACGCCACATGTTAAAATGACATTTTCTTGCAAAAAAAAAACACCAGCAAGGTAAACAATGATTTTTTTTAATACTTAACTGATATCAACCCACTCACAAGGAATTACTGTCAGCGTTGTACATTCCTGCAAATCACAAATATGTTAAAACTTTACATTCTTTTTGTTTTTTACACTGAAACTTCATTTCAGCATTACTACCCCATGTCTGTGGTTGGTTCTGGTTAGGTTTAGGCGTAAAAACCACTCTGTTAGGATTAGGAAAAGATCGTGTTTTTGGCATACCTGGTTCTGTCCCTAAAAACATGGCTGGAAACTCACCGATCTTCTCTTGAAAAACACCTCGTTTAAGGCACCACAAAACCAACTATAAAATGTCTGATGGTTGCTAAAATTAAGGCTTGAAACAGTGATGGTGAGGAAACAGTTGACCTTGATGTGGTCCTTAACACTGGGGTGTCACGCCATCACCATCCTCTCTAACCTCCTGGGGAGCAAACTCAGCTCATATAGCTTACAATTTGTCATAACTACTCTCCCTTGATATGAGCTCTTGACATGCTGATATGTTACATGTGAAATTTACAAATTTCATGTATTCCTGGTTTGCAAAGGCGTAAACTGTAAACATTTTTTGGGGTTACCAGGCTGCACGTACACAATCTGGAGCATGCTGTTTTAATACCATACTGTCTAAACTTATCCCAAAGTACACACACACACGAAATCACACACATGCACATTGGGTCACAAAGACACGGCATTGTTATCCTTATAATACTCCCATGTGCATGTCGGCAAGGCTGTCTGCTTTTCTGGTGTCAGACCCGTCTATCCTTCACGCCAGCGGCTTCATGACCTACTGCCTAGCGTGCCTCTGTCTGCATGCATGCATGCATGTGTGTGTGTGTGAGTGAGTGTGCGTCTGGAGGCTCCCTGACTGCCAGCTGTACTCTTAACATGCCCAAGGAAAGTCTCGCCTCGCAGGATGGAGAAGACAGAGAGAAGAACTCTTTCCACGCTAACGCTTCTGTGTTAACACGAGCTGTGCACGCATGTCTGTTTTTGTGTGTGAAAGAGGGAATAAGAGAGTATGGATCTGTGTGTGTGTGAGAGGGAGAGAGAGAGAGGCAGACAGTAATCAGTACAGCGGGAGAAGGGCAGAGGTGACTTGGAGGGCTTTCACATTTCATTAGGACAACAGTTCACACATGTAAACACATACACACTAGCACTTACACACTTCCTGGCCACCTTGTCCGCTTCTCATTTAGCATCCCATTCACTAACACATTTATTCCCCTTTGTACTGCATGCAAACATGCACAACACTTTACACATAAGACCTTGGCCTCTGCCTCAACCAGTAGCGCGCAAATCCACACGCATTTACACTCTCTCATGCAAATACGTCAGCCTCTCTCAGGGAGTTGGACATTAACTCCAATTCACACATGCACCTTGAACATATGATAAAAGTGGCACGCACACCAGCAAACAAAGTACTTCCATATTCACAGCCTTACGTGCATGCATAGGGAGTATCATGCAAATATGTTTTTTATTACCATGCCATCAGTGGCCTCGTCACACAATTCCTTCCTGACACACACGTTAGTGTACATGCAAACTGCAAGGAGTACTTGCCAATTGCATGTCATGGGATCAGGATGTCATTTAAAACAAAATGTCTTTGATCTTGAAGTGACCGAGTCACTGACAGACTGAGCAATGAAACACCAGGGTCAGGATTTCAGCCTGTAGAACAGACAGAAAAATCAGAAACATTTGTCATTTTTTTATGTATGTTTTAAATTAGGAAATGTTTAAAAGTTTCATTTCCATTTTGGAAAAAAGTGCTGTGTCAATTTAATTAGTCAGTATCTAAATGATTTCATCCTGTGACATAATCTTTTAAAAAGAGGAGGGTTGGAAGTGACTCATAAGCAGTTTAAACTGATGTAATTCAATGGCACTTAAAATGATAATCATCTCTTTTAGTCACAAAGGTCCTCAATTTATATGATATGATAATAATTCTCTAAATCTAACCCTATCTGAAAATTACTACTAATCTATCTATTCACCCACCTTTGATAAAAATGCTAGATTTAAAATGTGAAATTATTCAACTTATAACTTTAAAGCTAAAGGTGAAGCAGAAAGCTTAAACCAGCTATGATTAATAGACAACACATTTGAAAATAAAAATGTCCATCTGAGTTTTAACAGTCAGGCCAAAAATCGCACGTGAAAGAGATTTCATACATGGGTGACAGCACAAAAAACTATTTGAAGCGTGTTTTGAGGGTGACACATAGCTTATTATTTTTCAGAGACTCACCATGAATAAGCACTGCTCATTAAAGGTGACGTGGTATTTTTGATCTGTTGCAGCTGTTACATGTGATATGTTTTACTGTATGGTGTAACACTACTGCACCATACAATACTGTACAGTTTATCACTACATAGTTAAAGTATGGCCATTAGAAAGCTATTTAATAATTTAATATACAATAGACTGCCATAGGATCCTGTCATGTTACAGGCCTCCACATCTTAAACTTTTGCTACACTGTATGAGTGTCACACTCCTTCCTGAAATATCTCTGACCAAAACTTTGAACTGCAGAATATTCCAAAAAAAATTCAAACAAAATGGTTATTTAAAAGGTACATTAGACAGGGAATAGGACAAACATATGACAAATGTCTCAACTCTGACTGAAATAGAATAGAATAGAATGAAACTTTATTGTCTATTCTTCAGTAAAAACAGAAATTTGTCTTCGGCTTCTAACACTAAAATTTCCATCTACTAGGGATACTTGATAATTATCGGTGCTAATAAATTATTGAAGAGAAAAGCCCATCTGCTGGTGAATGTTATGCTTTAATTGCCCTGTCTGCTGTATGCTTACTGTTAGCTGTGTAGTCAAGCCTCTGTTAACGTAGCAATAACCTACCTAGTTAATGTCAATTAAAACCCACATACAGCATTTTTTCTCTCTCACTGCACAAATGCTTCATCCAAGACTCTGCTGGCCCTTTTCGGTCAGAGAAATGATGTGATGTGGACAGGAGTCCTTATTGGTATCAGGTGATAAAAATCTTTATCCTGCATTTCCACTTCTTACAGAATCTAAATTGGGAGATATCTGTGGTAGACCCATACAGTCTGCAGCAGCAGTTGTACAGCTTTGATCCCAGTTTTTATATGGAGTAGCTCAGACATGCAGTGTATCCAAGAAGAATTCACACATGTTCTCCAACCACACCGTCTGATCACTCATGCTCCCCATATGGTGTGTTGAAAGCATCCAAAGACACAAACAGACTCAACAGAGATGTTCACAGAGACGTGTGTTTGTATATGTGCAGGCTGTATGCAGCCAAGCAGCTGTTTGCACACACAATCAAACAATCCCGCCACATCCACTCATCAATAATCGGGGATTCCCTGCACTAATTGATACTGAGGTATATTAGGCACTTAACTACTATGCAGTCTTTAAGGTCCTTTCACTACCCCTTGCTAATTTTTGGTAGAGCACCATCTGTTGGGACAAAGTAAAAGTAAAAGCTCCAGTGCAACTTTCAATGAGACTAAAAGGACAACGTCATCTGCAAACAACAAAGATGCATAATGTCACTGTACACTTTCTTGATCTCTCATCTCTGAACATTATAAACAGCACATCTGACATCCAGTTTGAAAGAGCTTATTGCCAAGAATGAACATTCAGCCCTCACATCAAGTGTGTAAAAACTGGCTAAACTCTTGGCTCTCTACGTTCCACACATACTTCTCAGAGAGTCTTTGCCTTTAACAAATCTATAAAACGTGTTGACACAATTAGCTAAGCTCACATTATTCAAGTGTTATCTCTGTAACTGAACAGCTGGTCTGTGGTTACATGACCAGGATGGAATCTGCGCTGCTCTTTGTGAATCTGAAGCTCAGCACTTGGTCTGGATCACAAGTGCCCTGTAACCACAAGGCTATGAAGTACTCATTTGACTAGACACTAGGGCAGGGTTAGACTGCCACTTTGTCAGACACTGATCATATTTTGGCCTTAGCTCCCTGCAGCTGCTTCCACAACGGCAGAAAAACTGCCAAACTTTCTCGTCAACATCCTCAAGCACATGTGACAATTGTAAAATATTCATTTCAAAGTGAGCATATCCTTATGAGATTTGTAACTCTTCCTGTCATTTGATACAACTCACCACCAGCTGACCTCACAACTGTGTTTGTTATTCATGGAAAGTGCAAATATCTCCACTTCAGGTTTCAAGTGCAAAGAGGCAGATTCTCTGTTTGTTGTCAACAACATTGAAACATTGCATGCTTCTGTTATTTCAGACATTAGTTGTCTGGAAACTGTGTGAGGCATCACTGATTTACTCTTAACTCTGAAGCATAGAGGACTTTTATTTCCCAATAAAACTTGGGTGTTTCTTGGAAATATTAATGAGTACCTTATAGCTGCTCTAACCTCCATTCCAGTGTCAGTAATTGATTAAATCGACTGTGTGACATAAAAAGAAGTCATTCATGGTGATCAGTCAAAAGAGAACTATCAACCATGCAGTTCTCCTCAGCATCATGGAGCATTTTATCACCTTTCAGCACATTGTTTTGTTTTAACAGGCCACAGATTTCCTGTTTGGTTCAGTCTCGAGACTCTCATTAGCATCATTTTAAGCCGTAAGAAAACAGCTGGTTCTAGTGAAAGAGCTCTGAAATAAAAACCACTATGCACTGACTGCCCAGTACCAAACAGACAATGTTAGCAGCTTTAGCAACAAGTATTTAATAGCAAGGCCAAAAAAGACAAGATATTTATATTGAGAATTGGACCAAAATGGCACTCAAAGAAAAATAAATACTGCACTAAAATTTCTTAGATTTTTCAGTTCATAATGTCATCATAAATCTTGCTAGATGGGTAAACAGGAAAGTTAGCAGTTATAGTTGTTTGCACTACACTATGCAAGGATAATCATGTTAGCTAAGTTACATCTGTATTAAAACTGATCTTAAAAAACTTTATTTAAACTTACAATTTGTAAAATTTCCACTTGAATATCCAAAAATAACTAAAATCTTTGTTATGTACAGTACTTTGCAGAGTTTTGTATTCATGTCATCTCAAATGTTCCCAGCAATGTTCAAACTCAAAGTAATCTATAATTTTATTCACAGTAACTGCGAATAACTGCAAAACAGCATAAATAAAACCCTACATTGGTGAGATAAAGAGACCTTTAGTGGCAGAAATTACATATGGTGCATTGAAATTTGCGGAAATGTTGGAGTATTCCTTTAACTGAAAATATCTGTTTGCCGCTGTGGGTTCCTATGTAATTCCTATAAACATCTTCAAAGCAAGAATGCATGTGTATGATTGTATATGTGTGTGTGTGTTTGCAAAAGACAGAGAGAGAAGGGGGGGGTAGATTCCTACTATTCTGTTTGTGCTATGCCCAACACTTCCAGCATCTTTGTTTATAGCTCTCCTCTGCTCCTTTCACACAAAATTGATGAGAAAGACACACATTAAACACATTGCTTTTGGCAAGGGACTGGGACACACACAAACACACATGCACAATTGCACACATACTGTGCTCCAAAACCCACCGCAGTGACCTTTCAGATGCAGATGGAACAGCAGCCTAACCCTAACCCTAAAGGATAGAGCTTCCCACATAATTCATTCAAGAGCGAACAGACTTAATATCAAATAGACAACCAGGGCCACAGAGCACTCTGTGTGGATCTAAACACATTAAAACAGATCAGCACAGTCTTATCTGTTTATTTCTGTGTGAGTACACTGTGAAATCTTGGGTTTACTGGAGTGAAGGAATGAACCACGTGAGCGTTTGTTTTGGGACTGAGCTCTGCCTGAAGGGTCACCATAACTCTGCCAAGGGAAGCTAAGCCTGTGTCATCGCAGTCTGGATGGTTACAGATCTTAACACCTGGGTCTAGCTGACCCGATAAATAATGTCTGTCTGACCGCAGCTACAACTCCACACCTACAGTGTGAGTCACATACCATCGTCATCATCATCAGCTAGGAAACACACAGACACAAAAATAGAAAAAAAGAAACAAAAATACAGATTTAAGGCAAGTTTTTTTTTTTTTTGCTGAAAATGTCCAGTGAAGCATTCCTCATAGGATTTTTATATAAAGAAATTTCAATACCATCAGGCCTTTCCAGACCCCAAAAAATCTCAGCCTTATAAAAACTATCTTGATGATTATGGATCCATAATTGTTGGAAACAAATAATGTTTTGTCTGTGTGGGTGTTTGAGTCTCTGCAAAGTGGCACGCATGTTTTATTGCCTAAACTATGACACATTTTCCTACCAATTACAAGGGAAGGGATTGAAGAAAATAGATCAAAGTTTGGGTTTGGTCTCTGGGGTCTCTCTCTCTCTGTGTCTCTTGCTCTCTCACACATACAGAGTCAAATGCTTGCATGCAGGTTCACATGCAAACGCACAACCCTGAGGGTGAGGAAACTATTTATGGTGAAAGTGGGCAGAAAGTGTAAACACATGTCTGGCATCCTTTGAAAAGACAAATATTTCTCTCCTTTTCCTCCCTTCATCTCTCTGAGGGATCCCCACCCCTCACCCACACCCTCCACCTCTACCATATCACGTTCTCCTCCGTGCCTTTGAGCCAAAGGGGAACATAAATCAGAGGACACGGAGGAGATGGGAGTGAAGAAGCACACGCAACCATTTGAGCCAAAGTCTGTGAACGTGAGAGACATTATGGATGGGTGGGGGTAGAGGGGTTGGGTGTGTTTTGTGTGGGCAGGAGAGCAAACACAAGCCCTTCCTTAACGAAAGCAGGATACGAGGGAAGACATGTCACCAGACCCTGAAACAGTTGCACAGCGCTTCCAGTGTCATCACACAGGTGCTTCTGTCTGTCTACTCTCTCCTCCTCTAAACTGTTCATTTTACAGTGGTTTCTCTCTCAATTCGTCTCTCATCCTGATTTCAAAGATATTATTGCCACATTCAATATCTGCATATCACTATCTGAGATCTTCTAAGTGACCATTGGTGAAAAGAGAAAAGTCCAGTTATGTTCTGTCCACTTAAATATTTCCTCCTTCTGATCTATTTATGATTTCCTCCACAAATTTGCATAACATGGGCTTTGTTAGCACAACAAAATACAAAAGTCTCTCAAAACACCGTGGTTTCTAACCAATACTTTTTTAATGATTTTGTATTGGAAAAAAAAAACATTTTGGGTCCAAGGGTGTCTCATGGCCTGTCATTTTGACTGTGGTCACTGAACCGAAACTGGCTTGATCCCTACAGCACTGCTGTGAACCTCTGACCATCTGAGACCAGGCAAACAAAAAGTAATTTAGTGACAGAGCGTTCACCCCGGTTATACCAAAATAGATAACCAGATAGATGCATTTGAACTTAAACTTGCAGTCACTCAGTCCTGCTGTGAGGGGGTTTAGCTGCCAACTATATATAGTTTTATGTGTAGTTTTCAATTAAAATCCGAACTTTTCCACATGTTATAACTTGGTTTTCTTGATAACTTCTGAGGATTTGATTATTACCTGGAATAATCATTGCCATTTAATACGCAATGTCCCTCCACCAACAATTAGGATTAGCCTTTGATGTTAAATAATCCGTTCACCTTTAAAAACCATTTGTCTTCCCTATAAGCTAAAAAGCTTATGTTATGCTAGCGAAATTAAATGTCAGTAACATTGCGCACAGTTTAGAAACAGGGACAGTTTGTTAAACAACAAAACCAACGTTAGCTAGCTGTTCAGCAATATTATTGTGTGTAAATTACTTTCAAGAGTTTTGTGAACATATGACAGGTCATATGTACTGTCGACCGAAACCTAAGAAGCGAATGCGATGTAAGATGATTTTCTGTATTAAGCATCAGTACGTTCAAAGGGCAGTAAACTTCTTACCGAATGCGTTACAGTCGCCATCTTGCGGTGTTCAGATGTTGAGGTACCGAAGAACTACATTTATTTCACTTATACTAAACTGTCAAGGTGATTTATAATACAAATATAGGCTAAACCAGCGCATTAATATCGAACGGTGAACGGACGGTTAAACCGGAACTACTTAGCAGTTGTCTTTTATGAGAAATTAATAAACACCGTGCAGCCAATCAGAATTAAGTATTTGCTTAGCCTATGGTAACGAGGCTATCGAGGGTGAAAATACACGCGATCGAAAAAAAAAAAAAACAAAATAAAACAAAAAACCCAAATAACATCAACATAAAAATTTTACACAGTCTACTTTACATCGTTTATTTATCAATATGTAAAACTTTAAAACCTCCCACAATCTGTTGCTGCTTCAGAGATCTTGGATGACTACAGCAGAGCATTAAAGTATATTTTTGCAAATGGTACTCTTGAAATAACAAAATCTGAGACTGAAGTAGCACTTGTTTCATAATTATGATAATTGGTGACTAAAAAGTAAGTTAAAAAAAAAGAAAAAAGACCAAAGTAGTTTAATGTATCATTCAGTGTTAAAGCCCTGTTGCACCATGAAGCTACTGTTGAGAAATAAGAGGAAGAGGCCCTTACCAATTGACTTTTAACTGTGGGCTTCTTGTTTCTCAAAACTAAACATGGTAGTTAGTTTGCATGTAAAGTGCATGACCTTTTTTAAGCTTCATGCATTTTATTTCTGTTTATTGCCAACTTTACTCAGTATATTAAAACAAATCTGCTGTGTTTAAACTGCAAAATGAAGACATCTTGACTTAAATGAAGAGTACAAACACATTTTATTTTTTAGCTTGACTTGAAATATTGTATTTTACTAGAAGAGTTTTTTAAAAAAGACACCAGGGACCATTTTGCCTTAGTAATGACCTCAAACATCAACATGTTTTTCAGCTGCAGATAGCAGGAGAGAGCCACATTTTGGATCACTCCCCTAAATTCATGACAAGAAAAAAAGTCTAAACTTCCACTCTGAACCGTCCAACTTCAGGACTCATGCCACATGTCAGTGATAAAATATTAATCAGTGTTGTTCCCCTTTTAAAAATCAGTAACCAGAGGATGTTGTATGACCACATGCTAGCTCAGTCATACTTTACACCATTTATAAATTATTTTTGCAGTGGCGGGGAACTTCCATTATAACAAACAGAGGAAAATTTAAAGTTCTGAAACCACTTTTGTTTTGGATACCTCTTAAATCCACTAAGCCTGGACTCAATTAAACCAATGTCACCCTTGCCTCATGAGATTGTTGTTCATCTTCTCTCATGATTTTTGTCTTCCTCTGCTTGTCTTAGAGTGAGTTTATACAGCTGTAAGCAGCTGTGCTTGTATATTAGACATGATCAGTTATTTGAAGTTGCAGAAATATTAACCCAGATAAACAGTACGTGCTAAGAGATTCGTGTTGATCTCATAGCCTTGGAGAGCCGATGGCACAACAGCACTATTTTTATACAGTATTATAACCACACACACACACACAATGTTGTGGCATGCAGATGTAAGAGATGTAGGTCTCCTTGAGCTTTGCTTTCGGCAAGTATGAGAAAATAACTCAGAAATGATTTGTCACTATGAGAGGTGATCTGTCATAAACACTCCTGAGGGTGCGATCAGAGTGAGATAAAACATACCAGCACTGCCAGGCGACTTGCCTTGGAGGAACCCACTATGTGCTGGTGTATGTGTGTGAGTGTATATTTGTCTATGTCTTTATGTCTGTGGTTTCACCGAAGCCAAAGTAATCTGGCACAAACATACACACTCACACACACAAGGGAGACTGAGATCACCAACCCTGCCTGGCACGGTGTTGGCATGCCTTTTGGCATCACCTCCTCCTCCCTTTCCTCCTCCTCCTCTGACTCCTTCCTGCACCCCTGAAGTGCATGGTTAATCCCTAAGCTCTATCCCCATTTAAAGACTGGGACATCACGCAAACCTGCCTGTCTGCATTGCATTCTGACACTCACACACAAACCCGTGCACTCAGCCACACGCACATGCTGTTTGCTGCTGAAAACACAGAGAAAGACAGAGAGCAGCTCAGCAGGGGGTTAAGCACTGCAGTGGAAGCAGCAACAGCAGGCCGAATTTCTGTCTGTTTTTTTCCCCTGGTCTTAAAATGTCTCCGGCGGCAGGCATGTGACACGCATGGAGGACGAGATAAGGAAGAGAAGGGACTTTTGCAGATGCTCATGCTCAACTGATGGGTTATGCATCTGTTGCTGCGTGGTCACACCATGGGCTGTGGCGTGTTTTGTCAGATGAGGAGGAGTTTTAAAAAGGATTCTGAATACGTGTGCGCACTTGAAACCAGGTGCACATGAAAACAGGAGTACAGCCAGTTTGGACATGGGCCTGCGGAGTAGAGAGAATTCACATGTACTTACCTGTTTATGAAGATTGAGATTTCATTTGCTGTTGTCCCCCTGAGGGAGATATTTTTCACTTATCCCTTTAAGTCACCAAAAAGTTTCTCCAGTCTGTTTAAACTTTTGCTGCAGGGTTTAAAGTTAATTTTCTCAAGAAGTTACTGAAATCTGTCTGTAGTAAATGATATCCACCACTCTACATAACTTAACTGCTGTTAAACAATCCTGAAATACTGAATAAATGCTCTGTCACTGTAAGGACCATAAACATTATGAATCAATGGCGTTGTTCTCTTAGATTGTTTGTAATCCTTGTGATTTAAGAACGGCAGATCCACTGTTGCGCTCATTGCCGGTCCCTCGGGAAAAGTGCGTCAGCTGAATACCAAAACTGACAAGTACAGACATGTAGATATTGACCTCTAGTGGGCAAAACGTGAACCCTGCAAGTGCTTAGACTCAGCGCTCTGCTGCAGGAGCTTCAGTAACATGTTTTTAGAGCTTATTCTTTAGACCATGACTATAATAAAGTGTCCTTAAATGAAAGTTTCTGTTTTGCAGAATTGTATTTAAATGGAAGAGTGCTTCAAAAAGAGGACTATTTGGTATAGAGTTTTAAAGGTGGAAGATACAGATAAAAATTTGTATTATAAGGTTGATAAGAAAAAAATTATTTAAAAGCAGGCAATTACCTGTGCTAAAATAAAAGACGTTTGTTTAGTTCAAATTAATAAAAAACTGAGTTATGGCATGTTGAAATAAATGTGCTGATGTGACTATAATGCGGTGGGATGTGGTAGACGAGTCAGCATGATTAATTGAGAAGTAAGAACTTCTGCAGAAAAGAGGAAGAGTCAATTTGATGCTTCATATCTTTTGTTAAAAAGTGATGTTTGCTGATGATGATAGGCTGATTTACAGCCTGAAGTGTGTGCACTGGGTGGTTGTTGTTTTTATGTTGGTTAGGGACTGTTAGGCAGCATTTGTATTTTTCTTTTCTCTCTGTCCTCTGTCTTTGTCATTTTTTTCCATTTTATTCCTATTTATCGTCTTTTCTTCTTGTACTCACAGATGTGTTTTTTTCTTTTCTTTGAACCTATTCTCTTAAATATAAGTTTATATCATAATTACAACCTGTGTTACAATAGCTACAGCGCATTTGGATGTAAAAGCATTGCACAGTATATAAATACATAACTGTTGGCAAAAATACACTGTAAATTTTTTTTTAAGAGGCTGGGTGTAGGTGACGGTTAACCAACTATTATACCGTGAAATGAGGAAATGTAAAAGGCCAACGGTATAAAATCATATTAATGAATCTACTCAATAATTTAGGGACTATTAGCTCCAGTTGCCTCTTTCTTCTGCTTGAGTTGGTTGAAAGCACTGAGGGCTTTTCAAACAAGATCTAAATTAGGGGAAACAAGAACTTAACTGCATTTATTTAATATATATTTTTACATTTTTGGACAGCTGTTTTACTGTAATTGTTTGATAAATGTCGGTAGCATACGTTTTGAGTGCCTTTCCCCTTAACTCCTCCTTGAAAAGGGCAGTTTCCCAGAGGTTTTAATATTTGTGCTGCACAATATTTCAGTGAAGACCTTGAAGTCCATTCAATGTCAGATATAATTAGCTTAAAAAACTGAGCAGATTTATTTAGAAATTTAACTGAGTAGAATATTTTGTGAACTGCCCCTTTAATTTAACCGTGTCCTTTATTCTCATTTTGTAGGTGTAATGCCTGTGTCTTCCTCTGGAGGGCAGCAATTACTCGTAACGTCTCCTGAACGATTAAACAAAGAAGAATAACGCGGCGTATTTCCGGGTTTATGCTGACGCGTCCCTCTTCTCCTCGTACACCGACGTGTCAGTCTTCTTGTCTTCAGACCTGAGGAACAGACAAGCCGGTCAATCCGCAGACATGGCACCAAAAGGCAGCAACAAGCAGCAGTCCGAGGAAGATCTTCTCCTCCAGGACTTCAGCAGAAACCTCTCTGCAAAGTCCACAGCGCTTTTTTACGGAAATGCCCTCATCGTTTCTGCTATCCCCATCTGTGAGTACCAGAGAGACTGATGCAGCTAGCTGCTGCTGGCTAACTAAGCTAACACTGCTTTACTGGTGGAGTAAGTTAAGCAAAAAGTAATGGATTTTTGTGTTATATGAAGGTTCCCTGAATTAACTTCAATACCAAATACACTTCCAAAGCCGTAATAGCGTGAAAATAGATTATCGTAAATTAGCAGGGCTGCGATATGCTATAGTTAGATCACTAGACATTGCTAACGGACAAAAAGAGATGGATAAGTTACTGTAACTGTAGGTTTAAGTGCCGCTTAAAGTAATTGTAGTAACAAAATAGGTAGCTATGTAGTATCTATAATGTCGATTTACTTTTTGAAAATAAAGTTAAAAGCGCAATACGAACTTCCAATCTTCACTATACTCTGCATAGATTAGACTGTGGTTACTGAAGAACATCTGGTTTACAACATGCATGTAAGCATGTATTTAACCAACATGCTACATGTCAATTGATTTGATCATAATGCCAATTGTGATTGACTCTTATATCTCTGCAGGGCTGTTTTGGAGGATTTGGCACATGGACCTTGTTCAGTCTGCAGTTCTGTACGCTGTGATGACCCTGGTCAGCACCTACCTGGTGGCCTTTGCCTACAAGAACGTCAAGTTTGTTCTCAAACACAAGTAAGACGGATAAACCCAATATTCTGCCCACTGTTTCACTGCTGTTACAGATGTTTTTCAATTTGATTTACTGGATTGACACTGTACACAGCATTAGCTCAAATCTTTAAGTCAATGTTATTTTCAATGTAAAACATTGATGGTAAATTACTTTAGCAATGTAATAGAAATACCACATAAAACAACTGAGGGGGGAGATCCTTGTTTGCATAAAAACTAGTTTGTCTATCTCCTAATAGTGGATATCTATTTTTCTTTTACTCACACTTAGTGTTTGTGACCACTCTTTCCATTCACCAGAGTTGCCCAGAAACGTGAGGATGCTGTTTCCAAGGAGGTAACCAGGAAGCTGTCTGAGGCAGACAACCGCAAGATGTCTCGTAAGGAGAAAGATGAGAGGTGAACCATGCATCCTCTTAAAAAGCTGTACCTGAATTAAGTGTGTTATATGCTTGATGTTTACACTTTTGGTTTAAAATTAAGTGCTTTCAGTGCTTTGATATGGACATAAAACATGAACATAGTCCTGACATGGATCCTCAGAGAGCAGTCACACATAAAAGCCATGGAGGCTGATAGTCAGGTTATAATCCTGTTTAATTCGGCTAGCATAACACAGATAATGCCTGAGTACGCAGCTCAGCTCCCACTTGGATTGCATCTGCAAAATATATCCTGTAAACTGATTTTGGAGTAATGAGGCCCATATTATGTGTCGCTGTTCTTCTCCTAGCTGGTAAACAGCTGGATGCAGTGTTTCATCCAGTAATCATCACCATGTGGAAAAATGACACACTGATAACATGTAGAAGACTTGATAGTCTTAATTTAGATTACCTCAAGTATAAAATAAAAGTCTGTTGTTTCAGTGAAGATAAAAGGTTTTCATCTAATTATTTAAAAACACAAACTGTACTGAAGTTTGTCATGATAATGAAAGTGATTGACACTGTCGGCTGTTTTTTATTTGTCTAGGATCCTGTGGAAAAAGAACGAGGTCGCAGACTACGAGGCCACCACCTTCTCCATCTTCTATAACAACACCCTCTTCCTGGTTCTTGTCATCGTTGCCTCCTTCTTCTTGCTCAAGAACTTCAACCCCACCGTGTATCCTTTACTTCAGACTGTACATATCATGTTGTCCATTTTTTTTAATCCACTTGAGTTTTATGGAAAAAAAATTAATTCAGACGTTGCTCAGTTGGTGTTCAAAAAAAAAGATGGTGCGTAATGCCACAGAAATTCCTTCAAATCTGACCTGATTACAAGCTGGATGCATTTTAATTAGCTGTCTTTATGCCTTAACTTCTTCTTTCCAGCAACTACATTCTGTCCATCAGTGCCTCCTCAGGACTCATCGCTCTGCTGTCCACAGGCTCCAAGTAAAGGAGGAAAAAAAACCAAACAAGGGGAAATAGACACAGGGATGGAGGGGTGGGATATGGTTGGACATGGGTCAAAAATGGGCTTATGCTATATTGTTTTTCACTTAAGTTAGGACTGGGGTTTGAAGGGGGGGGCAAGAATATCACATTTGAACTTCATGAAATTCATGATTGAATGTCTGGAGGGTGTTCCTCCAGGTCTGTCTTCTGTTTTTTGTAACAAATAAAGCAAACAGATATGTATGTTTGTGTTTGTGTGTCACACTCAGTTTGCTTCAGAGCCCTTTAAGAACAAGATATAAAGTGAATTTAGTTCAATAAAGTGGTTGGATTATAATGTCACACTCCATTGAGTTAAAGGAAATAGAAGAGACAGTGATGTTTCCATTGGCAATGCATTTATTTATAATCACACTTTCATATAGACTATTTACAGAGAAACCACTGTGGAGGAGAGAAATAATACACTGGTGGTTTGCATGTCACTTAAACAAAGAAACTCAACGTTGAGTCTTTTCCATCCACAAATGTACATGTTGTAGAAAACAACACTGATTTGAAGGAAAGGTTAACACTGGACGTTTTGATCAGAACTGATGAAACCTGACTGACTAAATGAAACTCTTGGGTTGCAGAATGTGTCCCATCTCAGGACTTTTCATGTTAGCTGAATCAGTTTTAAAGTTTAAGTTTTAATGGAGTTTGTTTCACATTTTGTTCCATTTTGGCTTTTAGATCTGTTTCAAAGGTTTCAAATTGTGAACTTATTAAAGCAGCTAACACCTTCTGCCACTGACTGATTCTGACTAGCTTCCCTAAATTTTCACCACATTAATGCATTTCATTACATGCCATTTAATTGGTACCACTGCGTTCCCTCTATAGTTTAGAGTGGAGCTGGTGAAGCCATTATATGAAGAAAAATGGAAGCTTCATAAAGTAAACGGCCTGTGAAAAGAGAAGATACAGAACTCTACTGCATTAGAAATGCTGTAAAAAAATCTCATCTACCTCTGATTTAACTGCAGCAGTATGATTATTTTGCAGAAACAGTCTGAATAAGGCCAAGACGAAACAAATAGTGGCAACTCCAGGAACTATAGTAAAGTTCCCCAAATTCAGTAAAATTCAGCACAAACTGTTGTGAGTCTTTCTGCTTTACCTTTAAAGGTTGTTGTCCTAATGAATTAATAGGTAAAACTTACTGAATTTTAAACAATCTAAAGACACAAGAAGCTGCATACATATTGTTTAAGTCTCACTTTGTAGGACAGCATCCAAACACCATTTAACAACTCATAATGAAAAGACATCCCTGATTTTTTTTTTCCTGTAGCGGGACGAGTCACAAGTCAAGGCACTCTGTCAGGAGGAGAAGTCTCCACACACACCGGCAGGCCGCGGTCACACACAGTCACTGACTTACTGACACACAACTTATTGATTTGCACACAAACTTAATGTTTACATCAACCTTGTTTTCACCAAGAGCAACAGTAAAGGAAATTAAATTGGTTTAAAAAATCAAACATGCTGAAGAACAATTATCCAGTAGCTTTTTATCAAGTATTTAGTATTTTGACCACATATGTTCATATTTTGATACGCAGAGTCAAATGAGTGTATGTAATATGTCTTTAAAGGGAGAACAAAAGCCTTTCTGGGTTTTTTTTTTGTTTATAAATGACTGGTCATTTGCTGCCATTATGATGGAGACTAAGTGGAGGTCAGATCGCCCTCCTTTGTAGGTGCCATCAGGCCAAGGTAGAAAAATATAAGGAAGTCTATTTATTCTCCAAGGCCTGACTTCTAAAAAAAAACAAAAAAACAAAAAAAACAAACGGTGCATACTGATGCTCTGTTCTAACAGTTTTTCCTGTCAAAAGTCTACAGTCTGAACATTTCCTGATTTCCTTTGTGCCACAAGTCAAGAAGTGCACACAGAGGACAAGACGGTGACTCGAGTGAAACCTGGCCAACATTTCTGCTGATCACTGTGATGGCTTGTTTTCCAGATGATAAAAGAACCAGAACAACAACACATGAAGGCGACAACTGTGAGCTGTGAGAGCTGAGCCACCTGGTCAGAGATAATGATACAAGGTCGATGCACAAACCTGAACAGAAGCTCATTACTTACCGTCCTTTATATAATGCCATTATTAATACAGATTTCACAATCTGACTCCACAATAACAAAAACAATAAACAAAACTGAGCCTTACTCTATAAATAGTTGAATGAAATATCCATTTGGAGACAGAAACGAAGTCTGTGACAGTGAGAAGTCAGGATGGAGGAGGACACAGATCGATGCTGCAGAGGAGCAACAAATTAACTCTATTTACATCTTATTTATATATTAGCCATACAGTACAGTGAAGTCCTCATATGCAAGAGAGGCTTCTTTATGGTTTTGCTTATATTTCAAGGTATGCTTTAACATTTTATGTACATGTAACATCCCCATAATTCTCCAGAAAAAATCTGAAAATGTCAAAATAAACTTTATATTAATTTACTACTCTAAAATAAATACTGTTATCTTTGCCACATCCCAAACACCCTGCCTTTATGTCTCTTTGTGCAAGCAACTTTTGTAGTTATAACCATGACCGGCCAGGAGGCCAGTCATCCTTTAATTACATAGATTTATTATATTTTTAATATTTCTGCAAGGTTCGTGGAGGCAATCAGCAATGCAAGTTCAGTTCACAGGCAGAAAAGGAGTTGAATGTCTCCATAAGGAACACAAACTGAGAGAAAAGTAGTCCGCTGTTTTCTATGCAAAGCCCTATTTCTCTCTTCTAAAATCTAGTGAAGCAGAGCAGCGTTTCCTCAAACAGACCACACGGGGGCGACATGCTTCACTCTCTCCCTTTACAGAGTCCCAGTCCCACTGACACTGATGGTCCTCTGCCTCACAGGCGGCCACGGACAGTAGACAAGCTCGCAGTATTTTCAGTTTTGCTGTTGTTTAATTATGTGCTTTTTAGGGAGGAAAAGAGGCACAGCACAGCAGGGAAAACATGCATCTGTCGGTTAATATACTCAGGACTTGCAGCCTGTAATATCTACTGAATACTACTTGGTACTATGGTAAATATGGTAGTGATTTGAAAGATAATTATAGCTAATGGGGAACTGGCTATTTGAAGCCTCATTCATAAAACTCTTCATTTAAAAAATAAAAGTAGGTCATCTCATCTTTGCTAAATCTCACATTTTATGGGAAAATAACTGAGGCATTTTGTTCCACGGCTTGAGTATGCACCTTTGACACAAGAGGTGAGAAGACTGAGCTCATATGCTAATTTTGTTTACTGCACTGCATAGCAATTTGAGGAAAGGACAAAGACTGGCTGGGGGACGTTCATGCAACTTAGGCTTCTTCATGTCCTCTTTTCAAAAATACCTCTGATTTATTGAGTCTTCGGTGCTTGCATTGATGTATTCGGCTGTGGTACAGTAATTTTCATGAATAAAATATGTGCTCGATCTGATTTTTTTGTGCTCAAATTAAATTACTTGTGGGTGGAAGTCTGGACATTAGAGAGGAAGGCTGGAGAGTCGGGGCTCTGAGTCAGGCGGGCTGAGGTGGAGGACGTGAGAAAGTGAAGTGAATAAGTAACAGAACCATCTCATTCGACAACTGCTCTCAAGGCGCCTTTGAGCAAGGCACTTTATCTTTTAATACTATGCAATGCTTTTTATACTGTGCAGCTCAAATTTGATGAAGATGTGTAAATATGTGTCAATGTGCATCTGTTAGGAGCTCCTCTAGCATATCTTGGTATTTAATGGAGGTCAAACGGAGATGTGATGCTCTGGATGGTGGATCTTAACAGCAACGTGAGAAAAACGAAGCTCTGCATAGTTATATTTGAATTATATTTGAACGAGCCGGTGCTAAAAGGGTGAAACTGTGGAGCACAAAGGTCTGTTTTGTTCTAAGATGGACTAAGCTGCATCTGAGGCTGCAGGAAGCTGAGTTTGCTAAGCGTCTCTTGGCTGAGCTGGACAGGACCTGAGGTGGACCTGGCAGAGCTGATCTGAGCAGGACACGTCTCAAACAGACGAGGTTACTGTATGCAGTGCTGGGCTTGGAGAGGCTGTCTGCTCCAGGCTGAAGTGGGCAGGAGCTGAGTGGGGCCCAAGGAGAGAACCATGGACTTCAACATTGAACGGTGGGTCCATGGTAGCAGTATGGTTGAGTAGCTGGGTAAGCAGGTGGGCTGACCTCTCTGTAGTCCAACCAGTCTGGTCTAAGAGCGGTAATCCTTCTTACTGTACGGTCTGTTCCCCAGGATGTGGTCGATTTCAGACACTATGTGAGATGTCATCTTAGGAAGGACCTGAGCAGAAGAGAAAGATGGGAAATAAGGAATAAGTAAAGAAGTCTGGAGGCATAAAGAGATTCAACTATAGCTTTTTTCTCCAGAAATCGATAAAGCTGGAGGACAGTGGTGAATAAAGCTGAGGAAACTGAGCAGGCAGTGTGTGTTTCTGCGTGTTCCCACCTGTATGGCCCCGAGGTTCTCGGTGAGCTGCTCAGGGTTGGATGTTCCCAGAAGAACTGAGCTCACTCCCTCATTTCTTAGACACCACGCTGGAGAGAGAAAGAGAGGGGATGATGTTCACACAGCACCCACTTGATGGCACACTGCTGCTTATTATTGCCTCATGAAAGTCCACAAATAAAACAAAAGCTTTAGGTTTTTTTCTACTTTCTCTCCAATATAACAATTTTTTACTAAGTAGAGTGCTAAAAGACAAATAGTGCATTTACAAAAAATCATTATCCTGACTTTACTGGCTGCCATTTCTCCAAAGTACACCAAAGATTTTTTAAAATCTTTACGCATTAACTTCTACCCTCCAGGCAGCTCAGTTATTTTATCCGTGCACAATAAAACAGGACAAAGAGATTTGAAGAAGTCTGCGTTTGTGTGTCAGTGGGAGACTGGAGGGAAAAGTCAAACCCAATAAAAACAAACACATCACAAACACAGACAATGTGTGAGGGATGATGTGAATTTGGTAACGTCTTGCATTGAAAAGGTTTCTGTCTGACAGACCCCAGCAGCTGTGTTTTCAAAGCCTCGCTTAAGGCTGCTTCCCCAATGTTTGCTGTGAGGAGGTGAAGGCGGGCAGGGGAGTCTTACCCACAGCCAGCTGAGGCAGAGTGCAGCCCACCTTCTCCGCGATGTGGTTGAGCTCTTTCAGCTTGGCTTGTTGCTTTCTTCCATCCTCACTTACAATTTTCTCCTTCAACCACTGATACGACTGATACAAGGAAGAGATAGAAAGTGGGTAAACGAGTGAGGGAAGGAGAGAAAAGGGGAGCGTGAAGTAATGAAACAGAAGATGAGAGAAAAGTCAAGGGGATTCAAGAGGTTGAGGCTCAGAGTACTGCTGAACCGTGAGCACGTTGCATTATATAAAACGATTGCCTGCACAAACAGAGGAACAGATAAGGTGCTACAGACAAAAACTTCATTTCATCATTTATCTCAATACAAGCTGCCTGTATTGATCTGCTTCTCCTGGCTGTTATGGGCTCAGGATGGATAATACGACCTTGAAAGATGGGCTTAAAATCTTTTCTAGCCATTCTTCACACGGCACTTATACAACCTGCTTTTCTGTTACAGGAATAGTTTGACATTTTGAGCCTGTTACATAAGCTACTGTAAAATCTAAAATTGTCCTTTTTACACTTCTGTTTGTGGTAGGTGTGTTTTTTAACCTTTGGACTTAGCTCTCCTGTCTTTATGCAAAGGTAAGGTATGGCTCTAGTTAGCGCAAGGACGTGAAAGTCATATCGATCTTTTCATCTAAGAAAGCATATATCCCTTAATCTCTACTGTTTCTGTAAGCCTTAAAGTTCATGGTTTGAATTAGAAAAACACTGTAAATATTCACACAGTTTGTATCTATAAAGTTATCTGGTTTAAAAGGTTTAAAAGTTTCTGTTTGTGGCAACTCTAAAAACTCTGCAAAGCAGCAAAGTGCCACAAAGTAGCACAATGATGAAAACTAAAATTCTATCCAGTGTAACTTCACTGAATTTTCGAAGCATTAGAGACAATCTGCCCAATGATGCACTGGACACAAACCAAAGAGGTGTTGATAGTCTGCCACAGGGTTTCCGGTCCATTTGTTTGTCACAGTTGAGTTATGTTGGCTCAGATTAAATATCTACTGGATATTTTCCATCTTATTTCACACCTCATGCTTTGTCATTTGGCTTGTAGTTTTATCTACAATCACATCAGGCCAGGCTGTGGTTTTAACCTCCACTGTCCTCCTTCATCAGCTGCACCTGCTGCTGGCTGTCATACACTTCTCCTGTTAGGCCACAGTCTGTTTATTCCTTAATGGCTCTTCTTGCAACACTGTCAGTTCACTATTGTGTGTTACTCTGCACAATAAGCCTCAGTTTCTTTTGGATGGTTAAAAAACCTGCAGTGTCGCAGTATTTGTAGAAATAAAACCTGTGTGTTTGCACATCCTGCAGTGTGTGCAGGCCAAAGGGTTTGGCATTAGCACACAAGTAATTAGTTATATGAAGCCATGCTTCCCAACCTTTTTTGGTTTGTGTGTCAATTTTTAACCCTATGTGCATCATAACAGTGTTGGTACTGAATGCAAATGAACATAAAGAAACCTCCTGCATCCTGGGTCTAAAGCTTATTTGTCAGCAAAACTTTGCCAGACTTGTTGTGGCTCTGTTGCTGTTATTGAACTTTAGATTGGCCGTCTGCATTTTTGTATTTGACCGTCCACAGGCACAATGGTTATGGAAGTCTGATTGAGAGAAGAGCAGCTCTCAAAATTCAGATAAAACTTCTGTTATTTCTTGATTAAAATGTTTTCAGTAATATATTTTTGTGCAATGTTAAACTGTAAGGGAACATTTGTGACCAGACATTGGCAATTTTGTTTCCTGTTGCAAAACAAACAAGTCAAAATTGAGCAATGCCTAATTGGCAGAATGTCACGGGGAGAGTATATTGGTTCGGTGTGGCGCACTGCATTCTGGATATTTAAGTTTCTCACCTTTTAAGCAAAGTGAACTACCACCACCCTTTTTCTCTGATTGTTCTAGTCATATATTTTTTAAATATATGCATTTTTAGTGTAGACAGCCTAATTTTTTGAGAATCTTAAATGATCATATGCCCCTCAGTGTATCTTTAGGACCCTTTAGGGGTCCTGACCTCCTTATAAAAACCACTTGGTCACACAAATTTTATACTTTAGCATTAGAGACAGAGGTATAGCTCTGATTATCTGATATGAAGTCTGATTGAAATGAGAAAAATTAAAAATCAAAAACAAAGACAAAAAGCTGCAGCTTTTGCAACTTGCAAATTTTGCTTGATTAAAAAAGAGTTATTACCACAAATTCATCATCACACTCATCTAACTTCTCATTTATTAACTAACCCTTTAGTGACGCTAACTCTAACCGATGTGGGTTCAACAGGTAAAAACTGGTTGTAGCTTTTACTTTGATTCTGAAGATCGTTTTATTTTAAGTTTAATGTTTAAAGTATTCTGTGTATAAGACAAAGTCATGATGAAGTTTCGTTGCGTACCTTCATGGAGGCCCTGGAGGATTCAGGAATGCCATTTTCATATTTTCCTGTAATGATGCCGCATGCCAGCGGTGACCACGTCATCGCTCCAACACCTGCCACCACGGAGAGCAGAGGGAGGAAAAACAGGAGTAAGAAGAGGAGTGAAAAAATGGGCAAGAACAGTGCCAGGAAAGTGACATGTTTGAGATGAAGAAAAAAAAGATGAGCAACAGAGGATGATGAACATTATTTATCTGTTAAATTCATTCATTATTTTTAGTCATTTGAGACAAACTGAGTGTAAGAACGTTCTGACCATTGGATGTTTGTGCTAACTTATCTTGAGACCAGACTCTTAATCAATAGGCATCAAAAGACTAATGCACCACAACACACACATACTCATACACACACACACACAGACTGAATACTTGCCTATCTTGTGGTAAAGTTCAGGCAGCTGAACTTCTACTTTCTCCCTCTGAAAGAGATGATACTCTGCCTGCTCACACACTGGAGGGATGAGATTAAACTGTCTTGCCACTGAATACGCCTCCTAGAGAATAAAAAGCAGAGGACAGAGAAAAGAGGCGAGAATTAATTATTTGGCATTGTTTAACTTTTGCTTAGACTGAATATATGACAGAGAGTGAATGACGGAATAAAAAGGGTTATGATAGACAAGAGCAAAGGATAGAAATGAAACTCAGTGAGAAGATGATAGAGGAAGGGAGTTAATCAGCTTGTGAAAACGTGGCACCAATTTAAATGCTGGGCTCAAAGTAAGTCATCCATCAATATTCCATATAAAAACCCTTACAGCCATCATATTCAAATATCCCTATATTTTTTCCGATCTGCATTCCCATGTGTCCTTCATGCCCGAGCAAACACACATAAACATAAACCTGTCGGCTTGTTGCTTCTTTGAACATTGATGTTCTTTCCTTTCCAGCTGTGCAGCACATGTTAGGAGGAGGGAGCAGTAGGAGGGGGAATCTTTCCAAATAATCTAAGGATAATGTCACTAAAATGACTCAGCTTACAAATTACAAGTTGCCCTTTTGTGAGGCAACCCATGACATGTGCCTCAGGCCTGTGCATGTGTGTGTGTGTGTGTGTATACACTGTACTGGCACTTTGTCACGTACACTGAGAAGCTGTGTTTACCCACGCCCCCCCTTTCATTATTGATGCTATCTAAATTACGCAGCTTTCATCTGGGCTTGTGTTCTACAAAGATATCTGCTCCCTTTCACCGTGATCACAGAGGGATGTCAACACATCGCGCCATGCTTGGAAACGAGGGAGGAAGGGCGATAAAGACACAGAGAGGCAGAGAGATGAGGGGGGAGAGACTGGCTGTTAGGTCTTTCGATGTCACGTTGGGCATGTGTTTATTTCATAACTCTGCGCTGTGGCTTCATGCGCCCTGTATATATTCATTACTATGGGGAGAGATGAAACAGGAGGTGGACTATTTCTGACAGGAAGAGGAAACAAAGCCAGAGGAAGCTGCTGTGCCTCTGTGGGACACTTTCTACGAACACCTGTTTTTCCTCAACCCTTTGAACAGCCTGATGTTATATTCCCTCTTTTAGTACCACTTTACCATGGCTTTGCATGAGCAATGTGTCTTAGATGGTACAAGATAATAAGCAGCTTAAAACTGGTCTAAAAGGTTTAAGAAATAATGCCTGCTTATCATAATTAATGTCTCTGCATCATGACAGTTTATCTATGGACCATCGACAATCTTCTTAGGCCAAATAACAGGTTTTAATGTGACTTGATGCTGTGTAAAGTGTTGCATCGTCTGTTTCTCTGCTCAGTGGGATATGAAGTCTAATCTGTGAAAACGGCACTAAAACAGAAACTGTATGACAAGAGAATAATTAATCTTTTCCTTATTATGACTAGTTGAGGCAATAATTGGTGTTACTTTAACCTGAAATTGAAATGAACACTTAAACTTGTGTAATACATCTCGAAAAATGATGTCACAGAGCAACTAAATGATTCACTTAAACATTTTTATTCATTTTTATTCTTAGGCTAATAGGCATCTTTTGCAAAAATGGCACTAAAAGCTCCTCTCTGCTCACCATGATCTCCATGGCCGTCCATCGAGACGTTCCCCAGTACATCGCCATGCCCTGGTTGATCACGTAGGTCATGGCCCGAACAATCTCTGTAAATGTAGAGATAAGCACACGTTCGCATCCAATCAGTCAATTGGATCAACAGTGAAAAACCTATTGATTGGTTCCACCCTGTGCAGTGTTTAGTGACAGACAATATTTATCCTGAAATGCTCCTCTCAGCAGTGTGTTTTCCACATTTAGTTCTGTGCTTTCAAAAAAAAAACCACACACAAACACACCTGTTCCTGCTGGATGAGCCTTAAACACATTCAGATTTATTCAACAAAATGGCTGAGAGCCTGAGGAGACACACAGCCAAAACCTTCGCTTTTAGATAAAAATATATTCGCCTGCATTTTCTTTCTTGTCTTGAAGCAGCTGTGACTGAGACTGAGGGAAGTTTAATGTGTATTTTAAAGCCAGAATTCATCAACAAAGGTAAACATTCAATCTAAATTTTCACGAACTTTATTTAAATTTAATGAGTGGCTTCAAAATCAGTTTGTCCTTTCTGCAACAATCTAAAAATAACACCAGGGGAAATCAGTTTTACTATTGTGTTAGTGTTATTGTGTTTATATTTATTTCAAAGTAACCAGAAAAAAGTTCATAATAAGAGACCACAGAGTGCTTTGTGTTCATTATATCCATGAGGTGAATCCTCTTGAGCATGTGATCCACATTTAGAAAGCAGATTTGCACTGAAAGAGAAAAAGGACTGAGAAAGTGTTTTTGTGTTTCTTTGCTTTTTCACACAAAAGATGAGAATAAAGAACATCAGGTACAAGCTTGAAGTGACTTGCCCGGAGGCTGGCAACATATTCATGAAGAGACAGTGCCAAAGAGAGGGAGAGGGAGAGGGAGAGAGAGAGAGAGAGAGAGAGGGAGAGAGAGAGACACACACAAAACCCCAGAAAAAAAACAGTCAAACAGAAAGGAAAAATCAAAGGATACCGTGAGAAAGCAGGAATGTTTTTGCAGATGGACTCAGGATTTAAAGAAAAGAATGATTTCAAAAATTAGAAAGCAAAATCTAAGATAAACGACAGCGTTCAGAAAAAAAAGAAAAATGAAACAAGAAAGCAAAATCAAAGAAAAAGAACAAAAAAACAAAAACTACACACGCCTTCTTGAGTCACACTTACCTGGTGACAGCTCATCAACCATCCCTAACAACTCCAGGGACAAACTAACAAGCTCACACACTCAAACCCTCCGATCACACTCGAGCTGCTGCATTTTTAATGATGCAATTAGCTCCAGCACTGCTTACCGCACGAGCCAATGGCTGTCAGAGCCAACAAAAACTCAGATTAGTACTGTCATTAAGGTTATTCATCATCGCCCTGCGCTCACTGTAATTATACTGCGATCCTTCACGGTGGAGGGCCTCCTCACTCCGCATAACTGGTTCTTGGCAAGACAACAGAAAATGAGGGATGAAAGTGTCAAAGAAAACATTGGCAGAAATGAAAAAAAGGTTAGCAGCAGAATTTCAAGGAAGAAGAAGTGGAGAGAAGAGAAGTTAGAATAAATCTGCCGAAGAATTTAGACTCAAGAAGATTTGAAAAGACTTAGGAGGACACTTTTTCATTTTCTCTTTAATTTAGTAGGTGATAATTAACAAGCTGAAACACAGATGCCTCACTAAACACCATCCTGTCACAGGAAATAACACAGCATCAAGAAAAGTAAACAGTTCTGTCTCTTTCCTATCTTTTGTTACTCTTGTCTCCATCCCTCCTCCCGCCCTTCTGCCATCCAGCTCGCTCGTCCTCCTCACATTTAAATGCTACTTGCCTCAGATTTCCGGCCAACAAAAACGATAGAGAGAAAAAAAAGGGAGTGAAAAGAAGTTTGAGGAAGGAAGAGCAACAGATTTAACAGCTGAAGGAACTGAAGAGGAAATGAACAGCGGTTGCAGATGGTTGAAAAGGTACACTGAGTTTGCAGTCTGTCTAAAGTCTATACAGCGTGTGAAATAAAAAAAGTGTGAAATAAAAGTCCTTGAATGCTTAAAATATCATATCCCCTGATACACTGACAGAGCTTCTACAATATCACAAAAAGCTCAACTTTCACACGAACAAGCACTAGCAAACTACTGTTTTAAAGTCAAAATTTAAATCTCAGATTACTTTTGTTTGTCCATTAGCATGTCAGTCTATAACAATGCATGATGTGAGTTACAAAGACTTTATTTTGAGTCATGATGCCCACAAGTCACAGCTCACTGCAACACTTGATTAAAAGCTGTAAATGTATTCTGCTGCAGCAGCACAAAGCATGACTCAACATCACAAACTAAGACACTCGAGGCCTCGGGACAAGACACAACGAAGCACAAAACTGATCTAACATGATTGATTACTTTTGGTGTAAAGTTGATTAGCTGACTCACCCTCCATGGGAGTGTTGCTGTCGGGGCGGTTGGCGAAAACAACATCTACATACTCCATCTGCATCCTTTGTAGGGAGCCTTTCAGACCTGGGAGACACAGAGAAGTGAGGGTTCAGATGGTGGAGGGTGATTGAATTGACACCACAAAGTGTGTTTATTTGAGGGTTTAGCGTGTTTGCATGTCTCACCTTCGATGATGTGTTTTCTTGACAGTCCTCTCTCTGTCTCTGCTCTGATTTGACAAACATAAATCAACGATAAGTAACAATGTCAATCTATGAAAGCATGTAAGTTTCATGCGTTTACACACTGGATGTATCTTCCTCCCAGAACCGAGGGAAAGCTCTGGAACGGACAGAATAACTTAGTCTTATCACCGGACCCAGTTGGACAGTCTACACCTTCGTGTGTGTGTGTGTCTGTGTGTTTGTGTGTGTGTGTGCGCGTGCTCTAAAACTGATTTCTTCAGTCCCTCGTCCTCTCAGTCAGTCTCTGCAGAGGAATGGGTTGTTACTCTATTTGACACGATGTTGCACAGGTTGTTACAGAGAAAAACGGTCACATAAACTACCTGAAAAAAACCCCAAAACAAATCAAAACTTAAGTGTTAGGAAGCTAAACTTTTTTGTGTTTAAAAAAGAAATAGGGATTGTAAAAGCTGAATCTGTATTTTTTAAAGATATTCATGAGTGATTACACATTTGAGAACTACTTTGAATTTAAAATTTTTTGCGATGACTGAAAATGTTAGGCTATTTTTATGGTTAAGTGACAGTTTTACTATTTGTGAGTGTTTGTATGAGTGTGTCTGTGTATTTTTTGTGACTCAGTTATGATGCTGTACATGTGAAATTTGTTCTCACGTCTCACACAGATTTTGATCCTCTTAAAAATGAATAAAGGTTAACTAACCATTCACCCTCAGAATTAAGGATTTTAGACAGAGAGTTTCTTACTTACTTTCCTCCCCAGTAGAGTTTAGTTGTAATAACCAAGCTGGATCGTCTGGATCGAGAAAGTGCAGAGAAAGATACAGAAAGAAAGAAGAAAAATGCAGCAGAGTCAGTGATGCATTATGCAGTGGACTTGCTCAATATCTTCTCTCATCTAGACATAGAGGGGCTCTGCAGCTCCATCACAGCTTTCCTTGCTACCATATCTGGCCCTATCATGGATGCGTTCACTGATCCTGCTTTCAATGCTCAGTTATCCTGTTAAAACCATGATCAGGTGTTCTTACGGTTCTTACTGAGGCACATTCATGTCAGTCTAAAACAGCTTGTTCTCTTTAACTCTACCTGTTCACATGAACTCTATGAGATATGCTTGCAAATTTGTGTTGTCTTCTTATTAAAGGATAAACTCAACACCACATTTCCCATCAAGTGATGATCACAGAGGTGCCAACTGAATGTGGAAGTCTCCAGCATCTGCAGACTTGAGTCACATTGATGAATCAATACATGTTGAGTATGTGACAACTGAAGTGCGTCACCTTGAATAGAAGCAGTGCTGAGAACTGCGTGTTTCATTACTCATAGTAATGTCCCATTACATCTGAACTAAGAGTAAATAGCAGATTATAAAAGACAAGCAAAGCTTCAGCTGATGAAGCTGCACTCTGTATACTCAAGATGACACTCAGGGACTAAAAATGTCTTATTCCGTGTGTCTTTACTGCATTCAGCCTACTGGTCTGATGCAGTGAGCTCAGTGCAGGACAATAAAGGCTCAAAATGAATATGATTTTGGGTGCAATGGGTGACTGGACCTGGTCTGCTCCACTGTAGGTCAGATGCTGTTGACGGTGGGCAGAAACAGTCATATAGTGAGTGACTGAAGCCTTCAGATCTGCTCACTACAAGTTGTTCTCATAAAGATTGATATTAGAGACTGACAACTGAAAGGGAGGATCTCTTTCAAGCTTCTTCCTCTTGTTTTTAGTTCTTTCAGCACAAATCTCATTGCAAATAAACAGATACAGTAAAATGTAACAATAGGCTCATCTACCACCAGTCTTTACTGACCAGAATCTGAGCAAGTTTGTCAAAACAAGCTTTCTGAATGCGTTCATCCAGCCAAACTGTGAAAAAAGACAGCCAGAGACAAACAGCTGAGGGCTGCCACATTAAAGCTGAGCATATAGACATATTAAAGAGAGGCTTATGTCTCTTAAGAGAGGGAGGCTCCATCATTTACTTCCTTTGATGTTACTGTAACTTTCTCCTCCCTGCTTCCTACAGAGTTGATCAATAATACAAAAACAGAGCATGTTTAAGCAACTCCATAAAGAGAATACTTGAAATTTGAGGGGACTAAAAAATGCCTGCAGGCAGACTTTTATACAGTTACTATTTCATGCTGCCGTACTGTGATGCAATGAGTCTGTTTGCCTGTGTGTGAGCGTGTGAGCTAAAATACACAAATTACTGCAAATTAGAAAATGTCGTCTGATTTGAAGGGATAAAAAACAAAACTCTGATGTGGCAGAGATCATAATCCATATCTCAGCATCACTTCAGTGTCACGGCTGTCTCTTAAACTCAGTTACTAACATTTGCAGTTTCCACACACTGAATAAGAAACTATCCCTCATTCCCATTCTCTTTGTCTTTCATTCATTCGTGCCTCTCACACACACTCCTTCTCTTGCAACATGCACACACATGGTCTATCTCCATCTTTCCCTTTCATACAAAAATGATGAAGCCATTAAACACATTTATGTCACCATTACCTCCAGCACTTCTTCTTGATAATGTTTCCGAGAATGATTTCGGCCCTGCAAGGCAATATAAATGAGGTGGTGTTATTAAATTGAATTCATAAACACTCCATTTCCACAGTATCAACCCCGCAATTTATTGTCATTACTTTGAAAAGATTGCAAACCTGTTTGTGCATGAACGTGCAGTTAGACAGTGCATTCGGAAAGTCTTTAAAAAGGTCAAGTTGACACTGGGCAATTATTGAAGTGTATTAACACTCTGCTGGGACTTTTTTTTCTTAAGTCAACATTGTTAAATGCTGAGTAAATAATAAAAGCTTTTCACTTGCCCTGATAAAGCTACCACACATTGGAAAGTTGCTTGCATTGGACACAGACATCACACTGTACATCGCACAGAGGAAACAAGGAGCTAATGGTCTCTTTGCAGTTTGGTCTGACACAAAAATCTGAAACATTCCTAAAATCCTAGGAATTAAAAGAAAAGTCTGCATCAACATTTATAGTTTAGGATTCATATTTTCCACAATATTGAAGACTAATATTTTAGGTTACTTTAAGCAAACAGACACACTGATAATGATTTCCAGCTTCACATTAATAGAAAAATATCTTCTTTTGGTTCAAGTGAATTCACTATCCAGTCTCAGACACAGGGCACACTCTCATTAAAAAAATCTGCAGTAAATATGTATTATGTATTATAGTGTAAACTGAATACCACACAACACTTTGACCCTGCTGGCTTTTTATTACCTCACTAAATTAGCGCAAAAATTGGTCTCTGTCTGTATGAAACTTTAAGGAGCATATTAAACACACACGCAGACACACACACTTCCTGGAGCCAGAGTGGGGCCAGACGTCTGCACCTGATCACAATAAAATATGAACACACTGTTATGAGCTGCAAACGAACTGAGAGGATTGTATTACACCCACCTGCCGCCTGCGTAGACCTCAGCTGTGTCAAACAGGTTCACTCCACTCTCATAGGCTATAGTCATTAGCTGCTCTGCAACCTGGCAAAAGGTCAGGACACACACACAGATGATACAGACACGTTAGTGTGCACAATATCATTTAATAATTTCTCTTATGAAAACAGCCATAAAAAAGCTGTGGCATTCTTCCAAATGAATATCTTAAGTATAAATATTTACATGTTTCCACAGCTACAGAGTCCAAGTTTACCAAAAGTGTTCCATCAAAACAGAAAAAGGTGGCACAGTCATCAAGGCAGTGCAGTTTCATGATGCAGTTCAGCCTTATTTTTTCCTCAGAGGATGAGTATTATTTAACTGTAAGTCACTTAAATAGAAGACAGTCAAGACAGTGACTTAATTTAATATAGCAGACACTAGAGACATAAAAACAGAGGTGCAAACTGTCAAATAGCCTCAAGAGGCAAGTAAAGAGACCCTGGCAGAGTAATACTGTTATAATGGTCAACCTTGTAGGTAGAGCAGAGATATAACCACAGTATCAGTCATCAAGAAAGTCTGCAAACAAAAGTATAAGAATCTTTGAAAGTAAACAGCATGAGCTGTTACATTTTTGAGGTTTAGCACCATGTTAGTTTCTCTCGCTGCAGAGAACTCGACCTAAACTTCCTCCAGGAAACAGTTAATGTTTAAATTTAAAGTAAGTAACTTTTACTGTACTGCTAAAGCACTATTTCAGTCAGCAAACTCATGTGAAATAGATTATTATGTAAATTCAGAATATGTCCAGAGCTGATATTTAACATCTGGGCTCTTATAACTTAACTTCTCTAAAGGATACACATAAGTCAGCACAGCAGGGATTGGGGAATGACTATAATAGCTTCTCCTCAGGAGGAAACTTTCCACTACAGAACTAGACAGATTAGAAGGCTAAAATATGATGATTCTTGCTGTGATTGGCTAGCTCGGCAGAGTCGAGACAGGAGCCAAGGTTTGAACTACACACTGTATTCACTTGCTCAGATGAACAGCATCACAGCAGCAGCCACAGCCATGAATGAGCCGAGGACAGAAGCTTAAAACTGAGCCTTGTGCAAAGGATGCATCAGATACTGTATATGCAGCAGGACTGCACTGAATGTGCTCGGTGCTGCAGCAATTCACTCACATCGCCTGCCTGAAACCACCTGCTTAAATGAACCTGTGTGTGGTTGTCTGGTTTTCAGTCTGTTAATGGACAGACTTAATTGAGCAAGTAGAATCACACAGTAATTATCTGTGCAAAACCATTTGACTCTCTGCTGTATGGTAGTGTCATCTCATACCTCACTACTCATTTGTTATTAAACGCTTTTCTCATGCTTAAGATGAGTGCTTGTGAGTGTGTGTGTTCTGTTGTGTTGCATATGTGCAGATATTCCTTCATGTTTTTTGCAGACATGGTGACCATAAATCATCAGACTGAGATCCAATTTCCCTGTGGTGACTTTTATTACACAGGGACTTTAAGTGAATTTGCCATCATTTCCCTCAGGACTTGTGTGTGTGTGTGTGCATGAGTTGGTTCCTGCACTTGTGGGGAGATAAGTGTGTGTTTGTGCACATGGTGTTTTTGTGTGTTTTTGTTTACATGTGTGCATGAAATCTATTTGTCTGCCTTTGTGTATACAGTATGCCTACAGCTGCATGCACAGTGTGTGAAGTGTGCAGTGTGTGTGTGTGTGTTGTTTCAGTGCTAGCAGGTGTTGTTTCCAGAAGAATTGGATAATCTCTCCTCTGAGAATCTGTTTCAACCTTCCTCAACCTTCTCTCTGCAAAACTGCACTAACTGGGCAGCAGTCCAGGCCCATGTGTCATAATGATACAACCTTATAAACTTAATTCGAATAGTATCTTTAAAGATGACAAAATGAAAGAGATACTCTTAAAGGAAAAAAACAGAGCCATAAAACTACATATAAAATGTTTCGAAACAAAAGGCAGGGTTAAAAGATGATGCCATAAAAGTAATAGAGATAGAATACATCATTATAAAAAGCTGAAAGAAGGTACCGCGTATAAGAAGAAAGGGATGTTACGTCAACAAAAATGGGTGTTAAAAGGTGATTTAAAACTGTCACTGCAGCCAGACAATTGTTCCTGTGTGGGCTCAAGCTTTGGAGCATGAGAGCAAATCCGAACATCATTAGTAACATCATAAAAATCAATTTAAAACTCAGCTAAAGGAAGCCAGTGAATACATGCTTGTATTTTAGTTACTGTGACGTAAAATGATTTAATGATCTTTTTATTGTTGCACTGAAAGAGACACAGGAAGAGAAGCAAAGAGAGAGGTGAAGGATGCTTGTCCTGTCTGCTCCTTACTGAGCATATTGATCCACCTCTTACGTTAATAGTCAATCATGTGATCTTTAAATGACCTTCAAGAACATTAAGGACCAATGTGAGGATTCATGAACAAATTTTTATATTACTTTATTTTAACTTGTATTATTTTATTAGAGTTACCAGAAGAAAATATGATGCGGATGTTTAATAGAGATCCTTCACTGGTGCTTTTTTTTGTATTTTAGGATTTTGTAACCTCAGTGCATTGAGTGGTTAAGATTCATTTTTATGAGGTCTTGGATTGATGTGGTGCTAAAAACTGAGCCGGCAGTGAACCGTGACTGAGTGAAAGTAACGGATAGTGGAAACACAGAACTTTTTAAACGCACTGAGAAAGAGAAATGTAATATGGTTTCGTATCTAATCGGATCGTTGCATCCCTCATCAAGGCAAATGTTATGCTGTTTTTTATTGCCTTTGCCTGTGAAAGCAAACTAATGATATGAAAATATTTTCCAGCTTCTAGTAAAATCTTAAACATATCTCAGAGCTCATTCATGTTTAAAAACTGCATCATTATCAGATGCAAATCCTCTGCTTTCAGAGAAGATTTTAATGGGCAGCGAGGGAGGAAAGTAAAGGAACAGTGTCCACATTTCAAAATGAGCCTCGGACCGTCATTAAAGCAAACAGAGCAGAATGAAAAGACAGAGCTGGATAATGGAGGTTAAAGAAAGTAGGGGTCAGTTAAGGAGAGAAAGCTCTGGAAAAGCGGGATGACAGAGAAAATGAACAGCGTGTCCTTTTTTCGGACTGGTTTCTGCTGAGTGCACAGAGGAAACAATCTCCGTCACAACTGTTGGGGGCACTGGAGGGTGAGTTTCAATAAAATAAAGGAGAACAGGATAAGAGATTTTTTTGCAGAGGTAAGAAAATGGATGGAGAATAAAGACAAAGTTATCTGCAGATGGAACAAGTGGGAAAGTGCACAATAGATGTTTTTAAAGGTAAGAGGACTTGAAGAACAAACATGCAAGGTAATAAACATTTTTCAGGTAAGGCGCAGAATATACTGAAGAATACGTAGACAGATGAAGACAAATACAGGGGTAGATAGTTACAGACTGAGAGCGGAGATAAGGGTGATGCAGTCAGTTTTTTAAGGCTGACTGCTTGGCCTTTGGTAATTACTCAGTCACAGGAAGTTTCATAAGACACTAAAAGGCCAGTCACTGTCAGGGAGTGCTCATAGTGACATTCACAAGGTCAGAAAGTTTGTTTTGATGATGAAACATCGCTCATTGCACAGATTTCTCACTTCTGGACATTTCGGATGAAATATATTGTGACTAATGGACTTGCTAATTTTTTTAAAGGAAGGGAAAGCTGCAGAAACAATCTATCTGTAACACACAAATACATACACATGCACATCTACTCTCACCCTCAGAAAAAAAAACACTGAGTCACTTTAAAGTTGCAGAAATGCATGGGTGGCTAGGCTTCAGGCTTCTTTTTCTTTCTTTGTGTATTTTTTTTTCCGAGGCACAAAGGGTGCAGGAGAATTTGATTTCCATACATAGAACAGACACAAAGAGAAAAAACATTTTCTCTTTCACAACCCCAGAATCAAGGCCGTGGCAGCCTCCCACATGCTACCTACACAGCCTTGAAATTATTTTATGACCGCACTTCATCCTCCCATCCATACCCCCTGCATCAAAGTTAACATCGACAACAGACACTTTCTTCATTTTTACTTTAATATTTATGACTCCACTTTTGGCCTCTTGAATGAGTAAGCAATGTTAACTTGCATCCCACCATCACTCCTTCTGTCTGGGAATGTGTTGCTGCCCAGACGAGCAACATGCCAGCAGAGTGATTAGCCTCATTACCAGTAGTACAACCTTTAAGATGTTAAGTATAAATACTTGGCCGTCTCTGACTAAAAGTTAAAAAAGCACATACCAGCACTTAGCTTACTTACAAACACACTGCATGTAGTTTTTCTGAAAAGTAAAAAAAAAAAAAAAAAAATGTCCTGGAGTTTCTTCTGCTTTTTTGGCAAATTCATGTTTCCAAAAGATCGATACATCCAGTCGCTGGTTGCTGAGTTAAAATATGACACTGCTTAAAATTCAAACTTTTCAATTTCACATTTCTGTGTGCATGCAGGCAGGGCATGTCAATGAGCTTCTGAGGAGCTGGTCAGAAAATTTTTGAAATTTGAGTCTGGCTAACAGTTTTCCCATTTCGAGTCATTCAGCTAAGATAGGCTAAGCTAATTATCTCCTGTCAATCTCTCCATCAGATCCTCATTAAGAAGGGAACCAGAATACTCTCCCAAAACTTCACTGTCAATAATTACTCTTTTAAAAACCTTTTTCTTTCAGCTAAGATTCCCTGCATAATTCTTGCAGAATAAAAGTAATCTA
>JAPZDV010000024.1:8781678-8805134 GCA_029814665.1 Acanthurus lineatus | reverse complement strand
GAATGTGTAACGACGCCTTGTTCCCCTGTTGGATAGAAACGCAAGTGCACACACACACACACACACACACACACACATACACACACACCAACAATTGTCTGCTGATGTTTGAGAGCTCTCCATGGTGACAAGAATAGGTATCCTGTGTGTGTGTGTTTGTGTGTGTGCTGTCTTCTTCCCACTCTCTTGCTAAACATTGAAGCTGAGTTGGGGGTGGCTTTGACTCTCTTATGTCAAAAGTAAATAATTTTATCAGCAACCCACATGGACACGCTCAGACACACAAACACACACCTACTCATGCACACACACACACACACACAAACACGCTGACAGACACACAGACACATTCCTGCTTACTTTCTGCCTGAATGGTTATCTGTTGTCTAATCAGGTATAAATCTTTGAGCAGGGGTGTTTATACTGTATTTATATTTTGTGTGTGTTTGTTTAAACCTTCGACTTTCAAAAGATGGTCTGTGATAGCTACTCGAAGATGAAGTCGAAACATCTTGATCGCCACCTGGTGGCTGGCTGCAGTATAAGTCATTCATGCAAGCAGAAGAAACAAACAGCAAAGCTAAAAAAATTTCCCCAAAGATGGTTTCCGTTATTTAATTTACTTCCAATCTTGCTGGTGTTTTTTTTCTAACAAGCTTGGATTCAATTATATTAATTGCTAAAGAAGAGGGTGAAACATTATGATTGACAGCTAAGCCAAAGTAATTGAGTCAGGCAGCTGTATGGACAAGACCTCCAAAGACCTCCGAACTGTGGCTCTATTCACTCATCATTACTGGCTCCAAATGACATCACCAGCACAAACATCAGGGATATGTAAGCTTCAGTTCACACCATGGAGGAAGTGGAGACAGGTCATCATTTTTCTTCACCATCAATCACATAGACATGTATTACTCATGTTGTGAGGACTAAAATAGGATGGAGATTTGTTGAAGCTTTTTGCTGGGGTTAGCAAAGAAATGCTTCGGGTCAGGGTTAGGCTAAGTTTCTCCAGGAAATGAATTTAGGTCAATGTAATGTTCTATGAAAAGATGGAAACTGTGTGTGTGTGTGTGTGTGTGTTTGTCCAACCATTTAAACAAGGATGTAGCAACAGTAGTGTTTGTTTGTTGGTTTAATATTTAAGTATATGAAAAAATGCATTCTGAGAGCAGAGAAATGTCTACTCACCAAGTCCTAAGCAAGATACTCTGAGTCCCGATTTTCCAAGATTCCTGCACAAAGACAGAAGAAATAATACAGGTGCATGTTTAATCAAATAAGTTAAAGGATCTTTGATTCTGCAAAATCTTGAATAATGTTCAGTGAAATTTGGTCAAACATAGTCAAAGAATCAGCTGTTAATCTAACCAATTAACCAATACAAACTCTACATCGTATCAAAATTTGTATTTTGCAGGACATTTCAATCAGTAGAAAATTAAGATATGTGTATGCAAAATGATGTCAACTAGACGGACAGTGAAGGGAATAACAAGCAGGCCTTTCATTTTTACAAGAAGCTGGATGCCGCTTCACTTTAGACAATCACATGACAGCTTGACAGTGCTTCTGACTTCCTCATGACAGGAAATTGAATTTCAGTCTCCTAGACCTCCGGGTAGATGCACTGATGCCGTCAACCTCCCACCATGTCTAAGTAGGTGTGTGTAAGTATGTGGAGGGAAGCCTCAGAGTGGAACGAAATGGTTATTTGCCCTTAAATGCTAATGTTCTTGTCAGCAGGGAGGTGAAGAAACACCCGTGATAGAGAGAGAAGTGGGGGAAAAGAAAGAAGGATAAAAACATTTTAAAATTGCCACCGAGCGAAACAAGGAATGAAAAATAATGCTGCACAAGAAAATTATGAAGTGTATTTTTAAGTGAGCTAAAAGACACTGAGTGCATCTAATTAGCATGCTAATGGCCTCATTTTTGCCATTGACCACACACACAATCCAGTCTTTTCCTCTGTATAGTACTGTATATTTATGCATGCCTGGGTACAGTAGTTAGTGCGTCCTTCAATAAACCGACACCTGCCTTTGCAACCTAATTAACCCACAAAATCAAGCACATGCTGACTAGTATCTATACTGGCTCAATGGGAGCAATTATCCCATGCAATTATTTATCTTGGTTATATATACAGTGTATATAGTCTTTTTTTAAAATTAATAAATTTATATATTTACTTGCTTGAGCTTATTTTTTTAAATCATTATCTTATCAGCAGGTGTCTGTTGAACATCAGTTACTTTTTCATTCTCGTCTTTCTTTCTTTAGCTGCTGTGAGAGCGTGAACTGGGAATCCATAAGGTCTTATCAAATAATTGCCATTTCACCCCGCTTAGCTGTGGAAATTCTTAAAAGGACACATAAATCATCTTATTTTTATATTTTTTATTTTAGCTTCTGCTGTGACTATTGACGTTACCATGTCTAATATCATTTAGTTATACACGCACACTATTTTTATACAGAATATTACGCTACATAGAGCAAGATAAATATTCATTTGGGGTTAAGTTTTTGGCCTCCAGATAAATACAAGTCTAATGTCCAATTGTCCTTAAATTCTGTCTTAAGCTCCACTAACACTGGAGGAAATTATCTGACAATGAGCTGCTTATTGTTAAATGTTTCCTAGCTAGTTGCTAACAGCTACCTGTCCAACACCAAACAGACTGGAAGATGATGCCAGTGACAGCAATGAGAGTTAACTGAAACAAAACCAAAACACAAGCTGAGAGTTGATTGATATGACAGTGGAAGAGGCGCAGTGTTACTCTCAGATTACAGTTCTACAGTAGAGATTGTCCTTCCCATCTGCTCCAACACTGTTGGTAGACTGGCAGATCCCTGCCATGTCCACTCAAGCCTGAAGAACAGTTATTGTCCTGTCATGTCAGCTCAGCTTCCTGTGAGACCGTCATTGGACAGATGACTTAACTGATGCTACAAGACACACACATGCACACCCACACACCCACACACGCACAGTCCTGAGTCAGTGCTCAGAGTTTTGAACAGGTGCAAAGCTAAAAAACCAGTGCCCCAATACATCAGCTTGTGGGGAGCACAGGTGGCACAGTTTTTCTAAGAGAGCAGTTCAGATAATGTTATGTCAGCACTTTCAAACTTGCTCAGAAACCTTATTTAGAGAGAATATCTAAGAATTTATCTCAAATGAAAACCCACATCATCACTTTTATTTCCAAACGTGCTATTTTTATCTACAGGAAGTGGAAAGTACAAGAGAAACTTGTGTGCTTCACTCTAAGTGTACTGAATAAAAGCAGGCGAATGCAGATGACACAGTTAGGATTTGTGCAACTTGTTAAACAAGTAACACAAGACACTTACAGAGTGGGGAAATCTTTTAGCATGACATTAAAATGCAGAAAACTAAGAAACACATTTGTGTCTATTGTAAGGTACAGTAAGTGTTGTTCTGGTAACAAAAAGCTCCTGATTAATTCCTGAAAAAAAACCCCAATGTTTTATTCATCAGTGCGTCCTGCTGAAGCAAACATTAGCACAAGTTTAAACACTTCATCACCTCAGTCACCCACTGCAAGCTTTACTAACTCTGTTAAAAGCCACTGAATTTTAAACTGTTTGTTCTTTCTCTCTAAATTTGAATTTAAAAAAACATGTGCAAAGCCTCATCTAAAAGCATCAGGTTTACAGACTCAGGCTTGTGTATTGATTGACAAGAACATTATTCACAACTGTCAGCAATCTGTCATTTTTTCCCACCTGTCAAAATCTCTTAAATTATTCATTGCTGACATGCCCCCTCCGCATCCTTCAATATCAGAATACTAAATTGGGCATAAAGATCAAGCCACCCTCAGAAAATCGATCATGGATGATGCACAAGACCCTCTGAAACCTTTCCAATATCCACAAAAGACAACAAACACTTTGCACAAGGTGCTTTTGAACAGCTAGTAAAACTGGTTACTTTAGCTCAGCAGAGACAGCGAAAGGTGGTTATGGGCAAATAATGTTTAATCAGATGTTTGCATACATGTTTTATTCCACTGATCTCCTCAGTGGTTATTTTCTGTGTGGAATTTGCATGTTTTTAAATGCAAGCGCTGGCTCCTGTCAACAGGGGGCAAGATTCTCTGTGGGAGCCCTTTGAGCCGAGGGTCAGATGGATGGCTGTGAAAGTAATACATTAGGTTATTCCTTTGTTTATGTGAAAAAAAAATCTAAGTTTGTCACAGCATGTTTCTGTAGAATACATCCACTGACAAGATCTATCCACTGACATTTGTGCCCCCAGGTTGGAGAGATATTGATGGGTTTTTCATTGTCTATCCACTGGACTCCAACCAAATGTTAGTATGACCGATTGTGTTTGCATAAAAATGCTGTTAAACCCCTTTCACAGTACGAATGACACCGGCTCTGACAGAGCAATCTGACAGGAGTTGATTGAACCAGTGGTATTTGCAAGTCAGCTCCCATGTGGGACAATTCTAGCATTCCTGGGGGCCATGGGGTCCCGAAGCAGGCGTTTAGTGGGCATATGCACTGAGCAGGCTCTGTTTCCATATTTGCATGGGTTTTTTCAGGTGGCCTTGATAGCTTTCAATAGTCTAAGTCCTCTATGAAAGTAGGTAGAAGATAATTAGCTGTTCCCAGGAATGAATGAGAGTGTGACTCTGTTCAGCTGAAAATTTTCACCAAATATTGGCAGCACCAGGCTCCAGCCCTCCAAGTGACCCTGAACAAGAGTGTGAAACTTAAAAAGAGTATGAATGAAAAGTTATGCAAGGCTGCTTTTCTTGTCCAGACAAGATGAAAACATTTAAAAAAGTTTCAAAGTAAAGGCCCGCCTGAAGTCAGGGCAATCTTTTGAATTTAGTTCATAGAGACTGGAGGCGCTGAGTCAGGCAACGGATGCTTCACTAACGATTAATGATGATGGCGCTGTTCCTTGGCCACGACCATGAATGATGACGATCCAGGCGACCTCTAATTCAAGACTAGAAACAAAATCTTGGCTGTAGTTGGAGTAGAGCACAGACACGTCACCAAACAAAGAACAATTGAACAGAGTGACAGAGTTTGCTAATGCAGTAATACAATGAATGGACTAATTGACGAACTGTCCTTCAAGTTAATGAACCAGACAATGAGAGTCACAGGACAGATTCCTCCCCTGAAAACAAAGTTCAAAGAGCGGATTCACAGAATAAAATTTAATTTGTTGGTGCAGCTGCAAACTCATATAACTGACTGCTTATTGTGCTTAAAAAGAGAGAAGTGGAAAGAGGCTATTAGCCAATTATAACCGGATATTTTCTTATGTTCACTTACTTTTCTCTCCCATGTTGACTGAAATAATAAAGGGACAAATAGCTTCTCAGATCAGCTTGGTTTGCCCCGATGCTCTGCAGCCTACACAATCCTTCCCTTTTATCAGCTTTAACAGGGATAGATTGCGAGATGGATAAAAAGAACAGTAGAGGAGAGGAAAATAGAGGAGATGGAGAGAAGAGAAAAAGAAGATTTCCCCCCTTGGTAGATGGAGCAAGAAAGTGATCTTCCTCTTTAAAAACCCTTTCAAATGGCTCTTTATAGACATGCGGACATTTATACAGTAGCCATTCATATAAATACAAAACCCCAACACTAAATACAAACACACACACACACACACATGCTAAAACAGCCGTCCTCACCTATTAAATATTTATTGAAAAATGAGCCCCCTGTAGCTGCTTTTCCAAACAGATCTACCATAACAAGCCTTCACCATCAATGAAGCTATTCATCTCACATAAACATGTCTTCATTTGCCTGATGATGGACAGTAATGACTTTCTCTAATACCCCCGGCACTGTGGCAATATTATCTGCTCTCTTCATCTGCCAAAACATGGCCTCTCTCTCTTTCTTCCTCCTGCATGTCCACAGTCATCCCCACAGATCTGTCATTGATTCGCCCATTACCTTCTCCAATATACTGGCGGAGGCAGCTGATCAGTATTCAGGAAGAGGAAATAAAAAAGGTGATGCTTGGAGTGTGACTTTTAAACAAGATTAGTTTTTACTAGACAGCTGGCTGTAAATGGCCGAGAGGTAACAAAAAGCTTTACTGTCTGGGGTTGGAGAGTTTAAGAAGTGTCTTATCTCACCATAAGACTCATGATTAAAATGATTTTCGACTGACTCACTTTAAAAGACTGTGACTGGTCAGTTTCAATTTGATACTTACACTAAATTCATTACCATATATTTTGTGCATATTGAGACGTGAGATGGGTAGATAAAAACTTTGTATGTGACTATGAAAATACTAAGAGAAGGAGAAAGCCACTCTGGGCATCTTGGTTATGGATATTAAATCAACTTTCATTTCTCCTTTTTTTTCACATAGCATCTTACTGATGCTTATTTGTTCCCTTTACAAGATTGATTTGACCAATGTTGCAATATCTGTCGGGTTTTAGAGTTCAACAGAGGACCCCAAAAGCAAAACATTAAGGCAAACAGGTAAAAGAACAAAAGGTGAGCTTTAATAATGCAAAAAAACACAACGTAACAGAACTGAGAAAGCAGACTGAGGCGAATCTGACACACCAGAGCAATTCAAGAAAAATAGAAGACAGCAACCAATCTAAATGACCTGAAGAAACACAAGAGAACTGAGGACTGAGACAGACAAACTAACAAGAAGTAAATGAATAACACTGACTTAAATACACAAAGGGGGAGCTAATAAGGGACGAGTAAAATTAATCATTATTGTTTGTCATGTACTAAAATCTTTTTTGTATTTGAAGCACTTTGTAAACTTCTAATAAATGCAAAAAGTCAATCTGAGTTGTCTCTACAAAAATAAAACCTACAACACTGTTTTTATGAGAGCTAATGGTACAAAAATCATTTACTACTTTTCTGGCTGTATCTTCCCAATAATAATCATTTTGTGGAGGCCTTCCAAGAAGGATGGGTTTTAATATGAGTTGAATTAAAAAAAAAAAATTAGCATTGAATTGCTGTTTACGATGCAGCTAAACAATTATGAACCACGAGAGACCATCTGACACACTTTTCCATCGAGTGTAAAACAGTCTGTGTGTGTGCGTGCGTCTCACAGAGGGTGAGTGAGACGGGGAGAAGGAGGGCGATGAGGAGGGAGGGGTGGATGCCAGAGGCCACCTGAGCTCCAGATAAAGTAGGTTACACTGTTACAGTAATTGCCTAAATTCTGGCAACACACAGCACTTGTCTATGGTGACACTTTGCAGCTCGTGGAGACGGCAGCGGTTACCTCACCGCGCCTCACGTTTCTTTCATCACTGTTTGAATCTCCCTCTACCTCACTGTTTTTCTGTCTATCTGCCTCTGCTGCAAGTGTTTCTCCAACCCCCTTTTCTCTCTCCATTTTTCTCTTTCTTCTTTATCTCCACATTAATATAGTTCAAATTAAACTCCAACACAAGTGTTATTTCCCCTGCACTTCATAACAATTAGTCTTAAGCCTCAATGAGATTTATTATTGTAAATTAATCTGAATTTGTTTTGTCTCTCTCATAAACACTCCATTACCATTTTGTCTCTGTTCTTCTGGCAGTAGGCTAAGTGAGACTAGTGGATTTTATTTTTAGAGCTCATTTCATCACGAATATACTCAATGTGCTTTACATTATAGTACAATGCCTTACTTGAGCTTGGTCTGTTTTAATTTATCAAGCAAATGCTGTTTGATAGTACTGTTTATTGGAAAGCATTTTAGCTAGTGTTGAGAATTACCAAAGTACTTTCATTGTTGCTAACATTTCTTGCATAAGCCATTAAGTAAGTGTGCATTTTTCTCTTCCTCACAGAAAAACAGTCTTCCTATCCTTAATCTCTTTTCACTATTTTCAAACAAAAAAATTCCCTGCAACAATCCACTATGCACATCCATCAAACATCCAACTCTTAAGGTCTGTCAAGGTGCCTGATTCCCAGTAATTTGGTCAAAGCAAAAAACTTTTGTGCTGTAGTTGCTGCTAACTAAACATCTTTAACATCAGATTCCTCCAATTCATTGACACATCTTTGCTGAGTGTTCATCAACAAAGAAATCAAAATGTGTTAGGGATCTGCTCATGTAAATGGGTCACGGAGAACAAAGAAACCTGAAAGTAAACATAGTCTGAAGAACAGACTGGCGTAAAGTATGTACAGCTCTTAATTTGTAGAGAAAGAACCTGTCACGCTCATAATTATAATTATTCATATCATGTTGTAATAATATATTTGCATAAAATTCTCCATTGGTAAGAAGGCTGCGATGTTAATGACTTCACTTCAGAGGAAAAGGGAGCCATCTGTAGATAATTATCATGTTGTGTGGACTAATTATCTCTCCATATTTAATTGACTGACTAATAAGGAGAGGGAGATAGTTATGATGATTGATTTTAAAAAAAACAGCCAAAACAGATCTGCTTAGATAACAACTATGACACTTTTGTCACACATATCAATAACATTCAGATGAGAAAACTGAAAGTTTTGTCACAAATTTGATGCAAATATGTTGACCAGATGGATCATTTTAAGCAAGATGCTGAAAAAGAGCACCAGGGAGCCAGAAACGAGAAAAACATTTGTTTCAGAGGGAAGCTGGCAAGTTTGTATATGGTAATTAATCATAAAGATTTAATCACAATTAGGGATGAAAAATGAGAGCGATGAAGTTGCCATCAGCTCACCAAGTGAGGGGGGAAAAAACATTAATGAATCAAAGTCAAACTCAGAATGAACTCTGAGATACATGGAAAGATGGCACCTTCTGTACAAGATCTAACACTTGAGGCTGGAAGACGGATACACGGGGATGAAAAGAGAGGGAGGGAGCGCGAGAGGAGGCAGAGAAAATAGAAATAGATCATATGTGATGGTGATGTATGGAAATGAGATGACTTGCCCTGGTACAAGATTTGACCTCACCATGACTATCTTCATATTTCAATTCAAAAGAAAATAAGAGAAACTTACCTCTCCCCACCCAACACCCACGCACCCAACACAAACGTCTACTATACCACCAACAGAGCTCTTAAGCTCATGCATTATAATCATGTAGGCCGTAGCCTCAGAGCACATTTCCCCACCTTTTGCTTTTAGCTTCAAACACTAACATTCCACTTTAAAAAAACAACACTACTGCAATCACAACCATCATTCTTGAAAGTTTTATTTGAAAAGAAAGCTAACTGTTTGTGTGTGTGGTTAATTGGATGTGCCAGTGCAGTCAAGTCATGCATATATTAATAAATCTGTGCACATGGTGGGGGCAGAGGCCCAGCTATAAATGTACCTGCACCTGCTTGCATGTTTTGCCTGTTATGTGTCTGTAACTGTGTGTCTGGATGAGCTAAACTGTTTCTATGAAGTAAGAAGCAATCTCAGCAGTGAAGCTATTTCATGCCTATCAGAGCGTTAGTGCTGAGTGAGTGGGGGTAGGGTGGTGAATTTAGGAAGGCAGCACTCAAAGCCTATATACAGGTAGAGCAATGCAGCAGTCTGTGTATGGGAGTAATATAAAAGCTGTCACCTAACAAGTGAGGTGAGATAACACGGCCAATAGGACCAGTAGGGAGCACACTTTGAGCCAATCAGTCTTCTGACGCCTTCACAGCTACAATATATACTGTGACGACAGCAGTAATTGTGAATATGGAGAGATTTGTGGTGGTGCCTGTGAGCACATGTGCATTTGGTTCAGTGCTGGATCATGTAAATGTGCATTGCTGTGCACTTTGTTACTCTTGGCATATGCAGCTGCTGATTGCTGAATGCTGCATGTAGAAATGAAAAATATTAAACACACATGTTGAGCAATACTCTTCTTTCTTCTTTCTGGAGAATAAGGGGAGCTAAACACCTCCTGCTGTCACCTTAAAACAATAAATCTGTCAAAATTAGAAAAATGCAGAACACGACGCTCATGTCCATACTCCTTCATGTTACTTTGGGCCAAATGCTTCAACAACCCACACATTGATAGAACAGTTTATTTATATACATAGTACCTATGGAAACACTTACGTATTACTGCACCAATGTAAGGTCAATGTGTGGCCTTTAAGTATCACTTTTTCACCGCAGGTATCAGAGTACCTACTTTGCTCCTACAATGCCTCTCTGCACATAGCCTGCTGTGCATCTCTAAGTCAGTACATAGCTCAACAATTGCACTCACCAGGACATATTTACTGCTGTTAGCAAGTACTCACCACAGTTACGAGACTTAAAATGCCGTCCCCTTGTGAAGCTACAGTCTCTGTTGCACATTGTTGTTAATATTCTCACAGGTTTCCTACTGAATCTGATCTTAACCTGTTATTATTTTATAAAACTTAAGATAATTAATGTATTACTCTGTATTCATAATTTAAAGCTCTGATGAGGTTCTTATGGTGTCAACAGGATGAGAACTGTAGTAACTGAATGCAAACAAGATCATTGTTAGTTTCTTGTTATAAAATGCTTAAATTTTTTTGTAAATATCATTTAACTTCCAAGCCCCTAAGTTATGTTCTATCTTTTTACAAAGACTGATTTGACAAATAAACAGAAGCTAACGTGGACACGAGGAAGCTTTTAGTTCTATACATTGGAAAAAAATAAAGCCTAAAACCTAGCCTAAAACCTACAGCGTACAGTAATTCAACACACCCACAGTAAAAACACACAACTGGGAGCCATAATGGTTTATTATGTAGCTACTTCCCTCCTTTCAGCTCAGTCAGATCAGGGCCGCCGTCCTGGTGGTCCCCTTGTTATGTAAAACATAAACATAACTCCTGATTTTTCTCCTGAGACAAATTTGCATTTAGTTAGGTACCCAGTATGCAAATTACCCACATTAGCTTCACTTTCACAGAGGCAAGCGAAGCATGTGTCCAGACATGCGCAATAGTGCTCTTGTCATTCATACAGTCATGAGGCTGCGTGGGTGTTTAAACATGTGTTTAAGATGATTCAGATACAGACATGTACGTTTAGACATCGGCAGTTATCAGCAGTTAAAAAGTTACGGGAGGACACAGCCAAGCGCAGCCCTGTATGTGCCTGCAGTGAGTTAAAGTGGCTGCGTAGGCAAAACATCCTCACATTTCAGCCCTGAATCATTCTGCCAAAGCCGCTGATCTATTTGTTGTCAAGTGCTTTGCTGTTCAGCAAGAGAGACTGGTTTCCAATGCTATGTAAAGCCAGAACATCTCAAAAAGGACCAGCAATTTCTACAAACCAATATCCATCACTCAACAGAGTGTTTTTTGGCAGAGGTGAATCTGTCATCTTTTGTTGTATTATTTCTCCTTGAGCTCTTCTTTGAGATGATAGAACAAAGCTGATATCCATCATCTGAAAACACTGGTCCACCCGCTGAAACAAAATCGATTTTCTTTCAATTTTCGGAGGTGCTGATGGAAATCCAGGGTAGTTCAAGTAATTGCCAAAACACTTGAGGGGCATTCTGCAAAAGACTGTGATATTGTTTCAGGACTCTGCAGCAACTTCAAGTTCAAACTAAAACTGTGGAGGAAATGCTGACAAAACTGTGGTGGAGGAAACCGTTTCCCTCAAAGTTTTGTTTTAAAGGAAGTGAAACATACTTTTTTTTGCTGCACAGTCATTTTGACAATATAGATTTTTCTTTGGGTCACAGTTATGCAAGTTATAGCACAATGTGAAGTTTTCCTGAACACAAAACCTTAAAAAGGTGGGTGGGTCGCTGGTTAGGAAACTAACAACAGACGCACAACACAAGACACAAAAAAGGTCAAAGCAAAAATGGGCCCCTTGGGCTCTGATAAGGTGGCTGTGGGAATATAACTCCCCACCCTATCCCACATTGAGGATGGCTAAATAAGAATACCTCCACCCAGTTTAAAATGAAGAAAAGGTCTCAACTCACACTCAAACACTCAAAGACACAATTAAACAAAAACACAGACAGTCAACTAATGGCACTGATTCTCCGTAGACACAACCCAAGCACCTTTCAGAGGAGCACCAACCTTCTTATGTGACCCCTTAGCCAGACTGATTGATATCACCTGAGGGAGAATATCACAGGTGTACCTAACTTCTCCTGATGAGCATGGGTAACTGAAGCCTGCAACCTAGATATTAGTATCCCTCATACACACACTGTGGAGTGTGGCTTGAGGATAGCTCTTAAAAATGACTGTGGCACAAGCCTAAAGAGGCCAAGATGCATGAGTTTCTGAACTTGTTAATATTGCAAGAAACCAGTAGCAAGTGGATCAGTGCACACAGGCTTATACAACCTCAACAAAACACTGTTTCAGAACATTATGACATTGTTTGGCGTTCTTTATTCAAGAAAACAAAATCAATGCGTTCTTCAAAGGGCGTAAGAACAACTAGATTTGGTTTAATTTTCCCAAAACTCGAATGTGGACGTACATGACTCAGAGCCTGGAGGCAAAACAAAGCAAATATCAAATGAGATTCTTAGAAGATCCAAGATTCTCCTTCAGCAAAGACAGCACCCACACACTCTTACACACACAGAAACACACACACAAACGCACATGGAGAAACATACATTTTGGCTGTCTGATAATATATGGATGGATTAATCGATGGATAAATAAATCAATGGATGGGTAGATTTACTTGAGAAATGGTGCTCGTTGTCACTGTACTTCTTCTCTCCATGTACACAGGGAACAAAAACAACCTTCCAGCACATGTGACAATCTGTAATGTATGTGATGGTACAGTATGTCTTCAACAAATTAAGTCATTTAAAGGAAAGTGCAAGTATTTCCCTCCTTTAAACAACCAATTTTAAACATATTTCACTAATGATTTTATAAAAATCACATGTACATATTTTTTTTATCTGTTGAAGAGAGTCCACATGGAGAAAACAAAAATAAAAAATGAGCTGTGCAGCTGTGTGAGGCTTAGCAGCTTCAGTTGATTTTAATAAATGCGTCCAAAGCACCCATATTTCTGTATTTTAAGAGACTGGAAATGCATTTAAAGACACCCCTACATACCATGTGTTTATTGATAGTGAGTTCACAGATATATATATATGTATGCAAAAACACACACAGACACACAAGGTCTCAGCTATAAAAACCTTATCCATTTGACTTGACTTGACATATGACGCACTGTGAGTGTTTGAATCTCTCTCTCTCTCTCTCACTCTGTGTATAATGGAGCAATACTCTGCTTTTGTGCCTATAAAATGTCCTACAAACGGATGTGTGCACGCTTGCATTACATATTTGTAAATATACTCCAGTGTTATGGATTTCTTGACCTTGCATTTGTTGTGAGGATTTATGTCACTTATTCAGCCTGGATTAATTTCACCGGGGAAGGTCCCGTAATGTAATTCTCCCATGTAACATGTATAACCATTTCTTTTTTTGTAGGATAAAGCTCTCAGCCTGGATGGAATACATGCTGATCTGCACTTCTACTTACATGAGCAGCTGGTCACACAATCTGCTGCATGACAAAAAACATAATGTACTTACTTTAAACGTCAAGCCAAATTAGTCTGTTTAGCTGTTTTTGTTGGCTGAACACATGAGGTTGGTCTGGATTTTGTATTTTACAGGCTTTTTTATCCCTCAAAGATCTAAACTGCTGCCAGCAGCTAAAAATTGCTATTGTTCTTTAATGTTTAATGAATTGCTCATGCGTTCACATGCTTTAGCAAGTTGTGTAAACCGGAGTCCCTGAGCTTTTCAGTAATATTATATGTCTTGTTTGGTCTTGGGTAATGTTGTAAAAAATGTCTTGCCAGGGGTTAGGGTTAATTTATTCTCAGAAAAAGCAAACAGAAAAATTTGGACTAATAAAGACAAGACGGAAACTTGACGTTCTCCTGAATCAAATGCTGTATGACCTTTAATGCTGACTGCTAGAATGGATTAGGAAAAACAAATTTAAAACAGGATAGTCATGTCTTGTGTCTTTAATGGTAAAATGACTGCCAAATCAGATCCACTCTGAATGGAAATTGAGACTCATTCAGACACTTTAACAAGCTGCTTAAAAAAAAAACTAACTCTTTTGCCTTTAATTATGTAAACGACACGCAATACATTAACTCTTAAGGTACATCTTTACTAACTGTATATTTCTATCAGTTCACAAACTCACTCACATCCTAACCAGAAAACAATCTTTGGAATGAGCTTTCTTTAAAATTCAAAGACTTCTAGCAGGGAGGGAAGCCATCACCTATTATCATATTAATACAGACTAAAGCTTCAGCTGCTTACACTGATCACTTTGCATCATGCATGATTAAAATTGACAAATTAGGATGGAAGACAGGGACATATGCCAGGCCAGTTGCCATGAATTAACACTCAGCAGAAATTTCCATCTGCCTACTAATGCCACCTGAGCAGTGTCTCCTGTTATTCTAAAGGAGAACACAAGGTTGATTTGTTTCTTTGTGTTGGATAAGAAAAGGGGAGGACAGACGGAGACAGCAGCCAACACAAAGATCCTGTATCTAAGCGTTCTTGACAGTAGAGGATTGTGAGGTCCAAGTACCTGGAGCTGCTTGGAAAATGTAGGTGACGAGCTGAAATGAGCCCCTCAACTCCCCTAAAAACCCCTGACAAGATGCCCTTTAGCGATAAAAAACGAAAGATAAGACTTCTGGAAAATAACAAGAGAAAAGAGTTGATCCTTTTCATGTTTCTGTCCATCTGCAGCATGTTAAGCTAATCCTAATGGGTCATTAAACACACTAATTAAGAATTCAATCAATAAACAAGATTAATGTGTGAGGCAGGTTTTCACACAAACACGCAGACAGAGAACAATGCACACATACAATTTGCTGTTTTTTTTCCCTCTTCTGATTGATTTTCTTGTCATCAATTGTTATCAAGAAATCACTCTGACTGGAGATTACAAACTTTGTTTAGAACAATAATTCTGTATATAGTGTCTTCTACATTCGACTTCAACCTTCTGTCAATTCAACATCTACTGTAATCAAAGAAAAAACAGGTAAAAGAATTTAAGCTCAAACAAAACCCAGTGTTGGAAAGCACACATTAAGATTTAAACTGCAAAAGCATGCATCTATATTAAACCACCTCACATGATAATTTTAAAGTTATTATACAGCAGCTTGTTAACAAAAAAAAAATTAAAATGTACATTTTGGTTGGTAGAAATATGCTTGGCTTGTGGATATTTTCATCTACAGAGTCATAAAGTTGATTTGGGATGCTGCTCCGACCAATGCAACACCCAGGTAAAACAAATTTTTTTTTCTCTCGCCTCTGAAAAAATAATGAGGGTAACACTGTAAATGAGGCATTATGGTGCTGCCACTAAAATCATGACTTATATTGTAATTGCAGTATCTGTTAAGACATTTTAAAGTACCTTACTGAGCATTTTTCAAAACCATGGGGTGTATTGGTAATCTACAAGGAAATATAACAATAATAAGAGTTTCTCTCCACTATACTAAATATAGCCCAAATGACAACTGATTAAAAGCTGCAGTGACATTTTAATGGTTACCATACACAGGTAGAACACTCATAACAACCCACAAGTCTATTAGGAACTGTTCAGTCAGCAGGCAACATCACAATCTTGCAATTTAATGTGGACTAGTTTGCATTGCCGTCAGCAAGTATGAGAATAATAGTGAGAGATATAATCAGCCCATCTGACATTACCTCCTATTTATTAATGCAGCCTATAGCAGGGAAACAATGTTGGTCAAATGAATATCTGACAATGAAACCAGGCTTCTAATCAATTATTTAGAGTGATAAGCATCAACTGGGTCATGGCCGTTACATTGGGGGAACAAAAAAGTATAGGAAAGTCCACAAGGTTTGTCTTAATGCACGAGTCATTAACATTCAGTGCATGAAAAGAAACAATTTGTGAAAAGAAAACATTGTGAAATGCATGCAATATTAATGAAAACTATAGTACTAAATTATATCTAAGGAGGTGTTAATGTCTTACTGACAGAACAAAATATATGGAAAACTTGGTCCTGCTGACCATAAAAGTCAAAATCTATCTCCATCCAGCAGTATAAATACTTGTAGAAGAAGAACAACATGCTCATAAAAACATATATTTTTGTGTTAAGTCGGGTCTTCTTGTCAGTGCTGTATAATGACATTATCACTTACTTAATAAACCAAATTACAGTTGGTGGTGTAGCAGAGTAGGCTTTGAAGCAGGTGGAGTTTATCATGCGAGTTTGTTAATCTAATCTGCAACAACAACCCTCCAGAATTCAACTAAAAAGCTCCAAACATCTCATGCAAATGTTTCCTTCCAGGCAGAAATGACTATTTACTCGTAATTACTTGTAGATTATTAAATTGTAGATAATTATATCAGTATTTCCCTCACTACTTTCCCATAAAATATTGAAAAAAGCAACATTTGCCTTTTTTACAGCAAATAAATAATAACTTCATTCAAGACTTCCCCTTCCCCGAAGACACACTGACACTGTTGCTGCTGAGGCTCGAACACACAGCAGTTAACTTCAACTTATCTTTGACTTTAATGGGAGAAGAAATTCAGCCTGATAGTCTGTGATAAAATTTATGGGCCTTTTATCATCTGTAAAGCTTTAACTAACCGAAACAACTTTAATGAACACTGAAACACATCCAAATACAAACACAGGCACAGAGGCAAAACACACACAGAAAACACACAGACATACCATCACTTTTACTTGCATAGAAATACATAAACACATATATACAGAAGCATGCACATTAGCAGGCAGAGTTCAGTAAAACCAGCATTTCTTTTCGCAAGCATACACACACATCACCAACACAACAACTGACGCATGCACATTTTCACACCAAAGTGCAGACATTAAATTAAATTATATCAGAGGTGGAAAAATGTCGGAGCCAGCAGATTTTCTGTATGTTGGGGAGCTGGAGTGTGTGGGGACGCGATCAATAAATCCTACAGAACAACCGATCTGAAACGCTCCGATGGATCCTCACTAAGTTGCTGCTAGACTTGGCTGCACATACACACAAAGGCACACACACACACACACACACCATGCACATAAACACACACACACACAGAAATACACAGTGTGTACACATGTGCACACAGGAACCTGCCTGCAGAAAAACACATTCACATGTATTGTACCACACAAGTACGCACAGAGTTAAAAATGAACAGTTTAGTAAGTGTCATAAAACTGCTGTGGACCATAAAAAGTAGACTATTCTGGAGTAGATACAAGCTCTACTGAGTCTCCAGCATATTACTGTTACTTATAGCCATTTTATGGTTATTACTGCATTGTTTTATAGTATCAATAAACTACAAAAATAAAATGAGCTACGTTTCTTATTTATAATAGCTTTCCAGTCATATGAATTGATTGTTTGAAAAGCCTTGCAGGGGCAATTTAAAGCTCAATAAATCAATGCTGAATACAAAGAGACAGAGAGAGAAAGACAAGCAAAAAAGCAGCTGCAGCCTCTCAGAGCAGAGCGTGGCCAGAGTTCAGACTCTTGTAGTATTTTTACACATAAAAGGACAGGGTTTCTTTTTTCTATGCTTTGACCCTCATATTATTTTTCTGACAACATGCATACCGAACCCACAGTAATGTATTCTGTGTTCGTTTGTTTGCTTGTTGTGTTTATCCAATGAAAACTTCAAAGAAATCATACTCAAAGAACACTGGGGACATGATTTACTATGTTTTGAATGTTTTATTTATGTTGCTATGTTCCGTTATCAATGCATAACACTTTTTGTTACAATAGAGCAAGGTGATGGTTTGACATTTAGACTGCACCACTAATTAAAGCATCTAAATCCAGCCAGGCTGTGTGACAACTAAATCCCTGCAGGGATCAACACATGTCTTCAGCTCTTTGATTCAATTGTAAGACAAACACAGGTTAATAAAACAAAGCAATCCTTAAGTGAGTTATAACAGGAAGACCTTTGCTGAACTGTAATGGGATTTAGAATAAAATTGTGGGATTAGCATCCAACCATAAAACTTTCCAATGCATGCGTTTGGAACCATCGACCCTGGGCTGATAGTCAGATTGGAAAATTATGCAACCAGTGCAGTATGTTTTCTGTGTTAGACTGATATAGTAGGGTTGTACTAAATAGTTTGAAGCATTATTTATAATACAGACCTTTATGTTTTAAATCAACATTCGAAAGTGCTTATCGTGGGCCTTTGCAGAGTGTTGTATTGGTTGGTAAAGGGAAAGAGGCTGGCAGACAGCTGATGACAACAGGAAGTACTGTAGGAGAGAGGTGAGGATAGAATGAAGCTTCTGGAGGGATTAAAAAACTGGAGTCACACATGATTTTAACGTGATCTGGAACCCTTATTTCGGGAAAACAACAGTTTTCAGCTCATTTTTCAAAAAAACTTTTAGGATTTAAGTGGATTTATCTTTCCTTTAAGCTGTCAGCAGCAGCAAGCCATGAAGTGGCGACCTGCACTGTTATCAGTCTCTCTTTGCTGACTGGTAACTGGAGTGGAACTGTACATGAACATACAGATGGGGGGGAAAAAACTGAAGGAAATAGGTGCAAGAACCTAAGTCTTTTATCATAAAATATGACAACATACATTCAAAGTTGTATTCTAACTGAATAATAGAAGCTACTAATGTAAAGAAAAGAATAAAGATTTGGTACAGCCCAATGATGTGGTGAGACATAACAAAATCAGGCAGCATACAGTAGCAGGAAATAAAACAGCTGTTTTTGCTAGGAAACACAGACCTCTTCTTCTAATTCTGCTTTCTGAACTCTAAATAGCACTAATAGAAATGGATGTAACATCTGAACTTCAATGTCCATTCAGCACGTGAGCTGTGAATTAGTTCATGCAGACTTTAACTTCACTCGGTGAGCCCTGCCTGATCACCCCATCCTGCATTATTCACAACACAGCATCCACTGCTCGCTCGGCCTTGCAGCACACTGCAGCAGCCCTGACTCTCTGTCCATTTGTGGAGTACTCTGCATGCTGTCACCTTAAAAAAATCTCTCTGCATCACTCACTCTGTTTTTGGTTTTGTTCATCGCAAAAATGTTCCTTCATATTTGTTCTTTTACTCCCTACTGTCTCTCTTCCATACAACTTGTATGGACAGAAGGTGACAAGAGGACAGAAGTTCAGCTTCATCATCATCTTCAGCACAGAATCTGATCTAGAGAGGTTTGCTCGAGTTACATTATCACAGCAAATCGTGATCCCCAGGTAGGTGTGGGATTGTGCAGAATCAGGGTTGGTGGAAGTGAGAACTTCGCAAAGTAACATTTCAGCACTTTGAATCCCTGATTTGACCACTTCTGGTCGTATCCATTATCACATCACACTGAATACAGCGATGTGTTCCTGCATGAATGCTGCCGCAGCTCATGTAAAACTTCATTAATGCTGAAGCTATTCATCACTGTTATGCTGATGCACTATATTTCGGTTCAGTTTTTCTGATGTGTTGGTAAAAAAAAAAGGAACTTGTTGGCTGTTTATTCACCTGGTTTCTGCCAAAGTGCACTAACTTTTTTTCCAGCACTATTTATTATTTAGTTTGTTATTTTTGTATTCTTCTTAGTGACTACTTGCATGAAACAGGTCCTTTATGTGCAGTCTTAAAAGGGCAGAAGCCGTTTTTTAACACTGAAAGAAAATTTTTTCCCTCTTCACAGAAATGACCTTAAGATGGGTCCTAGATTTAATTTCTTCAGGCAGCTGGCATCAATTTAACTGTCTACAAAATTGAGTCTTATTCTAACTATGCTGTCCGTTATTGTCATGCTGGGGTTCAAATTCATCAGCTTTTTGGGGTTTTTTTTGTAAAGTTTAACATAGCAGAGCATTTTTTTGCTCTTCAAACCACACCTACTCTCAAACACAATATATTCTTCTTTCTAAGTGCAAGATTTCAACTTTTCCTGTACCAGCAAACTGCACCTGCTGTTTCTCAGAGGGTTAATAACAGGCAGGCAGTGACATGGTTTGGTCAGAGATTAGATACCTTAAGTGTAAGGTGTCTGTGGACATTTATGTCTGCCAGGTGTTTATGTAGTGTCTTCATTAGGTTCTCAAGGAGTGAATGTGATATATTAGCCTCTGCTTTAGAAGTGCTTGCTAAGTGATATAAACTAATTAATACTGTGCTGGCTCGCTAAGTACTAATGAACCCTAAAATCCCATTTTTTCACAAGCAATATTGCATCATTAAAAATTTAATCTCAAATGAGTCTCTGTTGACCTCTTTGCTTCTTTAGTTCCTCTTTCTCTCTCTAATCGAAAAAAAATGTGAGATTTTTTCAAAATTATACTGTGGCATTAAAAAAAGAACACTACCATGGTGCACTAAACTCAGATATACACAAACACACATCAGACATTACAGCACACACTCAAACATCGACCTGTGTTGATTGCAGTAGGGGAAAAACAGGGAATGGGAACAAAAAAATGGGGATAATTACAGAGGAGAGAAGTGAGAAAAGGGGGCCATTAACTAAAGGTACAATTAGCAAAATATTTGAGTGTTTTGCCATTCATTTCTGCTCTGGTTGATCAATAAATATTGATTCTATTCTCCTCTGTTCTGTCTGCTGCTATTCATAATTTCAGATTGAAAAATGCGAAAAAAAATGTTTAACTCAATGTGATGTGTTATAATGCTCTTACAGTTACACAACTGTAAGAAACCAGATATAACCAAAAATTTTTATTAAACTCTAATAAATCATATTCATGTACTAATTTTATTTTACACCAACAGGCTTTGTAAGAAAATGTAAATTCTGCCTGGATCTTTACCCTTTTCATATCACATACAATTCCCAGGGTGGCAGTGTTAACGGCTGTGTAAAGCAGAGGTCTTCAACACCCTGAAAAATGAGGTTGACATCACAGAACATGCTGAAACACCGAGGATTGTGGTTTAACTTTAATTACTGTATGAACTCCTTTCATGTCTCATGCTCCTATCAAATCTTAAGGGTTTTTTTTTAATACCACACCAAGACCACAACTTTTTTTTATCTTAACAAAGTGCTGTGAAAACCTAATCCTAACTGTAAAGATGTTTATATCTTACTACATAACAATAAAGGAAAGGATATTTTAGGAGAACAAATAAAACATGTTGTTGGTGAACATTTAGTGAATATGTTCAGTTTCAACATTTTGCAACAGGTCAAATTTGTCCTCAAATTACAGTTTGTTAATGGTAAATGCAGCTTGAGCTTCATAACATTCTTCTCAAAAGTCTGCTGTTACAAATAGGTAATGTATAAAGGTATCATGATACTTGGTTGGCCACTTTAGAGCAAGTGATAGCTAATAAGCCTTTACAGTGTGAGGTTAAGAGTTTGCAAAATGTAAGATGAATCCAGTTGACTAACAGCCACTGAAGCCAAGAAAGGTGAAACGTGAGCGTCATGCCTCTCACTTAAAGTAATGAGTTAATGGAGTTATTACATCCAACTTACCACTGTGCTTATCACTCTGTTTATATTAGGTCTGGCCCTGAGCCCTGCTGAGTACTCATCCAGATAATGTACTTTTTACAAGCACTAGTATAATCAGAGTAAAATGTGTCAATATCCACAAAGACGATAAAGAAAAATCCTTATTGGGCAGCCGTCTCCACATTATTCTGTAATATCAGGCCAAGCAGCACAGAGCTTCCCCCCTTTACCTACACAGGCTGTTTTTTACTTCATTAGCAATGTGCTTCCATCACAGCCATCCAACATTAGTTTGTAAAAAATATTTTTAGGTGAGTTACTTGGAGAACTTGGCTTGTATTGGAAAGGTTCCATTAGCTCCCTACTACCTCAAAAAATCCTCAACCAATCAAGTGATTTAACGTCAGCTTGCCCACATAGATTCCTGCAATTTCAATCAGCTTCTCACTGTTAGTTAATTAAAAAATATAAAGAGAGCTGAAAAAACAACAATCTAACAACTCCTCCGATCCCCTCACAAATACATTTTATTTCACACTATTTAATTCTGCAGGAATTGTGTTCATTTATTCACCTATTCATTTATTCATTAAAGTTACTTATTTTGTTCATAGTTCTCTCACTCATGTGATGAACAAAATTGATCACAGGCTCAGTTCTGAGATAACTGTGATTATTTTTTAACAAAAACACTAAAAAGGCAATTTTTGATCAACTTATAGTGATTTTGAGCTCAAATCAGCAACTTCTGATCATTTGAACCCACTTGTGCCCTAAGTAGCACACACTTCTGGTTTATAATCATTCCATTCTGAGTTCAGATACATAATGACTTAATATTTAATATCTGTTTTTATATATGTATTCATGTATCTATCAATGAGAGAGACAGAAAGAAAGTCGGGGAAAAACAGAGAGCAAGAAGCTTTAGTTTCCGCATTAACATTGTTTAGTTTTCAAATAACAGTCTTTCCATAAAAATCAATAAGAAGATCTATTTTCACGGATTAACAGATGTAATGGGCATTTTAAGTTGCACCCACTATCTCTAATCTTTTGGCACAGACTGAAAGGCAGATTTGAGAAAATCCACAGAGGGAGAACAAATCCATCTCAGTTGGATTGAAGAATTATGGAGTTCCTCCCAGTATGATTGCATATCCATCCGTATACTTCTTCCCATTTTTCACTCACTTCATCACATGCTGTTTCACTCATAACACCCTGACTTTGTTCATTCACTGTCTCAAACACTCCACCCCCGCACACAAGTACTTCTTTCCATCCCCCTTTAATTTGAGACTCACACATATTGATAATATATGTTCCCTGTGGAAGAGTGTGCCTATACAGAGCCATTGTGCTTATATGTTGTGTGTGTTCACAAAGGGATGTGATTGTATGGTTTTCTATGTGTGTGTACTAGTGTGTTTATATCTGATTGTGTGTGAGAGCTACAAAGATAAAAAAAAGACTGAACAAGTGAGAAAAATTGTTTTTATAAAACAGATCTCATCTCTTTAAAAAGCTCACATTTAACAAACTGATTCTCACTAGTGAAGACTCAAAACCTTCTGCATGAACATCTTCAAACCCAACATATTCTACTATCTACACACAGTGTTACTCTAATACCACACTGTAAGAGCACAGCTTGCACAAAACAAAACCAAAGTCCTCTATTAAATCAGGCTGCAAAACCTCGACCAAGTAAAGCTAAAACACACATAAGAAAAACCAGCACAGCTGAGTCGCACACAGTTTTTACAGTCTTTCACATCCCCAAGGAGATGGAAGTCAGTTCATTCATATAGCCTTCATATGGACACAAAAACACACATACACACACACACACGCACGCACACGCGCACACACACACACACACACACACACACACACACTCTCGCTCTCGCTTC
>JAPZDV010000024.1:8767281-8781578 GCA_029814665.1 Acanthurus lineatus | reverse complement strand
CACACACACACACACACACACACACTCTCTCTCTCTCTTCCTCCACATGACTACTACACATGCAAAAACAAAGATCCGGGAGAACTATTTTTTGTGAAATTATGCACATGGCTCATCAGCATGAATAATTCAAATTCTTTGCTCTTTGGTTTGTTTGTTTTTTTTTCATTTTCAACCCAATTAAGCTTGTCACTTCTAATTCAAGGTGCAGACAACCATTTTCTGCATCCAATACAAACTGCAGCTTTTCTTGGATAGACAGCCGAACAAGCGAAAGAAGCTGCCAATGCAGGACCATAACCTGCTTCCAACATGTCTGCTTTCTTCCTCATAAGTACTGACGACTGTCTGAACCTCAGATGTTTTATCATCATATGACAGTTCTGACAACTAATTATATGAATTCACTTTAAGTATCTGTCTAACTCTTTTAAGACTCTTTTTAGTCTTTTTTTATCAAATAGCTCATTTTCCTATCATTTTCCTATGTATTATCATGCAGACTGCTTCAGACGCTTTCGCTTGTTATCATTCTTGTTCCTGAAAATTAGTCCTTTCCAACTCCTCATCACGGACATCACGCTGAAAGAGAAAGCTATGGCTTGTGCAGGACTAACATATAGTCTGCGGAGTCATGGCAAGAATTAAAGACTACAAATCCCTAATCTGATAGACAGAGAATAGAGGATAAAGGACAGATAGATAGGATACATGGATAATCTCACATCTAAGACGAGCATCTTAAGCAATAATTGTACAGAAATGGATGACACAGCTGCTCCCCACAACATCTCGATCACCTCCTGCTGTCTGGTAGCAGAACAGGTAGCCTTGAAACTGCAACTACTGAGCAGTAATTCAAATTAACATCACCAGAACAAGATGGAAACACATTTATCGGTATTTTAAATTGATTTTTGCACAGTTGAAGTACGGGGAGATGTGTTGTCCAACATAATTTACAGTCATTGATCTTAACAGACAAAATCCTTACCCTTATTCCTTGTTCTACCACCTTAGTCAGTTCATTCATTCAAGTGTCACATGTAAAGGGCATTTGCAGGTGTTTTTGTGTCTGCATGTTATAAAAACATGTCTGTGCATGCAGTATGGATATGTGAACCTGATATCATCCTCAGGGTACAGTCATGTAATTTTGATTGTGACATGGATCAGAGCCACTGAGCTCAGCAGATACAGCATATCAACACCTTTTCCTCACAGCCATTAGTATGCCACTGCTGTCTGTGGGGCAAGGAAAGGAAGAGGATAAGCTGAGAAAGAGGAAAAGAAAAAAGAAACACAGGAAAAGGGAGACTAAAGGGGTTTAATCTAAGATAGGATGAAAAAACATCATTAAAGAAGGGAATTGTGAGTGTGTATGTGTGTTATGTCGTGCTTCATACAGACACTGAGAGATGAGCAATTGGCAGATACAAATACACACATACAGTATATTTTAGCACTCACAAACTGATGCAGCACATATAGCTGCATATAAATGCGCACATTCATGGACAGATTTACACACAAAACGATACTTGCAGCAGATCGCTGAAGCCAAGGATTTGCTCAGTCAGTAAAAATGAATAGAACCAATTAATACTTCTAACAACTTCTCTTGATCCTCTTTTTTCTTACTTCTCTTTCAACTTGTGTCTAAACAACCCTCTGACAGTTCAATTCAATGTAATTCCACCATCAGCTAGTCAGCAAAATCTCCATCCGGTGAAATAAGGATTTGGAGGAGAGGGGGAGAAAAAACAACAGACCAGCAATCGGAAGCAAAACTATTTCCATCAAGCTTGAAGTGAAAACTTTGGTTGCAACATTCAAGAGATCAAAGAACTCACGTTGTGTTAAATTACAATCCAGAGAAGTCCCCGAAGGTGGTGATGATCTTTGATTTCTCGTAGTCCATACCTGGAATATTTCAACAGCTCTATCAGAATAAAGAGCTTCAGATTAGTAATGTTTTCACCAAATTTGGAAGACAGAAAGACAGGAGAGTCTGACAAAAAGAGGAGTCAGCTAAAAATACAAAGGCCCACAAAAAAATTCTTTCTGAAATAAAACAAGAAAGAAAGGTTTAATTTCCACCTGACATACAAAATATTACAACAAATTAAAGCTGATTTACAAGCAACAGCTGTCGAGATATATTTGCACAACAGCTGCAGAGAAATTCACACTTCTTGTTCCTCTTGTTAAGTGAAAAGTTGCTTTCTGGCAATAAAAGAGATGGATGTTTTGGGCTATTTTTTTTTTTTTGAGCAAGCACTCTCCTCAAGTTGAAGGAGTCAATTTTAGAAAACCCTGCTCATTTATTTTTCAACATAGTCTCCTGCATTTATATACTTAGTCCAGCGGTTGTGGAACATAACAGATCCCTTCTTTGTAGTGTTTTGGGCCTCTAAAACGTGGGTCCACAGCAATAATGATGATATCATCAATCGAACTGGTGACCAAGGAGTCTTCTTCATGTTGGGGGAGAGGTAGTAATCTGAGTGGGCCAAAGCAGGTGAATGGTTGAGATGTTAGAGGAGTTCAAACTTTATTCCAGGATGACTGAACAAATGCATATGTTGACCAGTTTGTCAGACATTGCTGACTTCAACGTTCAATCATCAAAAACAACAAAAAGGTTTTTTCTTCAATCAATAGAGAGTTATATAACTCATCTCATTTGGCCACTCCTCATCTACATCAAATATAAAAGTAATCAGCACAGTTCATGGTCAGTTTGAGATCAGTTTGTTTGGTTTTCAGCCCGCAAAGCTGCTGCTTGTGCACTGCTCTGTGTATAATGACTTACAAAAAAAAAAATGTAATGATTCAAATGATAAAATGCAAGTGGACTCTTTTAGAGGGGCAGCAAAGTTATCCATAAAAGCTAGTTAAGAGTTAAACACATTTCATTCCTCATATTTCAGTTTGATATATACACTAAGCCTCTTCATTAAACTCCTCTTCATCCCTCTGCAGCTCACTTAGTCACAGCTGCATGACTGCCACAGTTAAATGATCATCCTGCTCCTGATCTGCTGGTAGCAAAATGTTGAGTTGTACTTTTAAAACAAAGAACAGCAGACAGCCGAAATAGATCCTTTTAATAAAGAACTCGTTTGTACTAATTGCTGGGAACCCCGTGTTTACAATGACACTGTTTCTGGGATGAAGGACTAATTATCAACTGAATGAGGCTTTTTGGAAGAACTAATGGTCCTTGGGAGAACAGATTTTTTAAGGAAGGAATACTGTACTCTCAAGGGCATCTAATAACATAGTTAAAGTAAAATATATGATTTACTGTCTTGGTTACACAGTCAATGTCTCTATGCAACTAGGGATACTGATTCTTGCATTTCTGTTTTTGGCTTTCTGCTCCATTTAAATCACTCTCTTGCAATACTATAGAATGGACCTGACAAGCCATCCTGGCACTTCTTTTAATTAAAAAGCTCAAGTTAGTGGAGTGAGGACGGCACTTGAAGCACATAAACAGCAACGACCCTATTATCCCTAACTTTAATATTAGCTATATTGGGATCAAATCCTAGGAGCTGTAACGATGAGTGAAAAACTATAAAAAGACAGTAATATTACTAACTTTATCCTTACATTTATAACTAGAGAACAATCAGACTGTAACCAAAGAATCAGCTGCCACAGGCCGAGGGATATATTTCATTCAGGCTATGCACAGAGAGGTATTAGTCTTATCAAATACTGTCACACTTGAGATAAAAGGTTTGAACACGGAGCTAGTTTCAGCTGCAGGTCCGTCACAAGAATTAATTATACTATCAGTGTCTTTCAGGACGCCCAAGGGCAGAGCAACGGTTCACAGGCAAACTGACAGACAACCAGTCACAATCAGTGTTTGTTATTCTGCCCACAGTTCAACTTAATAGGCCCCTGCAGAGACTTACCAGAGTAATCATTCATACATCTGACACTCTTTCTTTGCAGTATTTCTCTCTCCTGCTCTTCCTCTTGTTCCTTTTATCATTCCTGCATCACTCTCAGTGAGTTAAATACCTGCTAATGAATCTCTAACAGCACTGAAAAGAGTTTAAATCCTTGTCAAACCACCAAAGGCCACCATAGTACATGAGTTTTATTGAATTTATAAGAAGCCTCGGGTGTTTTAATGTTTTTCTTGAAATGGTGTTGCATGAGGAACTCAGGGTGTTTAAATTTTAAGATCTTATTTCAATTGAAACTAGCACCACTCTCTCTCAACCTCCATTTAGCAATCCCATCATTCCTGTCACTCTTTAGTTCAGTTCCCTTTTTAGCCATGGCTTAAAGTCTTTCTTAAATATGTGTGTGCTTGTGCTTGTGTGCATTTGTGTCTTTTAAAGTATTTCAAATTGAATGATGGCACTACAGAGCCAAGGACATGATTACCATAGCAACAAGCAGAGATAATGCGTTGGTTAGGGCCGTGGAGTATTTGTTGTGTGGTTTGGAGCTCGTCCAGCAGGCAAAAAGAATTCCTTCCTTTATTCCTTATCATCCGTCTCATTTTATCCCTTTTTTTTTCTCCAGGTACATGATTTGTTGCTGTATGCAGAAATAAACAGCTGCCATCTTTTTAGAAGACAAACACAAATGCACACACAGGCCCTTACAGAGTCAAGATTTTCACACATTATTTTAAGACACATGATAATAAGTCTTAATCATTACTGCAACATTTAGGTCTTTCACATGCAGGGAACCTTCGTACCTCACAGAGAGACTTTTATACTAACCTTTCACACCATTATGATGTGTACGCTCTTATATTTGGCTATGTACAGTATCCTTGCTGACACCAAGCCTGTACTGTCAAATTTTCAGTTTAAGGGTTGGCTTATGCCAATTGCCCAGTACTTACAAAGCATTCATGTTTTCTAATTACAACACATGTGAAAAATGTCATCAGAAAACAGCTTTTTTCTCGCCTCCTTTCACTGATTGCGTGTTTTACAGTCACTAATCTCTGGCCTTGACTGTGGTAACCCATAAAACGCCTCCCATCTTCCACATCTGCTGCCTCTCTTTGCTCTATTATCTCTACTGAAAAACGGAACCAAATCAGCAGGGTTAGCTGTCATATAAAGTAAACTGCATGTGTGATAAATGAACCCACAGCACATTCAGATGAGCTGAAAAATCAAATAAAAATGAGAATTAAGAAAAAAAAGAAGGTAGAAATATAAGTGTAAATAGGTAAAGTAGGCATTAAAAATGTGCAGATAAGCCTGTGATGGATTTATGAGGACACTGAGTGTTTACATGTGTGTTTTTGCATTCATGTGTGTAGAAATAAATGCCTGTCCTATCAACACAGATGCAGCCCAGGATGAGACAGAGATTACATGGAATATATATTCCAGTTATAGTCTACAGGCTTTGCTATTGGCTGACTCCCTCTTTGATGCTAGATGGAGGTAACATGCCATTAAAAGCACTTCAGACTGCCTTCCTGTTCTCTGCATAGTAACCTGAGAACAAGTGACAAGCTGCTGGAACAAAACTTTGATTTAAGTAAATACCTTTACTGTTTTGTACAGTGTTAATACCCAAACAGGCTTTTCTGCTAGCAAAACAGTAAGAAAGGTGATACTCCTGACATACTCCTTTGAATACAGGATAACCTACACCCATCCAACTGTATCGCAAAGGTATTCGTACAGCACAAATCTGCTCAAAAGTGAAATCAGTCCATCTACACTTCACAAGCTTGAGTCAAGTAGCCCCAAAACAGAGGAAGTTGTAGAAGAAAGGAAACTTTTTGGTGATAAACTCCATAAGTCTAGACAAGCTTTTTAGATGGCAATTTTTGCTTTACAGGTATTTGTGTTTTTTGCAACAAGCTAGAGCCAGACAAAGGTTTTCAGGTGTCAATGAAAAGATTCCTGCAAATGGCTTTAACAATAAATACAAGCAAAGGCAGAAGGAAAGAAGACTGTAACCTCTTTAAAATGGCTAAAAATGATGCAGGATTTGACAATGTTTAAAAAAAAATCTGTTTTGAAAATGATGCAAATACCTTCAAAATGCATGTAAAAGACCTTAATAATACACACAATATGCTTGGAGAGTAAAAGTGAATGTAAACATAACAAAAGTTATGTTTACATCCACTGTTAAGAAGAAAACACCCAGGCACCCAGGCACCTTTAACTTCGTTAAAATCACAATGCTTTCTAAAAGCAAGCGCTGCAGAGAATGCCAAATTGCCTGGAGACATGACCCACCGCAGGTAATATGGCAGATTTACTCGTACTTTATTGAGTATGCCTCCATCTGAGTCAGAGCCTCAGCAAGGGTAATCGAGAGTGAAGCCTGTTAGAGACCAGGGCACGTATGCAACTAAATGCAGCATTTAAATGCTTCACACATTTCTGTGTGGGGTTGCACTGGCACTCACACATACAGAAATACACACATGCACGCACACATGCACACACACACACACACACTGCTGATTTATTAATAAGATTTGATATGAAGCCAAGCACAATCTTATGCCTTGTAATGCTCCTTCTATCAATTACATCTACATTTCCTCCTTTAACATCTGTATTTTTCCTCTTACACATACACACACTCTATCCATCCCTCTCCTACTCTCTCTCTCTGTAAAGGAATCATAGATAAGATTGAAATATAAATTCAACAAGGGGACAACACAGAAATCACTTCTGCTCTTGCTCATCTCAGATGCTGCCAAGCTAGGAACTGTGACTGATTCAGAGCTCGTTATCACAACACACAGTGATGTGGGAAAGGGGGCAAAGGGAGCAAGTTGCACCCTGGTGGCTCAATCTATACAAGTGCATACTGCATACTGTAATCAGACCACTGCATGGGATTTAAATCCCTTTATAAGAGCCATCTAAATCTATTTCCTCCTCTCTCTTTCTGTCTCCTGCATGTCTCCTTTTACCTGCCTGTCTGACTGATGCAAATGTTGTTTACTGAATGTGAGTGTAAAGGAAATCATTATCAATTGAATGAGCTCCAATCACCAGTGCATCAGAGTGACGGCAGGAGACTTGCTGCATCTTTGCACTTGCCTCAAAAAATAGCCCAGTGAACCTTTTGTTTCTGCTGCGCTGTCAGAATGAAACACAAAGTGTGGCACAAATATTCACCATAATCCAATATCTCATCACTGTATTCAGATGTGCAACAGAGCATCAATAACCCCCCAACCCTTCACGTGTATGAACTAAGCCTGCTCCCATTCTACTGCTCTGCTGAGCCCGCAGCTTATTTATATCTAGATGATTTTCACTCAATCAAATTCATGCAAGACTCTATAAGAACTTACACCAGTCAATAGGAAAAGTATGATAAATCTGCTGATGCATATAAAAAAGAGAGCAGGACATCAGAGCTGAAATTGATTATACATATAGGGCCATTTAACAGACTTTCTGCCTGAATTTTGTTCAGATTAATGCAACAAATCCTACCTCAATGAAATTGTTATAGCTCAGCTTAATGTTTGTGTTATGGCTGTAGGAACAAATAGTTGAATGACAGAAGCCCCTGTATGACCTGGCTGTGTGTGTGAGAGTTAGTTTAAATTTAAAACGAAACTGCACACACAGCTACATATTGAGAAGCAAACACATCCTCGCTTGTCATGCTTTCACCTACACCGCAGTGCCAGAGCAGATGGTGCGTACAACCCTGAGTTCACTTCCTGAAACAAAAAGAAAACAGAGAGAGAGAGAGAGAGATGGAGGAGGAGGGGGAGACTGTCTATCTCATCCCATACTGCCCGTCCCAAAGCATTACTGTCAGCAGAAGACAATGCACCACTAAATGGTAAGCGCATGCACACACACAGGTATCGTCTCTCATTCTCTCTCTCTCTGTCTCTGTTATTTTCCATCCCCCTCTTCTTCCCCCTGCTTCCATAGCTCCTATAGCTGTGTATAGAAACTTCAGCCTATACTCGTCTGTTGTCGGAAGTAATTTTCACCATCCCCTGCGTACTGAACTTTTAATGACAAACTGACAGGAAAACTGCACTGGCATCTGGTTTGGCATCTTATAGAGGAAGCCGTGTATAGTGCAGGCATGTGTGTGCCTGTGTGAGTGTGTTTATTTTTTGAGGTTTTATTTAAACATTAGTGATACTGCTCCCACTCTTTAATGCTTTTTATAAATCTCATTTTCAGTCATCTATTAATCAACCAGTTCATTTACAGTCTACACAAACAAGAGACAGAGGAAAAAACTGCAACAATATTCCAAGTTACATCTACTTCTATTTCTATATGTAACACAAACTCATTTTAAATTCACTGTACATAGACTGTCGTATCTTAACTTGACAGTATTACTGCCTGACATATGGATATATTTGTACTGATGAACATATGACTAACACTTCAAAATCCTGGCACACAAAGTAACACCCTTGTAACCTTATTGTAAGTGACTGTATCTGCAGACTGTTCTGTTTATTCCTACATTATGGCAGAGCAGCATACAGTGGCATTAATACTACAGTAAACCCTTCACATTTGAAACATTTCAGACTAAAATACATCAATGTAACTGCATATGTCTTGCATCCATCAATTTCTATGGTTTACAAGACCTAACATTTCTACTCATGATTTGTTACTGTATGGCTTAGAAGTCTTTGGCCTGATGCAGCTCTTGGTTGTGAATATTCCTGTAGGCCAAAGTTCCCAAACTTATATTTCATGCACATCATTAGACTCAGCTGTGACATGACATAAGGCATCTCTTTTTCAGGCTTCTGGTATGTTACTTTTTGACCCAGAACCTTTCAAGATACAAATATACTGTGATGACATCCATATCAGAGGAGAAAATGACTGTCTTAAGCTTGGATATTACTTTTTATCTCAGGATTTTCTTTTGGGAACCACAGTGTTAAGAATCAGTTTCAAATTGTCCAATCTTTTGCAATCATATGCCTCCAAGTAGTCATTTTAAGACTATCATCATGCTGAACATCTTTCAATACATCATGAACTCAATTTTAGAAATGACATATGTTTGACACTTAATGCATAAGTAAAACTGCTTCCAAACTAAACAGTTTGTCCATAACAGACAGTTACTTTTCTGTGTTAGCTATGTCAGCAGATCTTTCCTTGACTAAGAAAATGAATGAAAACAACTGCAATACAAATGTTCTCTAATTAAATCAATTTAAAATTAGAACAGACTGACTGTTGGTACTATTACATACAGCACCTTTCACACAATAGCATGTAATTTACCACTGCCACCATGTCTGTTTTTAACACACAGAGCAATCAAACCCCAGCAGACTCTCTCTCTGGATGCCTCTAGCTCTATAGAACTGAATCCATTTGTTGTTAGCAGGACAATTTGTTCTCAGCTTAATGTTACCTGCCAGGTGTCACTCTGTAAATTTCAGTTTTAGTCGAGGCATGTTTACTTGCTGCCCCCTCCACTCTTAGCTGTTGTTGTTGCCAATGCAGTGATGTGGTACCAAGCTGTGGCTTGTATGCTGCTCACCTGTCTGCCAGTTCTCATTACTAATCAAGCAGCATCACAGTGCACTTATATTACATAACGTCTAGACAAACTGGGAGTCTGGACAATATGTAATGTTATGGTCTAAAAACTGAGTCCACAACAGTTTTATATTAACCCTGAGCAGTGTCGTAATGGCCCCAGCCAAAATGTTAAAATTAAACCATTGCAAAAAAAAAATTTTGCATGCCCCCTTATGTTGACATTCAGTCCATTCTGTTTTTGATTCCAAAATATAGTGAATAACATTTATATTTCCATTTACAGTAAAACATACAGCACCCATACAATATGTGCAACATACTTGATGAGGAGCCAAAAGAAAGAGAATTTTATGGATAATACATACTTATTTTTCCAAAATCTTAACTTATATCTCCCTTATTGCTATATACTTGATATGGAGTCTATTGTTTCAGGCGCAGGACCTTTATCCTTGTTTAAAAAAAAAGAAAAAAAGAAAAAAGAGGGGAACAGCATCCCTTTAAATAGGGAGCAGTCAACTGGCATTTTTCACTTTTCACTGCAAATAAATTTTTTTTTACCCCTGCTACAAGTTCTGCAAAACCATTTTGCATCATTAACCTATTTTTCCATAGGCAGAGAGTAACAAGCACCCTCCTTTTATCAGAGCAGTCTGCAGAACTTTCACTCGGCAACAGCTCCTCCGCATGTAAGTCCTAAAATTAACCTAAATTTTGCCCACAGCAGCACTACTACTGCCAGGTTGAGGTCTGATAGATTCTGTGTATCTTATTTTCTTGTATTTACACTGAAGAGTTATATAAAATAACCAAACTCACTAGCATTTATAACACAATCAAACATAGGAGAGCCAAAAGTTAGCTCTAACTTCAGTTGACAATATCACTCTCTCTTTGATATACACACACACACAAAAAAAATGCCTTAATACACACTTCAACACACATACGCACACACACACACACCCCTGTCTGGTTTCACAGCGATCTGCAGAGCTTGGAAAGAAAGTAATGGCACCATATTTTACGTAAGATTCACAGCCCGGGGCTCTGAGAGTCAAACACACAAGTCAGCTGAGCAGCAGCACTGCTGAGGTCAAATCCGACTCAGACACTCTGCCCACACTGCAGAGCTGTCTCACCAAACCAGAGAGAGAAAGAGAAAGAGGCAGTGAGAGAGAGCGAGAGAGTTATAAAAACGTGTTTAGGTGTGTGGGAGAGAAGCAGAGCCTTTTTCCATTCATGGCATTTGAAAGCAGAAGCATTTGAACACGTTGGTATTTCTGAGCATGACAGAAAATGAGAGACAGTCAAGGGTTTGAGAATCGTGCGAGACAGTATTTTACATACAAATATGGTTGAGAAACTGACACACTATAAATGAAGTGTGGAGAGAAAAGAGCGAGGAGAGAGGAGCTGTAGTGACAGAACAGATAGAGAATTTGTAAGAACTGTCAGTAAACTCTCACCAGGTAGCAGACAGAAAATCACACGGCATTTATTCATAAATGTTGTCAGGTTTGGTTGCGACATCCAGTGTGAATGAGCAGCTTCAGCATGACCTACCGATAAACCTGAACTGAGGATCAAAATTGAAACTTGTAGCGCAAGCTCACTGAAAACATACTGCAGGCTTGGCAAAAGGTGCTTCTGATGTTGCTGGTAAGGACTTCATGAAATGCCACAACATGGAGGCAACAAAAGACGAATGTGAGGGGATTTTAAGGCAGAGAGGGATAATCTGTCAACCCTCAGTGAGACAGCAGATTACAAACACGATTTAAAACAGTTTCCTATTTATTCCTATTCTTTAAATGCTACATAACAAAGTCCTCTGGGTTCAATATAAGTAAGGGTGAGCAGTATAGTTAAAACAGTGTTAGGATGTTACAAGTAATAGAAATAGTTAAATGATTTCCAGAAGTATCACTATCTGTAAAATGTGTTCACCTTTACATGTGTTAAAAGCAGTCAACTTTGAATAAATATTTTTGATAATATTATGACATGATTCTACCAAAAAGTTGGTTGCAAGTAACAAATTTTTACCAAGGCCTCAGCATGGGCATCTTTTTAAGTAGTGTGTCCTTGTGTGGATGAAATTTTGTACTATCTGTTCTTCCCATCATATAGACTTTTACCCTGAAAGTTGTAAAAGCACTGCACAGAGAAATTATACTGCATTTGCAAATCCCAAATGCATGGACAACTCAGTTTTAATGAGAAACTGAGCAGTATCATCAAAAATTAATAAAGATGTAGCAGCAGTGGACGAGAAAACAAATATATACAGAAACATGAGTATCACAGCAGTGAGTATAAACACAGAGGCAAACCCTAGAGTCATTAAACTATGCACATTGCATACACGCACTCTCTCTACCCTGTCACACACCTGTACTTCATGCCAGTGTGTTTCCCTGTTGACTCCTTGAGCGAAATGTGCCGTGGGGTGAAGGAGCCGAAGCTGCGAGCGATGATGGCCACGGTGCGGAACTTGGCTCTGGCTTGGTTCACCACATTGGGGCTGGTGGCACTCTGCTTGCTGTGGTCCCCATTCCCCCTCTTCAGGTTGTGGTCCGTACAGGCGATGGACACCTGCATGGCTGGGCTTTAGTCGAGGGAGCAGAGTCCGAGTCGAAGAAGAAAAAAGTGTAGATGGGACAGAAGTGGTAACAGAGACTAGAAGCCTGAAGTCTCAAAGAGAAAGGTTTTTTTTTTTTTAAACTCTTGATTTAGCCTCTTGTCCTCTTTTCTTTAAAGTCTTTGTTCAGGTTGTCCTGTTTCCTTTTGCACTTCCTTTTTTCTTTCCTTTAAAATGAATTAAGTCCTCAGTTGCTCATTTCCAAACGCTGAGTCTCCATTTGCATCGCTCTGTTCTGTGAAGCAAAGTAAATCTGCAAAAGCTTTTTACTCACATCAAGTCTTCCATTTCAAGCTTTCCCCTTTAGAAGACCGGCAGTAGAACAGGTCAAGCATCAAAAAGCCAAAAAAGAACAAAGGACTCCTCAGTTCTTTGAGGGATCCCCCAATTTATTCCCCGAACGACTGTCCCTTCTCCTGTGTCCTGCCTCTGGTGCCAAGCCTTGTGAATTTTCTAACAGGTTTCAGCTGCGGAATGACAATCAGAGGAGCTGGGGAGAGCGCAGAGAATGAAACAGATAGGCTAGATGGAGATGCGACCCAGGCGCTCTGCTCTCTCCCTGGTCTGACTGTGGCAAGAGAGAGAAAGAGAAAGAGAGAGAGAGAGAGAGAGAGAGAGGGAGGAAATGATAGGGAGGGGGAAAGTGGAGGGTGAAGGAGGAGGGGATAGGGTCAGAGGAGACAGAAGCAAGGAGGAACGAGGAAACAAGAAGGAGGAGTCACTCTCAGGTCCTGGCAGAGTGAGCCATCACACTTGTGCCATCAGCACTTTTTCCAGTCTTGTCACTTCTTCTCCCCCTGTCTTCGCTCCTCTTCTCCTCCCTCTTCTTCAGAGCTCCCTTGCTCCTCTCTGCCAATGTTAATACGTGTCACTAATTTGCTCGTGCCCCAGTTTTCCCCCTCTTTCTCCTCTCTTCCTTTTTATGTCTTCCTCGCGCTTTGATATTTGTCCGATACGGATGCTCCACTGTTTTTGCCTTCTCCCTGTTATTTTTGTTTTTCTCTGCAAGGCAGCTATTTCGCTGTCAGCGCACCTTCAGGGAACTGAGAGGCATGTGGTGCAACACTCAGCTTCCTCTCTCTCACTCCCACTCTCTTTCTGTCTCTCTCTCTCTCTCTTTAGCTCTCACTCTACCTGTCTCACTCATCCTCTCACTCTTGTTTTCTCACCTGTCACTCATCTCTAAAGGATTCTTCCTCTGCTCCTTCCCAAAAAATTTATATGCATTACCATTTATTGCCTCTGCATTTTACACATTATCCTCTTAGTGCAAATCTCTTTTCTTGTTCTTTCCCTCTTTTTCTCAACAATTTGTCTCTTTGTCCTTTAGCTGTTTTCACTAGATAAAGCCTTCTACTCTAACTGTGCCAACTTTTGGCTCTTTGCTGTACTTCAAATTCACTATACATTGAAGGAAAATATATGTAACTGGTGTACTGAATTAGACTTGTTCATGTTCATTCATCATAATTTCTGCATATATCTGTACATGCACACATATATAGAATAATTATGCAAAAGAGATGTGCAAGTCAGGCACATATTTGCTGACATAAAGTGATCATTTTTCCCCCAAATCCCCTCACACACTGTACATGCAATCCCCATAGGCAGTTACAAATCAAAGCGAACGAGAGGACGATGGATGGACGAGATGGGGGAGGTGTGCAGAGATTGGAAGCAGGAGAAAGAAAACTAAAAACAGCAGGCTGAGGCGTTACAGGGCTGAGAGGGAAATAATGCATCTGTGTTTGTGTTTGATTACAGCAAATGTCTGCCTGCATATGAATGACTGTGTGTGTGTGCTTGTGTGTTTACAAAATAAGGTGTTTATGTTGTGAGCTTTCCAGTAATTCTATAAGGGGTGTCAAGCGGAGGTAAATGGAGCATTTTGCTGCAGGGTTTCTCAACAGTCTCTCTTGCTGTGTGTGTGTGTGTGTATGACTGCGATATGTGTATGTGTGTGTGTGTGTGTGTGTGTGTGTGTGTGTGTGTGTGTGTGTGTGTGTGTGTGTGTGTGTGTGTATGACTGCGATATGTGTCTGTGTGTGTGTGTGTGTGTGTGTGTGTGTGTGTGTGTGTGTGTGTGTGTGTGTGTGTGTGTGTGTGTGAGTGTGTGT
>JAPZDV010000024.1:8738276-8767181 GCA_029814665.1 Acanthurus lineatus | reverse complement strand
TGTGTGTGTGTGTGTGTGTGTGTGTGTGTGTGTGTGTGTGTGTGTGTGTGTGAGTGTGTGTGTGTGTGTGTGTGTGTACACGTGCAGTGGATTAACACATTTGGTGTAAATGTCAGCACTGCAGCAAGTGTTTGGACAGAACAGACCATATCATTATCTGTACCTGACAGAAAATTCTAAATATGTATGTTTAAGGATTAGGTCTATTCGTGTGGTTGTTTCCATTATTAGCAGATGTTTTTGCTATAACAGCTGATAAATGTCTAATGTTAACACAGAAAAAATGGCTATACCATCAACGACATACAAGCAAGAGAATGAGGTTGTAAATGCTGTGCTAACCTTTGTGCTATCAGCCCATTTTTTCTTTCAAAATTAGCATCTAAACTGAAAGAAAAATCATATGTATCTCTTCTACACAGGAAGTGTAGAAGTCAGTCCCTTGGTCAGGGTATTGTTTGACTGTTCCAATCAATAACTGTCTAATAATAATATTTATGATACCTTTTTTATTTTTTGAGTATGGATCTGGATGTGACCAGTGATTCCCCAGTTGATTTGACACACAATTCGATTTTTTTTATGACTCAATACTGATTCAGTTAGGGATATGTTAGTTATTATACCAATTATGCTAGGATATGAAAGAGATTCTATGAAAGAACTAATGCTGCAAATTACACAAAACCATCTTTTATTTTATTGCATTATTAAAAATATTAAAATATTAAATGCAGGTAAATAAAAAAGTGCAGTTGGCAAGGAACTAGAAAGTAATGATGTATATTGGCCTTTGTACTTTAACAAGGAAGATGAGGAAAGTAGAAACTATACCCTTTTAAACATTTTATTTGGCTATTCTAATATGTGTGTGTGTATATATATATATATATATATATATATATATAAGTTTCAGATGGTGAATGTGAATGTAACACTTAAATCATTAACATCCATGTGCTTTGCAATACAAGGTGAAGTAGGTAAATTTAAGAGTTTATGAGATGCACTGAATCTGCTGCTGTAAAACCTAGACACAGAAAGACAACACAGACCTAAATGATCCATTAATGACATTAGAGGAACATAAATGTTATTATATAATATTAATCTCGAAGCACCACTTTAGCCAATCTGATAGAGCCAAATAGAGATGCTAGGTTTTCCAAACCACAGCATCCACGCAAGTATCTTTTCTGAACAAAAGCATTGGTCAAAACTGGCAAAAATTAGATTTAAAATTGGGTAATTCTATGGTCAGGCAGTGTATTGTCTTAAACTGCTGTATTTCATTGATTTGATTCAACTTCATAGAGGTCCATTGTGTAATCCTGCAATCAATCTCTCTAATCAGCTTGTCTTATCCTCTCCACCTACAAATCTCCTTGTTTTCCCCTCAGAATAATTTGTAAACGCGGAAAATAAACTTATCTCTGAATAACAAAACTGTATAACTAATAAATATATCTGAGTAGTATCATGAGTATTGTTATGCATACTACAAAGTGTGTATCCTGTTTGTGCAGAGAAAGCAGTCAGACAGCAGGTTTTTCTTTTTCAATCCAATGTCAGTCCTTAGGAAATGAATTCTTTATAATATCACCAACCCTCCTGTTCCATCTTTTCCACCTTACTGAGGGGCCTTACATAGCCTCGGATCAATCTCACTCCTAATGGAAAAGCCGCCCTACTGCAGCTCATTCCAGATCGATCCTGTCCCACTCCTCGGGGGAACAACAGATTCCCAACCAATTCAACACATGGAATTTGAGCTGGCTTAAACTTGGCTTGTGTGAGTGTGTTTATCTATAGTAAATATCAACAGTCATTGAAAAAAATGGTTATAAATTACTCACTTACGTAATAATTAAACGGTAAATCACTTATGTGACTTAACTTGACAAATTTAATACCAAATTTGCATGCAGCTGTAACCCGCTGGTAAGTTAACACAACATGAGGCTCAGTGGACTAAGTGTGAAAAACACCAGAAACCACAGCTACACAGAACAATGACCTTAATTAAGAAGAAAAAAGAGTGAAACACCCTAAATGGTATACAAAGAAAAAAAAGCTTTAGGACTTTTTTAATTAGCCATGCTAACCATGTGGACATAATTCACTCCGTCCATCCACCACTTTGGTCCAGACTGAATTATATCAACTGGCTGAAGAGGATGGTAATTCCTATGAAGCTTGTCTGCTGTGCTGACATGAAGATGACATGGATTATTGTTGACCTGTGTTTAAACATTCTCCTCAGGATAAACTGAAGTCACCTTGGTGATCCTCTAACTATTCATCTTGCTATTATCAAGTTAAAATGTCATTTAAAAAATAGTTTATAATCAAATTTCTGCAAAACTTCTATCTGCAACTTTGGCTGTACTTAGTGGAAAATGTCGGTATTGTTTGCATTATCATACCATTATATGTTAATATTAGCATCTGACTCAAAGCACCACTGTGCCAGATTATAGTATGGTGGTAGCCAGGATTTGGTATTAACTTCTGTGAGAAAAGTGAGTGTTGTATGCACAAAATCAAATAATAGTTAAATACATATGGCAGAATCTAAAGTCTAACAGCAAATCTAAAATCTAACACAGCACATTTCTTGCTCTGCTGCCCAGTAAAGGGGACTACCACTCAGAAGCAGTCAATACAAACAATTATGTTTTATTAGGGGTTTTACAACTGAAATAGTCATTACACCTGAAGTAAAATGTCAAGAAAATTTAACAATTGTTGTCAATATAGTACTGTATACAACCTTAAATGCACAGTCTTTTTTTATTTATATTCTTTAAAAATTTGTTCTCAGATATCTATTAGTTGTGCTTACGTGACCATTTAATTTTGGTAACTGCTTTGCTGTCACCTTTAGATGTTGGTGATGTCCTGCCTTATCTGTCAAGTAACAATTTAACTGCAAGAGAATTTATTATCTGTAATTACATTCACAAAGCAATTTGTGAGTCAATATAAAGATCCTGATTGGTGTCCAACACGGACCAGCCACATGTCCAGAAATTTATTAAATGGATGTAAATGAGTTCTTCACTTTTCCTAATAACAGAGGATGTTAAGAAGTTATATTAGATCATTAGTCAGCTTTTAAAGGTCACTTACTGCTCCTTTGTTCCCCTGAAGTCCTCACAACACCATGGCTCTGAATTAAAGATTAATGATACAGATACAAAACTATTACCGTATTTTTATCATAGCTTCAGAGGTCGTGAAGTTGCAATTAAATGTCTCTGTGGTGCTGTGGGCTCAACTGAATTTTACCTGGCAGTTCTCTCTATTTCCACTTTTTAGCATAAAATAACACCACAAGTACAGTAATTTATTTTAAAGTGAATAAAGGTGGACTGAACCAACAAACTTTAAGTCAGATAGTTGTAACATTTTAAAATAATATTTGTAATGGAGTCTCTATTAATGTTCATGGCTAGCACTCAAAAACCAAAGCGCTAAGTATGTGTAGTTTTTTCCCTCTGGCAAGCAGGGTTTAATGTCACAAGGCTATCTTCCACATTAGCAATCTTTCACACAAACTATGCTGAGTGTTCAACTATGTTTTGGTGTCATTAATAGGAGCACTGCTTCTGTCTTCTGTCCATATTTCACACTATCCTTGTGCAACAGGCTCCATAGTGCCTCTGTGAATATTTATTTTTTTTAATCTAGTATCATAGCAAGTTTAAATGATCAAAAACTAAACTGATTCCCTAACAAGCCTCAAAAAATATGTTTGGCCAGTGGATATATTTTTAAACCAGAGTCTTAAGTTTGTTTTGGTCACTGCTCTGATGTTTGCACCAGGCTTGCAGGTACAACAAGAACCTTTGACCCTGGTGCTGAAGAAAATCCTACAGGAAACAAAGACATGATTTGTTCCTGACCACAGTGGTATAGGGCTAGATTGACTCATAACCCCTACATACTGCGATATTTGCTCTTTCACTCGGGTTAAAATCACGCTGATGCAGCAGCTCGCCTCTCAGAGACTTTGTACAGTAGCTGTTGGAGATTTTTAGAAATAACCAACTGGTCGACAGTCAGTTGTGGGTTGATTTATTAGTCAGACTGCAAGTATTTTAAGTCTTTTTTAAAAACAATTTTCTAATTATCATCTATGATTTGTTTTTTGTTTACCCAACAACTGCCCCGCAAGCAGCTACTGATGACACACTCATAACTCTGAGTGTGAGGCAGGACTGTCCTACTTTTGCACCTGTGTTTGCATTTATATGTGTGTATGCCTGTGTGCATCTGTGTGCGTGTGTCTATGCGTGTGTGTTCTACTTCATGCTGAATCATGAGCTTTGTCAGCAAAAGCCCACACACTACATACTGAAATTCCTATGGGACGTTCCTTGCTATGTGTGGGTGTATGTACCACAAGTTTGTGTGTAAACATGATTGTGTGTATATGTGTATGTGTGTGTTACGCTTTTTTTTTACAGTGATGCATTGTCATCACCACCACTTTTCAGTCTTCCTCCGGTCAATGTCCCCTGCCCTAACACTGATGTGAATATATTTTCTATTACACACTTGGCAGTGAGCCAAAGTTGTTCTTGCTGAGCAAGGCATACGTAGTGCACAAATCACACACAAAAAACACACATATATGCACTTAGGTGCATAATCCAGTTTGTGTAAAAAGGGCATATAAACATGCTCACTAAAACATACAATCACTGAAAAATGTAATCGCAAACAATTTACAAACTGCAAAATCAAAATTCACTATACATTGCCCAGTCAGTGTTTAAAATTCAGAATCACTCCATTTTGTGTACTCGTGAACCCTAAAACTTTTTGACATACTAACTTATCATTTTGCAGTTTTATGGCTGTGTTGATTTAAATTTGTGAAATATGTATTTGTTTGGGTAAGTTCTGGTTAACTGACTGTTACAAAACCAGTGTTTTTTGTGTGCTATAGGTCAAACACACACAAACTCAGTACAGTGCAATTGTAAGCTAATGCCCTTGTCCGTGGCTCTGCCTTGAGTACCATGATGTAACTTGACAGAGCAGCATCAGGGATGTCTGCCCTCCTTATGAATGAAAGCTGCTCATCTCCCGCCTATAGGAATAAGCTGTCCACACTGCCATGAACCATTTGTGGCAGCTGCATGGAGGTTGTTGTAACAGTGAGCTGACTCATTTGTGTCCTGACATTTCTATCAAAGTCATACTGTAAGCTAAACAAGAAAAGAACAAACTAATTGTGCAATGAGGGTTAAAAAAACTTATTTTAATCCTCAAACTTTCAGAGTGCCAACCCTTGGAGAGTGAGATACTTAAATAAGCTTCTCCAGGTGTTAGAACTAGGTTGGGAACATTGTTTTTCCATAACGTTTGCAAAAAGTAAGAAAAAAAAAACCCAGAGTGAGGAGATTGGTTAGTGGATGATGTCAGAAGGGTTTGTGTGAAACAACAAATGCAGACATCCGACACACACAGGGCCAATTCGATGATTATTGATCCAGTCTAGACACACAGAAGCTTACAGGCAGGTACAGACACAGGTGGCAGGAAAGCAAAAATATACGCAACATGGCAACATTGAAACCTCAATGATCTGACAGAGAATGATTAAAGTACATTGAAATATTGCAGGGCTAAGCAGACAAAGTGAAAACAGGAAGGGTGGGCAGGAAAGAACAGATGACAAGAATAGTAGGGGAAGGGGTTATTGAAGAGCTATAATATAACTGTGCATCTGATTTAACCTGCTGTGCCTCTGTTAGAGTTACCCTGATATTCTTACCCTGAAACTAACTAACTAATCTCCTTGTGCAAAAAGATGATCAGGTTTAAGTTAAAACAAGCAGTTAGTAAAGCCTAGGAGACCATTGTTGCATGGTCACATTGTGTTTAAAAAAAAAGAAAAAAATGTAACTTCTGTCTCCTACACTGATGTCTGATGTTTTTCTGTTGCTTTAAAACAGTCACTTGTCTCACTCTTTCCTCAAACATGATTCAAAGGCTTTGCTCAGAGAAAAGAATACAGGTACTTTAGTCTTTAAACTAACGGCTCTGCGAAATAACAGTAACAAAGAGTCACACCACCATTAAATCTTCCCACTCTGTCCAGCCATGACCGAGGCCACAGGTCAAAAGGCAGAATCACAAAGACAGAAGGAAAGCATGAATGCTTCATTACTCAATCATATTCATGAAAACCTAAAAGCAGCTTTTCATTTTCACCCCTCATACTGGCCTTGCTCTCAGTACAAATGGTGCTACCATGGAAGCTCTCACTCCCCCACCGCTTCAAGCAAACTCTGTGTTCAAGGCTGGATCAAGAAAACAACAGGCAGCTTACATGTTAGCTTTTGCGTCTAGTATTATAGATTTTATAAAACATCATAATTATGGTTAATTTAGGAGAAAGTTATACTGTATGCCTCCTCATATACTGTGCAACTATTGTTATACAGGCATAATTCTGCAGAAATGATACAATGGCATATTGGGAGCTGTGTTGAGATGTGAGTATGGCAAATGTATACAATAAACACTAGGAAATGGCTATATTACAGTTATTACAGCTTCATATAAGCTTGGTGGGAGCTCATATGTGTCACTGGGAATCAAACACGATTTAATTTCCTGTGTTGTTATTTAATATTGGCTGGGAAGTCTGGGAAATAAGCTTGAAATGCATGTACACCAACTGAATGTCACACTGAGGATCAACTCCATAATTTTGTATTATTAAAGCAATTCACACATTAAGCAAGGTAGATCACAGGTCAAGGCTGCTGCAGCTGCAAGAGTGCTATAGTAATGAGTCTCGGCCCTGAGGTCACACACGTGTCAATCATGTTCATACCATAAAGACTCCCATGTGCAAGGTCTTAAATCAGAATCATACGTCCCCTCCTCCATCTCATCACAGAGGCAGAGTTGTAAGTGGGTTTGGAGAGGGAGTGTATGGGAGCTTTAGATGGATTGTAATGTGGTTTTAACGACCAATCACTGCGCTTTATAATTGAATCTTATTTGCCTTAATTGCTTTGCTTTTGTTGATAAATCTTTGATCTTTGCAACCTTCTTATTTCATGAGCAACCACAAGGCAGTTACAATACCTTGCTGTGTTAGATTTGTCAAACACTCCAGTTTGTTATTTGTAGGAGATTAAGTTGATAGACTTTTTAATCAGCATAAGAAAAATAAAAAGCCAACAAAAGAAAGTCGTTAGTTTTCACGATTGGATTTCATGATTGCATTTGTTTCTTTGAGAATCTGCATTATAAAAACTTATGTTAGTCCCAAAAGAAGGGTAATCTCTATCTAAAAAACATGAACGTGACTAAGCTTTGTTGATGTGCTCTTCAGCCGTGGCAACTGAGCAGAAGAAACAGTGCTCCACGAAACATTTCACACTCACTTTGCATAAAAGTCAGGTTTCAATAATCCAGTTGCTGCGCTCTGAGGTGTGTCACGGTGGAAGGAAGCCAGGCGCTCTACAGCTGCCACCTCCACTCACAGTATCAACAAAATTACTGCTGAAAATAAACCCACTTCTCCTTCAGACCAAGAGGACCTTATGTAACAAAGGGTTGCTTAATTACTACTGTACATGACTCTACTTGACTCTTGTCATTTTAGAGTTCAGCTTACAATTAGATTTTTTTCTAGTTCTCTACAGAATCAAACATAACTTTTTTTTCTCCACTGGCCAACTTGCCAGTTGTTGAGAATTTGGCCTATTAATTATTTTGGCATCCGAAAAATGAAAGTAATTCTTTGTTATAATTTAATCAAACTTTTCAGAGAATATGGATGGTGGAACTGCAAGAAAAAGCATACATTAGCCAAAAAAAACCCCAACCCCGTACTGCAGTACAAAAATAACATTTCAACTTGTAACACATTGGCTCTTTGATTACATTTTAATCTGATTGAAGAGTACATAACAGAACACTGTAAAAGAGGCCATTATCATCATTATTATTATCATTATCACTGGTGTAATTGAGGTTGTTGTTATTATCTGTCTGTGCCGGATGCAAATATCACCTTGTGGTAACCGACAAAATTGTCAAGTGTTTGTGCACCCTGTCAGGAGCTCTTTGTGTAAGAAAGAAGCTGGCTAACACTGTCATCTGATGCCAGTCACAGCCAACGAAACCCTCTGAAGGCCCAATTGTAGATCGGAAGGTAGAGCAGAATGTCAGCAGTTCAATCCCTGATTTCTTCTGTTTTCATGTGGAAATGATCTTAGGCAAAATACTGAACCCCAGATCGCCCCTGATGGCTGTTTGTTTTGTGTGTGAATTTGGGTGTATAAGATCCTGATGATCAGGTTGCCACTTGTAGAGAATCCCCCTGCCACTAGTGTATGAAATGTTTGTGTGAATAGGTGAACGCCAACTTGTGTTGCAAAGCGCCTTAGGTAGTTAAAAGACGACAAAAGTGCCTTGGAAATACAGTCCTTTTACTATTTATAATTGCTCAAAATTCATAATCGTGCCTGAACAACGCAGACAATTTCAGATAAGGTGTGAAGATATTAAACAACCTTGCTGGCAGCACACTGATATGTACACAATATGTAGAGTAAAATGCACAAAACCATGTAAATACTAACATATAGATACACCTTCATTCTGTCAGAAGCTCTGCAAAGATTAAAATAAACAGGTTGGATCTATGTGTGATATTTGGTAACTATAGGTGGTTTCATTAGAAATATTACAATTTGACAAAATATCACAAACATGTAAGAATATCACCAGACAGCTAAATAACCTAACAGCCTCTCTTTATATTCTCTTAGCACCCTTTTACTAACACTCAAACACACATACACACACACACATGCACACACATAAGCAGGTCACCACCGGGTCGTAATCCCGAGTGTATTCATTTAGCAGCTGTCATTGTTCTCAGAGGAGCATTAAATTACAGCTTGTCATTTAGACTTGGGACAGCTAGTGAAGATAAGAAGGGTCCAAGTGTCATGACCTTGTCTATAACCAAGACGGTCACCCAGCTCCCTGCACTGTAAGACTTACAAAAGAGTTCTGGTGAAGAGATAATATAACAAATTGCAATACAGTAAAGGTCACTTATAGGTAACTTAGATAGCTAGATGCTCTAATGAGTGTTATCTGATCACTCAAAAATCACTGAAATAATCAGCAGAACATCTGATAAATAAAATTAATGATAGCTGAAGTACTTACTACTGCACACGGTTTTTGTTTTAAACCCAGGTTAATTACCATGATATTAGCTGTGCATACAGCTATATGCCATTGGCACAAAATGCTCTGACTAAAATGTTTTGCATGCACAACTACGTAAAGACCTCTTAATGAAGTGCCTGTGAGCAAGGCACTGTGATTTTACCTGTTTCCTGGGAGTTACCGCACTGCTATGTCTCTACTTATAGTTAAGTGTATGTGTGTGTCTGTGTCTAGGTTAACACTTCCACCCACTGCAGCTTAGGTCACTGCTGTATCCATCCATCCATTTACTGCTATAAATATGAATATTTTCAATTGAAGCAATTGAAAAGAAGATTTCTTCCTTCTTTTCTGTCTGTCTCTGTGTTAGCTCTATGAAGAAAAACTCAGCATAGAAAACTCATTACACTGTAGATAAAGGAAAAGCCATCACTCCTAGCTACATGATATCTTAAGCCTTTGGAATAATGTCCACCAAAATGTGACATCCTGAAATAAATGTGCATAACTTTCACACAATAAAAATTTCTGAGAGCCATTTGTAACTTTTTTCCCATAGAACCTAAAGGCATGGCATAATAAGGTTGTTCTCAAACTTGCACTATGTAATAAGCACATACTCCTACACTACCTGCACTACAATTAGCTATTTGTTGAAGAGAGCAGCGTTTCTGGCTGCTAGAGAGTCTCCAGATATGGACACTTGATTGTGAAGAGTGATAACAACAAGAGAAAACCGTCATCTCAGTAATAGCATTGCTATGGAAACAGTATGGAGGCGTTATGTGTGTGGGAAAAAGCAGCAATAAAGTAGCACCAAGCAAGAAAAAAGATGCCAGATGGCAACAAGGCAGCATCTGGAGGAAAGGGTAATACGGTTTACCTTGGAGACCAAAGTGTCTAAAGTCTGTAGTGTAAATTAAGCGGTTGTTAAACCATGCTAAACTACCACTGAATGACTTCATTATATCTACAAAAGAACAGGGACATATGTAGCTCAAGTTATTTGTTTAGTGCTACTTCCGGTCTTAAAGTCATCTACATTTTGTTTTGTTTGTTTTTTTTACAACTAGTGACTAGCTCAGGGAACAAGGGAGTGTTGTGACAAAAGCAGACGCAACCACAACAGGAAAGAAGCTGGATGTAGTACTGTTAACCAGATTCAACAGCAGATACATCAATTTTCCTTTTGTTTTTTGTGAAATTGACTTCAAGGGGCAAAAAACAAATCTTTCATTCCTAACCTCTCACCTCAAACACCTACAAAACCAACTCCAACTTTGACAAAATACAGCAGCAGAGCAGAAAAACACAACCCTCCAGAGCTAACATCAGGAAAGTCCAAAACCAACTTGCCCTTGAGTTTCTTTTTTAAAATGAGTCTATAACCTTTCATGTCCCTGACAGGACACACTCTTTCTTCCATACAAACACAGACACACAAACACAGATTACTGCAGCTGTTTTAATGTTTTGATTATATTGCAGAGCACAGTGTAATGTGAATGCACTCTCAAGTGTGTGTGTAAGGTGTGTATATGTGTGTGCATAATTTACTATGCAGTAACTAAGAAATTACAGTCCAACTTTTGAATTATTTAGTGCAACAAATGGCCACTTAATGTAATAAAACTAAGACAGAATTTTTAAAATAGCACCATCATAAGATTAAGAAAATAGCAAACATTGATTGATGGATTATTGATGGATGGAGCAAAAGTTTCTCTGGCCTCCACTCCTATTTACTGCCACAGCCTCTACACCTTAAATTTTTGCACCTTTACATGACACTAAAGCACATCCCACATTAGCAACAGAGGTTATTACCAACCCAAAACTGATCCCAAAATGATTAGATCAACTTAAGCATTAAACAAATTGCCCTGGATCAAGTCTACGATAATAGGAACCAAGCACCCATATAATTAAGCATTCATTATTGAATTCGGACATGAATCTTGTAATGCACTATAATATGATATAATTTCTTGGGAGACTGGTCTGCCCATTTATGTTGCCTTTTCAGCTGCTAATTTAAACTGGTGCACAGGTTGAGTCACGGTACATCAATTCCTAGAAAAAGACTTGTCCTGGTCAGCTGAGCAAGTACATGTATAGTAAATTACAGCCTGGAGCTCCACAGAAAGGAGCACTCAAATCCACAGAGCCAGTTAAAGGGCAAAGCTTGTGCCAAACATGAAAGGGTAAGTTCATTTGTCCAAAACACGTTTCTTCGTGCAACTTACTCAGCACTCAGTGTTGCTTCAACTTAACTTTTTGAGCAAATTGAACAGATGGTGTCTGTTTATGTGTATGTGGTAGTGCTTGCATTCATTTGCATGTGCAAAGATGTACATACACACTCACGTTAGAGTGTGATATAGATTGCATGCATTTCATCTGCCAGTTCTACTTAATTCTTCATTTTGTTAATTGGATTATATTAAACACCTGTGTCCAGTCTAATGTGCTTCTGCCTCTACTTCAATTTCATGCTCTAAATACTTCATTACTGGTTGGATCAGTAAAAATTTTCTTCGTTTCATACTTTTGCTTTGCACTCACATCACTTTCTCCAACTCTAATCAAACACATTCCACTTTACAGGAAAAGTCAGGAGCTGGGCTATAGGGTTGGGTGGTCTTAGCTTCCATTTACCTATAGATTTAGTTTATTAGTTGTGATAATTTATGGAAAAATAAAACACAGTGCATAAAAAGAGCACATCATTAAAGACTTTGAAGTCTCTATTTTTAACCCAGGCAGGTGATTTTAATTATTTTGGCTGATTAGACCACTTCTGAAGATTGTGGGATTTGTGTAGATTAAGCTTGATTAACATCTACCTCACTCTCCTGTTAGATTTGTTAAGGTGGGGCAAACTGAATATATTATTACCAAGCTATCTAATGCACTATATTTCTTTCCTCCATTTTGTCAGTTTCAGATGTACATTTTGACATTTTTGTAGTGCAGACAATGGAACAAAACGTTTTTTGGATGATAAGCCAAAATGCGAAAAAAAATCATCTCTTGTCCCCCTCTGTGAAGAATGACCATTAGCCAAATTACTTACACCATAAATGAGTTGAAATGAGACCACTTGAAGATAATGGGAAGGTGAAGCGGTCGTATGAAGGAGTGCTCTTATCTCCTGCCAAACCACATGGCTCTTCTGGTAAGTGCTTCACACTGGCGGTGCTAATCATCAAAGTGAGACAGTGCTTTAAGTCTGTGCCTAAAAAACAAAGAGTGGGCAGTCACACTATGACTGAAACAAAGTCAAAACTTACAGAGGAAGATTGAAGCACATTGATGTTCAGTCATAAAGTGACAGGAAAATCGGTACATCGGGAGTCTTCTTTGCATGATATCATCCATCATATTTATCAAAGAAATCCAAAACTTTGCAAAGGCTTTATAAAAGATAAAAAAGAACGATTGTGCAAGAGACAGGAAGAGAAAAACTGTCTATATTCATACTCTGTGTGTGTGTGTGTGTGTGTGTGTGTATGTTTGTGTGTGTCCGTGTTGATTTATAGGTGCATGTGTGAGCACTTGTGTGCAATGATCTACACTCAAAGGATCCCCTATCACTCGTCTGTGCTGACAGAGAATTTCTGAACCACCTCTCGTGCCATTTATCATCCATGCACACAACTCATCACGCAAGATTTATTGGCCATGTCTGTCTGACACAGGTAAGGCCTTTCTCATCGGTATCTGGTCCTGCACTGCAGATTAAATCATTTTATATGATGTTAAACAGAGAGACTAAGCAGCGTATTATCAAATAATAAAAAACCTAATTTAAAAAAATTCAACTATATTTTTACCGCACTGCAAGTTCAGGTTTAGACATTGCAGGGGATATTGGTCAGGCAGCCAAGGCAATTCATATTTATATAGCACATTTTATACTCAGTTGAGACCTCCGTGTTCTTAACATGACAAAGAGAGAGATTTGTCCACTTTTTTTTCTCAATCCATGTCAAAACTTACAAAAGCGTGCATACATCTGTTCCTGTCTGGCTGATCTTGTACCATTGTAGGTATGAGTAAATACTCAACACAGTGAAATGGAAGACTGCAACCAGCGGCCACAGATAGCTGCATAACTGCTGCATTGCTGCACTAGACCACTAAAACACATAACTGTTAATTTATGGATTTGCATTTATGCAACTCATGTCCAGAATTTGCACACAATGCTCTCAGAGTACTGCTGTGCTTTACTGTATTGGCACAGTGTTTCTCTACATTTATTGCAGTGTTTAAACAGTGACAAATACTGCAGTTAGCCAACAAAGGTGTGTGCGTGTGTATGTGTGCTGGGTCTGCACTGCGCTTTAGTTGTTATTATGATAGCAATCCCTCATATCCCACTCTTTGTCCTCTGCTCACTCACCTTACCTCTCTAAATAGGCCTTAAGGGAGACTACAGTATATTACCTTTTCTTAGAAAAGATAGCAGTGCACCCGAGAACACACATCCAGTCTTACACACACACATAAACTGGCAAAGACTCAAGCCCCACTTCTGTATATTACAATTTGTGAAGACACACACGCACACACAGTGAAAAGACAAGAAAAGTGCTGATCCGAGGAAGCATAAACTTTGCCTGCGTCAGTGTATCAGCTTAATGCTGTGAAGTGGAGATACTGTACTGTTTATGGTGACACTAAAACTGAACTTAAAGGAAGAAGAAGATGGAAGAGAAGAAAGAAAACGTGGTGATATACATGGGCAAGGTGACAAAAAAAGGAGCTCAGAAAAATATGTTGGGCAGCAAAAAGGAAAATGAGAGAGAGAAAGATGGAAATGGAAAGTAAGAGTAGTATTTGTTCATGTGTAGCATGGTAGAATTTTACAATGTATTTCTCCCTCTTGAGCCGTGGTTTAAAAGGTCTCTCTGCAATCCGCAGCAGGTGACACTGTGGTACTGATGCCATGGCTGCATGAGCACTGCAGCACCTCTTAAAGCACTATACAGTGTTTCACTTGGGTCCAACATTTTCTCCTCACTTCGCAAACTCAGTTAACTTTTAGGTGATCGGATTTTTTTCCATCAGCAGTGTACAGGTTTCTGCTGTTGAGCTGATTTCAGTAAATGCATAAAGGAAATACTGCCCTGACAAATACGAAACTTTGCACAGAAAAATAAAAACATCAGGCTGTGTGGTGCTACAGTTTGCACTTGTGTGGTTATTGTGACTTGAGGAAGGAGAAGTAACTACAAACACTCACTGCTGTTAAATCCACTACTGACAACTCTAATGTGTGTCTTGCACACACAAAGATCCACACTCATATCCATGCTTTAATGTGACAGCAAGTCCACGGCTCCCCCTAGTGTTCATGCCACCAAACAGCACTATAAAACAAATTGGAGGACACTTCTTGTGTAACTCTCAGGCTCTTTCTCTTGATCTCTCACTGTGGCTCCCAAGACTCTAATTTACTCTCATCTCCTCTCTCTAATGCACTGCCCCTCACTCATCCACTCACATGTACTATTTAACTGTTAAACATGTTTTAAAAGTGCCTTCATTTCCCCTCTTGGCATTCTTCACACACCCACGCTATTATATCTCATGCGCTCTGCATCGTCATTACAAATTGAGTATTTAACTGCTGCTCTTATCTTGAAAGATCTGTAGCACACAAAATGGTTCACTGTCGCATCCAATCTTTGATACAAACGCACACTCAAACCTATTAGTGAGTCCTTGTGGGGGTTTCTAATTGAGTTACATGACTGTAAGCTCAGATCTCGCACACTATCATTATGAGTCGTGGCACTTTGGCAGTGGTCTGAATCTCCAAAGGCTACAGAGTCACCTTGAACATTACTTAATAGATTTAAAGTAAAAAGATGAGTGTGGGTTTAGGTGTGTGGGTGTGCTACTAATTTAAAGTTGGCACAACTGATTTTATTTTTTAGGTGAATCAGTGTGGGAGCATAAGATGAAGCTCCACTGGGGTGTTATCCTCAAGCGACCTCATTGAGACCCAAGGAGAGCACTGCCTCTTATCGCTTATCAGCCCTCATCAATAATGAACAAATACCAAGAGAGGGGATGAGCAAGGCTGGGAAACTTAAAGACTTGAGCAGAGAAAAAGAGAGAAAAACAAAGGCAGAGGAAGAGACAGAAAGATTGATCAACCCTAATGAAAGATGCTCTGTCCATTTTTCAAAGCAAATGAGAAGTTTAAATGATTCAAAAATCAAAGAAAATCAAAAGAAAAGAGTAAATATGTATAAACTGGCTAGAGTATATAATTCACCACCTCATGACAGTATCAATAGATATTTATTTATGGGCTCATAATCTAATGTTGGTCTTTCTCAAATCTGTTCAAGTAGAAATTGATGTGAGATTATTATTTTTTGAAGCTGAGAGAGTTTTAGAGACCGGTCAGCCGGAGGTGACTGCTGAGCCTGTGCCAATTGGTCATCTTCTATCCTGCACTCTCCTAAATGAGCTTGTCAATAGGACAAACTGATGCCCTATTGATTCACACAATCAGCTAGTGCTGACACAAGTGAAATACCAGAGGTCTGTGCATGTGGGTTTGCAGACACTCTGACAGTTATGGTGACAGTCCGGTTGATCTTCCAAGCTGATTTATTGATGAGAGTTATGTTAAGAACATGCATTAGCTCACTCAATAGCCCACTAATGAACTAGTAATGTGTGTATCTGTGTGTGTGTATCTGTGTGTTTAAGTTCTCGGAGACTTCCCAACTGGCCACATTTAAATACCAGTTGCAGACTTGCTAAAACCAGTGCGGAGACAACATTGACTAATGGGTACAGATCCCCAAAGTTGTTTTAACCTTGAATATGTTAAGCATGCCTATTAAAAATACTTTGCTCTGTGTAGGGTTCATTTTAAGGTTGAGACTTAATGTAAGACATATGTCTTACTGGGCTAAACTAGGTTAGGCCTCCAGGGAATTAACATGTCAATTAAATGTCCCTAAAGTGACATTTAAACAATGTGTAAGTGTGTGTAAGTGAGAGAGTGCACGAAATAATTGATCAGGAAGATTGATAAAACACTAATTAACTAAAGGTTTTCTGTCCCAGCCTCCAAGCAGTCCATCTCTCTGCTGCTTTTAATTGACCTTACCAGTCTCGAGTACTAATTGGTATAGGAGTAATGAGAAGAATGAGAATTTCAAGGATTTTGATTTGCATACATATAAGTGTTAGATTTTAATGTAAAGCTAAATTAAAATCTAAAACTTGTATGTATGCAAAGGGTAAAGGGTAAAAAACATTTTTTTTTTAATGGACACTGAATACAGGTTATTTGGGAACAAATAAAACAAATGTCCGATATAAATAACAAGCTTCTTTCCTTAACAAAAACTGGCAGTGCATATATCAAACTCATGACTTACAAACAAGACTTAGCCTATTCATTGAAAGTCATCACTCATTATAAATTATAGCCTGGACTTGATTTGGAAATTTAAAAAAATCTGATCTACAACAAGATGTTTAATGCGGGCTGCACAATTACAAAGTTTTCAAAGTGAAAAAGTTATTGAACAAATAGAGAACAAATACAAACTGGCACCCTTCAGTGGTCAAACAAGCCAGGCACATTAAACTCATAAACATTTTACCACTAAAATACATTATTATAAAAACATCAGCAAACCAACACACAGCGTTACAGTTAAAGACATGAGGTACATCTGACAGGTAAGTTACTTAAAATGGATTTTACTTACGTTTTAGGGGCCATTTTTATTTTCTTTCTTGGATGATAATATTTTTCTGTTTCTCAATCCTCCGTGGTTTGAACGATGCTAATGAGCTTGCCTTAAGAAAGTAAACGTTGTTAGCAATATTACAACCAAGCTAAGCTAACTCTTTCCGTCGTTTATTTAACTTGATTAAGGTTATTGACGTTATAAAAATTTGGATTAAGCAAGCTTCATTTTTTCCCCTAGTTCTTGTCTATTTAAAATATGGCCGTAGTTGAATAAAAGTTATATCTGCTAAATACTTGATGTATATTGATTCAAATCAAAGATGTGAACTTCATCTGATTAGCTTCTCAGCAGACGTTGACAACTGACGTATCGACCTGCAATATCATTTTTCACCACACAGACTGACTGACATTTATCGGCCGTTACAATCCAGAGGGGCGCTGTTTCCCCAATTCCAATGTAAACTGTGGATTAATGACTACTATTTCACAAATACAATAACAGTGATATTGAGCATCATAACAAAAAAAGTGTATTGAAAGAGGAGAAACTGTTGGACTTTCCCACAGTATTAGCTAAACTTAAGCCCCCTGGAGTTTGTCGCTATATTAGTGTGAAACTTACATGGTGTATCATAAACCCCCTGATTAAAGGGCTTTCCCATTCTTTAGTTTCAAAATGAGGTCCTCTCTTTCTCTCTGTCCTAAGTTATTTATAACAAGACTACCTCTAAGCCAAAGGTGTCACAGGATCTTGGTCATTCTTATACCTTGCGTGTTTCGCACGGCCTCAAAGGGCTTTTACTGTAATAGCTTTAAAGCATTCATAATGAAAAGGCTCTAACTAGGCACTTACACTGCAATAGTTAATGTAATCTCTTTTGTCACTAATTTCAGCCTGTTTTAATAACCACCAGAAGTTCTTCACTTAATTTGCACTCAAATATTTCCTGAAAAGCAACACAATTAAAGCAGGGGTAATTGAGCATGCTTTACTTGCCAATACTCTCTAGTGTTGGTACTTCTTCAGGCAGTTTTGTCACAATAATGCAAATGTTTAATATGTATTAAAACTGCTGTTGAAGAAACTAATTAGTGTGCAATAAAACACTAAATCCCACACACGCTTGATTTGCTTGTTGAATCTGCATCGTGATGAATCCCCTACCAATAAAACAGATGTCTTGAAAAATGATATACAGTTCAAGGCGTGCCTCCACACACCCACAAACTGACACACATACAGAAACACACACACAAACAGACACACATAGCTGTGACCGTCTGACCAATTAAGTATTTAGAGAGGATACCAGCTCCAATGTTAAATATTCACTCGTTTTCCAAGATGAATTAAGAATGAGCAATTGACGCATTTATCTGCATGCGTATGTGTCTCTGATTGTGTGTGTGTGTGTGTGCGTGTGTGTGTGCGTTTGCGTGCATGTGTGTGTGTGTGTGTGTGTGTGTGTCCGTGTGTCTGTTCATGTGTGCTCTATGAACCACTGGTTGAATGCACAATTTCACTCACAGCTTCTCAAGTGTCGATTGGTTACAGACCACAGCTTCATTGGACTCTGATTAAGGATAGAGACTGACACGCACACACTCACACAGACATCTCATACTGCTGCACACACACACACACAAAAAACCTACATGAAAAGCACAATATAAGTGAGACAACTTTCTGGATTTGAGCGTGAACAACACTTGCTTCATTTGTAAGGTGGTAAAAATATAGTTAAATCTAATGAATCTTTTGTTGCTAGTTTAGATTTATTACTCTCTTCATCTCCACCAACTCTTTGCTCTTGTTGTTTCTGTTTCTTAGACATTGTAATAAGTTAGGTTGAGTGCCTGCACAGCTTCTCCTTACATAGGCAGATGCTGGAGTCTAAACACTTTTAGTGAGCACGAGGCTCTTGTCCAGAGGGGACAGACTTGTGACTGGCTGTGGTCAATAAACAGTCTGTTGCTTTCTCTTATTTGGGGTTCAAAAACAGCACTGTTATATTTGTTCTTGTTTGTCCTGCCTTGGTGTAATGGGAGCTCAGAATCAGTCCAAGAGAACAAAGTTTGAAAGACAGCTTTAAAACTACTGTCACTAAGCCAAAATAAGTAATAAAACAGTAGATAGTGAGTCTGTAACAAATAAGTGTTCAGTTTAGTTGGTGGCTCCAGAACAAATTTGGTGTAATATCCATTTAACATAAAGTGCTAGAGTTGATTGAAATTACAGTTTTAATGCAGAATTGCATGGCTATATTTCAAAAAATGAAAAGAGAGGATCAGTTTAAACACTTTCATTTATGTTTCCATCATTTAAAGTATGCTGCATTGGTTCATTTTTACATTGCAGTGATTGCAGTAATAGAATATAAAGATGTAAAAGTAGCTGCTGATTATGCTGCATCAGAGGTGCATATAACAATGCACCTCAACACATAAAGAGGAGTTATGTTATATTCCAAGTTTCACTTAGAGCTTAGCTTTGCATTATTGAACTTTTACATCAAGTTTTCAAATTTTTAAATAAATTAGCATCAAAAAATGTGACTGAGGGACCATGACAAGTAGGAAATGGTAAAAACAAAGGCACCAACAGAAAAGAGAGTGACAGAGGAGTAGAGGAACTGAGGGGGCACTGCAACTCTGTCACCTGCACGGTCCATCAGCAGGCAGAACTCATTTAATCAGATAGACTGACAAACATCCAGACTGTCTGCACATGCACACTCAAACACACAAACACACTCTGGTGCACCCATGTGCACATGGCATATGCTTCTCGGTGTGACCCTTTGCACCCTGAAGGTCTGAATGCCCCCTCACTGTCACTTCTTTACCCAGAATTCCCCAGTTAGTTTCCTATAATATCACAAGCTTTTGATTAATCTTTTTCCTTTCTAGTCTGATTAAAATGATGTCTACTGTAATTTGATGTGTTATCAATAATCAGCATTGTGCGTTTGCCTCTGTAACTACTTTGGTATTTAGGTTAAAAGGGGATGTGCTAGATTCATGCTTCCCTGTTTTTACAGGAATGTTTGATTGAACAAGATAGTTATTTTTTGTGTGCATATATGAAGTTAACCAAAGCAAAACATGGATTCTGCCTTTCTGTCCTGGGGCAGCTAATACCTGCTCAAGCAAAGTACCAGAAAACATCATTATTTTACCAAAGCATGTTTGAGTGCTGCAGTATGTAATCCCAATAAGTGTGGAAACTGTAAAACAGCAAGTGTTAGCATAATGCAGCATTTTACAGATGCAAAATCCAAGGCAATAAAAACTTGGTGACAAAAAAGGAATCATTGGCAATCATTACAAGAGAACTGTGTAACTATTCTATTTAATTTCCTGCAAACTGTGTTGATTTGCTACAAATAAGGTGTTTCAGCCAAAGCAGGAAGGGAACTTCCTCACATTGAAGTGTTTCAAAAATGGCAGATGGTGGAGGCTTTGAATAACAAAAAAACTGTAACAGCTGTACCCTCTTCAGCACAATGTAGGAAGACTGAGAACACAAAGAAAGCAAAGAAAGAGAATGTCAAGGCCGATGGAAACACCAGAGTGAACCTGTGCCGGATGTTCTTTCAGTGGCGAAGCATTCATGACCGACATGGGCTCTGACTGGCTGTCAGAGTCAGTTTCTAAAGCTGTTTTTCTAAATCAAGTCTCTATGGGACAAAGTGGCTAATGTCTGCTTTCTTGACATGGTTCAATGATATTGTCACATTGCTACAGTATCTGGCCCTGACTAGATTAATGAGCGTTAACATTCGCCACATTAGCCCCGAGGACAATATTGAATGCATATGTTCTGAATTCAGCACAATAGGCCGACACCACATCTTACTGTACATGGTCAGGATGCCCATTAATGACTCGATGAACATGCACATATTAGAAGCAGCAGCTCCTTCACAACTGAAAACACACACCCACACCCCAAACACAGAGACACACACTCACACACACACTCACATTCATGAATAATGAACTGCATTACATGTAAGAGCACACTGTCCGGCTGAGGCTCATATCTGCTTGTAGTTTCTCTGTTCTTCTCCTCTCCATCTGTGCACATTTTTTCAAATGAACCAAAGGTTTGCAAAGAAAAAAGAAACAATGTTTGATGATTTTATATGCAAGACTTGTTTTTGCAAAGAACTTTGTTATAATAGTAATAAAAAGAGGATGTTTTTGCCTTTTTACATTCTGAAGGGACTTTTTGGTTAATATATATGTTAAACCTCTGTTACAACTGAGGTTTGATTTGCGTTTTGGAGTGAAGCTCAAGGTGAAGGGTTACAAAAACTGGGGTTAGGACTGACTTACCCAAATAATAAAATCATACTGATGACAGAGTCAGTATCTCTAAATACACAGGAACTTCTGGTGGATTGTTTAATAAATTTAATTGAGGAGAGCTACAATGTGTGACATTTATTCTTTTATTTATACTGTTTTAGTTTGATTGAGCACTGGGTTCAAAGGCTTTTGGAGGTCAGAGACCGATTACCTCAGGACTGACCCCAGCCAAGGGATCACAGGATGACTAACACGATAAAATAGAGGAGAAAAAAGCACATAACTGCTACATGATCTTCTTTTAATTACTTTTTCCTCATTTGGAAGCTTTACCTTTATATATCCCTATAAATTATTTAAAATGGCAACAAAAAAAGAAATTACTCTCTAATTGTGCTGTCATAAATAAAGAGGCATCATAACTAGACATCTCTCTATTTTTAGCGGGTCACAAACCAAACAGGTTGTGTTATAAAATGCCTCCAAAGGCTTTGTCATGTCACGACTCACCTGTTTCCAGAGCCAGAGGGGTTTTAAAGAAAAGTACATTTTAAGGGCAATGAGTCACTTTAGTGGTCTGCATCTCTTCCTTTGGGGCGTTCATGTGTACATGAAAGCATTTTAATATTAATATTTTGTGAATGACTATTTGTTTGGGTGAGGTTGTAGTTTTTTTTTGTTTTAAAGTTAAATCAAAATAACAGAATTTACTTTTCTGAAGTTCTAGACCTGATAAATAATATTTTGCTCTTGACATTTGCTTTCTGTTTGTGTGAGTGTGAATGTCCAGCACAGGGCTTGACCACTGATATACACTGACCTGGAAAAGGAAGTGTGCAGCCAGCTGTTATACCAGGTTACCATGACAACAAACACAAAATTCACACACACACAGACCCATGTACAAACAGGCCCATGTACACACACATATGCCAACATCCCAAGGCGAAACGCTTACAGCACATGGCCATATGAGCGCCCATTGCCAGGTTGACCCAACAGGGATACAAACTGCCATCACACCGCCCTCCCCCTAACTCCCCCCCTGCATTGGTGGACGCAGAGCTGTGATGGAAAAGTCATGCTCTGAGCGGTAGTTTCCCCTGCACCAACACAAGAACACAACAAGTTTAGGCCATGTTATTATTACACTGACTGTAACATAGTCGAATATGTTTGCAGTCAGTGATGAGATATCCTGGACGAGGAACGAGCCATTCACATGACCAAAATACAGTTCATGGAAAATGCTAAGTGAGCAGCTTCTCCAAATATAAAACACACACTGACACATTTCTAAACAGCAGTGAACAATTACAGGGATATTTTTCCACTCATTGTATTTGGAGTTTGGCTTTAGATTTTTTTTTTCTTGTAATATGTGTATTATTCTTGAGGTTTTTTTTAAAGTATCTAATTACTTTTAGAGGGCAGTGATGACTGTGTGAATGTAAAGCATGTTTGTAAAACAACTTTCATACTCATGCAACTTTCATTAATAAATAGAGGTAAAAAATTCATAACAAGCTACAATACAGAACAGAAAACTCCATCAGAGATTTAAATGCTTTATTCTAGATCATTCTCCTCCTTTCCTCTCCACTGGAAACAACAACAAAGAGCAGCTACATGCTGTTCTCTAGCCTGAGGGCTGAGCAGCGATCCACAGTGTCCCAATCACACTCACTGAAACCACTCACCAACATGATGCTTGGCTCAGATGACAAACTAGAAGAAAAACAACAAGCATGTGACGGCAGCAAATCTCCACCAGGGCCAGAGGACTCTCTTACTGTCATGAAGTATATCATCTTCAAAACAAACTATTCATCATTCAACATGAGCAGTTTGGAAGATGAATTAATGCACATTTTCCAGAGGGTTGAACATGTATGCATTGTGATTATGCATGGCCTTGGTGCATTGGTTGTGCAACTTTAAAATAACTGTAAAGCAAATATGAACACAGGAATGTTGTATTCCAAGCTGAATAGCATAAACGTTTAATTATCCACAAAACAAGCTAAGTAAATATCAAGAAAAAGTCCTTTTCAAGATGTGCAGAACCATGAAGGCAACCTAAATGGTGGTTTTCACTGTCAAGAAATATAATTTAAGATAGCTGGTGCATAAGTTACAGTAAGAAAATGTGGGCTCAAGTTAATCTTGGGGTCCTCATGCAGCTTTTATAATTTTTTTAGGTTTCAGAATATGTGGAGCACTTAACAGAGCATGAAATATCTGAGATGTCACAGATTAAGAGCAAATACTTGTTGGAAAATTGCAATGTCCTGTTAGTTTTTGTTCAAATGTTCAATATTCTATTAAAAAGCACTCATAAAACACAATAATGGGGATATTTTTCAAAGCTTTTTCTACACTTCAGATCTCCATTGCATCTTTTGATATACAGTTTTTTGTTTTTTTTTTAAATCTCTTTAAATACTTTTTAAATCTAAATTTAAATGATTTTGAGACAACATCCAGTAAACAAACATGGCATCATACACTTAAAGCTTTCAATGGCCAAATAACTGCATGCAACCACGCCCACCATACAACCAACAACAACAGCTGCAACTTTAGAAACCACAACTTACAGAAACGACCTTAACCTCTATGCAGAAATTCTATTAGGGTTGCCAGACAACAAATTGATCTGTAGATGAGATCCTTTAAGTAAACTCCTCCTACAAACATTTACACGCATGCAGAAGGGAGGTTACCTGTAGAGCATGCCCGTCTGGCTCTTGATTGTATCGTGCAGTGACAGGGAGTGGAAGTTGAGAAACTCCTCCAACTTTTTATGCTCCACAACACTATTGCTCTTATTTGGTGTCCACAACATCAGAGGAGCATAGGTTCGCGGCCCCGTCCCCTCAGACCCCTGCCTGGCGAGCCTCCCCTGGCCAGGGCCTTGGGCCTGGACCCCACCCTGACCTCCTCCCTGACCTCTGGGCCCCTTCTGCTTCGGGTTGGGAATGTCCGGGCATGTTGCTTTGTACAGGTACATCTTCCCACTTTCTTCTCCTTCACTTTATCCTCTCTTTCAGTCTCTCCCGTCTTCTGTGAGTCTGTCCCACATACATGTACGCTCAGAGTAATCCAGGTGGGCCCCCTTGCCCACGCAGCGCAACACGGAGCAGAGGACTCTGTGTATGAGTGATTAAAGCTCACAGGAAAGTGATGGAAATTCCTCTGGGCTCTCCACATGAAGCATATTCCTCTTATTCAATAAACAAAAGAGGGAATGCAGGAAAGTCCAACTTGAAAAAAACGCAAATTGAAAAGAGAAAAACAGTGTTTTGGAGTCCAGTCTGTCTGCAGGCATGTAGTCCTCCATGTGCCACATATGTTCTCTGTGCACACTGTACACACATGCAGATAGAAAGAGAGAGAAACATACACACAGATATTTCACTCTCTCTCTCTCTCTCTCTCTCTCTCCCCCTCTCTCTCTCTCTCACACAACACACACACTCATGCAGTCACTTTGCCCCCTGCTCAGCCAGTCTACGTTATAAGCTCAGTTTGGTTTTGTTTCCTATTAAATGGCATGGGAATCTGGGACATTTTTCCCTCCCTCCCTCTCTATCCTTCTCCTTCTCCCTCTCTCTCACTCTGTCTGTTTCTCTTTCTCTCTCCCATCTTTCCACCCTTATTTCTCCAACTCCCTCTCATCCATCCCTTTTTCTTGCACTCTCCCCATCATTCCTCTCAATATTCCCTCTCTCACAAGCACTTTCACTTCTCTCTGTCTCCCTCTGTTTTGCTTTTATTTAATCAGGTACAAACATCACACTGTTCACATGTTTTATGTCACTTTATTTACCTTTTCATCCCAACTCCCTTTTAATCTATTTCAACTCTTTTTTTCCTTTCAGTTTATTCAACCCTGCCCTCCCTTAGCTCCTCCATTTCTCTTTAAAAGTCTTCTCTGGAGTTTTGCCCCTAACACACACCTAAAATAAACACACACACACACACACACTCACTCACACACACAGATGCAAGCAGCCAACAGAACGATTATGTAAAATTGCACTCAGTGAGGGCCAGTGTTTTTAATAAATAAATGTACCACAAAACTAAACATGGAAGCCTCTTTGTTTTTTTTCAACTCTGTCTCTCTCTCTTACACACACACAAACACATGCACACACACACAGACACAGCATATGTCTCACCTCTGACCCCCTCATGGGAGTGTTCAATGACATCACGTCTGGTCCTCCAGTGGATTGTGGGAATCATGAGAAATACCATTCTACCATATCAGGAAATTTGAGTTTAGACACACTGTCACTCATTCTACAAATACAAACACGTATGAACACAAATACAAACACATAGATGTTGAACTTGGAAGTCTATCCCTCCATTCATCCTTGGTATTCAGAAAATAATTTCGACAATTACTACTTGGCCAAAATATTCAAATCCAACTGAGTCCAACATCCACATTCAGACACAAACAAATCCCATATGAGGGATGAAAAAACATTGATAGATGAGTGTAATCTGCTCAAACATTCACTGATGTGTGTAACCACTTGTGTATCTGCTTTTAATGCTTTCTCTCAAAATAACTCCATCATCCAAATTTAACTTTTGTTTGTCAGGATTGAGTTTCTTTCTTCTCTCCTAGAGGTATCAGTTGTCGACTATTTGGCAGTTTTTTCTTCCTCCAACTTTAGGTCTTAACCCAAAACTCTGTATAGACTCTTTTCTGGTGAGTGTCAGTCTGACGAGAGCACTACTGCATGGGTTTTGTTATTTTAATGTTTTTGTTTTGTTTTACATTTTTTATTTATCCTCCCAGAAGCTAATATTACCTACACAAATAAACAGCTTGCAACAGCAGAAAGTGTTCAGCCACCTGTAGCAGACACTGATGATGTTAAAGCTAAAACTAGCATGTACGTGCACATGCACCCAAACACAGAATTAGAGGGGGATGTTTGGCGGTGGGGCAGCTGTGTCCATTGTCAGGCAGGATGGGTGGAAAAACTGATCCTGCCTAGCAGCAGGAATGTCAGCTGAGCTTATGCAACACCAGAGTGAGTTTTTACAGTGTATTTATAGACACTAGAAGCATCCACATCTTCACAGTTGGAGTCTATACATGCACATATTTGATGCATAAACAGTAAGAATCTTTCTTACTTGGATTTTTTTTGTGTATGTTAAGTTTTTATTTTCTCTTTTATTTCAACCTGTGGTGTTACGAAAAGTCTGATTCTCCTTTGAGCTGCTCAGCACGTGGGCAGGTGAGTCACTGACAGAAATACCAAAACAGCAGGAGAGGACAGAGGGAGGAGGAGAGAGCAGGGGTTTTAGAGGGTCCATTAGGGGGGCTTTGGCAGCGAGTAAAAGCCTCCTGCCCTGTGAGGCTTATACTTTCATGCTCTACACACTTTCACTTGTCTTAGCTGCTATTATTTCACCTATTTTTAATTCTTAACTTTTTTTCCATCAGCCTCGTGTTCCCTGAGACTAATTAGCAATCTTTTCTGTCTCTTTTATTCTGCCCCCCCGCCGCCCCCACGCTCACTTCTTCCAGTGGGTTAATCCCTATATAATGATTGCATATGTCTGATAATTACCCTTTGAGCACAGCATGATAGAAACAGAACACGTAGAGCAGCACAGCATAGTGCAACAGAACTCTGTTGAAATTTTATTTTTTTATGGATGAATTTTTACATAAAGATTAAAAGACTGAAAGTGAGAGGTTACACTGTGGACAAAAACTTCAATCTGTTGTCTGAAAAAAATGAATATGCATGCTTTACTTCCATAAAGAAGTTATTTCTGTGTCATCTGACTCTATGGCAGCAATAATTATGCCAGTGATCAGTCCTCCTGCCCTCAGGGACTGTCCTGCTCCTGTTTAACACCAGTGTGTTGGCCTACATTCTTTACAAAATCCCCTAGTTATTATCATTGAAAATCTAAACCAGCTTAATGCTGAAGGGTGAGAGCAAAGAGAGGATTACATTAAATTACATTATATTAAATTTACCGTACAAAATGTATGGACATTTAAGCTTTCCCACAGCTCCCCTCTCAGTCTCATTGTTCTTTTTATGGTCTAGAAGTTTCAAAAGATGGATCAAGAAGAGAAACAAGAACTATTCAACTATAGTTTGTGGTTTGGCTAAATCAGAAAGAGTCCTAATAATTTGTTTAATGTTGCAATATTTCATCGATTGAAGAATAGTTTTCAGTGGCAAGTTGTGTAAATCAAACCACTAATCTTGGCAGCACCTCCATGCTTCATCCATCAAACTGTGCAGGAACATGTGTGTTCGCTCACCATGCATCAGTGTCATGTTGCCACATCTTTGTCTCTGGTGCCAAGCGTGTGTGGAAACATAAAACCTAATAGAGAGGGGCAGTGATACTGTTGGCTGCCATCGTTTCAACCATTCAGGTTTCCTTCCTTGCTTACTTGTTGTAGGGCAGAGAATGCTTTGAATTTTGTGATTAAGAAAGAAGTAATTTCTTTAAAAACTGTGTTGAAAGCATTTTCTCTGTGTCTCAATAGAACAACAGCATAAAAGATAATATTTATCACCAAAAACACGGATTAAAATACACACAAGGAGATTCCTAGATGGCACAAACATAGCAGGTGGTTTCTTTCCATGATACTATACAAATAGTACAAACACCATCTGAAGAAAAATATGTATTATTTGCCTGGTTTACATGTCTGCATGATGAAAATTGAGGAAAGGAATAGTTCAAATAACCTCTGTCATGAACACATAGCATTAGGTTAATTTGTAGCAGGAGAAATACATAGAAAGGGCTATTTTTAGCTCTGTTATAAAAGTCCAGGATTTCTGTGGTGTATTCTGCCCCAGTTTTTATGCCGAATCACTGGAGAGCTAAAAATCGTAGAAATTGTTCTGGTTCAAATGAAAGAGGAAGATATCCAGCCATCGCATGCTGTTTGGCATCCATGTCAGGGGCTCAGAGGGGAGAGCTGGCAGACAGCAGGCATGTGTGTGTATGTGTGTGAGTGAGTGTGTGTGTGTGAGTGTGTGTTGGCTGATTGGCGAGAGAGAGATTTTTTTGGAGGGGTTTTTCTCGAGCACATCTTTTCTAGGTCAGAGTCAACTGCTCTTTGTTCTTTCTAGTGACTGACTCCCCACTATAATAATGAAGTCCAAGTGATCAGACACTAATGATCAGCATTGATTCTGCACAGTGAATGAATAATCAAACATGTGTACGTGTGTACAATGTGTGAAGGTCGCGCTAATCTTACAGTGATTCGCACACCGTAGTCCTTTTTTTATTGGCTGTCCATTGAGCTCATCATCAGGAAGCACACACTCATATTAAACACTCACTCTCTCCTCACACTCAGCATGCACCTGTCAGTCTGTCTGTCACAGCCATGAGAGGCTTTCAGCAGATCTTTATGAGCCTGTAAATAATGAGCATGTGAAGTGTGCAGCCACAAACATGTCACCAAGCAAACTTTAGAAGCCACATCTGAAATAAGAGTAAGTTATATTTCTCCTCAATTTTCATTGAAAATGTGGCTCATCTTTCTGTGGATTAAATCTGGCTAATGTGTTAAAGCAATTTTTACCCGCTGAATACATCTGATAACG
>JAPZDV010000024.1:8727059-8738176 GCA_029814665.1 Acanthurus lineatus | reverse complement strand
AGTAAAAGATACTCCAAGCCACTCCAACAGTAACACTACAGTGCTGAATGACAAACCAGGTGCTGTGTTTATCATTTATTTTATGCATTATCGCCTCACTTCTCAAGTTTGAAGGAAACTTTGCTAATCATTCTTCTGCTAATCTTAATTTAAGTCATACTGTATATACAGAATTGCAGCTCTTTTGACTCATGCTAACCTTGCATCCTCCACATCTGTTGTAGAAATTTAAGAAAAATCAGTTTTGATTAAAAAAACAGAAAACAAAACAGCATATATGAGGAAAAAATTCCCAAACTTTCCCAATAAACATACATTTAAACTGTGTATATCATTCCAAACTCTTGTTTCAAAGTCCAAACAAAACTGTGCACAGAAACAGAAATAAGCTTTAGCTAAATGCAAAGAGATGAACTCTCTTTAGATCCAGCCACTTAACCAAACTAGCTGACTAGTCTGTTAGTTGACTGATCAGCTAGCAACTAAATGATCGTTTCTAAATTTTAAATGATGACAAGTATGGTTAAGGTATGCTTAAGCAAACAAAACAACTTGTATAAGGTCAGGAGGAGTTGACATCAAGGTTAAACATTTCAGATTTCTAATTTCTTACTTATGTGCACCATATATTGACACTTAACTGCAAAACTGTATCACACATTATTCATAGAGGAGAGGTTTGCTTGTGATAGAGTTGCCACAGAGATTGGCAGAGTAAACAATGACAAAAATACACAGCGCGGCATAAGCCAAGCATGTTTTCATAAAAGGCTCATGCAACAACTGTTCCTAATGTAACCTGATGAGTTACTATGATTAAAACAAATATTTCATTCAGGACACATAATGATCATAATCACTTTTTTAAAGATACTCCTTAAAAGTCCAGATTATTTTGGACTTTTACATTCTGTTACCTCTGATATAAACAGAGCTGCAAACAGGGGTCACATAGCTCATCATGGCTGCCAGAAATCTTACATGAAGCAAAGTTTCATGAGGCACGTGACAAAAACACTTAGCTGCTTCTGTCAGTTCAGCAAGCTGTGCATGCACTCTTTAACCTTCTGCCATTCAATTTCTCTCTGCAGTGAACAAACAAATTCGCTATTATAGAAATCCTTTTAAATTATTAAATCTTCTGCTTGGTCGCTCTAAGAAATTAATGGGTCCATAAAAAATTGGTAGACTTTGAAATTTTTCCGCCAAACTATGCCCTTGTTTCTCAGTCACCCTTGTCTCTTTTCTCTGCTCTTCTAGATTAGAGAGTGAATAGAGACAAAAAACCAGCAGGGAACCTGGAGAATAAAGACAGAGGAAGGAAAAGCAGAGAGCTGATAAGAGGAGAGGAGAACGGCTGGACTACAGACCGATGAATGTGGAGCTCTTAGCTTGAATGATTGGAATGGGACACAGACGGATTAGGCATTTAGAGAGCAGAGCGATGAGAGGGAAGACGTGGCATGGGAAGGGAGGGTGTAACTCAATACTGAAAGTATCTTCGTGTGAGAAAAAGGAGAGGAGACAAAGAAGGGGAAGAGGGAAAAACAAGATCACCACCTCTAATATTCTCACTTCCAAAAGTGGAAGTTGTCATTCATGTCACAGGCTGGAAACCGACCCCATTGGTGTTCTCTGTCTCTCAGTCACAAAGATGAGAATCAAAACACTCCCCCTGGCCTCCATATGTTTTGTCACCATGGTGTTACAAGATGTCAACACTGTCTAATGCAGCAAGACAGATGCTGGCTATTAGCATTGCGGCCAGATCAGGTGACACAACTCTAAGCTTGGAGTCGTTATGAGCAGCGTGACTCCTGTGACACACAATGCTCACAAATGAAACGACAGAACAGGAGGGGAACCACTTGTCATCAGATGGCCCTGGTGGTCCGGCCCAAAATACTTGAGTAATCTATCAGCGTGCATTCATCATGTGTACTTACAGTAAATTGCACACAAAGACAAGCCAAACTATGGATCTTAGTGTTGATGATATTCAGGGAGGAAAGAGCCCTTATCAGTATATCTGTGTGTTTGTCTATAGGAGTGGGTAAGCACCTCTGAGATAAATTTGTCCACAGAGCTACGTGATTTTGTGTGTCAACAAGCAGCTCTGCACAATACATCAGGCCTTCAGTCTGTTTGCACTTTGACAAGTATGGCTGCATGAGCAGAGTTTAAATGGGAACTCAGTTAATTTTAAACCTGGACCTTAGTTTTGTATTACATTATTTAGGGTCTAAATGACTAGCACTCGCAAAACTTTAAGGAACTGGTCCAGTAGATCACCTCAGGCAAAACAGCTGTTATGGCTGTAGTGTGACCCTAAGATTGAGCTCTAACCATCATTAGTATGTTAAGTACTTATTTTTGTGAAAATATTCTGGCTGCACATGATGGTGTCCAACTGCTGCTCTGCTGACATTACACCTACCGTTAGCTCCTTGTGTTTTTCGTTTCATAAGATATTTAAGTATTTCAGTTAGTGAATTAAGGGTTTATTTTTACCAGAGCAGAAGTTGTGATTTTTGGAGTAGTGAAAGATGATTTTAATTCAAAGTTGTTTGAAGATAATAAAATTCATTTTTTGTAAATGGAGTTTGGTAGATTAATGAGTGTGGTATAGCTAGGCAGCTTGTTCTGGTCAAACAAAAAGGCATCCTACTCTTTAAAATAAAAGTGAAAAAAGGTAATCTCTGCAGAGGTCCTTACAGTAACGTTGCCAGATAATGTCAATGTCAATGTCAACCTGTGAGTAGCAAAAACAAGCATTTTAAAAAGGAAATATGTAGGATGGAGAGGTAGTAAGTGCTAACTACCGCTGACTACGCTCTTTAGTGTTGCTCTCTTTGGCCGTAGCTAGTTACTGCAGTTAGCTTGCTAACTCAATTAGCTCACTTAGCTGAGCAGTCTGCATGAACCAGGAGCTCCGAGCACCGAGGGAGCTGGAGTTTGTGTCAACTGTGGGCAACAGAAGAGTCCCAGCAAACACAGTTAGACTGGTACTAAACACTGTTGACAAATTTAGTTCATACTTAGCACATAAATTATTGCCATATGCTAAATTTTGCTCCTTGGTGAACTATGGTGTACTAACGGCGGTGGGAGTTGCCCCATAGGATTCGGTGTCAACCTTTGCAGCCATGTTTCCCCACAGCACCAATTCCAAAACATTTTTAGATGAAAACCATTTACACAAAAAAGCATTTGAGACCAAGGTTTAAAACTACCAAACCTCCCCTTTAATCTCTCTCTCTGACTGGATATTCACACACTTTATAGGACTTAACTGACCTGTAGGGCATGCCAGTCTTATGTGCGACTGTGTCTTCTTTGCCCAGTCCAAACATTTTCAGGTACCAGCTGGTCTCAATCTCTCGGATCAGCGCCGCCTTGTTCCTGTTGTGCGCCCCCTGCTTCCCGTGGGAGGAATTGTGCTTGGCATCATGGGAGTTGCTGCGGTGGGCTCTCGTCCCGCTGAGGGAGGCCACCGATTGTTTGCGGTGCATGTGGGGGGGCTGGTGTCCGGGGCCAGGCCCCCCGACGCCCCCTCCGCTGCTCCTGGCGGCTAGCATGGCCCTTAAGGGTGCCCCCTCCCCTGCAAGGTGAAGAGGAGGAGCTTCAGGATTCCCAGTGTTCCTTCTTCTCCTCTTTTATTGATCACTCCTGCTCCAGAAAGGGATGCATGTCTGAGGGAAGCTCGTTTTGTCCGACTGTCAGACCCCTGACTTCTTATTATTTAACCAACATCTAGAGTTCTCAAACTCTCTACATTAGCTACCTTACTGTTGTTTTCAAGCCTGTTTATTCTGACCTCTGTCTGTCTGTCTGTCTGTCTGTCTGTCTGTCTGTCTGTCTGTCTGTCTGTCTGTCTCTGTCCCTCTGTCCGTGCAGTGTGGTCTCTGCTCTCTTATAGCCTCACCGAGCCTGAAACAGGATCCTGGTTTCCCTGCCTCGTCACCGCCTGCCTTGGCCTAAAAGGAGGGAGCCAAACTTGCCAGGGTGTCGACAATGTGTACACACTCACACACCAACACACAAACACACAATCACACACACAGACTCACCCTGTATACATGACAGATGGACACAGATAAGAACAAAAACAATATATAACAAAATTCTACATAAACCGCAAACTGCATGTTTGATGAGCACAGATCAGTAGGCGAAAGTAATGTGATAACATGAGAACAAAAATACTCAACATGCTCTGCCTTTGAATGTGGATGTAGGCAATAAACACACTGGAAATTGTTTGAAGTAGAGCTATTAACAATTATTCACACACACCACTCCTACTGGCACACACACATTGTTTCTTTTTATCTTCAGGGTCGGTACCAGTGACAGCTCTATATTTATATCCCTCCTGGAGCATTTCGGAGTCTTGGGGTCTTAACACCATTCCTTGTGTCACAGGATTCCAGACCGGTGTGGCAAAAATACAGATTCACACCTTTGATGGGAATATGGAAACACAGACATTTGGCTGCCACGCACATTAAAAAATATGACCACAGATGTTAAAAATTTGTGGTATTTCAGACTGTAATAAAATGTTTCAATTAAGACCAAAATTAGACTAGATTAAATGTACATGTATTAACTTGGACATGTAAATTTATACTTTGTAGAGGCTTTGTTCTAGGTTTTGTGTTTCACTGTGTTTCCATTTTCGTGTGTGTTTTCTGCTGCAAGTTCAAATTTCAAACACACACACGCCCAAACACACCGGAAAGTCTTGATGGATTCCCTCCTGAAGACTTTCTTGCAGACTTTTAGGAAACTTTCTCTGACCACAGGAGTGTTTAACTTTATTTTCTGCCTGAATGCACAGGAGAGAGGGACACAAAACAGGGAAGCAGCACTGTGCAAACAGGAGGAGAGAATATTAACTGAAGGTGAGTGGAAGGACCAGGGGCAGACGTGTTTAATCATGGCTGTGTGTGTGGTGGACAAGGGATGCATGCTTATGAGATGCTAATTCATGTCAGATGCTGCAGGAGAGCAGAGGGCGGATGTAGCCCCATTAGTGCCTGATTCAACACAAGTTAAATCAAATGCACAGAGAAGTTTAAAGTCAGTTTGTTTTAAGTGAGCTTGTTTGGTCTCAACAACCAACCCTGCAGGCATTTACTTACCATTTATATACAAATCTACACTGGTGATGCATAATAAGGGAAAGAGGGATGAAGGTTAAAAAAGAAAGAAGAAGAAAAACAAGAGGGAGAATTTAAAACTCAACAAATTTATTTCTTACAAAAGCTGGCACAGTTAAGTACTGGCTCATCTGATCCAAATGACAGGATGAGACTAACCTTTTTTTCAGAGTTGAAACAGGAGCACTGCGTTTTAATCTTGGCTTTCGTTTGATCATCTGTTTGAATTTAATGTGATTAAATGAAGTCAAAATCCTGAAGGTTTGATTAAACTGTGTAATGTTTTTCTGAGGCATAATTTGTGAAAGCCAACTATCAAGCTTTCTGTTTTCAGCCACCAACAGATGCACATAGATGTTTATGCATGTTCTTGTATTGTAGTGTAGAGTTTTTCAGTCCTAGTATTATAAGTATAATAAGGACAAATTTGAAATCATTTATTCAAAAGTGACCCAGTTATCTGTTTGGAGCTTACACACTTGTTTGTACTTTGGCTGTATTAAGCCATGTTTTAACAGTACATAGCTTTTACAAAGAGGACTAATCAAAGGGATTGGCTAATGTAACTCTATCTAACCAGTTCAGCTGAGGTTACTCGAGTGTAAACTTCCTCAATTTCAATAAAAAGCAGGACAGAGCTGCCAATGTTGGCTGAAACTCTGACAGATCAATGACCTGCTTCCAAACAGTGTGGAAACATAATAAAGTAAATGTGTTGGTCATTATCACAGCTTTTATAAGCTAGTTTGAGCCAGATATGTTAAACCTGTGAGCGCTTATCTATTAAATTTCAGCCTGTGGTCAAACTGTTGAGTCTGAGGATTCTCCTGATATCTAAGTAGACACCCAGAGACCGGTGTCCTCAAAGGTCAAGTGAAAAGATCAGCCATGGAGTGTCTGCCCTGAATTATTCAGCCAGGTAATGAGACCCTGATAGCTCACTGGACATGTCTGAGGGGCCTGAGGGGAAGACTGGGGTCAGTGCTGACTGTGCAGGGTAAAGAGGTGGAGGACAGACCTTTGTCTGTGTCTGAGGTCAGCAGCTAATTTGTACTGCAAGTTGCTGCAGGTTCGTAGAGTGTCTTTTAAGGCCAACTAACTGATAGCTACCACTTGGGCTACATTATAACAATATCTTGTAATGTAAGAAATATTACCTGACAACATCATTTAAAGCATGGCTTCATTGAATACTTCCTATTCTGATATTTCAAATTTGTTTAGCTATGAGCTCAGATTGATTTTAAGTTTTAGCATCAGTTTCATAAGGTTTTACAGTATTTTAATCAATGAATAACACAAAAAAAACACATCTCAGCATTTTATCAACAGATTCTTTTTCTTTGTAGTACATTCAACTGTACTGATACTTTGATATGAAATTACATATTGAGTGATACTGTAAACATCATAGTGTTATCCATATTGCTCTGAAGTAGTTAATATAAGTCACATAAGCTATTAGAAAATTATCATTAGTTAGTGTATTAGTGAAAGTAGCTAGTTTGATAGGATCTTTCATTTCTCAAACATGTGCACTTTCCTGTGTTAAAGGTTCATGTCTCAGTGTGCTGGCCTTTTGGGGTAAAACATCATATGGCTTATATAACATGATGTACACACACACACACACACACACACACACACACACACAGAGCACTTCAACAGGATGATCTCTTGTCCATCAAGGTCGAAGCCTGAGGAGATTCTTCACATTCAGTGAATCTAATCTGACTTCTCTGTAATGTCTTCGTCACTTAGACAGAAATTCTAGAAATCAGACATTCAAGTCCTTTATCCTGAAACCCTGCTGAGACGCAAACTGATACAGAATACGATGCACAAACACACACACCCAAACGCACACACTCAACTCTTTCTTTTAATTTGTCAGAAACTGTTGAATTAGTCCAATTAAAAGTCTTTGCCTTTATCAGTGATGTAACACTGGTTAACACAGAAGATCATTTTCACTTATAAAGTGAATTTATGAGACAAGTAGATGCTGCATGAGCTTATGAGAGGTTTAATCAACCTTTAGGATTGTTCTGAGATAATCAGCCTTGAAGTTCACAGATTCCATTTAGTTAATTAGAGGCTGACAGACAAGTATGACTGCACAGATGTTAATAAGTGTATTTGGTTCAAAGACAAAAAGCAGACACAGGAACTTTATTTTAAGGTCACTACAAGGAAAAGGCCTGAGTGTCTCAGTGTCAGTGTGTCCAAGGAATGTAAACATGTGTTTGATTCATATCCATGTACTTTAGGATGAATGCACTTGTTCACAACCAACAAAAAAGGTTTAGCTGCAGCATTCTGAACCATTTGAAGACTTTTAGTATCAACTTAGGTAGAGCTGATAAAAAGATGTTACAATAATCAAGTCTGGCTGAAACAAAGGCGTAAGCTTAAGTCTCTACATCAGCCAAAAAGGATCCAAGCAACTTCAGATTTGCAGCTCCTTCCTCCCAGAACCCTTTCACATCCGTACAAAACCATAACTACGTGCATGGGTATGCAAAACTCCTCACGTTAAACATTAATATTTATATACCTCTGATTTTTCAGTGTTTTCTGTTTTGTACCAAACACAAATCAAACTTTACTGATGCTTTGACAATGATCACATGCCCTCAGCTGGCAAAACAGCAGAACTGCATTGTCTTTGAAGATGGTTAGTGCAGTCATATGCTGCAAAAAAGACAGTATCAAAACTGAGTTAAAGTCTCCAAAACATGCACATCATCACCACCTAGTGGGGGAGAAGAGGAGCAAACACTTTTGTATTGTGGTCTGTGTTTTATTGTAGAGATGGGTGTTGCTTTTTTTCTTTCAAGTTTTTCTTTCCAAAAAACTACTTTCTCATAATGTTTTACAAATAAAGCCCACATGAACAATATACTTGCATAAAAACTGTGTGCAGCCTGGAGACAAGATTTCAACATAGGCAAAAACATCCCCTGAACTCATCAAGATTCCTGTAATATTACAAATAGAAGCAACATAAATACCTAATGTCACATGCCTTTTAAAGCGATGAAGACAGCAGGTCATTTTTACACTCAATTTGCTTAATATCATTTACCATTGTATTTATCGAGTACAAAGTCATTTTTTTCACATACAACCAAAACAGATACAAATTTAAGACCAATCACATGAAAACAAACAAGGCTCTGGTGCAATGTTGATATATTAAAAGGTTTAAGAAGAAGATGGTTCAATAAAAGCCTCAGAGTCCAAGCTTGTCTTTCTGCACGTTGCAACCCAACAGAGTATTTCCAGCCTCCACACACTGCGCCACACAAGCTGCTGAACAAAAACCACAAAACAAGTCATCAACATATGAGACTGATATATGGGACAAACAGCAGATTTTAACCACCTACACTGTTATAATCAACAGATCAGTACTTTTTTTATTATTACAGTTGTTACCATTCTGAGCATGGAGCCATGATGCAGCCTTCTTAGCCAGAAGCTCCCACTCCTCTTGAGCATCCATCTTAAAACCATGAAGCCAGATCAGAGCCAGAATGGTGGCCCACACCTCCTGGTTCACCTAATTCACCAAATCAAAGAAAAAAAGGCATAGGAACAAAAGCAGAGAGGAAAACAAAGACAGCACAAAGATAAAGTTAACATTACCCTCTAACAAAGTAAGTGCAAATAAAGAGACACTTAAGTGCTTTCTTATAAATGTTTGACTGAAAAGGCAGGTGTAACTGTACAAAACAGACACTGGTGCAAGCTCAGTGGATGCTAAAAGGCTGGAGTACTTGAGTATTTTTGTCTCAGCTTTCCAAACTTTTTTCATTTTTCAGCATTCTTATATTTTGTTTAAATCATCATTTCAAATTGTGTTGGTTCGGCTTTTATGTTTATTTAGTTCTTTATGTTTTACTGGTTGCTTTCTGTATTTTTTGTATAGATGAATATTTATACACAATGTCATGAAATTTGTTTTGAAATAAGTCTTGTTATTCATTTGTGTTTGTATTTTGACTGCAACCCACCGACTCAGGCTTTGTTTTTCCCAACTCCTCGCTGGTCATTCCCAGTGCAGCAGCAAAATCTGAATCTGGCACCCAGCAGCCAGACGCCTTCTGCAGGGAGATCAGCTGCAGCAAAGGGTCTCTGGGTGGCTGGCATGTCGAGCAGGTTTCTTTGGAGAAAAATCAAAGCAAACACACGGACATAATAATTTTTGCTTTTGTTTTTTCATGTTGGCCTTTTTGACACTGACATGTGGATATACTGTAGTAAGAAATATCTGGGCAAATTGCTACAGTTTTTATATGAGTTAGTGTCCCACAGGTTGGTATATCAATCAATATCTTCATTTCACATTGCTGCTGCCCATATGAAATCTGGCTGTCTTCACCTGACTATTAAACCATTAAACATTCCAGTTTGTTTCCTTGCATGAGGTAGCTTTAAAATGAATGAAAAAGAAAAAAAAGATAATTTTCTGACCTAACAATTTAGTAGATAAATCATTAAGTTTTTTCAGCCTTAACTTGAATTATTGTGCAGAGAATCAATTTCAACAAGTGTCTAAATTCCTGCTAGCAGCTCTGTGAGGTTTTAGTTATAGGCACAGCGTAGCTTTGAGCTAAATGCTAACATCAGCAGTCTAACATGAACACAGTGATGACGACAACATGTCAAACTTTAACTGTTTAGCGTGTTCACCATCTCAGTGTAGTGTATTAGCGTGCTAACATTTGCTGATGCAAGATGTAAATTAAAAATAGTTATATTTTCAATGTTTGAGATTAAGTAGCTTTTCAACTGGAAAATGACCTACCTTCTGTTTTTTTGTTTTTCAGTTTAGACCATAAACCTGCTGTCCCCTTGAGCAGCCTCTCCGGAAGAGAGAAAAGACCTGTTGAAAGCAGAACAAACTTAGCTTGTTGAAGCTTATGCGTCTTTATGTTTAATTCTTTAGATTAGTTAGAATATAAAAATCTGCATTATAACTTGACAACTAGACAAAAACCAAAACTAGTTTTCATTTGATGCAATGCAGATTACATACCTGATTTCCCAACTTCCTCGCTGTTTGGAAAACGGACTTCGGCGCTTCTGGCTGCAAAAACATATGCTTGATCTAAACAAACACAGCATGTTTTAATTTATACTTCTTTATGTTTAATTCTTGAGATTAGTTGGAATTTCAAATCAGGATTACAACTGGACAGATACCTACTTTGAAGGATATCGTTTGCTTGAAGCAACAAATCAATGGATTTTGTCGTCTGTGAAGAGTCTTGGTCAGGTAGGCAACCTATCAAATTTGAAAGAGCAGAGCAAACAGTCTGTTGTAGGGTTTTTCTCTAGGTCACAGAACACCATGACTGACCAAAACCAGTAATTATTATTATGATTATTAAAAGTACACAGAAGAGCTATGAGAACAATTAGAATTTTTGGTAAAACTTTGTGTTATGAAAAACACACGGCTACAAACACATCCACCTTCCTCATTTACTGCACTAGTTAACTGCACATGCTGACTGTGCCAATGAGAACCAAAGCAAGCCGGAGCTAAAACAGCCCTCACTGCACATACAGTATTTTACATGAAATCTGATGTTGTTTACATGTTGTTTTGTTTAATTCTATTTACTCCATGTACAAAAACATACAGCTAGCTGCCCCTCTCTTGTTCAGCTTTGTGCTTACCATCCATGGTAGTGTTGTGGTTCATGACGAACCTCATTGCTTTAAGATTTTAAAAGGGCAGATCAAAAAAAGGACTTCAAACCGTCAAAACCTTCATACTTATTGAAAATATTACAAACTTGAGACCATGAAAAGCTATGACCAGAAGACATAACACAGTGAACAAACAGGACAAGCTAGTTGTTGTAACGGGTGTAGAGTGGACCCAATTGCAGCACAAATGAACCAGGTTTGTTGTATAAACAGTCTTTATTCAGCAGG
>JAPZDV010000024.1:8715728-8726959 GCA_029814665.1 Acanthurus lineatus | reverse complement strand
TTGACTTAATAACCTGAGGGACTCTGCAGTCTCATCAACAAACAGACTTTACCTTAATTTAGAAGAGAAATGCCCACATGACAGCTCCCCTCTTCCAGCTAACGTTTAGGTGCACTCAGTCGATAGATTTAGACTTTGTCTGGTAACAACGCTATCCACTTATGTCATATTTTATCACAATAAAAATGCTAATAATTAGAGGTGCTCTCGAGACATCACAAAAAATGATTAGCTGTTAGCAACCAACAGGATGCTGGTTATGAGGTCCTGTATAAGTACACAGTTTTGTAACAACTTGTTATTTCACATGTATTTCTGTTGTTGCTGTTTTCATCGGTTTGAAGCGGACATATCTCCTGTCTCCTTTCAGTGCACAATCATCATCTTATTAAGTTATAGTAGAGGACACGTTAGCAGATGGTTTCCCTCTACACATGCAACAGCAACATTATTAGTTACACAACATTAATCACTCTTCATTCAGCTCTGCTTCAGACTTAATCAACTCCTGAGAGAAAAATCTGCCTCTTTAGTTGCTTAATGCACCACTATGTTCCCTCGCTAGTTATTAATAGTGTGTATGTTGTTTTGGGCTGAAAGCTACAGGCAGTTAATCTTTTACACTAGAAACAGATGCCTCATGAGCGGCTGAATACAGCTCTAATCAGACAACTGGGACTGAAGATAAACTCCATAAAAATCATTTAACAGGAAGCTAAAAGGCCAAAGGGAGACAGATGTTATTATTACTATCTGTGGTTTTATCTGCAACTAGCACATTTCACATTTCACTCATTTGACTGATGATATAAAAATAATGTAGATGTTAAAAGTATTTTTTAGAGAATATTTAATGTCCACATTTGTGAGTGATGAAAGGTATGAGTGACAGATCTGCTACAAGTGTCTAACACTCAGTTAAAAAGCAGACTGTGGCTGTTAAAATGCTCATTCATTCCTTTTTTTTACCTGGTGGCCTCTTGTGGCGATAAGGAGGCATGACAACAACATAAAACAAGATTTTTCTCTGAATTCCCACTTTACATTTTAGAGTTGGCAATTGAGCACTGCGAAACAATACACTGGCAGATTTTTTGCTAATAACTGAAACAGTAGAAGTAGATTAAATTAACTTGATACTTAAACAGGAAAAACATTGCAGTATCGTGAGTGAAAATATTATTTATTGAACTGTTAGGAAAAGTATTATGTTCACAGTTCCACAAATATTTATCTCACTGACAGGATATTGTGGTCAAAGAAAGGAACAAAAATTGCAGTGTAAACATTTTGTACAAATATTTTGAGAAAAAGCAGTAAGCTTAAAGCTGGTACAAAAAAATAAAAACATAAAATCAGATATGTTAGATAGTGTCAGATATGTTTGATTTGCGACGCAATAAATATCTGAGTTAAAAGTTGCCTTAATTTAAATCCCATGACCAAAACAAAAAGAAAAGCCTGAAGTTGTTTTAGCAGAACATATTTTAAAAAAGGAAAAATTTTTAATTTTTTCACAATTGTTGAGGTAGAAATATTCTTTCCTCAAGGACATTGCTTGATAAAAACAGCCCTTATCAGTTAGTTTAAATATTTTGCAGATATTATATTTTATCTCCTAATTATAGACCAAACATGATGATTGTAAAAGATATGTGAATTACAGGACTAGGAACCCTGATCAGCTGGACCAGACGTCAAAGAAGCAGCAGCACATCTGCCATCTACATTTCTTTTAATGATTTCAGCATCGTGGCTCTATGCAGTTCTTAGCAAAGCTCCACTAATCATCAATAGCGGTGGATGCATTGACCTCAGTAGCAGCTGTAGCGAGTGAGGCTGAGGTCCCGGTCGAGGTGCCGTCGCGTGGTTTGGCGCGGGGCCTCATCAACTCCTCTGTGTTGCGTTCAGGTTTGACCAAGAGAACGTAACATTTGGGCAGGAAGATGCAGGTCAGCAGGCCGAAGCTGGACGCCAGGATAGCAAAAATCTGGACGGCAACCATGAACTTGCCACGCGTGCTGAGGTAAGCCGGGACAAAGGAGATCCACACGATGAAGAAGACCAACATGCCGAAGGTCATGCACTTCCCCTCACTGTGGAGACAGACAAGGAAACATAAATCACACCTCTGAAGTGAATTTGACACCAAAATGTCAGAGCATAAGGAGGATAAAAACTGTTAAGGCTGTTTGGAATAAAGGTGGAAATTAAATGAGAAAGGAATAAAACTGATTTTGTACATTTTACACATGAACATCAATGTTTTCGTGTGTGAAAAATCAAAATTTACACAATTCCTTTTGAAGTCCGCAAACAGCAAGAATATGTAGAAGTGTTGAAAACTAAAGACTACAACAATGTAGTCGCAGTCATGTTTTCCAATGTGAGACCACCTTTTTTTTGTCTATTTGAGAATAAGTTTTACACACGAAATACATTAAGAAATCTTTTGGTTACTTCTAAACTTAATTTGAAATTTATTAATTATAACTTTAGTGCAGAAATATTCTATATTAGTGTATTTTTTTGTTTTCTCTGTGTACATTTACCTCAGCGCCTGCCGTCATATTCTAATGTGCTAAATGTTCCTCTGCTTTTCATGAAACCCTGAGTGTTTCCTACCTGACATGGTCCTCTAGTTTGCGGGCGATGAAGGCAAAGATGAAAGCTATCAGAGCCAGCAGGATGTCATAGGCGAAGATACAGCAGATGAAGACCACAGAGCCTTCATCACACTCGAGGATGATCTTTATATTCTGGGCAGCGGTGTTCTTGACTGCGTGAGGAGGGAGGACGATGAGCCACACTGTGCACGCTATAGCCTGTGTGGAAGAGTGGAAATGTCAGTAATATCACAGGATCAGACTCATTGGATGTTAAAATCTTTTATGAGGTCAGAGTAAGCCTTTTTCTCAGTGCATTTACTTGTATTAATGTTGCCACGGCAGCTATCGCCCTCTGGTGGGCAAAGGTGAGAGAGTCAACTTCAGGGTTTGCACCCATGTTGGCGTCATTGCTGACATTTTGGTTGGTCACGATGACATCAGGACTGCCGCTGTTGGCTGCTGCTTCGGCTGCTGCTTTTGCAGCTTTGGCAGCCGCTTTGGCTTTGGCACGGGCCGCTTTCAGAGCCTGAGCTCTCAGCATCAACACTGCTGCCTTACCTGAAGCAAAAACACACAAGGATGCAAGAATAGTTTATGTTTTTTGCACTGATGTCTAAAAAAGATGAAAGAAGGAGCCTCATGTTATTTATAGTTGCAAATACAAACTCCCAAAGACAGTAAAAGGCTTGCTGTACACTGCAGAGGACCGTTCAAGGTGGACAGTGTATATACATCCATACAAAGACACACACACACACCCATGATAGAGGACAGGCAGAGAGCAAAACCCAGCGCCAGGGCCACTTGGCTGGTCATACAGCTCCAGTTCTGCGGCTCTCCGAGGAAGACAATGGAGCAGAGGAAGGTCACAACCAGCGAGAAGAGCAGCGAGAAACTCAACAGAGCATCGTTGGCTTTCACCAGAGGAGTACCGATTTTCATAACAAACACCACCTGGACCATAAAAGAAGAGTGAAACACACCTTTGTTATTTTTTTTAAATGTCTATACTCCCCAACAGGAGCGGTGTTTTCCCTTTGTGAGTCTCACCCCAACAGCGATGGTGACCAGGGCGCCGAAGGCCGAGATGACGATGAGAGTGATCCCCAGTGGCTCCCCGAAGGCCAGGAACTCGATGATTTTTGGCACACAGGCATCATGAGCATCATTGGACCAGTCGTCTTCACTACATAGGATGCATTCACGAGCATCTGTGGAGGAGAGAGAAAGGGAGCGAGGTGGCAATAAGGGAAAACACCAAATTTTATTTACAGTCTTGTTTAAATAATTGGGCTTAAAAGTGACAAGAAATGAGAAATAAGAGGCCTGTTAGACACATCTGTCCCCTGTGTCAGCACCCCCCAAAAAACCATTTCTAATCAAATATCATTTCAAGTGTGACAATGACTGTGCATATTATAAAAGCTGTTTCAGCCTTTTAAGGGTCTTGTATCTTAATTTTAAGCAGATGAAAGTATTTCACACTTAAGTAACAGTGAGATAAGCGGAGTAAATTGAGTAGCTTTGGCTTATTAGTTAATACTTTGTAATAAAATAAAATGCTATGATTAACTGCTCACTTGTGTTGAATCTCTTCATTGGTTTTTAATCAGAGTATGATTGAGTATGCTTATTGTATTCACTAATGTTTGAAAATCAGTGGAAGCTCAGACTTTTTTCAGGAAGTTATCATAAGGTCTATAAGTTACAGTTTAAACATCTGTGCACTGACTGGTTGTGTTGCTGATCTCTCCATCTGCACAGGGGATGCAGTCGAAGCAGCAGACCGGCTCTCCCTGCCGGATGCCCTTCCTGGTTCCCGGCTGGCAGTTCTCGCTGCACACTGACCGAGGAGGCTGCAACAGCCACATACACAGATTTACATGTATGTGGCACACATACATGCACAGACTTACAAGTAAAAAAAGGAAGTAAAGTTGGACACATAAATACTATGAATCATAATCTAGAGGAGTGTGTGCTTAGCGGTTGTTGTAATAAATGTGCTGCCGACCTCCAGCTCCTCATTGTTCCACACGATGGAGTCATTCCTTATGATCATCCTGTCTTCTGGGGCTGCTGAGCCGTTGTAGCGTCCAACAGTGACGTAGGAAATCTCTCCGTTATCGTTCACCTGCCAGTTGAGGATGTCATAAAAACCCTGCACATCCCCGTCGTCAAAGTAGACCTCTTCGCCCGTGTGCGGCACTTTGAAACGCACGTTCTTCATGTAATACATCAGCTGAGGGAGAGAGACACGTCTGAGTCAAACACATGCACATGCACAACAATGTACACACACACACACATATGCACACACACAGCTGACCTGCCACGGCTCAAAGCTGGTGATGTCAGCACAGTCTTTCCCGTTGAACGGCCCTAGTCCATCCTTACAGTTCTCCAGGTTGTGCAAGGCGTGGGCCACAGCGTACACGGCTTTGTACACACTGTTACAAGACATCATCATCATCATTGTATTTATCATTATCAATCATCCCATCATGCAAGCTATGATCAGTTTGATCAGTTTGATTTACATACTGGACCTTTATGTCCTTTTAGGAAGGATTGTCTTAATTTTTCTGGAACTACTTTCTATCAAAAGTTGTCCCTATGCAAACCGTTCCCAGTGCATTGTGCATCATGCAGCTTTTCAGAGAGTCTCTCTGACAAGGAAACTGTTTTGTTCTCCCAAAATTAACAATTTCATTGCTTTGTGTAGTACAAATGAAACTAAATTCACCCCCACTGAAAAACAGTGGCAGTAGAGGTTTCACACAAACTTAAACTATCTCAGTATCCAGACACTCTATTTTGTAATCTGTGTGAAGTGACCTTTTAGTATGTGGGTCGAGTGTCGGCGGCGATGGAGGAAACTCCAGGATTGCTGCTGCAGTAGCAACATCACTTGAATCAGTAGTACTTGTAAAAGCGACATAAGCAGTGAGAACTGACCTGTACGTGATTCGTAACTGGGAAACATCAGAGTAGGTGTTATTGAGCTTCGCCAGTGACTCTCTCCCCGTGCAAAGCCCGTCAGGGACCCCACTCCTGGACAGTGTGCTGTTTGCCTCCCTGGCCCTCTGCTTGGTCTGCCTCAGAGCTTTGCCGTAGTCCAAAGTGCAGTTAAACACCTACAAGACAAAATTCAGGTCACAAAAGACACTTGGAGACAGATCTCTAATCCCTAACTTGTCAACTAGCATAATAGACACACCGTTTCCCAGAATTCCTCAGTGAGTGGGTCATCATAGGGGTCCAGATTCAGAAGATAACGCCGAAGACCAGGGATGGTGGCCCGTTTTATCCCAAAGCCTATAGTACCACCCAGCACTGAGCTAACCTGGATGAAAAGCAGCCTGGTTAATCTGGAACATCTGGAACATCTGTGTCATCTTAATGAATCAGTCAATAAGCTCTTAATCACCATACAGTCTGTCTACTCACCCCAGGCTCCCTGATGAGGGCGGAGGTGACCCAGGCCTCGGAGGCGATCCAGGTGCGGTTGGTCACGTTGTTCCGGATCAGCTCAGAGATTAGAGGACTGAGGTCCACGTCGGATGAGAAGACCACGATGATCTTGGCCGTAGCCTCCACAACAGTTTGAACAATTCGCTCAATGTCCTCCGGGGAATGCACCTGAAGATTGTAAGGGGTGGGGGGTGAATTATAACATGTCCTCAGGAAAAACAAGCATGACATTATAAGAGAGATCTGCTGTTCACCTTGGGCAGCGTCTCGGAGAAGGAGATGCAGACGCCAGCTTCCTCCACCTGCTCTTTGAAATCTTTGATACCATATTTGCCGTAATCATCATCTGCAGCTATCGTGCCCACCCAAGTCCAGCCGAAGTGAAGCACCAGCTGGGCAATAGCTGTGGACTGGTGCTTGTCGTTGGGAATGGTCCTAAGGAAGGTGGGGAACTGGAATTTACTTTCCAGGGCGGAGCAAGATGATGAGTAGCTGACCTGGAAAATGACAGAGGAGGAGACACACACAGGGGTTTTCTTGGAGTTTTATTAAAAACGTTTTTTCCCTCCATCTGCTCCTTTTTCTCTGCCTTTATCCACCTTGACGTAACTCACCACCTGCCTACCTGAGGGAAGTGGTAGAGTCCAAGTATCCTGGCGGTGGCGATGGACAAATCGGAGCCCCCTGCGCCCACCAGAGATGCCAGAGGCGGCCCGTCCCCGCAGCGGTAGTTGGGTACAGCTTCATCTTGGCCTGTTAGGTATGTGAGTGTGCCCTCCACAGCCTTGGAGATGGTGAAGCAGGAGTCGTAGATGACGTAGCCCAGGTCGGTGTTGGGCAGCAGGTCCTTCCTCCTGTTGATTTCGTCGATGGCGAACAGCATGGTCTGAGTCCAGCGGAAGGTACGGTAGTTAAACCTGGAGGATGACGGGAGAGATGACATAACAGCGTTTTTTAGTCAGACAGTTTCATAGGGGCACATCAGTCATTAAAAAAAAACTTCTCACAAGCTACATAAGCTTATAAGCTTTTGTAACAGAAAGAATAAAAAACTCAGTTAAAAATTCAGCACATGAGCAAAATTAAAATACTTGACGACTGAGAGATAAAGATAAATTACTTTAGTCTTTTGATGTTATTACCTAAATTAGCCACTAGAGGACAGTGAACAGACTTGCTGATTATTGTTGCATACCAGCCTTTAAAGGCCTGTCTCCATAATAATCTCTACCACTGTGGTTAATTGGCCCCAGAGGTCCTGCCCCTGCTTGGTCTTTATTTCTGAAGTAAAATCACGAGGTTTAAGAGATCATAGAAGTGCAGTGTGTGATGAAAAACATATAATTAAGTCATTTAAGTAAAATATTTCTAAATTTTGGGTTGAAATATTAAATAAACTGATGTTAACAGGCCTGTAAGATTATCTGTGATTAGTTTAATACATTCTAACAACTTAGGCTAAAGGAAACTAAGCCAACACAGAAACAGATATGAGACTAGGTTAACTCACCCTTCACAATCTGAGGAGACGGGCGACCTCGAAGTGTTGCCATTAGTGGAAGCGAGACGCATGTGAACGGGAAACATCCCTCCGATAACAACCTTCTTCTTCTCCACATCCTTGTAGCCGCTCAGGTTGAACTTGGCCTTCAGCTTGCATGTGGCCACCGCCGAAACAGATCCGCCGAAGGAGAAAAAGGCAAACAATCCGAGCAAAAAGTGGAAGATTTCCATGCTGTGCAAGACGCAGAGAGGAGTCGAGGAGGGTTTCTCGTTGTGGCAGACGGCAGAGCAAACAGCACAAGTGTGACAGGTGTCTGTCTGCTCTCAGGGGAAGGTGTGTTGCACGAGGTAACCTGAGAGCTGATTTAGCAGTGCAGAAGTGAAGAGCAGGACACTGGATTACAGGAACTGACTGAGGGCATGTTCATTATGATATCTAAACATGCACAAAGAGCATTTTCTTAAGTTTCTTTGTTAGTTAAGAACAAAGAAATATGATCTCATTAGAAGTGTGTAGAGTAAAAATTTGGTTTCACGTGTTTGTCTGGTTTTTACTGCCTCTAACAGCACAAAAATGGGTCCTGGACCCTCAAAATGGGCTTACTCACAAATTTCTACCAAAAAAAACAAAAACAAAAAAAAAGTAACACTCAAAATTTATTTCATCTCCCTTTGTCTCGTAAATACAAATTAGTTTGTTCATCTTCACACGGGCCGGCTGCAGAGGACAAACTGCCACAGGCCAGGAGTTAATTGGCAGCTGCATGTGGCATCCAGAGGAACATTACGGTGCAGCGACTGTTTCAAAACCATGCTTCGTCCCCTGAGTGTGGCCCTGCCGTGTGTTGATGGGTGACTGAACTTGTCTGCTCTTGTCTCTCAGCCTGCGGGGAGAAACACACACCTGAGCCCCCCCCACACACACACAGAGGGACCTCTGCTGGGAAACTAGTGCAGAATGCACACAAATAGGTCTTTAATAAAAACCTAATTAGAGCCCAAACTGCTTGGCTGGCTGTTTACAGTGGCTGCATGTCACTGTTACGACATGAAGTTAGGGTTACTGTTGCTCAGACAGCAGGAATCTAAAAAAAGGACTTTCAGATGAAGCTTTTGTAGTCGCTGGAGATAAATGATAACCTTCAGAGTGTGTTCGTGTGTGTGCGACTGTGTGACTGAGCCCTTGTGATCCGTCTCAGGCACATGAGAGACGTCTGACTGATACTGATGACTTCTGCGAGGAATCAATTATGCAGTCATTTACAAAAACTGCTGCTGCTGACATTTGTAAAGAGGCACGTGGTGAAATGAAAAAAAGAGACATTCCTGCAACATCCAGAGGAACTTTGTCTTTGGATGTAAATATACTGTTTGTAAAGTTGAATTAATAATAAATAAGTCTATTACAATTAAGGTCTTTTTTCTTAGTATGATGAGATAATGTATCTTCACTTGGTTATAAGTAACCTGGTTTTTAATGTGATAGATTTTCCAAAACACAGCAAATGAAGAACTTATTTGAAGTAAAGAAAAAATGAACGATATTACAACTCAGACATGACGGCGAGGACATAAGCATGGATACTTTTAATTTTACTTCTACTTGGAATTGTATCATAGATCCTACTTAATCCCCCGAAGAACAAAAAAAAAGTAAATTACAATTAAAAGAGAAAAAAAGCATGTGCAAAATGAGGACAAGGACAATTAAATGTATGAGGAGTACCAATCACACAAAATCTCTGCGATTCAATTTACTCTGTACAATTTCACTGTTCCCCTTGACATATAAATTACACAAAAGTCAAATGCTTTTCTTTAAATCAATCATTACCACAAAATCTGTTAAGATCCAAGAAATTTACTTGAGTTTTTTTAAAAGCATCTTGCATGACAAAGATTTAAATGTTTAAACTTTTGTCTTTTTCTTTTGTCATAAATCATTCAATTTCTTAGATCATCCACTAATGAATTAACTGACTCACAGATGCACTTTGGCTTTTCAGCTAAAAGCTTTTCTGTTCTGTTATTCCAAATCGGCCTTAGAAACAGGTAAATGTTAAAAAGACTGATGTTTTTATTTTTTCCAAATTCTTCATCATCTGCTGTTTTTTTGCACACCTTCTATTTGGTGAAGTATTCATTTATATGCTGTTTAGATTGACCAGCGAGATATCAGGACAGTTTAACTTTAGTGTAATTGATGTTTATTTTTAAGCCAAAAGATTCCTCAGAAAATAACAATAAAAAAATGGAATGAGCTAAAAGGTAAAGGATTAGAGATGATAAGAGGCTCAGCGTAGAAGTGACAAGTTTCAACATGGAGATCTTTATTAAAGCTCAGTTTTCCATTGTACAAATGTCATCATAGTTGAAACTGCATGCAGTGGCTTGGTTTGAGGCACGTTACTAAGGAGAATGAGCGTTGTTGAACAAAAATAAAATAAAATAAAAAACAAAAAAACAAAATAACCCATCAGACATTAAATTGCATAACTTAATCTTATCAATATTGCAATTAAATCCAATACAAAAAAAAAAAAGTTTGTTAATATCAAGCTGTAGTTTTCTATGGAGACATATTGTACTGAACAGAAAATACCCACGTATAAAAAGGCAGAACAGAAGGAGCAACACTAACAGCAGTAACGACAAGTAAGGAAAAGGAGTATTTTGCCACCAAAGTTTAAAGATTTAACAGAGGATGAGAGGCACAAAGACAAATTCTGGAGGCATGAGAACCACCACGTCCGGGTGAAATGTCTATCGGGGTACAATACACTTTTTTAAAACTCAGTTAAACCTGAGCACTGTAATCACTGAGGTCTAGATGACAGGACTGAAGAATGGAGATGATGATGATGATGATGTGCTGAATGTTTAGAGATAACAGAAAAATGATGCAGTGATGCCTTTCTGACACAGCAAGCTCATGTAAGAGAGGGTGAAAGACGGCACTCTTACCCTGACCTTTGACACTAGAGAGCAACACTCAAAAAAGTGAAGTTCTCTCTGGATGTATGGAGGCTGTGCTTGCCTGGTGTTAACATGCATCCCAGCTGATCTGATCACAAGTGGACAGCTCTAAGTACATAAGTGAATGTGACTTCAGTTTGTCTTGATATTTCGTTATTAAGAACACATTTGAAGCTGGTCTGGGACACATATGGCCACACTCTTTTAGCATCCTAGGCCACAATGAAGGACTGTCTCCTAAAATGACATCTTCTGTAGGTAAATACATGAAACACGCTGTCTTAAGTTTGTGGAAACATTTTCTGTTGTAACTGGAAACCCCGGACTCCCCGTTAATCTGTGCAATTTTTTAAGTTTCTGATTGAAGACAAATTTAAAAATGGATACAGTTTTTTAAATCATTTGTGTCTACATGTAAATTTGACGATAAATGCAATTCATTAAATAGTATCCCTTCAGTTTGTCGGTGTACCGGTGGTTATGTTACACAGCTCTGCTCAGAGAGAGGTCTGGCTCTGAGTGAGTACACTCTGTCTGAAACCTGACAACATTCAGTAGCTGTTCAAACACACTGCTTGAACTGATATCACCATTTGAACTAAATTTATGAAAGAGGAAAACATTTATCTAACAGATAAATACAGTAGAACAAGCTTCTTCTCCATCACC
>JAPZDV010000024.1:8698372-8715628 GCA_029814665.1 Acanthurus lineatus | reverse complement strand
TTTGAACTAAATTTATGAAAGAGGAAAACATTTATCTAACAGATAAATACAGTAGAACAAGCTTCTTCTCCATCACCATCAAACTCCACTAAAAAATCTTGCAATTTTTCAAGTTGTTGCATTAAGAGAAACTTTAGAAAATGTTTTAAATGCAGTCTACAACAAATTCTTAATTGTTTTGACCTTTGTGTAAATTCAGAAAATGTTTTAACTCATTTTTTCTGCAAAGAATCTTTTTTTTTGCAAAAATGGATCTGTTTGTCCCAGCATGTTGACTCCTGCTGCTGTTCCACGGGATAAAAACAACAACACATTTGGTTTCTGCAAATGGAAAGATGTGGGTGTTTATTTTTTCACAGAGTAGGGAAGAGAGATCTGATCACAAGTGGTCACGAAATGTTATGCCAGAAGTGAACTGATGCACTTCGAGGTCCCCACTTTTGATCGAACAGCAGGGGCGCATGTTAATACCAGAAACTAACAGCCTCCATTATGCTGACTGAGCACTAAGGCTTCATGGGTGAAGACAAGACAAAATGTGCAAAAATGTGCCCCTGCACACGAAAAGAGCAGCCAAATGATAATGAAATGACAACAGCAATTTACACAGTGTGGTTATAAACTCTACTGTACTTATAATTTTGTTATTAGTTAGTCCTCTTGCCATGTTTATTCTTCATAAAAAGCATACATATTGCAGCATGAGGAGAAACAGTGTTATATCCTCCTTTCTGGAAACATCAGAGTCCAGGTCGGGTCACACCAAAGAAATAAAAACAATAGAACAGGCACATACAAAGTTAACCCATCATATTGGCCTCCTGCACAGCTGCACACAATTCATCATACTGAAACTAATCTTGGTTGACTCGCTGTTGTCCGTGACGGGTACAGCGACGAGTCAAGAACATGTAGCTTAGAGAGGATCGTCGAAGGAGCCCGTACTGTTAAATATCACCACAGCATATTCTACTTTTGGCAGAAGAAAAAGCTTAAAAATTATTGATTGGTCACATAGGTCGCCTGTTCAGTTTGAATGTGAGCAAACAACCTTCTTCATAGCACAGTATACAGGCAGAAAGTGAAAATGAAGAAATAGAGAGAGGACAGTCTTAGGTTGAGAACATTCTGACCTACAACAGTAAGACGAAAACATCCGACGAAATAAAAGGCAAAAAAACGATTGCTGAAGATTCCCCAACTCTCCTTCTGGTGTTTTTTCTTTTCATGACACTGCTGTCTGTTCGTTTTTAATGGTTAGATCATCCCACAATGCAACCTGAGGCACAACATCAAAGTCCACTGTCTAAACTTTCACAGCTTCTCACCACTTGCCTTTAATGGCTGACCTCACAAACAGCAATTTACCTTTTCATCATAGAGAGGAAATACGAAAAAAAAAAAAGACAATATGTTATCAATAACCAACATTAATCAACCCCTATCGCCAAAAATATTAAGACCAGGGAGAAGTGGTGGGGGAGAGCAGAGTAGTAGCGCCTTTGTATGAGCGCCCGTCACAGTACGATCTGCCTTCCATGGGAATGTTGAAGAGAGCGGTGGAGGTACAAGAGGGAGGAGGAGGAGGAGGAGAAGGAGGAAGAGGAAGGAAAGCAGGGAGGGGGGACGAAGGGCAGAAAAGGAGAGGAGTTCACCAGCCCTCTCTAAAAACTGTTGAGTGTGTTTGTGCATTGTGTGTGAGTACGTGTCCAATCGGTTTGCCGTCACGTTGTGTTTTTATTCCCACTCTGTGGTGCCGGGAGGTTTGGAGGTCAGGTCATACATGACTCTGGAGATGCCAGGGATCTTCTGGATCTCGTTCACCATCTTCAGCACCACCTGAGAAAACAGATGAGACAAACAGGCTTTAAAACACAGAGAAAAAAACAGAGATGTACCTCGGCATCCATTAAGGTGTACTAGTTCCACCAATGACGAGAAAATACTTAAGACCAAGGTGAAATGGGTAGTGAAGGTGTACCTCCTCTGGGATATGGTTGCCTGGCATGGCGGGGATGCCAGTCATGAAATCGCTGGTGATGAAGGTGCGCACCACCACAGAGCGCCGGCAGGAAGGCTGCTTTTGCAGTGGGTCTCTGTCAAAGTGCAGGGGGGTCAGGATGACCGGCATCTGACTGATCTTCCCGGAATAGCCTGAAAGATAGAGAAGCTACTTTTCATTTTTGTTGTAACAGCAATGATTTTTTTTCTGTCTTAGACAGAAGCTGAAAACCATATTTTCAGCTCATTCATCATTTAATAAATTCACTAAATTTTTTCTAATAACATCTCAAGGGTGAGATCATAGCCACAGTCAGGAAAGTAGAGAATTATTGTAAAAGAAAATTTAACTTACTGGAAAAAAAACCCCCTAAAACATAAAAATGTGGTTTGCTTCCCTGTGTAGATGCAAGTATGCAGACAAATACACTATTTGAGTTATGCATGAGGGTATTTATATGCCAGCCGTTTCAAAAAGGACATGATTATTCTGCAAAAAAAAAGTTTTGTTACACATTTCTATAATTGCATCCTTTTTACGTTTGCAAAAAAACACAAACCAAATCTGCAATGCCTCAATGTATTTGGGCAGATACACTCACCAGACTCTCTGAGGATGGAGTGAGCTACAAAGTCAGCCTGTCTGAGCGTGCTCAAAACGCCTGTGGTCAGGAAGGTTGGGGTAATGTCTGTTGGCGGCTCCTTCACGTGGGACCCAAACACATACACAACTCTGGAAAAACATGAGACGTGAAAGAATGAATAAGATGAGTGTCTGTGCGCTTTGCTGATCACTGATCACTGGGATGTGTGTGTTACCTATTGATGCTATGGCACATGCGAGGAATGAGTCTGGCAAGGAACATGAGAGATTCCCAATGTGGAGATTCTTTACTTGTGACACCGCACACGTAACTGTAGGACCGGCAGTCACCCTGAGACACAGAGACAAAAACACATTTTAAGTATTTTTAAAGCAATTGGCTTTTTTTCTGAAGTATTTTTCAGAATCCTGCAGAAAAGGAAGAAAAAACAGTCAACAAATGTTTCCAAACATTTAGTTTTTTTGTGTTGGAGTTGGAGTAATTGAAGTATACATCATCTGTCTGTTTTCACTTTGAGCAAAAAATTCCCCTTGCAATAAGAGCTGCCGGTGTTTGTCTTCTGTCTGCCCCACAATTTGAGGTTGAGGGTAAATTTAAAACTCTGGCTTCAGACTGGACGTAAAAGGACACACCTACACACAGACACACTCACACTCCCTGGTTGACTGCAGTGTTTTGGGTGAGGAAAGCAGTCATGACCGTCTGTCTCTCCCAGCAACACTCGAGGTCAACATAAACTACTGGGAATAGATTTCTTTTAACTATTTCCACAGAACACACCCTTAAAATGTGATGGAGACAAACACCAGAGGAGTTAAAAAGAAAACTGAAATGTGCCACGACAGGAACAACAGATCCTTCCCTTCGCTGTACAGAGACACAATCAAAGCTTTGTGTGTGTGTGGGCGTGTCCCATGGTTAACCACTAAATTATGGTTGTAACTCAGCGACACAGACAGCTAAAGTGACACACTGCTTCAAGCTTCCACTGCGTCTGAAGAGTCACCAGCAGTAAACACATCTGAATCCTCCACACGAGTGTATTTTTAACGACTCATAAACAAACAAGCTATTTTTGAAGTAACCAACAAAATCTCCTCTGAAATTTTGACTTGAGCCTTTAAAACGTCAACATAGCAGGTTTCCTTTATAACTCATCTGGATAATGAGACGTAGACTGTAAAAATGTGTAGATCTTAAAATCCTAAAACTGTCAGTAGAGCTTTACCATTAGAACCTCAAAGCTAAAACATTAATACAAAGTATGGATTAATATTGAAATAAATAAGCTGACAGAAAAACTTCCAACGAAAAACTGAAGTTTAGCTGAAGAGCTACAGTTTTTTTACTAAAACATTATTATAGACTCCACAGACTGTTTATAGATTTAACTGGACAGTAAACAGACGTCATGATAACAGAGAATGACTTGTTATGTGTGATGAATTGAGAAACCGACTGCATTACCTGGACACCGACAGTTTTGATGGGCAGCAGGAAGGCATTGAGTGAATGAAGGCTGGTGATCTGCATGAGCTTCTCTTCCTCCTCGTCTGATATGCATGACTTGACTCTCTGCAGCAAGGCATGAGGCTGGAGAGGAGAGACAGAGACTTTTGGAGTAGCGGGTTAAAACAGAAACAACTGAGGCACAAAAAAACCTTAATTTACAATTACAAGTAGATATTATCTAGATTAACTTTGACCTTTAATAATAACATCTAATAATCTCCCTGGTAATGTGGCAGCCTGAGCTTCTTCTTTCTCTCTTTGCATTCTACAACATTCACACACTATCCCATTCACAACCTCTGTTACTTAACTAATGGCCGTTTATTTCAGCAGCACTCTGTGATCCTTTGAGCTGGCAGACTGTTTAGACTTTTGAAGCATACAGAAGCTCCACATGTCACGCACTAATAATAAAGGATTTCCTGAAAATATTGGAAGTGCCAGTTCCCTCAGTAGTGCACGTGTCTTTGATTTGTTTGGATCTGTGTGCTACCTCTAATAATCAAACTCGGGATATTCACAGTGTCATCACTCATTAAGAGCAGAGTTTACAGTAAGCAGGGATTATAACAGTGCTGAAAATGTGCACACCTCACTAAAAACACTTGTAAGATACAAAGTGGTGTGATCAGTCTTTTTGTTCTGACCTTTTTGACGCTTGCTGAGAAGTCAGTGACAATTTTGAGGATGTTGTTTGTTTCAGCAAAGTCCTTACAGATGTAGGGCTCCTCTGCACAAATCACTCTGATGGACAAACCTGGACCTAAAGGCAAAGAAAAGGAGCACTTTTGAGCAAAAATATTAAAATAAGAATGATGTGAGGACAGTCCTGAGTCTGTCTTGCTGAATAAATACATAGATAAACCAGGAAAAGCACGACAGACTAAGAAAGGAGAATATGGCAGAAGGAGAACACCACTCAACAATACGTTTTTAGAAAAATTATCTTTATCAGAGCAGTCACATCTTAGGTGTTTGTGTACTTGCCAGGGAAAGGGTGTCGGGAGACGATCTCCTCTGGCAGGCCCAGTTCTCTCCCCAGCGCTCTGACTTCATCTTTATGGAAATCTTTCAGTGGTTCGATTACTTTTCCCTGGAGGATCACAAAGGAGTGGGATCAGCATTGCAACAGAGAGGGAGTGGGGGTTTTGCTTCGCTGTTGCATAGTTGTGCGTTTTTATAAAAGGGCAAAGCAAGATAACAAAAAAACAAAATGTATGAGCAATAAACAGCTTACAAGGAGGTGAGTAAATGTGTCGGTGATCCTTCAAGTGGAGTGTAATACTATTTAAGAAGCAGAGCCTCTTTGGGAGATAAAGGATAATGCAAAAATACATTCAGAATAAAGCGTAAATGATATTTTTGTGTTTGCTATCATCCCAGGGTTTAAGAAACATGAGATCATCAGAGGATGTTTTTCAGCGAGTCTGGTGCTCTGCATAATGGTTTTGCCTTTGTATCTTTGATCATCCTTGCTAGAAACTGCAGAAGCAGATGCTCTTTTCACACAGACTCGTGATTTTCAGCAGAAGTTAATGTTAGTCTTACATCATGCAGCCCTTATAAGCATTGTGAGATACACGACAGCTCAGCTTAATAATCTGTCTGTACCACTGCAGGATCAAATTGTCTCTGTGGTGCAGACTGCTACATAAACCAGTCGCATCAGAAGCAACTCAGAGCTCAGAATATCACATGCACAAAATTTTTGCTTTTATTATTCAAGGTGCATTAGTGTAAGTAAAACTAAAGGCAGCCTTCAAATGCAAACAAGAGTTATTAATGCTAAGAAGTCATGTTTTGTTTGCCAGAGGGATTTTGCAATATGTTTTCCACAGCCAGAAGTCAGTGTGAAGTGGTAAAATGAAATGAAAAATGTAAATGGAGGAGAAAAACATTGTGTAACTTCGACGTGTGATGCCTGAAGGAAAAATGCAGTCGATTGTACTGTATAATTCAAATGACTCTCATTGTGGTGATTAACAATGACATTCAGCAGAAACAGTGTACACTTGTTTTTTAATTTACCAAATTAAAAGATTCAGCATTTCTGTGGCTTGACTTTTAGATGTCTCTCTGTTATTTGGCATTCAACTGTAATTATTTGCTATTGCTTTGTGTCACACGTATCAGGGACATTAATGAAATGAGCATTTGTGTGGGTATGTGCACATGTGCAGTACCTCATCTCTTAGTTTTCGGATGAGCTCCGTGTCGTTGTGGTGTGTTTTGATGACTTCTGCCTTGCCGCTGGCAATATGAGAGGCACTCTCAATGAGATCGGGCCTCAAGGTACCTTGGGCCAGGAAAACCTCTTCTGGCTTCAGATTCATCTCTCCAATCACTTCATTTGCCACCTGTGAAGCAACACAATCTTCAGAGTCAGATACAACTGGGAACTAGTAATGTTAAGATAAACAATAAAAGTAGGCATTTTGGCAGAAGCATACAGTTTAGCTGCACTGACAAAGTAATAAATTACGATATATTGCATGATAACAAGACTGTTGGGCAGACAAGCTGGCAGGTCCAAATAAAAATGTGTTAACAATTTTTTTTTTATACAGCACTTTTCCCAAAAAAAAAATTGATTAACACCTGGTACCCACTTTGACAAATGTATCGCCAATGATCTTCCTTTTCTCCTCGGGGTTGGTAGTCATATTCAAAGTCTTGCTGATGCGTTTTCGTGGCGTCCTGTCCTCCTCAGAGATAGGAAGGGTTGTCGTTCCGTTGTAGAAGGTGTGAGCTGCGTTTACCACTAGATAGAGCAACATTTTAGAGGAGAGAAAAAGAGGCAGAAGACATAATTGGGTTATGGGCAACACAGAAATGCTCTTTAGGATTACATCACAGCTAGATAACAGCACTCTGTTATAACTGAACTTAAACAAGTTTTTTTTTATTATCATTATTGATGCGTGCAATACATGGTAGAATTTTCCAATAATGACTTCTTATTTTACCAAATTTAGTACTTGTGTTAAAATTTCTGCAACCACTGTGCTTTGTGAAAAACACACACATTATAACTCTATTATTATCATGAAACAGTGCCAAAATAAACTAATTAATTACAACCCTTTTTGACCATAATGCCCTTATTTTACCATCCATATTTCTCTTAGACCAATGGGTCTTTTATTGGTACCTTTGAGTTTGATGCCCAGCTTGGTGAGGGCCTCTTCAACACTCTGACTCTCTCTCTTCCTCATGAAACCGTTGTCAATGTGAACTGCTATCACCTGGTCCTGGTTCAGAGCTTTATTGAGAAGAGCTGTGCAAACTGTTGAGTCGACCCCGCCACTCAGCAGCACCTGAAGAAACCATGAGAAACAGTTACAATCACTGCAGACTGACAGTTTGGGATATCAAATGTTAGGCCCAATCAAGACAGAAGAGATGACTTCAGACCAAAAACACTTCATTTCTTTTAATGGGCTGACTACCAGATCTTGGGACTCACACACACAAAATGTCATAACAGCCAAGTAGAAACAAGCTAAACACAGTTAAGTAAACACTCAAAGATGTAACCCTCATACTGCAGTTGAGGAACAAGAAACAGAGTCTGCATGTATTTCTTTAAATATAAATCCTGTTTCAGACACTCATTTATTGCTTTCACACTCCCCAGGGATGCAGCCCAGTTTGAAGCTGCTAAGGGAGTCGACTTCTTCTTTTCAGATAAAACAGGGTTTAATTTGGGAGTTTAATTGGTTCTACTTAACTTCCCACTGCTGCTGCTGTCACCACTTCCTGAGTACAAGTCACACTCAGCACCACAGCTTTAGACTTTTGGTTGAAATTTCCTGAAATAATGTTTCTGGTATCTGTTTACTTTCTTATTAAAAAGTTATCTCTGTGCTCTAAAAACTAGCTTGGATACCACCACACACTCTTTAAACTTTGTCAAGTTTCACTCACCAGCACTTTAGACTTGCCCACTTTTTCTCTGATATCATTGATGCAGGTCTGTTGGCGGTTCTGTACAGTAAAATTACTCGTGCATCCTGCAATCTCAAACAGAAAGGTGCGCAGCATCTCCATGCCCCTTTCAGTCAGGTCGACTTCAGGGTGAAACTGTGTCCCATACAGCTTCTTCTGTTCATTAGCAATCCCTGGATACAAAAAAAGATGTGATGAATGACTAAATATTGTCATTTTTTCTCCTTGAATTCAACTAAAAAAAAAAGATTTAAGCATTAAAAAAGGCCAAAATTAAGATTTCACATAGATTTTCAAACAAGGAGTTAATACTATGCTCAAAGACTGGGTAAGCTGAAAATACATACATTCTGAACCATCCTTACAAAAACAAAGTTGTTTTTAGAGCATTTGCATGCAAGTTTATGACCACAATCTATTTTTAGATTAGGTTAATCAGGGTCACAGCCTATTCCGGATGCTGCTTACCAGCAATGATGTTCCCCGACTGAGCCACCACTTTAAAGCCGTCAGCCACTTTATCCACACTATCTCCGTGGGTCAGAAGGACCAGTTCCTCCTTCTGAAGGCCTCTGATAAACACAGACACAAACTGATGTCAGGCGAAGATATGGGGCATTTGAAAACATTATAAACTACAGTTATATATGTAACTGCTCTACCATTACTGCGTGCTTGTGAGAGTGAGAGGCAGACTGAAATAAAAGACTGCAGCCATCTATTTTAGACTCTGCAGTATTTGTGTAACAACCAGGAGAAATATGCGACAGCTGGAATGCTCCTGCAGTTTAAGCAGTACGAACGATACTGAGACAAATCCGCTGAGTAACAGTTGTGACAATATTGAGCTTCTGTCACTGAGAACAGCATCTAAATGTTCTTCAAAGCATAAATGAACTCTCCTATCATTTCACGGTGGCTTTTAAAGAGATATTGGATGTTCAATGAAAGGATGTGAATTCCAGCAGTTACTATTAACAGAGTATGGCAGAAAGACACCCATCTCTTTCCCCTGCAACAGCATGCACCTGCAAACACCAGCTGACGCTTGTAAAATAAGTATAGTTAAAAAAACCTGCTCTAATGATCAATCATCTGTAGAGTAATACTGTTTTACCAAAATACAATTTATACCAAATACAATTCGTGTTTTTTCTCATCCAAGTACTCTCAGTGTGTTTTCCCTCAGTCTGTCATCTCCTCTCACCAAATATTTGCAAAAACACATGTGACATTTAGTTCCAAGAAGCCAATTTGAACTGGTGTTTACAATATGGTGACACATTAAAAAGGAGATATTGTTGTGATCCACTAAAGCAACCACAATACCTGAAGAGAGAACAAGTGTTGTCCAGGCCAATACTGAACACTCCATCTTCTCTTACACTCTTTTTGTGCACCGTGCCACCAAAGACTTTGTTCATCATCTGTAAAACAGATAGACACACACATATAGCAGAATTAGAATTAACACATGGACATAAAGATTATATTTTAGTACAATGCCTCAGACGCTGCCTGCTGTTTGGAGAAATGTGCCGACAACTAAACTGCTACTGGTTTTAATTTCCAGACTAACTGGGAAAATTGAGTGAGCAATGCTCTCATTTTCCTCAGCTAGAGTTAAATTGTCCTTGAAGTAGTCCTAGCTGGCCCAGGAGAGCTGAACAGCAGCCAGGAGTCAAGGGATAGTAATGTGTAGCTACTTGGAGTAAATGGGTGAAACAAATGTGTCTTTAAACAAGGGCCTCGAGGAAAAAGGATGGTCTACATAATCCCTATTTAAGCTTCCAATCACAGTATATTGCTGCATGTATACATGCATGTGCATAGATACCTGCATCCCATAACAAATCCCAAGAACAGGCTTTCCTATAGTGAATATCGCAGGGTCGAACCAGGGGGCATCTTCTGCATACACAGAGGCTGGACCTCCCGAAATGATGATTGCCCTAAAGAAGAGAAAATGAGAGAAAACAGTGTAATAACAATGGTGTAAAGCGAAAACATCTGTATCTGGCTCAAATGGTTCTCATGCTCACCTGTAGCCCTGTTCTCTGATGGCAAAGGCTGGGGTCTCTAAAGGAAGAATCTCAGAGCGTACACATAGCTCCCGCACCCGTCTGTCAATCACCTTGCCATACTGGGCTCCAGCATCCAGGATGGCCACTGCCCCCTCACATGACCCATTCTGCTCTGCACTGCTGATCTCCAGCTGTGGACACACACATTCAGAAATGACACTGGCTTGTTGAAAGCTTAACAGAGTTTGTGTTGAGATGAGCAAACAGAAAGTGTAGATCCACATTTACTTTGGCATGCTAGTGTTTACTAAATGACAAAAGACTTGCACACAAACAGTGTAGCTGTCCTTATTGTTAGGAGTTTGGTGGTTTGGGTTGGAGGTTGAGTAAGGTTACCCATTCCTCTCGTTTTACTATGATTCACCTCTGACCTCACTGTGGAAAATGTGACTTAATAAGGGCTAACATAATTATGGACATGTGAGCTACAGACGGTCACTCTTGTGAAACGTGTTGTAACCAGTCAGCCAATCAGTAGAATCACATGAAACCCACATGGTAGCCAAGGAAATTAGTGAGGATCCTCATGTATCATTTCACAGGGTTGTTCAAACTCTGGAAGGGCTTTGAATTTTTGTCAAACACTTTGGCAAGACTCTGTATGTCTAAATGTTTTTTTTTATTAACATCTGGATTGGGTTGGCTTGGAGAAGAAAATTTAGTACAAGAACTAAAAAATAGCCAATTTAATGACAGCTTATGAGTTTCCATAAAAATACCAAAACTGGGTAGGAGAAACACAAATCCACGTGGTTAGTTGAAACACTTCCGCCGTAGATGTTTCCAAAAACAACTCGCATTGAGCATGCTACCATCACCTCTGATTTGATATCTAAAAGTACACTGAATAGAAGAATTTTAATAAAACAGTCATAGTAGCTCAAGTGATATGATCACAAGAAAAATGTTTGACAGTTTTACAGAAAACTTGATTTAATCAGCTCCCAAAAAAAGGAGTACTGGCTCCAGTTGTCAGACCCGGTAACCGCAACTAAGTTAGACTCATACTAGCTTAGAAACGACGCTAGCAAACCTGTCAGTTAACGTGACGATACGTTAGCTTAAAGTGTGTGACAGCAGGCGTATGAAATAATTAGATCGCCACCATCTCAATGTCACTTTCCAAAATGAACGCCAAAGCCATCACAATGCAATACTTTCGGTTTGTAGGAATGTCATTATAAATTCAGGCTTCCCGGCTAAAGCTAGCAAAAAATTACCTATGCAGCATGCTAGCTTACTGATAGTATAAACAGTAGCTAGTCATCACCGTTAGCCTGTTAGCAGCACGTCTTGTGAGCGGCTGGCTAAGTTAGCGGAGCTATGCTAAAACCCACGCGGTGCTTAGAGGCTATGGGTCTTGGGAGGATCTATCATCAGAAGGCAACCACGTTTATTGGAGAATATGATTTATTTATGATAAACATCGTTGAGATTTCCTGTCAGCTAGTCAGCAGCTATGAGCAACATGTTAATGTAATATGGCAACAGGCTTTCACCAGCGTACTCGTTGCTCCTAAGCGGAATTGGTGGTAACGTTACATGCTCTCTAACTTTCCCCCCGAAGTACACACAGGCCGTAATTAACCGGGGGGTGCTACACCAGCCAGGAGGGTCCTAACGCGAAGTCGACCGGGCAATGGAGTACCGGAGATACCGGTACTCTCCCGCTCCACTGACCTTGCTTTCTCCGTTGCACAGAGCCATGAAGGACTGCCGTGTTGTGGAATGAGCTCTCCCCTTCGCCTCGGTGTCCCAGGTCTCACAGAGAGAGAGAGCTTCTTGTTAGCTCCTGGCTCAGCACGCCGACTACTGTTTCAAAAGCAGATTGGGTTTTTGGTCTGGAGATGGGCTGTCACAATTTCTCCTCCTCCTCGGACTGGGGGAATAACTTTCTCAGTGTGTACAGACTAAATAAATGTGTCTGGTTTTAAATGGGTGGAGCGCAAAGTTAAACCCAAAAAAATGACAGTGGAGGGAGGGAGGGTGGCCCCACGGGGGTTGGGCTTAGTTAGCTCAGTTGAATTTGTACATGTTAAAAATATAGGTAAATACGGGGTTTTAAATTAAATATAAATAAATATTAATATTTTATTATATGGTTTATCAGTGATTCGTTCATAAAGGTCCACACGGATCGTGATGTCTAGTAGACAAGCAGCTCAAAACGGAGTGAGATTTATATACATTTCTAGATGCTTGAATAATATATAGAACTTCCATGTAGAGGAATTTCATTAACTATAGTTTTGATAGATGAAACGCAATGAAATAAATAAGTCCATAAAATAAAATAAAAATGATTAAAAACAATATTAATGTTTAAACAGTAAATTTCAACTCACCCTGTATTTAGGTTAATTGCCTCCATTTATTTCATCGCCTAGCAACATAAGCTACAGGCAAGTTATGCTAGGTGTTGTTTGAGCCGAACGTGCCTCGTGACACTTCTACGTCGGTTACCCCCCTCCTCATTTTGGCGTTCCATTTGTTCCCATGGCAACAGACAACAAACTTTTCCAAATTCTCGACGGATGTCGCTAACATGAGTATTTAATAATCATAACAATTGGATAATTATTAAGCTTAGTGGCAGTCATTAACGCTTATATTAAATGTTTTTGCGCGTTGTCAATCTTTAAAACTTATTGATAACAGTCGAGGAACGAATAAACTTTTAAGACTAGCTTCAGTATCCCAAGTCCGTTCTTGGCAACACATAAGGACCATGGTAAGTTTTAGCTTTCAAATATAAGCTAAACCATGCTACTCTTTTGTAGTTACCTTCTAAATCATATTTTTTCTAAGGCATTCAATGTATTTCAATTTGATTATCGAATCCACCAAAGCTTTGTCATTACCAGAGGACAGTTAGTTGTGGTAATATTACTTCCTGTAGATGCGGGGATCCGGCTCTGCAACTTCAAGGAGCAGCACTCACAGCCGCCGGTACCGTACGCGTGGGCCAACATCAGGGGTGGACGAAACCCTGTTTGGTAGTCCCAGACAGGTGAGGAAATGTTGTTTCTGTAGTTGCCCACCTCTAACACTGAATCTGATACTTTTTTTGTCAACTTATTTGGGGTCACTAATGTCCTTGGACTTACAGCATGAGTTTATGGGTATGGCATAGTTAAACAGATGTATCTGCACATTTAATTTTTAACATCTGTTTTGTGAGGAGTGTATTGTATTGAAGGGGTGGGGAGGTCATAAAGTGTCTTTGTGGGATATTGATAACTAGTTAACTTTGTCTAGGAATCGCCACAGAAGAACCAAGAGATTATTCAGATCATCACCAAAGACCTTGTTCGCAATATCAGGTAGGCCAACCCACAGATAAACTCCAAGGACTTTCTGTCAGTTTCTCAGATGTAAGAGAGGACATTATTTTTATTGTTATATTTCATAGATGCAAATTTAAGTAGCTAAATTTAATTTCAAAATTAAATAAACCAGATCCTCTATAACCCAATACTGTAGTATATAATTGAAATTAAAAACATGAAAAACATGGTTACAGTTCAGATTCATAATATAGTATTGAGACTAGACTAGTAAACCATGCATGACAAAATGCCTCGTGTCATTATGCAAGGATCCCGCGGATCAAGGATCCACCAGAGAAGTCCATCGTTGTTCCTAGACCTGAGTTTCAACGGATCACCTCAGAGTCTAAGGTTGTCTCCAAGGAGGAGATGAAGACCCAGAGGAGGGCTTATCTAAGCAAGATTGAAGAAGAATTTGTAGGAAGCACAATAAACTTCAATCAAAAAAGTCAAGTAAATTGCATATTTACAGTAAGACAATAAAGCTTTCCCTCTGAAACCCTTATCCAGAAAGCTGCAGAGGAAATGAGGCGTCAAGCCCTTGAGGCAGAAGAATCCCGAAAAAAGACTGGCCTGACTGAGACGGAGCTAGAGGCCCGGGACCGCGAGCGGCGCTTGGTGGAGCAAGCCAGTGGGTTAAGGATGGAGCAAGAGGAAGAGATCAAATTGCTCAACAGGGTAAGAAGCTGTAGACAATGAGTGTTTTATGTGCATTCAGGTGAACTCATTAATCAATCCATGAGTCCATCAATGATTCTGCGTGTGCTGTGATCTCAGCTGATTCTAGAGGCTCAGTGTCAAGCCACACTCGACACACAGATCCAGGAGAAGAAACAGATCAAGGCAGAGTTGCTAGAGGAGGAAAAGCGTCTAGATGACATGATGGAGGTGGATCGCCGCAAGGCCTTGGAGACTGAGGAGCAGATTGATGAGCTGCGAAAACAACAGAGGATGAGGTGAAGATAGCTCTTTTAATCCGATTTTATGAAATATATTGAAAAAAATGACGCTCTTCCAACCTGATGGCATTTTCTTGTGGGGAAGGAAAGCACTTTTAATTCTAATCCACCTAAACCATCTCCATCCTTTTAACAAGATGCCTTTCTCTAACCATTAGGCTGCTAGTCAGCAGTAAAAACAAGGTGCTTCAAGTTCAGCATAGTTACCATTTGTATGTGCCTGTGTTATAATTTAGGGGGATGCAACAAATATGTGACGAGATCCAGAGACGTCTAGAGGAAAAGAGATATCAAGAGGAGATAAAAGAGATTGAGAAGCAGCAGATGCGAGAGAAGCAGGAGAGAATGAACCTGGAAGACCTCAAGGTGCAGCATATGCAAAGGCAACACACACAAACACTACAAATTTGAACGTGAACAGAGTCACATACATGCTTAGAGGGACATGCAACCACATTTACGATATGCTTGTGTTGAAGTCTGTCACCTCTCTAGCTAGTTGTCTTCTTCTAGGTCCTGGAGAAGAAGAAGGAGGAGCAACGATGTCTGCAGGAGGAGGTTATGCGCATCAATGCAGAGACCATACGGGCCAAGGAGCAGAGGAAAGAGGAGGAAAAGTTGTCTGACATGAGAGACATGGAATACAGGAAAAAAAAAATGGTCAGATGAGGATCAGGCAAATTATAATGACTACTCACTAATCTCCACACCAATATAGTTTGGTAAAATAACTCTGTTTTTATGACCTCTGCAGCAACAGGATGCAGAATATGAAGCAGAGCAGAGACGAATCAAGAAGGAGAAGGAGTTGGAGATTGCCAGACTGAGAGCTCAGCAAGAAAAAGCAAGAGACTACAAGGCAGAGCAGGTCAGAAATAAAACCACCAGCTGATCGCTGCCTTAAGGGTGGTAGCTACTAAATTTAAACTTATGGATTTAAAGTCTCTAATCAGATTTTTAAGAAGTTCTAACCTGCACACATATTCATGGGAATCAATGCTTTAAGTGTGTCCAAATTTAGTTTGTCCATGTCTGTGTGTCTGTGCGTTTCGAAGGACGAGCTCCGTGCTCGAAGGAACCAAGACATTTCAAATAGACAATGGCGAAAAAAAGAGAAAGAACTGGCTGAAAAGAAAGCACAGGAGGACGCAATGCTGAAGGAGGCTCGCTTGGAGCAGATTCGCTACAAAGAGCACTTCCTGTCGATTGAGGATGGACGACAGAAGGCAGAGTTTGAGAGGGTGCTGAAGTAAGAAACTTGAAATTAATTTTTTTTAAAAACTCAGTGAGTGTTAAAAGTAGACCTAGTGTTCAGGCTGCAACATTTGTTTGCATTGATTTACAATATTTCACACATTCTGGTTTTTTTTTGGTGACTAGCAGTTTTGCTTGCCTCTTCTACCTTTCTTCACACAGGGTCCAACAGGAAGGGATCATCAAACAGAAGGAGGAGGAGGAGAAGAAGCGCCACAAAGCGCTACGTCATGCAGAGGCCATCCGACATCAGGTGAAGGAACGTGAGCTCTCAGCAATAGCTAAGCGCAGAGAGGTCCTCAAGGAGGCTGATCGGTTGATGGAAGAAGCCCAGCAGAGACGAATGCGCCTGAATGAGATCAAAGAGAAGAAGCTTAAAGAGCTCCAGTAAGTACAGACGTGCTAATGACACAACTTTCTGATGTGGAAATACATGCTTTATCGTGGGTGTGTGCGGATTAAACATGACCTACGTTTGTCAATGTGCAGGGCTACTGGGATCGCTGAACATTACTGCAGTGAAGTGGAAAGAAAGGTCCGGGCCTGCATACATTGATTCACTCACAGATGGATCCTAATTGTGTGAAGCTATCACCTTTTACAGGGTCTCATTTAAAAAGGAAAACATGTCTCATGTATTAATGCAACTTAAAAAAATTCAAGAACATACCAATAAAGGTTTATATCGCATTTTCATTATTATCAGTATGTCCAACTCTTATTTTTGTGTCCACCTCAGAGCTGTTTGCATGTTTGACTCATTGAATGTATATCCTGTGTATGGTAAGAAAAGAAAAGGGGCATGGGGTGATATGGGTAAACACCTTGAGTGAATCATGCTGTGGTTCATTTTATATTGTGGTGTTAATATTTATTGGAATAAACAACATTTAGCCTCAACTCAGTTTAGAAAAAAGCCTGTTTCAGCTGATTAGTTCCTGGAAATCATTTCCCACATATTACAGAGGAGGCTTTATGTACTATCTTGTGGAAAATGTATTGGACGGCATTTTATAATGCATACAATTATTTTTGTATTAATTTAAATGAGTACATAAACCTTGTATATTTTTACACAGAGAATCTGCAAGACTGATAAGGAAAGTTATAAGCAGGCACAAAACACAAGATCTGATATTGTGCTTTTATTGGTTAATATTTACACACATATTTGTAATTTATCAGATTGCCACAAACTAAATGAGAGATAAAAAATATGAGGCTTTTGGGAGCTCTAAGCCCAGTTTGGAAATCCAGCTCTGAAATTAATTTTAATAAATTGACAAACTTCAAACCCGAATGGTTGCTGGGGTGATCAAAGAACAATTTCTCTTTGTGCTTGTAGTTAGTAACTATCATATATATACTGTCCTGATATAGAGTGAATATCAGATGTATTATTCAGGCATGAAAATCACTCACCGTTCACCGTTTTGAAACCAAAATAGGTGACCTACGTGAATCGTGTAGATCCAATGTAGATCCAATAAGTAAATTGTTTTTGGGGGGGGGGGCAGATGAATGAACTTAGTGATAGACATTAACATCCTTATCTTTGCCGCTG
>JAPZDV010000024.1:8656576-8698272 GCA_029814665.1 Acanthurus lineatus | reverse complement strand
TGTCTCTGACTCTGTGCAAGCTCAACTTTGAGTTATTCATGGGAGCTGAGGCAGATGTTCGCTCTTTGATGGTCAGAACATATTGGAAGTCCTCGTAAATTTTGAGGGGAGGATCAAAAAGATGCTTTACACAGCGCACCAATCAGCTTGCTTTGGTCAGTGTGATTGTGGCCATGTATAGATAGATACTTTATTATGCATTCATACTGTCTTGTAATTCTGCCTGATTTTTCTCTCAAAATGCACCAGATTTATACTTTTAAATATGAAATATTCAAAATTTTCTTCTGGGGGAGCATGTACCCAGACCCCCTTAGAGGGGTCATATCCTTCTCACCTTTCTCATCCCTGACCTGTTTTCATGCCTGATTATTTTTTAATGTCAGGATACTGTGTGGTTTGACACTTACAGAGACCATCTCACATGGTTACAACTGCAGCTACACAGTGGTCCTCACATGCTGATCCAACCAAATGTGCCTGTGTGTTGTCACATGCCATCTGTCGGGATAAATGACTTCACATGCACTCATAGCAACCACAAGGCCGAGCATGTCGTTATTCATTACCTCTTAATAAAATGTGGTTAGAAGGGTGCATCATGACCCCATACAAAAGATCTTTTGATTGAAGAGAAGATTAAAATGTTCTGTTCAGTGTTCAGACTTTTTTTTCGAGAATGTACTTTTTTAAAAAAAAAATTATATAGGCCTAGCATTCTCCTACTGAAATGCTCTGGGTTTCACAGATCACAATGAATGGATTAATATTATCTAGTCATATTATGAAGTACCATATAATAAAGAAGCATACATAAGCATTGTGGTGTTGTAGTAATTATAGTATTTGCTATTTGCCTTCTTGGCTGTTTACCTGCCTTTCTGTTTGATGAAACTCAAAAGGCCTATTGGTCTCTTGCTCACTGTATGGCTTGGTGTCTAAATATTATTTTAGTTTTAATTGTCACATAAATGTATAATACCAATAAATGGATACAGTTTATCTTTTAAGTATCGCTGTCAGTGCTTTAGTTGTGCCGGTTATTTGGGCATTTGGTGAAACTGATGTGATTATTTAAGATATATTTATGTAGATTATTTCTTGACTGCTGTTGTGTGAACATTTAAATTGTAGGAACATTTTGTCCAGCCTTGAAAGCAATTTCAGGCTCAAAATTTGTTGTCAGGCTCTATAAGGTCACATGGTTAGATTAATTCGTTGTGGTATTGAATTGTTTTTTCTGATAGCAGTTTTAGATCTTTGTAGAGTTTCCGTGTGTAACATTTACAGCAAGATTATTGTAGGTAACGAGATCCCTCAATATGACTTTTACTGTGATTTTTTTTTCACTGAAGCGGAACTCAGTTCAGTCGCGTTCTGACACGTCAGCCGTAGAGGCCGGACTGATTTAGACGTCGCACACGCCGCACTTCCTGGTTGGTTCTCCTGTGTTGATGTTCACCGATGTAACCTGTTTTAAGTCAAACGGTAGTACTTTTCTTGAATTTCTTACATTTGTCGGAGTTCCTCCATTTTTAAAAATGTTATTAAAATGAAATAAAATCGATATCCCGATCGATTGGCTCTGTAATGCAGCCGTTTGTGATCTGTTTTTTGATTTGGCATGCTGTCTTCATCACTAGGTATGCATGAACTTATCTACTGCTTGTGTCATTTCACCTTGATTTTTCCTTCATTGCCTTTGTATCTCTTCATATTTCTATTTACAGCTTTTTAAAATTGTATGTCGTTCTTCATGTCCAGGATTCACTAACTCCTGGTCAGTAAAGATCACAGCTAACCACTCTGACAGCTAACTCAACACATTTATTGATCATTTATTCTGATGTTTTCCATAATTACCCTTAATTTATTTTTAATGGTGCCAGCAGTTGTCCGTGAGCCAAACTGTCAGTGTGGGAACATTACGATTGTTAATGAGTGAACAGTTTGTTTTTCTTTTACTAAGCTATACCATATGAAGCACAAAGCTTTATAAATCACTGACCCTCGTTTTAACTTCAAAACCTGTCCTGGATTGTTTTTTAAGTTCAAACAAGTGAGTGGATTGTGCTTCGCTATGATTTTAACCTTCACCTTTCACCTTCAGCTTAATGATTGCCTCAGTTTTTGACTTTTTCACTAACTTGTTGCACATGTGTTTGCCTGTATGTGATGTATGCACTCGCATGATTAGATTATTAATGGTAGACTCAGAGACTTGCAGTTAATTCACAAGTTTAGCTGTTGCAGTTGTCCTCATTCTTTTTTTTTTTTATTACAGCAGATTTACTGAGGGCACAGCTGGTTTGATGCCCACTGCTCTAACATGGAGCGCTCAGATTTAATCACACACAAGAACGGGCGGCAGAGGAAGCTGGCGGGGACAAACCTCCCAGCAGAAAACGCGAGGGACATGGACAGGGAAGAGACAGGCTCCTCTGAACCAGAAGTGGAAGAGGAAGCAGAAGGTCTCATCAGAGTGTCGGACTCTGAGGACAGGAGGCGCAGAGTCCGATCTGGGATCCGTGGTGAATTAGGGAACGTGTTGCTTCTTCTGTTCCTCTACGTGCTGCAGGGGATTCCTCTTGGACTGGCTGGTAGCATCCCCCTAATCTTACAGAGTAAGAGCGTCAGCTACAAAGACCAGGCCTTTTTTAGCTTTGTCTTCTGGCCATTCAGTCTCAAGCTTCTCTGGGCGCCACTGGTGGATGCTCTCTACTTCAGCAGGTTTGGTAGAAGGTAAGAGGGTCGTGTGTATGCTGTTTATGTTGATGATTTCATCCTTGTGGATTTCTTTATGTTGACCTGTATAGCTTTTTTTCCTGATAACTTCTATACCACCTCCACCTCCCACTTGATCCTGCAGAAAGTCATGGCTGGTGCCCACACAGTACCTGCTGGGCCTCTTCATGCTGTACCTTTCAATGACGGTAAATTCACTGCTGCAGAGTGAGGGAGGGCCGAAAGTTCTAACACTCACTGGAGTCTTCTTCATGCTTTCCTTCCTTGCAGCTACACAGGTAAAATATGATGAACAATTTAATCACAAAGGAAAATACTTTCAAATAGATTTTTGCTGCATATCTCTGCAAATACATGCTTCTCTTTCAATCTTCACTGGCTTCTTTGTCTCTCAGGACATCGCTGTGGATGGCTGGGCCCTGACTATGTTATCCAGAGAAAATGTGGGCTATGCTTCTACATGCAACTCTGTGGGCCAGACAGCAGGCTACTTCCTGGGGAATGTGCTCTTCCTGGCTCTGGAGTCTCCAGACTTCTGTAACAAATACCTCAGAATTGAGCCCAAGGAGACAGGCATCGTCACCTTGCCAGGTCGAACCAATCCTTGAATTTATAAATATACAAGAAAAAAAAAGTTTGTGCTAATTGACACAAATTAAGTGTATCTTCTAATCCTTTCTGTTATGTTGCTGCAGACTTCTTATTCTTTTGGGGGGCAGTGTTTCTGGTGTCCACAACCTTGGTAGCCATCATTAAAAGGGAAAACAATCCTGGTCCAGGAAGGAGGAGAGTCCATGAGGAAACACAGGGCGTCACGGAAACTTACAAGCTGCTGTTCTCCATCATCAAGATGCCCACAGTCTTCACATTTTGCACCCTGCTTCTCACTGCTAAAGTACTTGACCATTATTTGATAATATACATGTTTTATCTCACATTTCTCCAGTATATTTGCTGCTTAGCGTGAGTATATATTGAAAATTAAAGATCCCTCTCTGTGTGTTTCAGATTGGCTTCTCTGCAGCAGACTCTGTGACAGGCCTGAAGTTGGTGGAGGCCGGAGTTCCCAAGGAGCAGCTGGCATTGCTGGCAGTGCCCATGGTGCCTCTACAGATCCTACTGCCTGTGATCATCAGTAAATACACAGCAGGGCCCAGACCACTGGATGTCTTCTACAAGGCCTTCCCCTTTAGGTAAAAATACACACACACACAAACACAAGCACAAATTCTTGCATACACAGCAAATATGCTGAAAACTAACAGTTAATTTGTGGTCACAGGTTGCTTATAGGACTGGAATACGCTCTGCTGGTGTGGTGGACCCCCAGTGTGAAACAAGAAGGAGGATTTCCTGTTTACTACTACGCCATAGTGCTACTTAGCTACGCTGTACATCAGGTTTGATTCTTTGTTACTTTCCTCCCTTTTTTGCTTTCAGCCCAGGTAATGTCATAGGATTGGTTACGGAAACTGGCTTAAATTAGGCAAAATGACTGCAGCTGAGCACAACAGACAGTTGGTTGAAATTGCCATTTTTTGCCATGCTTGAAGCATGGCTGTAAAGATGGTGATGTCACTCTGTCTGGCACTGAGTCCACCTCTTTGGTCCCAACAAAAACATCTACACAGACAGAGTTATGCAAAAAGACTAGCCCAGGAAATCATGATAAATCCTTAGAACTTCTGTGATCCCCTTAATTTTTTTTCTAGTGTCTCTATTTGTGGTGGTGAAATGTCACAACAGCTGTTTAATGTACATGTTTACATTTTTTTTTACATATATTAATCTGCTCCTGGGGTAAATTGTCTTTACTTTGGTACTTTGGTCCCTTAATGTTTCATCTGGCACAATTATTCGGTCAACATCCTAATTCATCCAGTATTTTAGTTTATGAACAGCTAACTGCTGATAAGAAATTGTTCTTATCAGCCTGAGACGTCCTTTATGTTTGCTATTAATTAGCTAAGGTAAGCTGCTGAACATTGTGTAAACATTATACCCGATTAACATCAGCATTTCAGCATTTTTATTGTGATCATGTTAGTATGCTGACACTCAAGGAGTCTCATGAAAAAGCAGATGATCTGTGTAATTAATCTATTAAAAGGGATATTAATAGACTTGTATGTTGCAGATTACATTTTACAAACTCATAGAGGCCGACAAGTGTTAACATGATTGGCTTTTTCTCTTCTCAACCTTTTCTCATTTCCTGTCTCAACCCCCAGATGTCACTGTGCAACAGAAAAACAAATTAAACAGAGATGAAGCTTAGGAATTAATTAATTTCTCTTTAGAACCTTTGACCTTTTCTCATCAGGTTAAAGGAATCAAAGCATTAATAAAAAATTAAATTGAGGAGATTAGAATAAGTATAAGATTGAGATTTGATCAGCTTTAACAAATGTTTCCCATGTTGCTACTCCAGGTGGCGCTGTACAGCATGTACGTGGCCTGCATGGCCTTTCATGCCAAAGTGAGCGACCCCCTGATAGGTGGGACCTACATGACCCTGCTGAACACGGTCACCAACCTGGGTGGAAACTGGCCCTCCACTGTGGCCCTGTGGATGGTGGATCCTTTGACGTCTAAGGAGTGTCAGGGCGCTGCGGGGCAGAGCTGCAGCTCTCCTGCAGACGCTGCGGTGAGTAAGCTGCAAGGGAAAATATGCACACTGGTATAGGCAACCACAGGATTATTATAGTAGGCTAAAACTGTACAGCGTTTACAAAGTGTTGTGTTTGTATTGTGTTAAATCTATAACTTGACTTGACTCATTATACTAAAAAAAATAAAGCTAACACTGGAAGGAAACTGCAAAAACCAACTCTGGAAACTAAGTGAAACTAAACCAAATCAAAAAAACAAGTTAATTAATGTAAGAAACACTAATATACCCTTTGATAAAGTGACTTCCTCTTTTGTTTCCATCTCCAGCTCTGTGTTAAGGAGGGCGGCGCCTGTGTCACCACGTTGGATGGCTACTATGTGGAGTCGGTGGTGTGTGTTGTGATCGGTTTAGCCTGGTGGCTGTGGTTAGGGAAGAAGATGAGGCGGCTGCAGGAACAGAGCCCCGCTGCATGGAAGTGCAGAGCCAATAATCAGCGATGACACTCTTATCATAAGCACCACAGACTGTTTTTGTTCTTACTCTGGCACCTTTGCATACTGTTCTCCGACAACGACTGGACAGTGGACACATTGTAACTCCACCCTCATCCGTCTGGTGTAGTACCCCCCGGTCCTGCTGTAGCTGCTACATTCAGAAAACACTCAGTCTCACACTGTCTCACCTTTGTCACCTTGAAGTCCGTAAATCTGATGAAGGACCATCTTATTTCTCCAGAGGTAAAAATCCTCCTCATCGTTACTTATGCTAACTGTACTTGAGTCCTAGAAAACTGTAACAAACAGTCTAGCTAACTTTTTTTGTTCTGAAACTACATTCTGCTGCTCTTAACAGCAAAAAACCAAACCAGACCTGGTCAAAGAGTGTGTTTAAGTAACTTCTCGGTTTCGTTTTAACCTGCTTGGATATCCAGATCGTTGAGTTTAGTGTGTGAAGCATGTTAAGCCTTATTTTGCTTTTCCCCCTTTTCTGCCCATAATAACTTTTAACTTTAAGATCCATCAGACTTGTTTCTCCTCTCAGCCAGTCAATGTTTAACATATACTAAAGGAAAATTAAGGGAAAAGACTGGAAAACCTGATATACACTCTTCCAAAGAGATTGTATGCACTTGTGTTTCCTCCCGGTTTCAAACTGTCTTGGTACTGTTTAACTCACTTCATCTGTTAATCCAAGCAAGCTAAACACAGCATGAAATATAAATATATATGTTTTCTGTTTGACGAGGATCTGAAACCGATGTTTTTTATTTTTTTATGATTATTTAATTTGTATTTTTCTCAGATGTAATTTGTGCCTTGTTTAGTTTTTTTCAGGGTCAGTAGAAGACCAGTTCAAAGTCAACCTTGTTTGAGTTTTAGTTGAATAATCAAGGCAGGGAAAAATAACAGTAACTTGAAGCTGGTAAATGCATCAACATTCATTATGTAATATACTGCTTCTAGTAATATACTGCTTTAAATACCTTAGTTTTTTTTTCAATTGTTTGCATTCTCTAAGTAAGGCTGGGCATTGTGGTGATTATTAAATTGATACTATTAGATTAGATATCGTCGTAAATTTAAGACTGCATTACACAATAACTGATGTAATTTTCTGAACTTACCAGAGTGTCCTAGCTGTTCTAATATTTGTCTTTACTTCAATGCAAAAGTAACCACACTACAGTCATTATATATGCAGTCATGATGATAACCTATCAGAAATTTCATCAATATTTTGTAAAAAGCAACAGTCACATCTACAATGTTGCGATATTTCAATTTTAGGTCAAAAACATTGTGACATTTGATTCTGTCTTTCTGGCCCAGTCATACTTACAACCCAACATTTAGTCCATTTGGTAGAAAAAATAGTTTATATTACCACTCGGCCTGTAAATACTGAAATATGATTTTTGGACCATCAGAGTCAGAGCTCTAAATGCACATTCCTTACAAAGGCTTTCATTTGCATAGTGATGTGTGCATATTGTTATAATGTATAAATTATGCATATAAAATATATAGTTTTATAGATGCATTGAGATTGTGTGAAAGGCCTGTACCAAGAAATCCTAACTGAGTTAGTTTTACAGAGTAAATTAAGGTACCTGAGTGGGACTTCAACACCAGCCTGAAACGTATGTAAGTGAATGAAAAACAGTGATTTTCTCGCCCCTCAAACAATTCTGATCCCGGTCCAGCAGCCGACGGGAAATGTCCTGTTCTAGTTTCAAATATTGTAAATCAAGCTGAATGTTACAGTATTTTATCTGAAGCCAGCATTGAAAATCTCACAGCTTTGTGAAATAAAAAAAAAGTGATGCACACAATCAGGGTTCATGAGACACAAGAGGACAAGACTCATTTTTTTCAAGTTTTGAGTTTTCTTATGTTTTCTATGTGAACCACATTTATTCAAACAGTTCTTGATTTCTGCAGTGTTTTGTTTTAATCCACTGTTTTCTCTGAAGTGCGCAGAAGTCCTGAATTCCTTTAAATTCACACAAGATTTCTGCCTGCATGTCACTTCAGTACGACTTCATCCCAAGAGCCTTTTTGCAGTTTGTTGTTTCAATTCTGACTGACTTATTTTTTTGGACTGTGTTCAAATCATTTATCCATTTGTTTTTAAAATATCCTAAATTGTGCTTTTATATTAGTGATCATAGTCTGCTAAACTTGCCATTAGTTGGTAGTGAACATATTTCAGCTGCAAAATATTCAGTGTTTTTTAATTTGTCTCAATGTTACATCATAATCCCTTGATTTTTTTTTTATTTAACTTTGGACAACTTTTGTTTGTATTAAGTCTGAATCCTCAGTCGTACAAAGAAATAAGGACAGCACAGTAAAATATTTAAATATGCTAGCAGCAGTTCTTCTGATGAAGGTGATAAACTTTGACACAAATCTTGTGGAATTAAAATAAAACACACTTACAAGGTCTCCAGTTGTTCTTCTTAAGACTTTGAACACAGATGTTTACCGGCGTTCACAAAAGACACAATGCACTCTGTTGTTTTTTTTTTTCATTTTATTATAATTTTCCTTGCTTTTCAGGATTTCTAAAATGTCCCTCCTCAACAAGTGGACGCTGATGCAAGAGGCTGTAAATGTTGCCCCAAGTTTTTTTTTTTTATTTTGGAGCATTAAACCCCACAACTGCAGTGTCCAGATCAACTGGTGCCACAGTCTTTAATACGAATTCACTCCAGAACGTCAGATGGGTTTCTGACTTCCTGTTGCCTCTGAGGCCTTCAGTCTCTTGGGAGGCCAGAGTGGGGGGGGGGGTCACACAAAGCAGCACCGAGATCAGTTTGATGATTTGGGTGGTTGTGGTGTTGGTGGTGATCAAGCTGAATTATGTCAGGTGACAGGTCAACTAATCCAGTGATGCATCCGATAGTGGACTACGCCTATAGAGCGGATAATTGAAGTATGATTCCCACATCAAAAAAGCCATTCCACATGTCATTCACAAAGAACGTAAAAAGTCAACATATTTATTTCATGTTTAATTTAGGCTCTCTGATTCGTCGTTGACGTGTAGCACAGTTAATGCATTCATTTTGTAAAACATCTTAAGACAGAGAGCTTTATCCATCAATACCAGAACCTCTGCTTGTCCGCCGCTCACAATGATATCTTTGATCATTTTTTAATGACAAACCAAATTCATATCATTTCATTCAGAGCCAGGAAGCATTTTTATGTCTAAGAAGAACCGTCAGAATCTCCCGATGGGAGCAGATTTCCTCACTCAATAACAACAAAAGCACTTTGGACGTCATCTTGTACTGTTGATTAGACAAACTGCATTTCAGAGTAAATCACTTGCACACTACGTGATGCACAATCGCCTTTGATTTCACAGCTAAGGCTGTAGCTCCCCGAAAGATTTCCAGTCCTACTTAGTCCAGTTCAGAACGGGAGGGTCAGGAGATGAAGGTCATGTGACCTGAGGTGGTGAGACGGTGATGTCGTCGGTAGCACTTTGAACAGCAGTGCGCTGGAGTCCCAGACCCACGCACAAACTCCAGGTCGTGACAGTATATTTAGTGTGCGGATGTGCAATTTTGGATTGTAATTGTCTCTAACATCCATTTTTTTTTTTTTTTGCTTTGTTTCATAAAAAATATCACAAAAAAGAAAAAAAAAAAAAAAAAAGAGAGTCAAGTAATGAACTTTCCTAAAGAGGCGCGGTGGGTCATAGGTTCATACGTAGATGCTCGGGCCGTTTGGCCACCACAGGGTACGCCTGCTGCTTCATCTGAGCCAGGTTGACCCCTGCAGGCTGACGGATGGGGAGGGGGGCCGAGGCCTCGGAGCCCGTTGAGACGTCCATCTGCTCTGGGGTGGACAGCTCCATGGCCTGGTCCTGAGGTGACTGGAGGACACCTGGTCCTCCGCCGGGGAGGAGGGGGCTCCGGGCCCAGCAGTCCCCCCCTGAGAACTTGACTGGGCTGAAAAATACAGAAAGAGAGGAGGGATACTGTAACAATGACCAGCATTTGTTTTCATAGCTTCTGCCTGGCAACGTTAACAGTCTTCACAGTGAGAGGAGACGTGAGGACAGACTGTTGGGTTTTATTTATCAGTCTGCATCATAAAGAGCCAAAACTCAACATGTCATTTTCACTTCTGACACCAGTCATGTGATTAGTGTAGAAGAAGATCCACAGGTTATTTCAGCTTTGGTAGCCAGGGGGCGTGCTGCCTCCCAAAATAGAACAGAACTTGTTCTCTTTGCTTGGGCTTTACTCAGTGGGACTCAGAAGCTCACTCGCAATGCATCCTGGTAATTGTAGGCATAACTCCATTAGCAGGAAAACTTGTGTATCTCAGTCAGTAAAGCACAAACTAATGGAATTACTGCTTTAACATCCACATAAAAAGTGGTGGATGTCCCCTCTAACACACCATAAGATGTTGTTGTTGAGGATGGAGTCGATACTTATTAACATGCAAGCCTCTATAAACAGATGAAGGCAGCTAATGAAGTGGGCTTTCAGTCCACATGTAATTATCACAGAGATGCTGCTGGGCTTCCAGTTTTTGACCTCATATGGAGCAAAAAGTGAGCTCTGAAATGTAAAGTTAGGAATCTTAAAATATACAATACATAAAAAAATGAGCACAATGAAGTAAAGTAAAGTCTCTTATTGAGAAACTAAACAAGTACACTCTGTACTAAAATGGTTTTTACCAATAAAGAACTAAACACTGGTCTCTGCAGTGCCTGCTGTGGACGACATACCTGAGAGGTGTCCTCGGGCTGCCCATGATCCGTCGTGGTGAGCGGATTTTTGGCTCAAATGAGAACTTTTCTTTGATGTTTTCCAGGACTGATGGAGCGACGTACGTGAAACCCTAAAACAACAGAGACATCAGAGATTAAACAAAGGTGGCAGAGTGAGTGTGGTAAGAAATGATTGATTACTGGTGTCAGAAGCAGGAGTTATTATTCAGATCTAATAAATGACATGTTTCAGTGCAAACCTGTCTGGTCTTTTTCAAATAACTGACAAAGGAAGTGAACTTGTTATTCGATTGCGAAAAACATCATTAATCATTTGCAAGTGAAAGCATATCTCTTTTGTGAACAACATATCCACCCTTTGAATAAATCAATGACTCGTCAAACATAACAAAACACAGGGGACACGAGGAGTTCAAGAATGTACCAGGAAGGCTTGGTTGGCACTCTCACTGAGGGTTGAGTCATCTGGACTGTCGACTGGTGTCTGACTGGTGAACTTCGAGTCAAACTGACTCACGTCTTCAGCTGATTGCTGTAAAGATAGACGGGAAGACAAACGCAGGTGAGCAGATGTGTCAACTCACAACATGTACAAAGCCTGAAACAAGAGAAGACCTGGGTTCACTCACTCAGTTGTATTCATGTGGCTTAATGCAGGCAAATAAACAGAATTAAACCCATTCTTTAAATGATTCACTCAGCTTTATTTATGAACCATCAATGAACCCATTCAACTTTTATCATTCTCAGATTCATCTGTCTTTGTGATCTGCTTTTGATACTCACCAAGAAAGGTTTGAAGGGAGGCTCCACTTTCCGAGCAAGCAAATCCTCCCAGTTAATGTGTCGAAAGAAGGGATGAGCCTGCGGGATGTCAAACACAAACAGGGTGCTGCTTTAATGGACAGAGGGCCATAAACAGAGCTTTACAGTCTGCAGAGATTTAAACAAACTGCCATTCATGCAGCCTCTGATTCCTACAAAGAATAAAGAGTCTTCAGAGGATTTGTGGCACAAAAACTCTGCACATCAGGGCCTCTGGGTTTGCAAAGACTGTGTTTTTTGAATCAAGCAACGCTTAGAAGAAAAAGTCAGCACAATCTGAGGCTCTGTTACTTTGCATGAGCTCCCTTTTTAGAACAGTTTGCTCCTTGGAGAATCATAATTTTGACTTATGACATACAAGCAGCGCATTGCTGTAACAGAGTAATAAAGCTGGCGTGTTTGCATTGCTGTGTTTCGACTGTGTTGTCGGGCCCCTGTACGTTCTCACCTGCACCTCTGTGGCGTCTCCTGCTCCCGCTCCCAACCGTGACGAGGCATTTCTCTTCAGCAACTGAACAACCAGCAGGAAAAAGTCAGAAGCGTACTTACACAACAACTCTTATTTAGGACAAACACAGTCTGTGTTAACTTCAAACAAACAGAACGTACCCGTTTCAGGAGGTCTCGAGCTTCTTGTGTGAGGTAGGGCGGCAGGCTGAGCTTACACTTGAGGATCTTGTCAATCGTCTTTTTTCTGTTTTCACCTGTGAAAGGTGGCTACAGCAGGAAGAGACGTGAAAGGGTTACTCAACTGTTTCAGATTACGGATCATATTTTAAACATTGCAATAAAAGAGGTGAATTGTAAATTTTAAACTGACCGCTCCTGTGAGCATGTCGTACATCAGAGCGCCCAGACTCCACCAGTCCACCGCTCTGTTGTGTCCGCTTCTCATCAGGATCTCTGGGGCCCTGAAATGACAACAGTGTTGATTTCCTCTTCACGAGTTAATGTTAATGAGGCAAAAATGAACATGAGAAGAGAAAGAGAGCAAATGTACCAGGAAGAAAGTGACAGAGCAATGACTCACATGTATTCGATGGTGCCGCAGAAGGTGTGGGTGACTGTGCCGTCATGAATGGACTCTTTGCACAGCCCGAAGTCTGTCAACTTTACATGACCTGCAGGGAAAACCGCATATATTGAGATGGATTCATTTACATACCTCAGTCCTCTTTGTGGCAGATTTACAAGATCATTTGCATTAAATCACAACAATGTGATGTGTTTGTTATTTTTGCATGTGGATGGTTATATTTTATGGTTAAATACAATTAAACTAAAAACGTTTCCTGACAAATTATGCAGTAAAGGTGTGAGTTAATCTCTTCACATGCAAACATGGTTGCACACACACACACCTTGGCTGTTGAGCATGATGTTCTCTGGCTTTAGGTCTCTGTAGATGATGCCCTTCTGGTGCAGGTGGCCCAGAGCCATAGAGATTTCTGCCAGGTAGAAACTGGAGAGAAAAACAGAGCAAACATTTTAATAAATGCATTCAACTTTATGAGATTAAGATTATTTCTTAACAAGGATTCACCGTCTAATACAGATATACACATTGTATACAAATGATATCAATTTAATCCATAATTAAACGAGCCTTGACTGGTATGAAAGCAGATAACTAAAGCAGTGCTGTTAAAGTTACCTGCAGTTCAACATAGTATTTTCTATAGTGATTTCAGGATTAGTGTTAGTTAATATGACAATGAACAACAGTCACCAGGCTGTGTCTTCCATGAAGATGCCCTCCCTCTCCAGCTGCATGAAAAGCTCTCCTCCTGCACAGATGAACACACGTTTGCACCAACAGCATGACAGATAAACAAACAGTGCTCCTACCATCTCTTAAGGTTTATACTGAAGACATGGTTAATCATTTCACATCACAACTGCATGCATTCATGTTCTAGCAGTGTGGGTGTGTGTGTGTGTGTGTGTGCATTATCTTGTACTAACCACTCAGATACTCCAGGATGAGATACAGCTTCCCTCCTGTCTGGAAGGCGTAGATGAGATCAACAATAAAGGGATGCTTCACTTCCTCCAGGATGTTCCTCTCTGCCTTGGTGTGGGCCGTGTCCTTAGCGTTGCGTACAATCATAGCCTGGTGACCCCACCCCCGAGAAGAATATGAACATCAGTCGAAAGGCAGATGAAGAGTTGAGAGACACTGGGCATGTTTTCATCATCATCAATGCAGATGTGAAACGCTCCAATCAGAAGACTGCACATTACTACCTTACAAGCTGCTTGCCTGCATGGTTAACGCCCAGGAACCGCCGCCTACGTCTACTGCCAATACTGCTGCGACTCACACACCTTTGATGGTCACAAAGAAAACAATGCTGCCGCTGCTGGCCTTATCATTATACACTGAGTTTGCCTTTGATAATGGACCTCCATGATGACGATGACATGATTTCTGTTTGCCCTCATTCAGAGAGAGAAAGAGCATGCTGGGAAAAAATTCACCGCCCTTCACCTTGTTTTTTTCATGCCTGTGACACATTTTACAGATATAGACATTGATGCTGTACTTAAAGGTATACGATGTCCATGTGAAAATAAGCAGATCATATTTGTTCAGAACTGCACACGTCATGTGTAAAAAAAATAGGTAACATGCTAAATCTCTCGATAAAGTGCTACTGAATCTGCTCACACAAGTGTGTTTCTGCTCTAAACTGTTAACATGAGTTTGGAAAAGCAACAGGTTTCACAATACAAACGTGCTGCTCAGTGTATACAGGGTCCTCCATAGTACAAAGTATGAAAGGCTGGGCTTTAGCCAAGCAGTTTGAGCAGCCTGTCACTGTGACAAAGGAGTGACATTTCTCAATTACTTTTTACTTTTAGTTTAATAAATAACAGAATTTTCAGTCAGCTATGCTCCAGCAGTGACAGATCTTGATTATTACAGAGTCAGAGAAATGAAACTCTTGAGCTCTGTGTTATAAAGAGTATAATGGTGTCAATAGACTGAGCACTAATGTGGTTTTCTGTGTACACAGTCAGAGTGCCTTCTGCTCCTCTTCACACTCTTCCTCTCCTCTCTACTGCTGCTGCTCCTGTTTATGTTTGCTAACCACTTCTGTCAGAAAGCTAGAGAGCTGCCCGTCAGCACCGATGTCGTCTCAGCTTTGAGTGTCAGAACTACAACAACAGATGGAGCTCCGACAGGCAGCGTCCTTTGATTTTATTGATGCAGTTCGTGCTCGCTGACAGGGATGTTCCTCTTGACAAGAGTTTTTGGTGAGACTGATCAAGAACTATGTGGCGTATTCTGAATTTTCAGCCTCTTGTTGCTCATAAAATCCGCTTTCGTTCACTTGATAAGACAACCGAAAAACTGTAAAAGTAACTAAATCTCCTCTGCTACTGCAAAGCTACTATGCTTTTGGCTGTAATATAATCTGGCCCTGTGTTTATCAAACAACACAGAATCACTGCAGTTCAAATTCAGAGGAATAACCTGCTTATCCACTCACTCATAGACACATACACACAAAACCAGAAATGTATTACACAGGTGGTATAATGGTTCTCAATAGGCTCTATATCATTGCTAATTTAGCCACGTTTTCTCGCTTTTAATAAGAGTTAATTGAAATAACATTTAAGCTTTTCTCTGCAGTGGGCCTAATTTTAATAAGAGAGTGATCAAACTGAAGAAATTTCACTCAGAGGACTTTTTACTTCAATTTCATCTTTAAAAAAACGTGTTAATCTAAATCAAGAGTTCTGTATTTCTTCTTCTCTACTTCTCAAGTAAACATTGCATATTTATCCTAAAACTGTCAACCTGCTGGGAAGCCCCAAACAGGTTCTGCAGTTCTCTGGAAAAGACATGAATAATGTCCTTGGCTCAGACAGATGATAAAATTCTTTCCCTTTAAGCCTAAAAGCAGGATTGCATATGTGAGAATTTTGGACAAGTCAGAACTGATTCATAAATACGGGCTCTGACCCACAAGCCTGCAGCAAGGCTGTGATGCCCATAAACGCTCGCAATTTGTGAAGCTTAACGATTGAAACGTCTGGTTGACATCTGGCAGGTCTTGAATGTATCACTGGGGTCATTTCAGCCAATCAAGCAGAAGCAGTGCGAACATCAAGCAGAATCTAATGGGCTGAGGCAGAGAGTTTCAGGTGCCAAGGCTGCAGCAACGCAGATGGCAATCTACCAACTAGCAGTGAAATCTTACCCCACCACTGCCTTCAAGGACGGCCAATAATTGCAGACAGAAGCACCATAATGTTTTTTTTTGTTATAACAAGCATGCAATTTCATTCAAAGAATACACACTGACAGCAGCCATACATCACTCTAATGAAAGTAATTTAGGGCAGGATTATATTTTAGCAAAAATACCTTTTTTAAAACTTTCATGGCAAATATTTTGCCCGCTGCAGCTCCAACAACTTTCCGAACTTGAAAAACCTGCACAGAGGAGAAGAACAAAAGTGTTTAAACAATCACATCAGCAGTGGAAAGAAATATTATTCAGTTCTTCACATTGAAAAGGAGGAACAGTCCGAGATGTGTATTTCTAGGAATGTGTGCATTTAAAGTGTACTTTCTACTGTCTTGCTGCTTCTTGGGTACCACAAGTACCTTTCCATAGCCGCCTTTCCCCAGGACTCGCAGCAGCTCAAAACACTCCGGTCTGATGCTCTCCGTCCCCTGGTTGACGTTGTCCTCTGATATCTCAATCTTCTCACAGTCGTCCATGTTGCTGCAGAGACAACATTTAATCCACTGTTCTGCTTATGCTCTGTTTTTCATACATAAACAAAGGTGCAGGTGGACATGCTGAATACTTACAACTCAAATCCACTGCACTGGTCCATGATATCATTAATCTGAGCCTGGAAGAAAAAGTAGACAACACAGGAATGATGATATTTGTCTGAGGGCTGGAGAAAAATTCAAACTGGAACTGGAGAAAAAATGAGATGTTTGCTGCTCCCAAGCATCAAAAATCACTGATTTAATTTAGTAACTTTTGTTATTTCAAGTAAAAGGGTCTTTAAGTTTTTGTTTACAATCTCTTCACCAAGCTTCTCCCCCTGGAGGATTAGGTGCTTTTCTCTTTTTTGATGTAATTGTAAACAGAAAACTTATGTTTGGACGAAATAACACAGACATTTTAAGACATTATCTTTGATTCAAGAAACCAGTGAGGATAGTTTTGATATATATTGTTATTTCACAGCCCTCACAACTAATCAATTGGATCATTTAATAATTATAACTTTTGTTAATTTTCTACCTTACAATCCTGTAAAATAAATGTAGTCAAAACTGCCTGTTTACAATGACTTAAGCTTTAAATTTGCCCAAGAGCTGTGATGTGATACTGACAAACAAGAGCTACAGTGATGAAAGTGTTGCCCAATCCAGGCTACATGAACATCAACATGTGACATCATGTATTGCAAAAGTTGTTTCTGTTTACATGAAATATGTAAACATGTCTGCACATCGTTTCTGTACTTTGTACTGCTTGTATTTCCTCTCCCATCACTGTAAAATCCTACAACAGCAGGTCAATTGCTGTCATAACTGATAAGACATGTGCATGGAGCATTATTTACACAACATAGGTGTCAAATGTAAGGTTATAGTGTAATTTCGTCGTGGTGTTGTTGCTACTGTATTTGAGGCTCGTTGTGAGCAAAAACACAGAGGCAGCAGCTTTAACTCCATACAGACACACTCTGTTACAGCCGTGCCAAAATAAACTGTTGCACACCGAGGCACATTTATTACTGCAGCACCTCTGGACAAGTAGGGCTTTGCTTGCACAACTCCAACATGACAGCCATGTTTTTTAAACGTAACACTGTTAACAACACGTGTATTTCATTATTTACTATCGCCACTTGTAAAATTATGACAGAACAAGTGACAGCTCTGTCATGATCGCTGTCAGGCTAACGGTGGCGAGCTAGCATTAGCCTCTGCTAGCCCCGTTTGACAAGGCCTGAGAGCTGCGGCTGCGGGAGCAGGCCTGCGCCGACTGTCAGGCTAGCATGCTAACAGCTAGCCGCTGCTCGTGAAGAGTTTCTGCTGTGACAACTCTCGCAGTTACGTTCAACATCTTCCATCAAAGTACCTCCTCATTCTCATCGTCGGAGACATTTTCCTCCGGCTGGTCCAAATCAATGTCAAACACTCCAGCCATGGCAGCGCTTCGCTCGGATCGCTCTGTCACAGACCGCAAGAATTGCAGGCGTCCCCCCACCTCATGGACAATCACACACCGCCGCCATAACCGGCTACTACACTGAGCATGCGCACTGCGACCCTCCACAAAAGGGGCGGTAACCTGAGCGGTTTGCTTTTATTTTGTCATAAAACAACAATGAAATATACTACACTAAAAAATTTAGTATTAAACAATCCTCCTTCCCGTTGCCATTCATTATAAAATTTTACGATATGTTCCTCTTTACATATTCTAGATTTTCTATAGATCTGAATTAGATGTAACAAATAAGAGGAATCACTTCAAATCAAAATAAAAATTATCCGGAAAAATTTAACATCATTCAGTATATTATTTTAAATCCTGATTCATCACTAAATTATTACAAATTCGGACCATGTAAAAAATTCTGGATCCTAGAATAATAGTTATTTTAATCTTGTAATATTCATGTCCGTGTAAAGATACAAAAAACATTTTAAAACTTCTAAAATAAAAATAATGCGTATAATATTGATACTCTCGTGGTAGTAGTAGCAGTATTAGTGTTATTAAAGAGTAATAAATTCTATTCTTTTGCACGATCATGTAAGTAAATGTATGCGATTATGCTCTTTTTGTGACTTAAAAAAAGTTATAACCATTTACCAAATTAGAACGGAAGTTTTATTTTGAAAGATTTTGACAGCATTGGCCGGAAATCCCGCTCTTAAGCTTCCTGTGGCGCGAGGCAACGAACGGGCACTGCTTGTAAACATCATGTCGCAGACGTCTCCTTTGACATGGCCATAAATGAAACGTGAACTTGATCACAAAGTGTGATCGGAAAAAGAATCGATCAGTTGTCCATCTTTACCTGGGTGAACGATGTCCATAGTAACCGTTCAGCTCGGTCAGTGCGGTAACCAGGTGGGTCACGAGCTGTTTGACATCATCTGCAGCGATGCTCAGGACGGACAGAGGAAAGTGTACAGCAGAGCCAGCTGTGAGCGCTTCTTCCACCAAAATGCACATGGAGGTGAGACATCTGCTACAGATCACACACGATTGATTCCTGTCCGTACTACACACCTGTTTACCTGTCGTGTCCGTTACTAAGCAGAACTTGTAGCGAGGGCGGTGCTTGTTGACATGGAGCCCAAAGTGATCAACCAGAGCATCAGCAGGGCGGCTAAATCCGGCAGCTGGAAGTATGGAGAAAATTCACACTTCAGCCAGAAGCAGGGCTCTGGAAACAACTGGGCCAATGGGTAAGGACATTTTACTCACCTTTATGTGTGAGAATAGATTAAAACTCAGACTGTTTTAATAAGAGGAACACCACAAACTGTCAATAATCTCATTAAATCATTTTGTAAATAAGTCCCAGAGATTTCAAACACATCAGATGTTAGTTTGCCTGGAGACAGATCTGTTGACCTCAGTAGCTGTTACCAAGTTATTCTTAGAAATAATCATCTATTTTGACTTACAGTACAAGTTAAGTATGACTGATTATAGATTAATTTTCTTGATCAATCAACTGATTAATTCCTCTAATAAATACAACTAAAGGCCATGTCTTTAAATAGCTTGTTCATTGATCGCAAAAAGTCCAAAGATATAAAGTTTGCTATCATTTATGTTTTCAACATCAGAAACTCACATTTGACAAGCTAAAGCAGCACAAGTTTTGTTGTACAAACACTAAAATGATTGATCGATTGGCATAACAGCTGCCTAATGCTGCTTAATTTCAGTCATCTAATCAATTCCTTTTTTTAAATCAAATTTCCTTTTAACTGTAGAAAAAGTATAATGATTAAAAGCAAGCATGTAGAACTGTCTAGCTTAAATCATGTCAAATATAAATGCACTATTTTTTTTAAAACAACATTATTAATTGCAAAAACTCAAGCTTTAAGAAATAAACGGTAGTCGGATTAATAAGGAAGGTGATGTCCTCTTAATCACTCCAGGTACTGTGTCCATGGCCCTCGACATAGAGACGTGGTGGAGGAGCTGGTGAGGCGAGAGGTGGAGCCCTGTGACAGACTTGCTGGCCTCATGGCCATGATGAGTGTGGCGGGGGGAACAGGGTCGGGGGTCGGCACCTACATTACTCAGTGTCTGCGAGACATTTACCCCAAATCCTTCATCCTCAACCACCTCACCTGGCCGTACGGGACCGGAGAGGTACAGAGTCTGCTGTCGAGTGACTAGTTTTTGTTGTTTACACAGAATGATGTGCTGTAAATTGTCTTTTTCCTCTCAGGTGATTGTCCAGAATTACAACTCAGTGCTGACGCTGGCTCATCTCTACCAGCTGTCGGACGCCATCCTGGTGCACGAGAACGACACGGTGCACAGGATCTGCAGTCAGCTGCTCAACATCAAACACATCTCCTTCAGCGACGTCAACAGGGTTATCGCTCACCAGCTGGGCAGTGTCCTGCAGCCCGCACTCACCACTGACTCCCACGGTGTCTACAGCAGAAATCCTGTGGGTGAGTCAGGCCAAGACTCAGTATCTTTGCATCAAATCCTGACAGAAAAAGAAGAAACGACTCCCGATACCATCAGATCAACCTCTCATACATAAAATCCTCTCATTGCATGAACTCATATGTGTCTTAACCCTGATGGTAACATTATTCCCCAACATCCCTGTCTCTCAGGTGAGCTGGTGAACGCCCTCACATGCCACCCAGAGTACAAGCTGCTCAGTGTGTGTACCATCCCTCAGATGCCCAGCACCTCTATAGCCTACAGCACATTCAGCTGGCCGGGTCTCCTCAAACACCTCCGACAGATGCTCATCTCCAACACCAAGATGGAGGAAGGTGAGTTCTCCCAAAATCAGTTTCACATCAGTACATTATGACAAGATGGTGGCATGTTTTGTGAAACTGAAAGAGCGAGTGGAGCCATTCAAAAAATGACACCATTAAGCTCCTTCTTGTCCTTTTTCAGGTATAGACTGGCAGGTGCGTCCACCCGCGGGCTCTGAGCGGACCAGGAGCCTGACGGGGCCCAGCTTTAACACCTCTCTGGCCAACCTGCTCATACTAAGAGGGAAAGACGTGTACAGCGCAGAGGCAGGTCAGAGAGACGCTTGATTTAAATGTTGAAAAAAAGGTCGACTAGCTGGGTGAAATAATGAGTTAAATCCTTATTGATTTCACCTGTGAAGCTCATGACAGTAAAGAAAGGGATGAAGATGGTGTGATGCATAAAACAAAAAGAGGTCTTAGAGCATCTTTATTATTCTGAATTTCCCTTCTGGGATTAAAAAAGTTAATTCTTTTCCACTAATTATCTTTCCTTTCTTAATACTATTTCTTACTTTCTAACTTTCTCATTACTCTGAAGCTCGTGCAGACAAGCGATGTGACTTATGTTCTGTCCGCAGACGGCTTTGAGGATCAGGCCCTATACACCTCCTGGCTCTCTTCAGAAGACGCCTTCAGCTTGTGGAAATCCCCAGTGCCTTTTAATAAGTATGAAAAGTCTGCCACGCTGGTCAGCAACAGCCAGGCTCTGCTCAGACCACTGGATAACATGGTGGGAAAAGCCTGGAATATGTTTGCATCCAGGTGAGTCAGGCGTGTTACTCAGAGAAATGGTTTGTTATTACGTTTAGGAAAAAGTGGGTGCAAACAGTCTGACAAGTGTGTGAACTATTTCTGTATAAATAAGGGAATATTGTTATATATGGAAACAGTTTATATGTGTGTCACAGTGTGTATTTCAAACTGTTTAATAGCCGTAAACCCACAAAGAGAAGTTCCCCTGAAAAAGCCATTGTCGGTTGACTTTCAGTCATTTTCCCATTCCCTGTTTTTTCCCCTCTGTTTCAGGGCCTACATCCATCAGTACATTAAATATGGGATCTCAGAGGAGGACTTTCTAGACAGCTTTACGTCTCTTGAGCAAGTCATCTCCAGCTACAGTCAACTGTGCTAGAAATGGAAAACATGCACCACTCTGCCTTTGGACTTTTTGTGCTGAGAGAACATTGTTAAGTGGGACATAAAAACTTTATAAACTTTCAGAATACTTGGGTTTACCAAAGGCTTAACACATTCCCCAAGTGTGACATCGGCAGAGGGAAGGGTCGGTTCGACTTGCCTGCGCTCAGTGTATCATTGATGTGCCCATTCAGTGACTCTTTACAGGAGATATGTGGGAGCTTTTTTGTTAAATTAAGTTATTATGGACTTTTATATGACTGTTATGTCAAATGCTGCTTCTAAAGTCTGGAACTACAGGCTTGACTTTTAAACCAACATAGATGAGAAACTTTTAAAATGATCAGAAAGATGGAAAATGTGAAAGACTTCAGAGCTGCTTCTTAATGGACCTTCAAGTGGAGTCATAATGTGAAAATGTGCCCAGTAACTATTAGGAAATGCAACAGTGAACAAAGAAAAATGACATAAGCATCAGTAAGCATTCATTCAATCACTTTATTGTTTGTTACTTGTACATCCAAGTGTTTCCAGAGCTGGGATGATGGGAATAAAGTCAGCGGGTCACTAAAACAGGTCATTGTGTCCACAAATTCACCAGCAGACGCACAGTCTTAGCATGAAACAAGCAGCGCAACTGAGATGCCGAAGGCCCACAACTTCAGCCAGCTTACAGACCGCTGTTGCCGTGCTAACTTAACAGCCAACACCAGTCTGATAAGCTAGCCGACGAGGTGGGAAAGATGTGTAGAGGAGTTTACTACGGAAGAGATAGAAGGGGATTTTTATCCATAAAGCTGGAGTCCATCAGGATTTGCCCGTCGTGTTCGCTCCGGCACAGGGAGGAAAAGTCGTCAAATTTTAAAGTCTGAATCAGACCAGTCAGAAAAAGACCATGAAAAGGCAAATTTAGCTGCAACTGTTAGGGAGAAAATGCAATTCTCCTTTAAAGAATTACAAAAAAAGTAGTAAACAGACCAAACATGAGTGCCGAGCTGTTCACTTACCTTTAAGATCATCTGTTCTGTCATGATGGTGAAAAAATAAAGTTTTTAAACATCACGGGATCACAGTAGAGCTCATCAGCATGAAACATTTAAAACTTAATCTCATCCTACGAGAGAAAAACTCAGACTTGGAAACGAGTGCCATGATTTCCATGTTTTATATATGATCTGATCCAAGGTTCAACCTAAATGTACAGAATAGAAATGGGACTAGTTAGCTGAAGAGTACACTGCCACTTTACAAATGATATCTGTTTTTTTTTTTTGTTGTTTTGGTTCAAGTTAACTCATGTCCACAAAGACCATTAGAATAGAAATACATCTGCGCATACTGTCAAAAAAGATATTAAGATATTTACACAATGTGCAAACCATCAATACCACACCGTTTTTTAAGTTGATATTGCTTTTTTAACCACCAGTTTAGACTGACAATTCCAGAAACAAAACAAAAAAAAGTTGGTCTTACGGTTTAACAGGACAAAAACATGAGGAAAAATTAAGCCCTGAAAGACACATCATCCTTAGCAGTTAACTTGGCAGCACACTTTACAAACAAATCAAGATCCATCCATACGTTAATGTTACAAAATTAAATAAAAATCAAGTTTATAAGTCAAGAACTATATTCAAAGGAAGTAGGACCTTCCCGTCTTGCATAAGGCATAGCATCTGATGGGCACTGCCCGTACACAGCAGTCACCACCAAACCGCTGCTTTAAAACCTCTGAGGTCAATGAATGGGTTAAGTTTAACGTTAAAGTAACATAATAAGAACAGCAATAGGACCAGTCATACTACACGCGCCTAGAGAGTGAGATGAAGAGAGAGAACTACAAAAACCTGGAGAGGGAGGAACAGTAAACAGCACATACATCCCCAAAAGCGCGCACGCACACACACACACACACCAACAAATAGTGCCTGGTTGTTTGAGCGTTTAGCCTCTGAGAATGGATGGGGCGGGGGGTGAGGTTTGTTGTCAAGTTGTGGGTGGCTGCGGCCGAGCTGAAGGGCTCTCAGCGGCAGCAGAAACACAGTCACTTGGATGTTTGTGCGGCTTTGTCTTGTCATCACTTGGTTTTCTCCTCTGAGTGCCTCTGCTGCTGCAGGCGCTTGGCGTAGCTCTGAGCCATGGAGTTGACGATGGAGATGACAAAGTAGCAGACCATGACCAGCACCACCTTCTCGAACACCCACGACAGCCAGTTTTCATCCTGGAAACCCAAATTTAGGACACATTAGCTTTTAGTTACACCAGCCAAGCTTAGCTTAACATTATTAATCATGAGAGCACAAATCGAGTTAAAGTAATAAAATATATTGAGAATATTGCTGTATCGCCATGAATACATGACAGTCGCATGTATGTGGAGGAAAATGGTATTTAAATTTAAACTCAACATTCCCATATTTGCAGAAATTAAGCCATGGAGTGTGTAGACTTTTCAATAGGCAGAAACTGATGTAAGCTTTAAAAACTGCAGCTAGACTCTTTAGATCCATTGATTTTAGATTTTCAGAAATATTCAAGATTTAAGATCATTAAATTGTCATTTTACAACACAAGGTTGTTCAGTGAAGTACAGTTGTAGTCCCCTTATACTGCTACTAAGTCAAAAAACTATGCTAATATAACATTATTAAGTTAATGAAAAAAATACTTTTGACGTTTGAACACTAAGGATTGGTTGTATTAGCTTGTGTGTTGGTAGACAAATTAGAAAATGCTGAAAAGAAATGCTAAGAATATGCTCAAGGAATTTGGAACAAGGCATTTTTCTACCAAAGAGTACTGACAAAAGTGCATATCTCAGTCAAAATGATTCACAAATTTTATAATGTTTATAAAAATGTTGTGAAATTATCTAAAAAATAAAAAAGGCAAATATATATTTAATTGTCTTTACAAACTTTTAAATATAAATGCCTAAAAAAAAATCAAGAATCAGTTTGGCTGTACTTAAAATATCTCCCAACTGATGTTGCTAATATTTTCAATATGCTCCAAGTTTTGCATGGTTTTTTAAGAGTTGGAAAAATGGCTTCTTCTTATCGAATCTTCACAAAGCAGCAGCCACAAACTCTTAGATATAGAGATCATGGTTTATCCTAACAAGAAATGTGACAGTAGAGCTCACATGCTGGTGATTTAAGAGAAGGGTTTGACTTGAGAGCGGTGTGTGGTGAATAAAAGCATTGTTCTTACCGCTGGTGCACTTCCTCCAGCGTGGTGCAGCTTGTTCCTCTGTGCTTCCAGGTACTGACTGAAGGGCTTCTGGAGTGATGGTCCCACTTTGGGCACAGACCTGACATCGCAGCCCAGCGTACATCCACACAGAATGGCAAAGAAGAAAGGACAAAAAAGGGAAGAAGAACATTAATTCACTTACCGTTTAAGCACCCATCTTTGTAGCCCAAAGCTAAAGGTTTAGCCTCTGAACACCTATTCCCTGCAAGAGCCTTAGAGGGCAGCTCATGAAGGCTTCTCTCTCCCTGAACACGACCAAAGGTCCTCACTGATCCACCAGCCAACCAGCATCTCTGTAACAGCTGCTCAAGGCCCCATCATCCTACAAGCCTTCATGCGGGCCCCTCTTCAAGCTTTCACCTCATCTGCTTTAGCTCTGAACAGAAGCAGGCAGCAGAGAAGAATGAAGCAGAAAATCCCCAGCCCTCCTTTTATGCTCCTTAGCTCTCTATAGGAGCCTGTGTCAGCCTCTTCAATCAGGAAGTGAGTCGACATGATGTCATCACCTTTACCACCATTGCTGCCTTCTGGGTGGAAAGATATCTAATCAGGGCGTGCTCATGTCCTTATAAGGCAGTGTGGATTAGCTCACGAGGGGGTCAATCATAATGGATACCAGTTTATTAATTCATGTCACATAGAGGCAATGGTGTTGCAGTTTTTACAGTACAAAGGGATCTCAACATGATGTGAAACTTGTCATTACCAAGAGGAGAAAAAATATACAACAGGCTGTGAACAGTCAGACACAGCTTTACCACTGTATGGATTTAATTCTGTCCCTGGTCAGGACATAAACACGTAGTCTAGACCTTACAAGACTAAGCAAAATAATGAGAGACAATTTACCAAACAAACACCGGAGAGGACGTTGGTAATTGCTGATTTCAAATAAACCTAACTAGTTTTGACTGACTCACACTTGTTATCTTACCCACTTTACATGCAAGCACACATGAATATACACAAAACAACTTTTAAAAAACATCCTGTATCAGCACTGTTTGTACTCATCATAGCGAGTCACAGAGGTCCATGTGGATTTCATGGGAAAGCACCTTGACTTTTATTTCTAATTAAATAAAAACAGGGCACTCAATGTGACCAAAGATTCATAACCAAACATGGTAAAAGTGACCACCTGAACACTAAAGAAATGTGAAAGAGCATTTCACAGACAATAAATCGATAAAAACTAAGCTGCTGCTTTGTGATTAAAACCTAAACTATTGAAAATGAGCAAAAGGTCTGACTTAAAACTTTGCTCGCTTTTTCAACATTTTACCAAATGACAGTTCATGACTTTATTCACAATAAATGGTAATCTAAGCAGTTTTCATTTGAATAGCTAGTTTTGACACCTAAAATCTTCAGGACTTAAAACGAGACTTTAAATGTAACACCTTTGAATTAACTAATGTACTGTCACATTTATTAAAAAAGTCAAAAGAAACTTTTCTTTCCCTGAGTCTGATTGTGTTTCCTGCCTCATTGTGGCAAAATTTCTCAGTTAAAGCTGAACTCGATGAGTCAGATCAACATGTTTGGATGGGACCTCACACGCCTGACCACCAATGCTGGAGGGATGAATTGCATGTGCCTTCGTGTGGAAAAATGTTGAATGTATGCATGTTCACCCCCGCAGCGAAAAATATTATTCATGCAAGATCCTAATCAGCCATCGTGATGCAACTGAAAATGTTTAATAAGCATCGCTAACCACAAAACAAAGGGAGAGAAAATGACTCCCCAAAGTGTTCGACCAATGCCGTTTCTCACACATCCTGCACATAAAACCCACACACACACGCGCGTTCGCACGCTCAAACACAAAAACACAAAGAGGGACACAAAAAGACACTTACCCAATGAGCGACACCATTTGTTCCACTATGTGCTTGCTGAAGGTGATAATTACGAAGAGTTTCTGTAAAAAAAACGAAATTGAAATTAAAACTAATCACTTTTACAGTCATATGCAGATATGTGCAATATATATATATATACATTAATACACATAAAATATTTACAGATAAATCCTCTGAAACAGTTTATATATTTTACAATACTGGGAGAAAATTTAGGAAGAAAAAATAGTTAACAATAAAAAAGGATTCACTCAGAAATGTACATGACTGATCGGAACTGACAGTCAGACAATTATTTTTACCGGCACAGCTGTGGGAAATTACAAAATTACTAATTGCTAAAACTCAAACCTGGAAGTAAGCTAAATTTTTAGCTGCAAGGGGCTTTGTGTGGTTTTCAAAGCACCAATGTAAGGAGGGGGTAAAAGCCACAATATTCTCCCCCGGTTCTGAAACTGATCAGCTTTAAACAGCATGACACATGGCCCCCTGGACCAAATCAGACAGGATGTGACACGTGATGTCCAATAGGTTAAGGTACATAAAAGAGGGGGAAAAAAAAAAAACAACATAAGACAAAGTTCCCCCCCTGCAGCCTCTTACCGTCTGCTCAATTTCCTTCTCTCATGTCTACTTTCTCATGTCCACTCTACATCCTCAGTAACCCCCTGCTGCCCGCCGAGCCCCTTTGTCTGAAAGGTCTCAGAGTGAGATCACTGGCTGGTACCAGCGAGAGATGGATTGGTTTAGATTGTTAAGACACTCAGCGAAGCGACTCACGCATAGACACAGCCTCTCTTAGCTTATGCTTACATTAGTCACTGGTGGGGCAGACTCAACAATACACTACGTGATTAACACGTTTTTTTGATAAAGCGGATTTTTGACTCTTGTTAAAGGTTTCTTAAAAGGATCCTTTCTTTCATCTGGAACCTGTTTACATGGTCTGAATGCAGCTGAAAGCTGAAACCAGAATGAGGAATCCCCAAAGGACGAGATCACAGTCAGACAGATAACGAGAAGTGCACAATTAGGAGTTTCTCACAGTCACACACTCATAATCTGACCGCTAGATTTAGGTTTGATCTTCGCTCTCCCACACGTTTGAGGTTGTGTGGATTGCTCAAAGCGAATCAGTCAATGGCGCGTACGCTGTTTTGTTGAGAGAATTTCTGACATTAATTTTTTACAATGTGGACAGATTGTAACGACATTAAACAGAAGCCTGAGTCATACTGAGAACTAAGAGGCTGCAAGTATCAAATGTGCTAGTTTGGTTTGTTAAAAATGAAAAAGGCGGCGTAATTTGAGGTGAACCGTTTCTCTGCCAGTTTCTGTTCACCTCTGACAAAAATGTTTAGTTCAGCTACCAACCTGTATATGCATCTTGATGATGGCTTTCCCAATTAGAGTCGCTCCAAAAAAAGTCCAGAAGGGAACCAGAAAATGACCACAAGTTATTCCGGCCAGGTCGAAAAGAGGATTAGGGATCTGAAACAAACACATCAGACAATATTAATGTCTGATGACTGATTCATAGACTGCTAAATTTCCTTTGTCACAAGTGTAAGGTTACTTGTTAATTTCCCCCAATTTTACCTGAGAAATTCGCCTCCCCAGTGACAAACGAAAACTACAGTGCCAACGCAAACTTTGATCATATTTAGAGACATAAAAAACAACCCTCAGTAAATAAATCAACTCACAGAAGCACAAGCCAAGATGCCGAAGAATCCCACTTTCTGCACCATATGCTGAACTCCCAGTTTAGCTCTTGTGACAAAATCCTGCAAACAGATTTAAAAAACAATTTAAATGCAGACATAAATTGATGGGAATTTTTTTTATAATTGTTGGTTTGTAAAACCTGTTGCACAACAACTAAAACACAAGAAAAATTAAACAAAATGATGCGTTGAGTGCAATGTTTTTACAAGAGAGGAGGGTCTCAGTGTGAGTGCTGTGGAAAAAAAACTGCTAACTCTCTGAGCACACAATCTTTTTATTTTATCTTATTTAATTTTTTTAAGACTTTGCTAAAAATGCGACTGCAAACTTTGTGGTATTAAAGTGCAAATGATCTGTTGATCTTATCACCATCATGTCCGTGTGGTTACATGGTGAAGATCACACCTGCTGCAGGAGGATGACTAAGAGGAAAATTTAAAAGCATCACATGAATATCAAATTTGTTTCTGCTTAAGTCTTCACAATTAAAAATAAATCGATTTTTATCTTCAAAAAATTACTCTATTTCACTAGTCAGTTTTTTTTGTATCCAATATTTGAAACACACATTTCTTATTCAAAATTTAGTTTTTCTGACTTTGACAAAAAAAAAAACCCTCAAAAAGATGCATCAAGGTTTACGATTGACGAGTTCTCTTTAGTGTTTTTTTTTAATGTCTCCCTCAATGTATCCCTTCCCTTATCATTGATGCCATGCCATTTTGGTTATCTAGATCAATAAAAATCATAATTACTGAAAGTTATTTTAAAAATGCAATTAAGAAAATCTCTGCATTTTTTTATACTTGTGCTTTTCCCTTTTTTTGTCCACTGAAATTCTTTTGGTCTTCACTCTTTTCTTCCTCATTTTTTTTAGACTTCATAATTCTTATAATAATAAAAAATTTTTTCCTTGATAAAATTAACAATATTCATAGATAATTTGTGCAACATTCATTTCCATTGAGCACATGTTCCTCAGAAGAGCTTCTGTCTAATCTGTGAGATTGTTCCTTAGAAAAACCAGTGACAAATGCACATGTGGATACATGCTGATTACATTCCCATGATGAAAGACATGTGATGCGTGGCTCCCTCAGCCTGTTCAGCTGAGAACCAGTGAAGTGAGAATAGGTGATGGAGACAATGTGCTTAGTTTCTCTCATTTCAGCTCTGCTGACTCAGCACCAGATCTCAGCCGACTCCAGTCATGTGAACTTTGTTCCTGACAGAGCTGTCTGTCATTCAAATTAGAGGCCGGTGAAAAGAGAGACGGGAGGGAGAGAGGGAGGGAGGGAGGGAGAGAGGGAGGGAGGGAAGGAGGGAGGCAGAAAGAGAGCGAGGCCCGAGGGATGATTAAAGGGGGGAGCTGTGCTCAGGGTGACTCACCCACAAACAGACAGATTTACTGGAAATGTAAGGAGGGAGTGGCTTCACTGAAGTCACATGGCACTTCAGGACCAATCGAAGGGCAGTGGCACGGTAATCAGTTGTGCATTATAAAGATGAGGCCATATCACTTTTGATCATATCATTCTGGGTTGGTTAGCAAAGTGTAAACACCTGATATAATATGAGACCAAACAGATGGTGAGATTCTTCAGTATTCAACGTAACTGTTGTGTGTTTTCGATGCCAGACGCAAGTTTGTGTCTGAGCTACCTTGGCACTTGGTTAGTTTGGGGATTTGCTTTATATTTTAGCTTTTTTATTGTACATGCCCTCTTTAGTTATTCTTAAACTTACTGAAGTGAAAATTGATACACCAGTGTTTAAGGTGTCACCTGAGATGTTCATGAGTCTGCAACTCTAACCTGAGCGCCTTCGGCCTGCTCCAGCATCTCCTCAAATTCCTCGTAGTCTTCATCATCTGGATCAGCTCCCGACTGACGAGCCGCTCTGGCCATGAAATACGGAGGCAGCTCTCCGATGGCAGTGCCTGCCCCCTGCACCGACACAATTTAAAATATTACACGGCAGTATTTGAATATTAATTTCCCACATTCACAAATGCAAATTATTCTGCCAAGAATTTTTAAATTTGGCTAAAACAACTGCCAACAGATGCAGACTCTGACTAAATGTAAGATACAAAAATTTCTCTGAACATTAAAACCTTTTTTTCTTTGGCCAAGCATTTTAAAACAAGGGAGTCCCAATTCTTGGACGAGTTTCCAGCTTTCATAATGCCACCCACTGCTGCCACTGCCAACATTCTTTTCATTTTTTCAGAGGGGATCACAGTATGTTCTCTCTTTGTTTGAGCTACTACTCACCCACATGCAGGCCTCCAGGCGAACCTTTGACATGATTGAGAAAAGAGAAATGCTTCCCTCCACTTCTCCACCTTGGGGACAGACAATCTGGTCTGGATACGGAGGCTCTGGGAAATCTGTGGAGCCGCATTCGTACGCTGCCAGGGTCACCGATGCTATATGAGGACCCTGAGAGAGAGAAACATGGATGTGATGAGTTGCTTTTTATGGACTGGAAACCAGTGGGACACACACTGGCACATGCACATGCAATCATTCAGTACATGTGTCTCATGAAACACTTGGCCAGGTGTGTACACGTGATTGCACAAGGGGCAAATACTCTCACTTGGGGGAGCTGGGTAGTGCGATAGCAAATACACAATGCAATGGTCACAGGTAAAAAGATATTTTAAATTTTGCTGTAAATAACAATATGACCATCAGTCTTGTATCTTATCATCTTGAAAATTCTTAACAACAGTTTTGCTAAACATAGCATTCAATGAAGAGCTGTTAACCATTAGACTATGTTTATTTTAGCTAGGCATACCTAAATTGGCAGTCAAGTGTGTATACATATTTAGTAACGCTATAAACTTAAAGAATGCATGACTCTATTGCACAGTCCTGTTTGCATTAACTTTGACCTCCTGTTGCACCATTAAACACAGCTCATTCGCTAAAAGACTCCTCTGCCCGCATGTACAGACACACCAGCAGTGGCTGAGTCACATGGTTTCTCTGACAGGTAGATGTGGTATCATCTATCATGAAGATGTCTGGTTAGGCTGAGCCACCTGGCCTCAATAACAGCTGGCCCACCTGTAACTGCAACACAGCCACTCTATTATGCCTCCTTAAGATGATACAATAAACACTGACAGTAGATTGACAGCACACAATTAGTCTGTGTTGACTGTAACTGTTGCCCACAGTGACTCTTCACCCCACTCTGCTGCGCGAGCACACAGGAGGCTTCTTCAGTTAACACACTGCAGTTTGTCTCAAAACACACAGAACTGCATTTAGAAGGATTTCAATTCAGTGTTAACAAGGAAAAACTGAGCTGTGATTCTGAAACTCTGAAAAACTCCGAAACCAAATTCTGAAACTCTCACACAGGCAATACAGGGAATTTTTTTTTTGCTTACATAAGTCAGCAAAGTAACACTCTTGGCAAACAAGGCAGATAGATCAAATTTTTTGCTTAGTAATTACTCACCAAGTGGATTTCACTGGGTAGTTGTCATATAATAAAAATTTCATATCATATTAATGTGGGAACAAGACTGCTAATGGACCCTTGCAGTCACAATGCAACTTGCAACATGACAGTATTCATTTTTTTAGAGCCTTACTGAAAATGGATGTATAAATATGCACTCTTAGTAGGAAGGTAGCATAACAGGAGGGGCCACAGGGTCATTAAAATGGTATATCCGCTCAGGAGCATGAATGAATTCTGCAAAATTTCAGGCCATTCTGCAAAGACATTTTGAACAGTGGATGGTGCAAGAGGACAGTTCCTGTGTGGTTCCTGTGTGTCATCAAAATATTGCGATATGTCCTCCAGGGATTGTACAGCAATGCAGCAAAACTGACCTGACCTGACAGTAGCATACAGTTACTAAAACTCAAGAATCATTCATGATAGACCAGAAATCTTGTTCTAGACCAAAAAGACAGATGGAGAAGAAGGTGCACCAACAAAGTGGTGGATTGACATCATCATCTTTAGTCCCTATCAGGCGAAAACTGACAGAGGTCTTGAATAATTAGTGACCTGATCAAACAGATAGATCGGTCATGTAAAAGCAACATAAAATGTGCATGTGTTTTTCATGCTGTGACCACAATATTATGACTGAAATCCAGCACTCGGACACACAGCAACAACCTCCAAAAACATCATGATGAATCATTTGATCATACTGATGTGAATCCCCCTTTCCCATAAGCACAGTGATCTCACCCTCTCTCTGGGGCTATCTATTAATGCTTCAGGTCTGAGGTAAGTTCACAGTGCAACTCTTCTGGTGGGGCAAATGCCTTTTCCTTCAACCCTTGACACCGGGATTTTCCTGCCTAAGGCTGACATCAACACTGAGTCTGCAGCAGTTATAGAAGCTGTTGAACTGTGAACTCAGTTTAGTGAGAGGAGTAACAGGAAATAGTCTCCTTATGAGCAGGGGGTTTACATCATGTGGTGAACAAAGTAAGAAGGGTTTTATTTTCTATGTGAAACCTGAAAAGTTCACAGGAGTTTGGGGATGATTCGATGGATGCAACTGAACTTTTCTATGGACATCAAGATGAGAGTGAAGCTGTTTCCTTGACACCCATCCCCTGGATTAACAGCATCCCAAAACCACTTTTAAACATGAAATGCACCTTTATGACATGAGACTGGGAAGGGTTTACAAGATAAAAATGCTGTGTGTCTAAAATGGAAGTTAATACAAAGCAGAGGCTCCTACAACAGGATGAAATATATTTTAATAAGGGATAAGATAAGGGATAATGATATCTGCTTTGTGCAGATGGCAGGAGGTTTAACAAAGAAGTGGTGAGGAAAGAAAAGTGAGCTGACTCACATTTTTAACAGGTATGAAAAACATACTGCCCAACAGTTACAACTAATTGAACATGCTGCTAAAATAAATTATATCCTCTGTCAATTGACAATATGACATAAATGAACATTCAAAGCACTACATTCTTGCTGTTTGGGCCACAAGTATCCTCCCACATCAAATGGCAAATAACAGCATTATTTTTCAAAATTTCACAAGAATGGTTTTTCTCCACATGCAAAATACAAAATATTTCTCTGCTGTAGTAAGAAGTTTAATAAGAGAAATGATTAGATTAAACCTGAAGCAGGATCCAATCAAATTTGGACTGGATTCTGTTTTACTGCATGGACACGATATTTGTGATAAGAATTGTCAGGCTGAGTAACATTAAATTAGACATTATCAGATGATGGTTTAAAAATTGCCTCAAGTGCAACAGTGAAGGCTCGTAATTGTCAAAAATAAATGTGAAAAGGCTTTTTTAACAGCTGCCAGGTTGTTCCATATGGGGGAGATGACGGTGCCTACTCATAGCTGTAACCTCCCTCACACAGGGAGGGAGAGACGAGATGAGGTCACATCTTGCCGGCATTATGATACACAGAAAAGTACAAGAGTGCACACACAACATACAGTATGAGCCCCATCGCTACTGCATAACTGAAGGACATAGAATTGAAAGTAACTGAATGTAGGTGAAAAGGAGAAGACAAAGAAAAGACCCAAACACGTGGTCGAGCATCAACAGAAAGAGAGAACATAAGCTCTAAAAACAGGAAGGTCACAGTTAACATCTTTTCCCATTCTTTCATTACAACGGAAATAGCTGACTGAGCTGGCCCACATCTGCACTAATTCTACAGAATAGAAGCCACATCATCAGCCAAAAGTGGGCTATGGGGCAGAATTTCTTCCTCTCTTTCATTTTACTATGTTCCCTTTTTTACCACAAACAAGACAAATGACACACAGTTCAATGACTCAGTCATATAGTCATTCTGCGACTGCCTGTCAGGGGAAAAAATTAAACTTTGGTAAGCCTTAAACACAAGAGTGACAAAAATGGAACATTGTCGAGGAAACAGAAAACACTCACTTAGAAGTGAGTACAGCGCCATCCTCTGGGCACTACAGGGATAAATATATATGGTGAAATGGAATGAAGTTAGCTACGAGCTTGATGTAATTTATGGTATATCTGGAAGGAAATATCTGGCACCAAGCAAACATTAACATCTGAAAAACAACTTGCACAATGCAGATATAAAAAAAAGAGCATCCTGACCCATTCTGAGCACAGTGAACGAGATAATGATGGCTACCAGTGGCTCTCTGCAGCTGTTATCACGTGCAGCCATTTAACAGTTGAGATATGGGTCACACGTGGGCCAGTTCAGTAACGTTTTCTCAGAAATAAAGTATGCAAACGTAGTAATAGGTGAACATTTACATGTATTTGTATAGTTACATTGTTTTTTACGCACTTACACATATACAGGTTGGCAACTGAATTACTTTATCACCACAGGCATTTCTTGCTACTTTTTTCTGTTATCATAATTACATGCTGCTCATTCAAATTACATTTCAAGACAACCAACTCGGAAACATTTGCATCACCATCGAGTTGAGTGAACATTTGTTTCAAGCAGTCTCAGTCGTACCCTCAAATTTTACAAAGATGTGTTAGTATTTCTTTTCTTTACTCAACTATTTTTTTTAATTTTATGATTATTTTAAAACTGATTATGTCTTAAAAAGTTAGAGCTACACTTAAACATCTTTTCTAAACAGCTCTGTGGACATACATGAGTCAACCAGGAGTCGGTTTATTCCAGTGTGAACCTCTCGCTGTGATCTCTGCTGTGTTTACAGAACTCTTTCCTCCTTTTCATTTTGTTTTCCTGCAGCACTTTTGCTGTGAATTTCTAACATTCTTAGCATGCCAGCTGTGCATTACATAGAGTTATTGCAAAGTAGTTAAAAAAGATTTTAAAACAACTATGTTACAAAACTGGCGATACAATTTTGGCAGGCAAACTTCCTCACTTTGTAACCGTCCAGAAGAGGAGGCATTTCCTCGGTTTGGGCTACTCCAGGGTTACAAATTAAAACTGTGTTGAAACAAACTGTTAAAGTGAGGTGGCTTCCTCCTACATATCTGTGTGCATATATTTACACATAAAAATAATGTCAATGCACTTTTTGAATGTTTTTTCACTTTAAATAATTATCTGTAAACTCTGTGCAAGTGTCTTTGTACCAACCCAGATCAAGAGGAGGAGTATACACTTTAACCAAACCGAAAAAATGTGCTTTCTTACCAGATAGAGGAGGAAAGTGTGGAGGCCAGTCCCAAGGCCCACAGAAGACAGGATCCCAAGGCCTACCCAGTAGGCACACCATAAGAACTTCCTCTCCAGGTACTCAACATACTGCAGTGCATAAATTAAAATAAAATGGGCATAGTTAGAGTCCAAGTTGTAGTCATGGAATGATTGTGGCCACAAGAACAACACTGTTTTTAAATTTGATTAATATCAGCTACTTTGGAGGGAATTTTTTAAATTTTATTTTGCATATAATGTCAGTGTGTAATCTACATCGCCTCTAGTGCTAAAATAACAGTTTATCATTTCAAATATTTTTTTTTAACCCAGGAAGCTGTTAATTCTTAACTGAAGGCAGGTGATGTTTTATCTAAACAGACCACTGGAGAGAGGAATCTGTAAACAAAACTTTCAGCCAACTGACTGAGTGTTCAAGGGTTGCTTGACAACAGTGCTGATGTCATTATTTCCCAACATAAGTTTCCTACTAAGAAAGTTTCAGAATGATAAAGAGTGTCTTATCATTAACCTTTAAACAGGCTGTTAATGTACCAACAGTGTTGATTATTAACATCACAAGAGAAAACAAATCAGCTTAGCTTTACCTGCTGGTGTGATCCCTCGGTGGAGTAGGCGACAGAGAACAGACAACATAACACCAATACTGAGAGCACTGCGCGTCGTTGTTGCCAAAGCCTGAACAGAGAAGCATGAAAGTAAAATGTAAATATTTTTAAAGGAATTCCAAGTGGGTATTGATCTTTTCCCTATCAATGTCTTCGATTCAACTGTTGTGTAAAATTATACCTTCTCCAATCTTTACAAATCTAGTCTATCTGAGATGGAGAAATTACTTTTTCAAATCACTGTTTGGCTCAGATGGTAGGTTTGCCTTAACAAGTGGTGAGGACTTTCGAGTCATATAAAAAAAATGGGACACCAGTCACAAGGTCACAAAGGTACAAACATCCAGTCAAAAGTGGTTCAACAACAAAAGCACACAAGAAAAACCTGTTTAACTTCTTACTCAAACGTCCACTCCTTTAGCTTGATGAGGGTCTCCAAGAGGAAATAATGTAGTGTGGTGACAGGCCTCCTCCAAACCACCAGAGAGAGACGTTCCTCCTTATCTTTCTGTCGTCTTTCTCTCACTAAGGAATCTGTAGAACAAAGAGTATTGCAATCACCTTCACATATGGTAATATTTACATCTGCATCAGTTACTGCATTCTGTTCAATTGGCAATTCTACAAACATTATACAAGTGGCATCAGAAAGTTTGGTTCTGTTCTTGCTCCTTTGCAGGCCAAGTTGTTTGTACCTTTGAGAACTGAAAGTAACCTGATATGAATCGGGCTTTAAAGGGTTTTATGACATGTTCAAACTACGTGTTTATCATTTTGTGACATCAGTTATTACCCAATCTTACCTTTGCAAGGCCAGGCCAGAACTGAGTGCTACCGTCTCTTCTGTACATTTTAAAAAGCCAAAGTTTAACAAAACTAACCTGCAGACTTGCCATTCTGTTTGTCTTTAGCTCCTGCACGTTTCTGAGGCTGTTCACAGCTTGCTCCATTGGCTGCCATGTCAATCAAGGTTTAGCAGGTCAGGCAGTCTAGTGCAAAAGAAAATAACAAGATTATATCTATTCAACATTGTCCTCCCAAGAGTTGTGAACTATAATTCAGTTCCAAGTTAGTTAGTTGGGGACCGAAATTCGTACCAAATTTGGACTGAACCATTATTACCCAATATAAACAGCCATTTTAGATTCGTTATCCATTTGAATTTTGATTCCTACAAACATTTGGTAGAGAGTCTCTAAGGACCTTTTCAGGAACCAAAACTCCGATTTATAACAGGACCAAAAATTGTATTTTGAATCCGGTTTCCCAGCAAAACCGGATACAAAATGCAACTGAGGATTCCCTTACGCTCAGAATCGGAAGCAATACAACTCAAACGAACCCCAAATCCTCAAAGCTATTATTTTACCTCCCACTGATCAAGACAATATGACAAACACAGTGGAACTCAGATCAATCATGAAATCATTATCAGCGTTTGTTAAGCTAAATAAAAATGTCTGTCAGACTGTCAATGCGAATATTTCGTCAACACGCCGGTTGACATTCAAAATGCAGAGTGATCACAAACACAACATATCATTCAAAGAAATACGTCGAGGAGAAATAATTACCAACTGCCTCTTGAAAACTACGCCAACAGTTAAAAAATATAACAGTCGGTCTGTAGGTCAATCTGTAATAAGATATGATGCCAAATACGTGCTCATCGTTATCCTCCACATGCAAACCGGTTAGCCAGCATGCTAATGACTAAGCTAGGGACGTTGGCAGTCTCTACATCAAAATAATGATTTTAAAATCAATAACATGTGTTCTTACTTGTAGGGATAGTGTAAAAATGTTCCTTGCCGTTGTGCTGTTACAATAATTAGAAAATATTAGTTGGACAGAGGAGAAACAGACCGATGTTTGTTAAATGACAGTCGTACCTCTTTCCTGTCCTCTTAACCCGGAAATAAACGTTGGACGAGTCAAAATAAAAACTGTGTTACCGTTTGGACGTAAAATTTGTCAACTACACGTGTTAATTATTAATGTGATATAACTGACCACTTAATTTTATAATTGTGGAAGCATAAACTTGCATTTTCTGACCTCCATGTCCGATTCACAAACTTCAACTCATATTCGAGAAACCTTTATTTTGAAATTTAAGTGAAGACTCATTTCCGTCAGTTTTGATATTTGGTCCAATCGGAGGTTGCCAGATTTGCTATTAAAACGCAACAACTGCAGCACTTTAAATTGCAAAACTTTATTTAATGAAAGAACCTGTTCATGGGTAGAACTAATTTTTTAACATTAATGGCTGTGGAACAGACAAAAGGGGAAATAGAATTTTTATTTTCAGCCCGAGTTATGTTATTGAGTAAAACCAGATGAAAAGCATGTTTAAGGGTTTAGTATTTTCTAAGCCTTTAAAACTTTGCCTCACACAAAATCAGCAACATCAGCAATGCTTCTTTGTAAAATTATTTAAAATACAGTAAGACAGTGACCACCAAACACCCAAATTTTATTAAAATAAAAACGAGATACTCAGATATCAGCATTGCACTTTTCTGGCCACAGGAACTCCTGTTGTTCAAGTCCTTGTTGAAAATACTTGGCTCTTTCATTCACTAATATTTACACAAATTCAAATAGAGCTCCTATCTGAAGTTGTACAGAGGAATAAAAGCCAATGAGAATTCACTTCGGAAAAAAACACAATACTGTTTTTCTGTTTTATTATAACACTTCATAAACCTTAATATGCATGTTGGAACAGTTGCAACCATTTTCATAATGAGTGTCTCATCTTTTAAAAACAAACATGAACCCCCAACCTCAATTATACAGCTGTGCTCCACCACCCAAACAAATCTTCTCATTACTTTTATATTTTTCATTTAACAGTCTTCAATCAATGCGAGCTCTTCATTGAGTTTCACTAAGATGCCTAATAAAGAGTGATTTCAAAGTTTTTTTTTACATAGCAATCTCTCAGTCAGTTGGATTTATTAAAACTGGAGTCAAATATTGACTAACAAAATCCTTTTAACCACCCATTTCACAACATGCATCCATTAAGTGCTCCCAGTGCTCCCATTTTGTTATTTTGTGGTAAAAAAAAGAGTGAGTAAAACAAAAGTTGTTCTGAAATTTAAAACAAGAATGTAGGAAAGTGCTATGGTTGTCCTCTTGCTGCTGCATCTAACAGGATTTTACGCACATCACCCTCACTGGGAACAAGACAGTCAAATCAGAGTCCCTTATTGGCTGACGGAGACATTAAGGCTTATAAGGTCTCAGGCAAAGTTAATAATAGGAACCATAGGCACCATTTTAGCAGAGGGCTTGTTCTATTTCTGGACAGTAACCTAAGCAGGTAGTGATTTGGTTGTCCCTTCCTGTTGGTGTGTCTGATTTCACTCATCATAGTGAAGTGAGGACAGGAACTTATCCACATCCAAGTCATGAGGAAAGCAATCAACAAGTTTCTTCCTTTCCTGCAGATTCAAAGCAAAAGTCTGATTAACATGATAAAAATACATATCAAAAGTCAACTTAATTGAACAGCATTGTTAAGGTCTTTAATTGCACTTAATAATCAGACAAGCAGTCTGAGTCCGATAAGGCTAAAATACATGTAGTGAATTATTAGAACTTGCGTCGACCAGAGCTAAACGTATTTTTATTCTTGTAGGCCTGTGAGAGTTTTAAGGACTCTCTACTTATAAATACACCAACAACAGCAAGAAGTCCAAGAAGAGCCAAGATAATTAGTCATTAACAGATTGGCTGATCCAGAGAAAATGCATCTGCAATTATTTTGATAACAGACTAAAGGCATAATATGCAGAGATGCATATATGCAGAATAACAACTACATTTTGAAAGTTTAGTCAATACAGATATTGCCGTACTCACCCTGTCTTTCTTTGCAGGTGGGCTGGCTGAGGGAGAGGATGTTTTACGTTTCTTAGAGTTCTTTGAGTTTGTGGGCAATTTTTCTTCTACCTCCTTCTGACGTAAACTGTCCTTTAGTGGAGTGCCTGTCCTTGCGATGGCAGCTCGAGAAAGAATCATGAGTGTGTGAGCGGCCATGTTGATGCTCGTTTCACTGCCTGCCTCACTGGCTGGACTGCAGCTGGGGACATCTGGGGTGGTGGGAGGCATTAGATGCTTGGGAGTTCCCTCTCCATCTTTGCCCTTCTTCTGTCGAGAAGGAGTCCTGGGACATTCAGGGGACTCCTCCTGCTTACGGCCAGACCCAGGGGTCTGAGGAAGGCTAATATCTGAGCTGCCTGCTCCTTGTCTTTTGACTGGGGGGGAGGAAGAGTTGAGGCCCTGGATGTCATGCAGCATTTCAGCTGCCTGTTTGGCCAAAGAGCTGGTCTTTGAGGGGGTTTTTGCAGCCTTGGACTGAGGATTAGGTGTAGAATGGGTGACAGCTGGAGTACTGGAGTATCTTAATGCCGAAGATGAGGGTGTTGAATGATGTTGCTGCTCTTGCACTTTACCTTTAATTTCATTCTCCTTGTTAGCTGTAACGTTTGGCATCTCCTGAGAAGGAGTCCTCTTTTCTGAACGCCCATCACGTGACTTAGCAGGAATTTTTTCTGCAGGTTCTTTTCTGCTGCTCTCGTCTTTGTCCTTTCTAGTTCCTGATTTTGGTGCAGAATCAGAGGTCAATGACCTCGAACTATGAGAATCCTTAGCTTTTGCCACATCACAGTCCTTATCATGACTTTGCTTCTTATCAATAGATTCTGATTTCTTTTCTGATTCTGACTTTTTAGGTGTCTCAGGCTGAGGGGACTCAACTCTGGTTGTACTTGTACTTTGAGACTCCTGGTTATGAAGGCTATGATCTTGTTTGCGAGAGCTCTTTTTCACAGGATCTTTCTGGTTCTGCGGTGGAGGCCTGGGCTTCTCTGCCTCTTTCAATGAGCCTCTGTCTGTCTGGGTATCTGTTGGGCATTTGACAATCTGTATCCTCCTTTTGGGCTTGTTGCCACCCAGAATAGTAGGCTTTGTTTGAGTGCCAGACTGTGTATTATCCTTCTCAGTGTGCTGGACAGATCGTGATGTGGATGTGTTTGTTGCTGGTGGTAAGGTAGTTCTTGTTGTTTTAGTAGTTTGTGAAGGAACTTCTGCAGAGGAGTCAAAACATAAAATTCTTTTATGTTTAGGACCCTTTGCTGTATCCTCCTTGCCAGTCTTTTCAGGTGTCACAGGTTGAACTAACTTACCAACTCGATGTTGTTCATTGCCTGAAATTCAGAGAAACATGCAATGACATTAAAACATTAAGCAGAGCAAATATAGTAAAAATAAGATACTGGATGAGGATGTTATTATGATTATTATGATTATTACATTCTTGTGGCTGGCAGGGAGCCCTGCTCCAAGTTAATCTGTTACTTACCACCAGTTGCAGACCATGTTACTGCCACTGTAGGAGATTTGGACTTCACAGTTTCTGA
>JAPZDV010000024.1:8612063-8655365 GCA_029814665.1 Acanthurus lineatus | reverse complement strand
ATGTTATTATGATTATTATTATTATTACATTCTTGTGGCTGGCAGGGAGCCCTGCTCCAAGTTAATCTGTGACTTACCACCAGTTGCAGACCATGTGACTGCCACTGTAGGAGATTTGGACTTCACAGTTTCTGACTGTTGTACTGGTACTGCTTTTGGCAGGGCAACAAGCTGTAAATGAAACAATATTTATTTAGTTATATTGTCCCAGACTTTAATTAAAGACTACAGCCAACTGGGGCCCTTTCAGGTAACAATGTTTGTCATTCAACAAAGTACTCTATTATCAAGTCTTTCATTAACTGAAAACAATACATACAACATGTTATCATGGAGCTTATCAGTGGCACATGAGGATCAGAGTACAATACTTGTATTCATTGTTTTGGAAACCAAATATTCCTATCAGTGTGGACATCTTTGCTTTCTAAGATAACATTTTGATATTAATGTTGTGCTGCAAAGCCAACAAAATTGTCCAAATTAGGAAAACTATCCTGTGTGCATCTTGTGAACAGTAAACTTCATAAAAATGTGCCTATTAGATCCCAAGATAATTTATAAACCAAACACTGGTCACCAGAATGATAAAGAACATTTTACTATTCTGGTGAAAATAGTAATCAGGAATATACCTTTAGACAAAGAACTTCAGATAAAGGTATGTTACCTGATTGGACACCATCTGGACCTTCCCCAAGGTATTTTGCCCCATTACAGAGACGGGAAGCATCAAGGGTTTAACAGGTGAAGGCAAGAGGAGAGCAGACCCTGCACATGAAAAACACAGATCTGTTTTTTTCTTAAAAGTACCAACACTGATATAAAAAAACCTAAATTCAAAAATAAATACTAATTCTTAAAAAATGTAAACAACAGAGGAAAACTAAATGAACACTGCGCTTAGTTTAGCATGTCAATGTAGGGCAGGAAGACCAAACTAAAAACATGTTAAAAGGAAATTCAAGCTCAAGTACTATGTTTATGGAAATTTGTTGGTGTAATGTTAAACATTAAAGTGCATTGTGTAAGTATTAAAGGAAAAGCACTTTACGCATTCACCTGTTTACAAACGAGAGAGAAGTAACATTATCAATTTTAAATCTGCTGTCGCCTGATGTTGCTTACCTGTAGAGAAGCCTTGAGAGCGAGTTGGTGTTGTCATCCCATACTGGTTGGTGGGCAAAGGTTGTGCTTTTGGGACGCCAGCAGACAGTAGCATCTGTCTGGTTTGAGCATCTGCGGTTGGTGGTTCTGTCACAAGGATATAGCTGGCTGTGGATCCTTGGAGGGCAGGGGTAGTTGTGTCTATAGGAACTTGAATTATGTAGTTTTGCTGGACCTGTGGTGTCCCTGTTAATGGGGCTGCCACTAAAGCCCCAGTCTTACTGCCAAGAGGACTAGCGTGAACCTCAGAGCTTTGTAAGCCGCTTACAGCCTGTGCTGCCTCATCCAAACTAGCCTTTGGTGTGCCAGGGCATCCAGGAGACTTAGCTGGAGAGGAAAGGTAGATGGTGGGGATCTTATCTCCAGAAATGGTAGAAATTGCCTGCGTCAAAGCAGGATCACTAGAGGTTTCTTCATCTTGGTTATCACTGATTATGATTTTTAAAGAAACTATATTGGAGTCAGTAGCCGCCTTGCTGGGGGTGGTGTGATTAGTGATTGGAAGATTTGCTGCTGCAGCAACTGGGGAACAAGAGGTGGTGGATGAGGGTAAGGCAGGTGTGGATGAGGCAGGTGTAGCTGTAAGCATTGCAGAGGTAGAAGTGGATGTGGATGAGCCAAGTGCTGCTGTGAATTGTGCAGCGGTGGAAGCAGCTGTGGACGAGGCAGATTCAGATGTTACTGAGAGAGTAAACACTGGTTGAGTATCTCCTCCACTGTTTGAAATTGACATATGAGGTAGATGAACAGTGGGGGTGTTGTTTAGTTCAACTTGCACAGGAGACAAAAAAGCAGGCTGATTGTTCAGGGCTAAGGGGGCTGCAGCCGGTTGTTCTTCACATCCTTGTGCTTGTTTACGCTCCTGTCTTTTGTCTACATTAGAGGCCAAAGTCGCCTCCAGCACAGGAAATGCAGAGGAGGCTCCTGATGAGGAAACTGCGGTTGATTCACTGCTGGCAGTCTTGGTGGAGATGCCGTCCTTTGAGGCAAGCTCCTGAATGACTACACTGTCTGAAGGAGGTGGAGGTGTATTTAACGGTTCATCAACATCCATTGGTGTCGCAAAAACGCTTTTATTAAAAAGCGAGGTTTTGTCTTTTCTGTTCGAGTCCATTGCAGCAGATGAGGTCCCTTGATTCTCCCCATGACTCACTAACAGTCTGGCTGAACTGTTTTCAATTCTGGATGCTCTGCTGCTGGGGCCAAGAATTGTTTTCTTTAATACTGTCGGAGCAGTTGACTTCCGGGTCTTACGCTCTTGTCCAGCTTTCATCTTTGCAGTCGCTGGTGCCACATCTGAAGCATTAGCATCTCTTTGTGTAGTGCCTGACAAATAAAATGGAAAATGTCATGATAAATCAGTTGCTACCTGTGTAACTTAGGAAGATTCATTTTCAATAAGGGAATTACCATTATTATTTTAAGCTTAAGTTTTCAACAGTACTTTACATTTTACATTAACACATCTTTCTGACATGATTGGTGGGCTGTGTGATAAAATAACATTGGACAACACTGACATTGGCTGGATATCAAAGGAGCTTATTCTGCTTAACCATAAAAACCCTTTCTCCCTTTCCACTATCCCTTGGACTTTGCATTACAAATAATATATCTGACTCCATCTACTTTCTGAGTTCAACCTACAAGCAAGTTTAAACTCAGAAAACCCTGCATGAGCTGTGAGACATGTAGGACAATAATCCAAGATGACATCTGTCATCTTTCTTATCAGAGCCTATTATAAGATTGTAAGAATACCTGAATCATCAGTCTGCAGGGGTCTGACTGCAGATGAGGGTCCAGTCGTTTCATTCTCCACTGGAGTACAGCTAATATCTCCTTCACCTGGTTCCCCTTCAGGGAATCTGGTTTTATCTGCAAATTCATGCAATAAGGAGTCTGTTTTCAAATGGCTTTTCATTGTGATTTCACAATCAACCGAAGAATAGTTGTATTTTAAAGTACTCTGCACAACAAACAGAACAAAGCAAAGAAGGTCATAGTTACTGTAATCGAAGAGGTCATAGAGGGCCTGAAAAGCTGGATCAGACTCCGTTTGCTCCAAAATGTCCTGAATGGCATCATCACTCATGTGAATTTCCCCCTGTGCAAAAGGATATGTCAGGAAACAATGTAATGACACACGAGGAAAATAAGCACAGCAATAATGAATCAGGTAATCGTGATAAATGTTTCTGAGAACCATGTTTGAGGGAAAAAATAAATCAAAGTGTTAGATTTGCATCTATTAGTCATTCAGCACCTGTAATCCCAGGATTTCATCTATAGACTGATCTGCCTCCACTGTGCTTGAAGAGGCCTTTGATGTTTGAGGCAGTGGATCACTGATATTAGAGATGAAACAGAGGTGAAAATAGTACAGGCATGTTATAACAAGCTTTGTTTGCCACAAACAGAAGACAAACCATTTTTCACAAGGACTTAATCATATGCAGTGAACCAATGCAGAGGCCAAACTCAACACTAACCTGGCGAGGATTTTGTTGATGTTTTCAGCGAGCTTCTCCTGTAGTGACCTGTCACCAAGTATCTTGTCGCGTGCATTTTGTATTACGAGTTGCTGTGAGAGAGTAGCATGTGTTGTGAAGAAGGAAATCTGAAAATTATTATATCAACTACTATTCTCAGGTCTGAGACAACAGATGCTTATAGTCCTCCCACCCCTGAACTCGCTACATACTCTAAATACTCGATTCAGTGATAAAAAAGGTGAATCTCCACATAGAACAAATATCACCATAAAACCAGAACAAACTCTATACAAGTTGAGTATTAAAGCCTTATTGCTCTGTGTATGAAGTATTTTGTCATTCACCACATTTAATCACAAATAAAAACACAGTCATTTTAAATGTCTGACAAAGGCGAAAGTGCTTTACATTATTAAGATCTAATTTTCTGCACAAAAAGGACTACGACCAGGGCTTTCAAAGGCTTCTTGTCTGTTCAAAATTTCCTCATCTTAAGGAAACCTGAGTGCAAACATACACATATACTTACAGGAAAGTTCTCATCGACTGCTTCCTCAGGTTGAGGTTCTGCATTGAGGCTAGTGGCATTTGTCGCACATCTGCCAGGGCCACTGGACCCACTCACAGCACCACCCCTTTTCCTGGGGGTGTCCCTGAACGCAGAAAAAAAGTTTTGAGTTGCCAAGCCAACAAGGTGCAAAAGCAACAGATCTCTGACATGAAGACATCAATAGTTTAGCTTCACAAAACCACTTGTTGTATCAAGTAACAATATTTAGTTAATAATAATCATTAGTAATACAACTACAGTGAAACTTAAATTTTATTGTACAAGGACAAATCAATCCAGTCACCCTGAACTTTGGCTGGTGTATACCTTTGCTTTTTTTAAATTTAGTTTTCTGTTCATACGCAGGACAACAGAGTATGTCTTCATTGCAGGGCTGTTAGATATCTAAAATACAGTGACAAAAAACAATCCTTACCATTTCCGCCGTCCAGGGGACATCGGGCCTGCATTTAAACGATGTTCTGAAACAATTATCTGTACTGGTGAGTCCCCTGTAGTGAACACATTATGTCACACATTGTACTTTTTCAAAAACTGATAATTAAAATAAAATTAAAATAAAAGTAAATAAAGCCTTGCAACATCTTTTTAAGAATGAAGCTATGGGCTTCAACAGGGAACCCTTTTCAGGTCATTATCAAAAAAAAGTCTTTAATTTATGCTCATTCAACTCAGTTTTGTTCAAAGAAAATATGAAGCTCTCACATGACGTGTATGCATTTACCATATCCACTGTATCCAATCAGAAATGCAATGTCAGCACAGTAGGGAAATGACCACCATTGCTTGCAAAGACAAATATTGCAATATAATGCAATTTTTTTCAATAAAATAAAAGTAGTGAAATGATACTCACTGGCTGTATTTAGTCTGGCATCATTGATCTGCTGGTTTGTGCCACTGCTGGGAGCTGGTCGTGTTTGTGAGGCAGTGAAGCTCACAGGGGTGGACTGGCCGAGCAAGCTGTGGGAGGTGTGTGCAGGGCTGATGATGGAGCTCGTTTCAGAGACTGATGAGCAGATAATAGTTCCAGCTGAAGCCACGGTCAAACTCCGCTGTCGAGCCATGTTTGCTAATCCAACGCGTGAACGTGCTGCAATAAACAGAGTCAGGTAAATAAAAACCCTTTGTGTAAAACCTAACACACAACCAAGACTGCCTTATTCATGTAGTACTTTCTCCATAATATTCTGACTATTGTGTTTAGACTGTGTAATGATGAAAATTTGCAACCTCAAAGCATCAAACACAGTGTTTTTTACATTTTGTGAATTTATTCTTTCAGTTGGGGCTTTATATTTTGATGTACCAGGGTCCAAAATGTAATGACAATAAGCTTCTGATTAGGAAAGCCATACTTCAGGTAGTTAGCTTTTTAAAACATGTGTAGCTGGACATGCTGATAATGCATCATCAAAATCTAAAATTATTGGTCACTTAAATTTCCATGCATAGATATGAAACATATCATGCTGAGTCAAATCTTCTCAAGTGGGGGTCAATAAAAATTTAAAGGAACATGACTATAGACTTTGTGTACATGTAATGTACCTTCTAAGTGGATTTTGGTGAGAATAAACAAGGATATATAAAATCAAAAATGGAAAAAAACAAATCAGACTTACTTCTCTGACATGCTGATATGGTAGGGGAGTTCTGCAATGACCTAAAGAAATACAGACGAAGAAAGAAACCACAGCAATGATAAAGATCCCACTGAGATTGGAGATTTCATTCAGTCAGTGATTTAAAACCATTGCACTGATTTAGATGATGGATCTAGAAGATCATTACTTAATCTGGTTAAGTGTGAAATCCAGCTTTTTCCACAGCGAAGTCATCACAGCAGGCACCTCAGGACAAGTCTCTGATGAAAAGAAATTACCAACAAGATAAGCATGAAACAAAAGGAGGAATACATTATCAGTGGCAAATTCTGGAAAGAGGACAAGGTCAGATGATCTCACCTTTTGTCTTGGTAGCCATATACTCATTTAATATGGTTGTTAAGCCTTTCCCAAAGACAGACTGTGTAAGAGGGGCAAACAATAAACCAAAAGGTCAATTTACACCTTCATGCGCATATTATTCAATTGATATTCGATTAACAGACTGGGACAGGGCTTATCGGACAAAAAAAGCTAACTTACAAACACACAAGCAGGAAATGTCCCATCTCCTATGGTGTGATCCGCATACTCTTTCAGATTCGGACTCTCATGAATGAAGGCTTGGCTTGTTGCGGATAATCCCTCTTCTTGGAGATACCCTGTGAGAGGACATATATAAATCGACATCCAGTAAGAGAAAAAAAGCAGTGCAAGAAAGCTGAAACGGATAATTACTCAAAACTAACTGCATGTTTGTTGTTGATGGTTGGCTAATCAACAATTAACGACTAAAAGCTTTGAGCTGCCTGTTTACAGTGAAGTATCATTTAGCTAACGCCACAGCTACAGCTTTGCTTCATCAGATTTACCCAAAACAAGCCGAGCGACGTCGGACGGTAACAACATGGCTGCCTGCCGGTTGATACTAAGGGCACAAGAGTAAAAAGTTAGCTACATGTTCATTAAAACTGTCAGAAATCATTTAGATAGCGTTAAATTAAAAATTCGTCAGCGCTATTATTCTGAAGGCGACGTCCTGGGGACTACTGCTTACTCAAAAGGCGGGGAACTCAAGTACGTATTAACCCGGAAGTTTCGCCTAAATCTGCCGCTTGGAATGTCGGTAGTTGTAGTCCCATCCAAAATGTCAAGCTCCACGACACTTTGCAGGTTGCTTTATTCAAATATTGGAGTGTACTAGAGCAAACACGATTTAAAGGGTGCGGTTTATCATTGCGTTACTATTTTACACGACTCAACAATGCGTTTATTTTAACCTTAGTGATAAAGTTACCGGACACACTCGTTTAAAGCCACGACCAGGAAGTGATGTAACCTACTCGTCGCTGCTGCCGGGGCGGGAATTTCCTGCGTAGTTTACGTGCGTCCTGGTGACTGTAAACGCACGTCAGGATGGCAAAGTTGTGAGTTCAGGTTAGCACAGGAGCAGGCTTCCTCAGTACTGTGCTGACTCTCCCACCTCAGCTCAACATCTGCACCTGCCTTCGTGACACCTGTTCACCCACTGTCAGTGATTGGAGGTCAGTGGTCAGACTGAGATTTACAGATCATATCAGGTGTCCGTATGAAGTTCAAATTTGGTCTTGCGCTGTTGTGTTGCTAAAGTAGCTTGTGCACGAGGTTATGTTGGTGTGGGACCTACTGAAATTGCCATTTAATCTAATTGGTTTGCCATAAATGCTTTGTTGAAGAGAGGTGATACATTTACTAAGTGATTGCAGTAAAGATATAATGTAAACAAATGACAGCCTCCTCTCTTGTCAACATCCTGTCCTGGCAGGTAGAATAGTCCTGCTGTACATTGGTGAAAGCTGTGCCCTCATCTACTGTGAAGCACAATGAGTCTGGCTCTGCATGACCTCCTGGTCTGCTGCAGGGGGCTGGAAAGTGACAAAACTACAGAGAGGAAGGTCTGCACACTTGCATATAAACAATGAAATGAGATATCTTGCACTCCAGCCTCTCTAAGTTAGCTCTAAAAGCCTTGTTCTCTCTTCACGCCTCTAGAAAGAAGCTGAGCACTTCAGACGGCTCCTCCGAAATCCAGATGTTGTGCAGGAGTTGGATCGAACATCTGGCTCTAAAGCCAAAGGCTCCAAGCAACTCACCTGGGATGCTGTCTTCAGGTAGTCTGCTTCTTTAAATCTGCATTGTTGTCTACATGCAATAAAATGCAAATTAAATTCACAAATGTAATACAGATTATGTCTTCACAAGTGGTTTTATGCACACTTCTTGCAAATCTTTGTTTAAGTTTGCAACCTTGATGTTATTTTAAATATGCTTTGTCTGCCATGACAATGAGCTTAGCGTGTTTCCTGTGTATCATTTTGGTTTCACTTTTGTTTCTTTGCATAATTTACAAATGAATACCAGCTTACTGTTGGGAACTTCCCTGTGCTTAGCAACCAAATGGAAATTTGGCTTTGTATATTTAAAGTGCCATCTTTAAGTCATTTCACAAGAATCTTCTATGTTTTGTAAGAAGCCTGTAAAATGTGCTCAGGCTGATTTTGCAAAAAGCGTTTTGGTTTTATCAGATTGAGTGAACTGCTAGAAAATATTGCCTTGATAAAATACCGTAAACTCTTTCTATTCTGTATTGCAATTTCTTATTTTTCCCATGGCAGATTTCTGCAGCATTATGTCCAGAAGGAGACAGAAAACATGAAGTCGGGTAAATCCAACGTCACAGCAAACACGTTGGCCATGCGACAGAAGAAGATGGCTGAAATGTGCAGCCTCATCAAATACTTCATTCGCTATGCAAACAAACGTAAGGGTTTTGTCTTTGCAAGATTCAGTCATAATACAGTTTAAGGTGAAATAATTATTGTCTTGTTACATTAAGGTATTTTTATTTTCCACATATGTTTAAATGATGCCTTTTGTTACCTCACCTGATTTATTTACCTGAGCAGAAAGTCTGAGTAGTTATTTTGAGCATCTAATCTTATTGTGTCTCACTCGCTCTCTGCAGGCGGGCCTCGTCTTAAGTGCGGTATGCTGCTGGAACATGTGATGGAGGTTCTGCGGAATCCATTCACCTGTTCATCCTATGGAGATCATTACAGCAGCCTGCTAGTGAAGGACATCCTCTCCGTCCGCCAGTACTGGTGTGACACCACTCAGCAGCAGTGGCGCAGTCAGTGGGAATTTAAACTGTATTATATATGAATAATAAACAAATCTGAAGCAAAATTTTTATTATAGTTGTCTTTGTGCATTTCTTAGTGTTATCACTGCTGTCTGATGCTCCCCGCCACTTTTTTTTTGTGATCCTTAGATCTTTTGGACCTGTACTGCCACTTGTTCAACTCGTCATCCAAGTGCATCAACCGTGTTTTGCTGAGCAGAGTCATTCACATGGTGGTGCAGGGCTGCTGCATGCAGACTGAAGGATTCAACAGCACTCTGTTCAGCTTCTTCTCCAAAGCACTGCTAAATGCCAGGTGAAGACTTTTACCAACATTATCCCAAATTTTTGTAAAGATAATGTAATAAATACATGCAAACATGATGCACTAAATGATTTTCTGCTCTGAAATCCATCAATCATTTTAGGCATGAGAAACACCTGAGTGTTTTTGAGCACCTTGTCTCTACCCTCAACATCTTCTTGAGATCTGCGGCCATGAACTGTCGGATGAGGGTTTGTCACCTTGGAGAGGAGCTTCTGCCTTCAATACTGTATGTCTGGGCAGATATGAGGCCCAGTGCCACTCTAAAAGAGGAGATTGTGGAGTTTTTTAACCTGCAGATTTGTGCTCATCATCCCAAAGGAGCCAAGACACAAGAGACGGGTAGAGTGATCTTTTCTATTTCTCTAAAAAATGGTTTTTGCTCTTATATAATAGCTTTATTGCGGTTTAGATACAGTTTCAAATCTGCATGTACATTGATTGTGCTGTTTCAACAAGTGGAGAAAAAAATTTGACAACCATAATGTTCAAAATTAAAACTTCACCACAAAATAAAGATTTCACCAAGATCACATTACTTAGTGATTATAATAGAATAAAATATGACAAACGTGTGTTTATAAAAATACTTGTTGGAAACCAGTGACTTAAAGCAGGCCAAACAAACATAACTGGGCGACCACTCTCTCATTTTTTAAGGAGCTCATGCTGAGGACTGGACCAGGTGGAGGAATCTCCTATTCAACCTGTATGATGCCTTAATCAGAGAAATCAGCCAAATAGGCAGCAGAGGGAAGTACGTCACAGGGACCCGACACATAGCAGTCAAAGACAATATCATCAAGCTCACAGCTGAGATCTGTTATCAGGTAATACAAATCAAGTCTCATACACGCTCAAAGAAAACCCAGTTTGTTTAGAAAATGCTTATACACTCATATATGTATCTGTTTAAATTGATTAGTTTTCTGACAACATTATTTTTAAATCTTCATGTGTTTCCTGCATGCAGCTGTTCAGTGACGACAGTGACACACATGTCTTGGAGGTGACCCAGGCCTCCATCAGAGCCACACAGATGGGCAGCCCCACACACGGAGCAGCCAGCAAGCGGCGACGCATCGAACTGGGCTGGGAGGTCCTCCGAGATCATCTGCAACCTCAGCAGAGTGACTTTGATATCATACCATGGTATAAAAATCACAATGCATTAAATTTAAAAACATTTAAGAGATAAACAAGTTGGTGCTGTGTAAAAAAATGGCTCATGGGTTTTATTTAATGGTAGAAAAACACATAAAATTTAGCCTGTTGATTTATTCCATTGAACCCTCTTCAGATTAAAGATCATCCAATGATATTCCTCTTTCATTTCCCCCCTTCAGGCTGCAGATCACTGCAGTGCTCACCTCTAAGTACCCGTCCATGGTGCCCAGCCAGGAGCTGCTGCTGCTGCTGTCAGTGCTGTATCAGCTCCTGGCAGAGCAGCGGAAAGGAGAGAGGGGGCCATATGTGCTGCGCTGTCTGAGGGAGGTCGCCCGATGTCAGGCACGCTGCCCGGAGAAGGCCCAGGTCCACAGGATGGAGCTGAGCAGGCTGTGGGGTCGGGTGTGGGCCCTGGCACTGCGAGGGGTCAGCTTACCCCAGACTGAAGCCCTCAGCTTGGACCTGCTAAGCTCTATTGTCCACGGTGAACTGATTTATATGGACAGGGAACTCTGGAAGCTTTTCTCTGGATCGGCATGTAAACCATCTCAGTGAGTCTCAGCCTTTAATTTAACATTTGTTAATACTGAAAACACGTCAGTATAATAATTTTGGATTTCCATCTTTGTATTTTTGTTTCTCTTTCCACAGGAGTGCTGCTCTCTGTTTAGCTCAGGCCTTGTTAAAATGTCACATCCCTAAAAGTCTCAGCTTGAGCTCAGGCTGGAACTGCCTTGGGGTCACAGAGGGATCAGCTGCCCCAAACCTGAAGGAGACCCTCATAGCCTGGCTGCTGATGACCGATCAGAGTGATGAGATGGAAGAAAGCTCCAGACCGCACCCTGTCATTTGCAGGTTGGTGCTGTGCTGTTTCTTTTCATGTTTATTGTGGATTTGACTGCAAATAATTTCATCAAGATTCTATACTTGATTATTATTGTTGTTATTAAGGATGTATAACATTTTATTTTGAATACGCTTAATATCTTTAATTTTATCTTTCTGATCTGTGTGCAGAGATTTTCCTCACAATTTAATTGCAAACATTCTGGTCTCCCTGACCTTGAAAGACACAAGAACTGGCCTGAAGTTTCTGCTTGGTACTGAAGGAGAAGAAAGGTGAGATGAATGATCCCGAGGACTAAAAACACCTACATGATAACAGCTCAACCTTCTTTTAACATTTATCTAAATGCAGTGCACTAATTGCAGTGCCACTTTGGACCAAAAATAAATCAGTATTCAATTTTTTCTTAAAAGTGCCTTTTTCCAAGAACAAAACTCATCCAAAGCCAAAGACAACCTGGAAGAAATAGAGAGGCTGTACCTGCAGTTCAGCTTCAACACGCTGCCCTCAGCGATGCAAGGCACAGACGCATCAGTGAAAACGGCTTCAGCCGACACCCAGTTCACCACCGTGCCCGACCTCAGAAACAAGTTGGAGCAATCCCTGCTTTGTGTGGCTGACAATCTGCTCAACTGCTTCTCTCCTGATGTGAGCACTAGTTAACTCATGTGTATAAATGGGCTGTGTAGTCATCGTAGTGACAGAAACCGGTATTTATTCTGATCCTGCCTCCACAGTCTGCGTCAACCCCTCCAGAGTGTCTGGTGCGCTGTGTCGGTCTGCTGACTGGTGTTCTGGCAGGTTACGTCACCACTGGGTTTCTGACTGAGGAGGAAGCCTGTCGCTCACAACTCTTCACCAAAGCCAAGGTATCAATCAGTTTAAATTCATAAAAATGTAACTGTACAGCATGTTGATCATTCTATCTACTTAATGATTAACCATTCAGCCTCTGAAACATTAGAAAAATTGCATCAGAGCATGTGAGAGTTTCATGTCACTGATGTTTTCTGTCGCCAGGCTCTGACTCAGGACTTGAGCGGTTTTGTATCCAATGTGAAAGTGAGACTGACAGAAGAAGGGACCATGAACACACTGAGATCCGTCATGAAGCTCTGCACACCGTCAGCCTGCAGAACAAACAAGGTGACAAAGGCCTCATCACTCAGCAGTATGTGTGAAGATAAAATAATACAGTGGTTGGATGAATCCAGCCTGACTCACTGGATGCAGACTGTGGGTTTAAGCCTTCCACTGGGCAAATATTTTAATCTGCATTCTCCTCCCTTTCTGCCTCCTGTACATTACTATTTATCGCAGGCAACGTTGCTGCATCCTGGGCTTAAAGCTGCCCAAGACGAGTGTGATTGGTTTTAAGATATACAAACAAGACAGATTGTGTTTCCCCCACACTGGGGTGATAATCAATGCAGTCAGACCTTTTCTCCAGCGCTGACATGGAGATGTGAAGATAAGGCTGACTGTGCAAGACTAAGATGAATATAATTGTCTTATAAACAATTCAGACACATCCTCTTGAGTCTTTGAATGCACCCACACATTCAAAACGTAGCATGGTGTCTGAGAGAAACTCTTTTGTTCTTTCTCTTCCAGGATAAAATTTCTTCCACCTCCTCCAGTCTGTTCATCATGATCCTGCCTGCCAGCCTCCTCAGTGAGCTGGCTGAGATCTGCAAACTCTTGGTAAATGACACTCACAACAGATAAAAGGATTTTAAAAACTAAACATTTTAATTGAAAAAAAAATCTGGCTCATCAAAAAGGATCTGATTTCCTTTTCTCTTCAGTCCAGCATTTCCAAAAGAACCAATGTTGTGGATGAAGACGATCATATGGACGATGACTTTGACGTGACCAGAACTCAACAAGGGGACGCCATCGACCTGTTTGATGAGGACGGAGAGTCCCGCAGCAGCACCAATGGGCTCCACAGACAACAGGGGGACAACACTGACACTTCCTGTGGGCCAGGTAAGAAGGAGGGATCTTTCTCTGCCGTATAAACTCATGACTCACTTCCAAAAATCAGAAAAGTTGGATTTTTTTTCGAAGTTGCATTTATCAACCACAGGGGGAGACTTCCATGATATGAAAGTCACCGGTGTCTTTTCTGACAGTCGCTACAATAGAAAAAAATAAATAAATAAAATGCAGCCACAACCTGCAGCTGTTTTGCTGCAATACTGTCTTTCATGGCTTTGTTTTGAACTATAGTTCACTAAGCATAACACACCTTATTGCTGTTTCATGCCCACTAAATTACACTATGCACTGAGTGTGTGTTTAACTGATTCCTATACATCTATCAAGCTGAGACAGTTTAAGAAAACAGGTTTAAGAGTCATGGTTTCTGTCTTCCAGGTGCAAAAAGTCTGCTAGCAGACGATCATCTGGCCCAACAGGACCTGGCTCTCCTTGCAGTTTTGGAGTTCCTGTGTGAGTGCGGCTCTGTTCTGCCCGTCCACAGTCTGCTCTTCAAACCGCAGGAAGTTCGGCGCAGGCTGCTGCTGCTGGTGGAGCAGATGGACTTCAGCAAAGCTCTACACCTCAACATGGTGTGTAGTAGAGATACATGGTCTCAATGGTAATGGTGGTGCAGCTGACGAACACTAACGTCTGGTTCTCTTCCAGTATCTTGTCCTGCTGAAGAAGCTTCCTGCTGAGGACTCGCTCTCTCCAGAGGAATTTGATTCGCTGCTGCGTCCTCTGGCGTAGGAAAATCTTTCTGTGACTTTTTCTGACATGCTTAAATGTATTTCTCTTAATCTGTGTTGAATACTTCAGTGTGTTTGCTGTGCTGTATTTTTGCAGAGACCTGTGTTCTCAGTACCGACAAGACCAAGAGATCTGTGCTGCTGTTCTTCTGGGTCTGCTACCCTCCATCAGGAGCCTGGGGAAAACCCATCACATGCCAGAGGAGATGAGACACGTTCAGGGATCTCTGCTACAAGTCGTGACTGGATTCTGGTCAGTGGCATAATGCACAATTGTAATCCACAAGAGATTATGTAAAACTGGAGTGAATGTCCATCCTTTCTCTGTCATAATCTCTCTACAGTCAGTGTGTGATTCAGTTTCTGAATGTAACTTAACCTCTGTGCTGTGTTTCAGTTTCCTGAGCCAAACTGGGAAATGCATGGCAGCTGTACGAGCTGCTTTAGTGCGATGTCTGGTCGCCCTGCTGGAGGTAAGCTGTCGCTCAAGTGTTCTCACCTTCTACTATGGAGTGCTATTGTTACTGTACGTACCTACATAGCAGTGCAACTCACATGTGTGTCTCATTCTGAATAAAAGACACAAGGCAGATACTTTGCAGTACCAAGGCGCCAACTTAGAAGTGCCAGAGTAATTTAAAAAACCACACTTGCTACTGAGCTTTATATTGCTGTGTTTATGTTATTATGATGACACAGCATTACTAGGGCATTGATAACTTTAGCTGTAGCTCAACAGGATTACTGTTTCTGAGCAACCAGATCTGATTACTGTAGGATAAAACACAACTTAGGTGTGAGTTTTTACTTTATGTAACTATATTGGTATTACAGTTATTAGTCATACATATACACAAATAGGTACAGTACCTAAAAAGTCAGATCAGAATCTTTACTTCATGAGGTGGCAGAAACATGACCACTTTTGTCCACAGGGGCTGCTTTACTGTTCCTGCTTTACACCTCAACTTAACATTCACTCTGTCAGCGCCTTCTTTTGTTTTTTGACCTGTTTTCCCTCTGACAGGCTGATCCATGTTGTAAATGGGCAGTTTTGAACATCAGAGGATCTGACACAGAAGATCGTCCAGTGTCTGCCATCCTCCCGACTCACCTCGCAGATGGCCATCATCAAGTGCGCATGCTGGTAGCCATGTCAGTGGAAAGGTATGCTGACTTTGCACCACTTATATTGTTTCAGGATCCATTTTTATGTGCAGCAAAAGTCTGGATGTCACTATTTTTCTTCTGTGCATCCAGGTTGTTTCTGGAGATGAGACCTGAGCATCTAGAAAAGAGGAAGATGTTGCCGCTTAAACACCAACAGGCAGCTTTTGAGACCATTTACCTGAAGGCTCAGGAAGGAATGAAGCTCCCAGTAAGTTCATGAGGTGTCGAAAACTCACCATGTGTGTGTTTTCTGTTTATTTTTGCCTTTTCTAATGGTTCTCGTATGGTTCTACACAGAGCAGCTGCTCCACAGAGGACCAGCAGGACGAGTCGTTCAACCGCAAGGCCGCCCTGTTGAAGAGTTTGTCTGTCATATTGTGCTGTAGCCCCGTCTGTGAAAAGCAGTGTCTGTTTGCCCTCTTCCAGTCCTACAAGGAAAACAACATAGAAGAACAGCTCATCAAAAAGGTAACAAAGCTTTGTCCACTGAGGAAATGGAGGCTGGAAAAGCTAAATGAAGTTTTAAGAATAGAATTTTAGAAAGTGAAACTGTGCAAAATCTTTTCTAGCATCCTCCAGCATCGTCCAGATGAGCTGTTTCTCTCTGTCTCTTTGTCTCAGATGCTGTGCAGTGTGTCCAGAGCGCTGGGCTACAGGAGCGTTAAAACATTTGTCAGTTCTCACCTGTACTACCTGGTAGCCGAGTGGCTCGCCCAGAGACAGTCTGACGATCGCTACACTCTTGGATCTTTCCCCTTCACCCTCCTCGACCACGACTCAGTCAAAGATTTCTATAAGTGAGGGAATAAACTTCTATTATTCCAATTTTATGTCACCCGTGTTGTTTTGAGGCAGCCTATGAGCACCAATACCTCATCCTCTGTTGTCTTGTGTCCCCTTGAAGCTCCTCCTACCAGGTTTTGATACCCCACCTGGTCTTCCTGGATGACTTTGGGCAGGTGAAGTCCATCGGCAAATATCTTGAGAGGGACTGGAGGGAGCTACTGGCAAACTGTTTCCCCAAGATCATGGTCAACATCCTGCCATACTTTGCCTTGCCTGGTCAGGATGCAAAGGTTGCACAACAGAGAGAGAAAGCCCACAGAGTGTACGACCTGCTGAAGGACCCCAACTGTCTGGGCAAGCAGGTAAACACACAGTATAACATCCGACAACATCGACATCTGGGGTTAGGCTTGTTTGTTTGAATGATTTTTTTGACCTGATTTTTGTCTGGTGCTAAGAAACTGAGCAAAAAGTTACTCAGGATCACTAGCTTAACTCACTGGAGAGTGTGTGAGTTGAGATGTCTTCATGTTTGTGCATGTGTGCAGGAAATCGACAACCTGATCCACAGGAACCTGGCAGACATTGTGGTGGAACTGCTGATGACTCTTTATGAAGGAAGTGGAGCTGAAGAGGACAGAGGAGACCTGAAACGCTTTATTGGGTACTGATGGTCAAAACTGAATGTGATTGTTTCTTATATTTCTTACATTTTTCTTTTTTGCTATATATATGAGGGATGATCTGATATATATGATCATTTTTTTCCCTAAGATAGAAGAGTTTAGTTGTCTCTTCATGCAACATGGTGAAGAAGCTGGATGCTAAATTTAAACCTGGCAGAGAGAGATGACTGCCTAAAGGCTAAAAGTGCTGACTTGCAATTTGCAGTTACCGAAAACAAATGCAACAAAAGTTCTGAAATTCAAACATTCTGTATAATTAGTGAAAGAATTTACCTCTACGTGCATGTAAGGAGAGTTGTATGACTCCTCTGCAGTAGGTCACAACCTTATTATGCTTTGTTTAACACTCCAGTTTTACCCTGTGTTTATTAGTGGTAGCTTTCCTTTTATCAATCTAAATTTCAAGGAAAAAATAAAGAAAATATATGAATAAATACATGTTAAATGTCCCTCAGGGAACTGGATCCTGCACCAAACCCACCGTACTTCAACTCTTATGTCATCAAAGCAACACTGGACTACCTCAGCAAGTGCCACAGTGCAAACCACAAGTCCTTGGTGGCCATTTTGTCAAAAACACCGGTAAGATGTTAAATTATCCCTGATGTAGACTACAGGACACTACTTTCTCTGTTATTAATCAACATTTTTTAGTAGTTATTACTTTACTACCCCAATAAATCCTGGACCTGGACCTTTAACTGTGTGTGATTTCCTTTTTATTTTAAATATATCCTGATTGTTGTTTTTTTTGTGCTTTAGATTTCTATCCAGAGGATTCTGCTGGCAGTTTGTGAAAAAGCAGCCGAGACGACCAACAGCTACGAACGCCATCGCATCCTCCTCATGTATCACCTGTTTGTCAACCTGCTGCTCCGAGAGGTGAAGGACGGCCTGGGAGGAGCCTGGGCCTTCGTCCTCAGAGACATCATCTACACACTCATTCACCACGTCAACAGCAGGTTTGTGCACACACACGCACACACGCGCGCACAGGTAGCACGCACACACGTCATGCATTATCACACCTGTCAGTCTTCGTCAAAACCAAACCGATCTGTTTCTCTTCACTCAGGCCAGTTCAGTGTGATGAGGTTTCTAACAGGAGCCTCTCACTGTGCTGCGACCTGTTGACCTCTGTGTGTCGGGCGGCTCTGCAGTTCTGCGATGATGCTCTAGACTGCCACCTACAGGTCATCGTTGGGACTCTCACGGCTCAGGTGACCAGCCGGCCTGCAATCTCACAGCAGGTTAGTGACGAAGGAGGCAATTTAAAAATATTCTTTCATGCAAATTTGGCAGATTTGATAGAAAAGCTGTAATTTCTGGAAACTGCAGTTAAATGCAACACAAAATGCACTCAAGAAGGAATGCCTTTAACATGATTGCCGCTTATGTAGTTGACAAAAGCAAACAACTCCCTTAGTTGAAGTGGACATTTGGTTCCTTAATAAACATTTTTAAAATATAAAATTGTGTCGCCACTTTTGCAAAGTAAAAGTTTGCTTCTTTAGTTTTTTTGCTGCTTTATTCAGTATGATGTCCTTTTTTCACTTTTTTGCCGGATGCATAAGATTTAGTACGACATTTTCACCTTTCACGCTTCTGTTAGGACATTTTGGTCTTGCTTTATTTTGCTTTGAGAGAGACATCTGCCTCCCTTCAGTGTTTTCAGCCTCAATTTTTCTATTTTTTACATCCCTCTGTCTCCTCCAGGTGCTCAGTCTGCTGCAGTTTCTTGTGATAGAAAATCAACAGAAGCTAAGAGGCGCCATCAGCAGGTTGGAGCCTTTTCCTAACATCCCTGAGTTCAGAGAGCTGCGATCTGTACAGCACATGCTGAAATATAACACCGGGACCTTTACACTGAGACAGGTGATGAATAAAAATTGATTTATTAGCATCCTTTATTAAGTAAATTTCCTTAGACACATATGCTGCTCAGATTCCTCAATGATTCATCCATGAGGAGAAAATGTCATAGTTATCTGTTAAAAATAAACAATCATCGCTTATATTGCTGATGTACATGCTCTGTGTTCTTCTCTTAAAGGAGATCACCCACTTCCTGTCAGTGACGTCCTGTGACTCGTTACCTCTGACCAGACTCGAGGGGCTGAAGGAGCTGACCAGACAGCTGCATGACAACAAGGGGCAGATCAGAGAGCTGCTCAAAGAGTGTCACGGTATGACAAGAAAAGCTGGTTGCCTCATATTAAATATCTAATGAGCTTCTTTTAAATGTTCTCTCTCTTTTTCCTCCTTGTAGCTGAACCTGCTGACAGTGTGCTGGTGAAACTGGTCCTCAGCCTGCTGCAGCTCTGTAAGCTAGCAGCCAACCACCCCGGAGGAGCCGACATTCTGGGTATAAAGCCAAATAATTTGTCATGTTTGCACGATTTCATCCTTTGCAGTTTGACCAACTTGCATTTTTTCCTGCAGAGGCAGCAGGCAGCTGTCTGGGAGAACTGGGTCCTGTGGATTTCTCCACCATCGCCCTGCTTCATGGCAGAGACCCCCTCTATGAAAAGGCTGAGTCTCTGTTCAACTCCACCGAGTCACAGTGTCTTTACATCATCCTCAACTGCATGAACGACGCACTCACTCAACAGCAGTACGGTGAAACCTTGAACTTGACATTTTAAAGTTTGGTTTACATGGAGGAGCGGGGGGGGGGTTATGTTGATATTTACTGCTTTCTGTGCTGTGGTCGTCTGACAGAATTGAGGTGAGGAAGGCAGCCGCTCAGTGTGTGAAGAACATCCTCGCAACTCAGTCTGGAGTCGACTTCTGGGAGCAACACAAAGACAACAGAGACCCCATGCTGGCCTACCTCAATCCCTTCAGAAAGGCCAAGAAAATGGTTGGCAATGATTGTTCAAACTTGAATTTTTGTGCCCTGTTCACAGTATACATGCAAAAAAATTAACAAAAGAAAAAGAAGAATAAACAAGTTTTACATTTCTGCCAGTTTTTGTGTACACACATGCATCATCTGTGTCCACTAACATGAATAACCAAGGTAGCAAAGAATGTAGCACACACTCAGATCTCCAGAATGAAGTTGATTATTTTCATTTTCAGCAATTTATTCTGACTAGATAAAGAAACATTATGATGTTTCAGCTTAATAGCCTTTATCAGAGCATCTCTGTTGTTTAAATACAGATTTTAAGAGTATAAAAATGGCAGTTTACCAGTTGCATTTGCATTTGCATTTCCATGCTGCTTTTCCTTTTCCTGTTGGCTGCAAACTTATTCTTCAAATCATCTTCTTCCTTTGAGTTTTTAACATTGAAATAATGAGTTTGGTTTAGAACCACAAACAAAACACTGATTAGGTGCATCTTTGTTTTAAATATTTCCACTGACTGTTGTCCCTGATCAGGTGGCAGCTGTGAGCGCTCAGGAGAGTTCGGATGCAAGAGAGAAGCTGGAGAGTCAAGAGTTTTGGATCCCGCAGGCCGGCGGCCACAAGGCCTGGCTGAAAGCTCTGTGCACCGCCTTGCTCGACAGCGGAGGAGTCAGGAGTGAAGCTCTGCTGCTGACACGGCCACTGTGTCTGGTGAGCAAATGGATGTCACCTTAAGAACATACTCTTATGTTCATCTTAACTCTTCATCAAGCATTTATGGTCCACATTTTGCCACATGTTGTACTTTAGCCAGCTCTATAAAAGTCTGATTTAAAAGGCCTACATCTAAATGCGCCTTACTGCCTCCATGTGTTTCCAGGTGTGGGTGGACTGCTGTCAGAGGCTGCTGCCCCTCATCATTCACTCCATCCTTCTCGATGACTCTGATGGTTCATGGAGGGAGTTGCTCTCCTCCCACATTCAGGACTTCTTCAGCTTTTGTTGCAGGAGTGCTCAGGCCTCCAGTCGGTCTGCCACACCTCTAAACTCTGACTCTGGTTAGTATGAGACCGTGACACTTAATACCGACAATTTATAATTCTCTTCCCTCTGTGTGCGGTTAGTGTTCACAGTGAATGAAGGTGATAATCATCATCACATCCAGGAGTCTGCATGTTTGTTTTTTGTTGTTTGTTATAAGCATTTTCTCTTCTTCACAGAGTCGGACTCTGCCAGCCAGGGCTTATACGACAAGACCTCTCTGCGTACCATGCTTGCCGTTGTTGACTATCTGAGACACCAAAAGAGACCTATGCAAGCTGATAGGTTTGCAGAGTTATTGTGATCAAATATGTTTCGGATAAAAAAATAAAAGTTCAGGGACTCTCTGGATCTGCTCTTTATCTGACTTTCACTTGCTGACCAGTTTATCTTTGTTAATGCATGTAAACACATAAACACTGTGTCTTTCTCCCAGCAGCTCCTGTGGAACAGTGTGCGACTCAAACTTCTGGCTGGACCTGAACTACCTGGAGGTGGCCAAAGCTGCTCAGTCCTGCTCAGCACATTTCACAGCCCTACTGTACACTGAGATCTACGTCGACAAGATCAGAGCTAACATGGAGGAAAGTCGCAGGTATGCAAACCACTTTTAAACCAGAGCAAGTCTGTACAGGGGATTTTAATTAATGTCTAGTGTAAATAAGATGTTTTTTTTAATTAAACCTTTAGTATTTTTTATTTATCTGGAGGAAGATTAGGATGTTTGTTTAAATGCAAGTAATAATCACAATTTTCCCTTTTGTATTTGCATTTTGAGAGTTTTATCTAATTATTCTTTTTTTAATGTGTTTAACAAATCTGCAGAACTAAGTCAAGAGCAACACGTAAGATCAATTTTGAAGACAACAGCCAGACCTTCACCATCTCCAGCCTGACTGAGAAGAGTATGGAAGACACCAACATCAGTCTACAGGTCAGTTCTTGTTTATTAGCAATGCAAAGCAGCTTCTGATACAGGTTTCTCCTTGATGTATCTCTAGAAAAATGTGAGCAATTTGGCACATTTTCAATCACTGTAAAGCAGTTTGCAATCCAATGAATGGTCTTTGCACCATGTAATTTTTAAAAATAACTTTTTGTCATCTGTATTTTGTGTATGACTCTGCCTTGTGTTTTTGTAGGAGCTGCTCATCGAAGTATATCGGAGCATCGGAGAGCCTGATAGTCTGTATGGTTGTGGCGGTGAGACGATGACGAGTCCACTGACAAGGTTGACAATCAGTAGATCAATTTGACCTGTTCTCCATCTGTCACATTACCATTTGTTCCCTGATATGTGCAAACACCATCATAACTACAACAAACAAAGCTTGTTGTGTCATTCTTACATAAAGGATTCGAACCTACGAGCATGAAGCTATGTGGGGGAAGGCCCTGACCTCATACGACCTCCACTCTACTCTGCCTGAGGTCACGCGCCAAGTTGGGATTGTGGAGGTAAGATAATGACACCTGCAGGATGTGTCTCATCAGATATTGGAGATATCATTATGAGGAGTGTTTCCTCTACTTGAGGAGACCCTGTGGATTTGCCCTCTTTTCCAAAAATTCAATTCTTATATATATAATGTTGGGTGTTAATGCTTTCAGTGCAGTTAAAAGCTGATGATGTTAATGTAATAATAACCAACAGGGCCTGCAGAACTTTGGACTGAGCAGCATCCTCGCCACCTACATGAGGGGTCTGGAGAGTGAAGGGGTGGAGTGGGGGGCTGAGCTACGAGAGCTCCGTTTCCAGGCCGCCTGGAGGAACACGCAGTGGGACTGCGAGCTGTCAGAGAGGTTAGGCGAAGGCCATTTGATCACATCGACAACCCAGCAGATAATGCTGAGCAGTCTCTCACTTTATTTTTGTTTTTCCTCAAAATCTGATGTTTTGTATCAGGAATGAGAAATCCAAATCTGGCTTCCACGAGTCAGTTTTTTGTTCCTTGCAAGCGCTGAGGGACAAAGAGTTCTTCATATTTGATGAAACCATGAAACAGGCCAGGTATGGTAGACATTTCATGAAATTTTAAAATTTTAATTCTGGTTTACCGCTAGCAAAATTTTTAATCTGTCTATGTACGTGCTTATGTTTCCACAGGGGTGCAGAGGTGGAGGAGCTGTGCAGAGGAAGTCTGGAGGCTGTGTCTTCTCTGTATCCAGCTCTTAGGAACCTGCAGAGCATCAGGGAGCTGGAGAGTGTTAAACAGCTCTTTTCCAGGTAATATTAGCAGTGAAACATTGTATACTTGCTACCATTTCAAGACTATTAGAGTTGATTTGTTAATATTACTCTTAATAAATATTTGCATTATGTACTTTCTGTCTCAGGCCCTACTCAGATTTGCCTCTGAGGGAAGTTTGCAGCCAGTGGCGGCAGCACTCCCAGCTACTCATCGACAGTGACTTTGCTTTTGTCGAGCCCATCCTTGCCGCCCGCTCTGTGGCCCTGCAGACCCTGATGTCCAAAGTGGGAGACCCCGACAGCATCCAGTACCTCAGCTCTGTGCTCACTGACCACCTCATGGAGCTCTGCCGGCTAGCTCGCAAGGCTGGAAACACACAGGTAGCATCTGAGTGAATGAGTGGCATGTATTACTAACGGTGTGGGGACATGTGTAGACACAACATTGTGGGGACTCACCATATGAGGACAAGTCCCTGTAATGTAGATTATCAGGTTTTATGGTGAAGACCTAACTCAAAGTAAGATTAAGATTAGGATTGTGTATGTGTGTAGGTGTGTAGGTGTGTGCGTGTGTGTTCAGATATAACTTGATATTTCCTTTTATTACCTAAGTAAATATGCTGAGACTGGTTATCTACTGAGTACTCACAGTGCTGTGTTTCCTGTCCAGCTGGCAGAGCGGGCAGTTTTCCAGATGAAGCAACAGGAATGTGGAGGGTCCTCGGTGTCATCCACCGTGTCATCATGGCAGCTGGAGGAAGCCCAGGTGTTCTGGGCAAAGGGGGAGCAGGGACTGGCCCTCGACCTGCTGAGACAGATTATAAACAACCTAGAAGACAAGGTCAGACGCAAACGCACAAACTATTTTCATAATTATGGAGCATAACCCAAATGTAAGAGTGCTATTGAGCACTTTTAAACATCCCCATCTTCACCATTATTCTTTAGATTTATTAAAACAAGCAAAATCCAAAATATCCAGAGGCTTGATTGAATTAATCTCTTCTTTTGTTTTTTGCGATGGCCAGGTGGACTTTAACCCTGCTGTTGCTCCGGTTTACACCGAATGCCTCCGGCTATGTGGTAACTGGCTGGCTGAAACCTGCCTGGAAAGCCCTGGAGTGATACTGGAGAAGTACCTGGAGAGGGTGAGACAAAGCTTATGCGTAGCCTGATAACCTTGCAAGGATAACTTTATTAAAATATAACAAACCACTCAAATACAATACTTGATTTTTTTTCTGGTGGAAGGTTTTTTTTAATGTTTAAGAGCAGCATTAAAGAGTCTGTCTCTTTCTTACAGGAAATAAAAGGTCTCAAAATGTGTGTAATATATGACACCTTGAAGCACACACACATTCATGCACATACAGCAGGCTTCCCTCAGAGAAATGAATGAGTTATCACCCATCAGCGTCCGGCCACCCACACTCATATATCCACACATGAATTTTTAATTTATGTACACAGAAATAATGAGTAGGCCTGGAGACTTAAGTATTAAACTTGTGCAAGTTTACAGTTTACATCTTCCAGTTACGGCAGATTTATATGTACCAGTTGAATAATTCATATATATGTGTGTGTATATGCATCCAGATGTGTAGAATAATGCCACACTGTTGTTATAATTTCTAGCTTACTTTTGTCAGTGAAGTTGTCAGCATTCGGAGTCTTTATATATCCCTCCTGTGCTGCTTTCTCAGGCAGTGGAGGTGATCGAGGAGGATTCAGGCGTTCATCAGGATGCCAGGCTGCAGAGCCAGCGGACGGAGGCCTTCCTGTCACTGGCCCGCTTCTCCGACGCTCAGTACCAGAGCATCGACAAGTACATGAAGTCCTCTGAGTTTGAGAACAAGCAGGCGCTGCTGCAGAAAGCCAAAGAGGAGGTGGACTTGATAAGGGAGCGTAAAGTGACGTCCAACAGGTCAGTTGTTTCCAACATTTTTATGGGGGAAAAAATAGAAAGTGGGAGAGTTTAAAATGTTAAATTAAAACGCTCTCTTTCTCTGATACCATAGGTACACAATAAAGGTGCAGAGAGAGCTGGAGCTGGATGAGAAAGCCCTGTCCAACCTGCAGACGGACAGGCAGCGTTTCCTGCGTAAGGCGGTTGAAAACTACATCCAATGTCTGGAAGAAGGTGAGGAGCATGACACCTGGGTGTTTCGCCTTGCTTCACTCTGGCTGGAGAATTCTGACGTGAAGGCTGTTAATGATATGATGAAGGTTAGTAAAACACTCCAGAATTGCTGATAAGTTTTGGAAAAAAGCTGCCTTGAGAAAATGGAAGCTCAGTGTTTTTAATTTTCTCATTCAGAAAGGAGTGAAGAAGATTCCTTCCTACAAATTTCTGCCTCTAATGTATCAGCTGGCTGCTCGCATGGGGACCAAGAAGGCAACTAGCATCACTGAGGATTCGGGCTTCCATGATGTCCTCAATGATGTAATGCAGCACTTTTCTAAAGATTAGAGGGAATTCTGATATTTTTAAACCTTTAAACCTGGAGCCTTTTTTTATGTTTTGCTGTGCTAATGACCAGGAATTATCAAAAGGTTTTGTTTTTGTTTCGATCAATCGACTCAGCAGGGAGCTGTAACTTAAATGCAATGTTATCCTAAAGGGCAACTACAACTTCCTTTACAAGTCTAACTTAAGAATAACAACTGAAGACTGCAAATGGTGAAAAAGCTGTCTTAATTGACACAGGAAAGATGATAATAGTTGCTCCAAAGAATTGCTTTGCAACATTTACAGTCATGTCCCCCCGCTCAGGCAATAAACTGGAACACTTACAACCTTTTGGTAGATGCCAGTCATTTGCAAACCAACAAACTTAAACATAGGGCTCTGGTTTACAAATATCAGAATTCCTCTTTATCTCTGATGGTATATATATTTTTCCTCACAGCTAATCTGCCGAGCGTCTCTTGAGCACCCTCATCACACGCTCTTCATCATCTTCGCCTTGGTGAACGCCAACAAAGACGAGAACTTCAGCAGGAGTCGGCTGTCAAAGAGCGCTTCACGGCAGCCATCCCAGTTTGACTTGGTGAGACTTTGATTAGATAAAAACAGTTTCATGTGTAGCTTGAACCCTAACGTGTTTATTATTGTAATAATACAAAGGAAAATATACAAGTAGGGTTGGATGATTTGAGCATAATCAGATTTCTTAGTGTTTTTTTTTTCAGAGTCACAGCAAGAATGGACTGTTTAACCTTCAGCTGTTTTCTAAACCCCTCTGAGTTTTGATTAGTTGCACATAGTTTTGTTTTTTTTTACAAGCACTGTAATTCTGATTCTCTAATTCACTGAATTTTCTTGCAAATCTTGTCACTTATTTAGAGAATCGTTTATGCCGTGGAAATCTCTGGACTGTGCAGCTTGTACAGGTTCACAGGCTCTTTACTGTGTCTTGTTTGCACAAACTTCAGCTGCAGAGTCTGGTTTTAAATATCATCACTGATCACTGAAACAAACTTATATTCCGCAACAGTTTGTAAATGATCAGTCCCTCCAATTTAAAGTGCTCATCCTGAAAGTATAATGATATTTAAAATGTTTTTAAGCCATTTTAAAGCCAATTTTAATCAAATAATAGCAGTCATTGTTCTAAGTGAATTCCCTGCAGAGCTCTTTATAAACAACCAGTCCTGTTTTACAAGCCTGTTTTTTTCCTGCAGGAGCGCTCAGATGTGGCCCAGAAGATCATTAATGCCATCAAGAAAAAGAGAGGCAAAATGATCTTGGGAATCGAGCGCCTGTGTGACGCCTACATCACTCTGGCTTACATGGACGCCAGCAGGCACAAGAACGAGAAGAGTGAGTAGTCTGAGTAGAGTGATACACATTTAAAAAAACACACTGGATGGCGCCACAAGGATTTAAGGATTTCTATCTTTGAAATGTCAAGAAATTTTAATAACTATGCTACATACCAGCTGCTGAGTCATCCTTTATTTCCTTGTTTCATTTCAGAGGCTATTCCCATCCCTGCTGACCAGCCCATCATGCAAATCAAAGATCTGGATGAGGTTGTCATCCCAACAATGGAGATCAAGGTGAGAAACGATGGAACTTTTTTTTTTTAATCACTAATCAGTTTTTTTAGAAAGATGTGATGCAGATCTCGACTTACATAGATGCAGATGGAGGATCATAATAGAATTTATATTAGCTGAGAAAGAGTAGAGTGGTTTGATTAAATTGAAATGACCCACTGGATTATATTTAGCTGATACTCTAGCGCAGTAGTTTTCAAACTTTGTTGACAGACACACTCCTAGTCCACATTATTATTATTTTTTTATCAATTATTAACAATTAAATGTGAAGCAATTAATAAAAAAGGTTGAATTTTGAAAATAAGCCTCAGCAGACTATTATTTGTTTCTTAAATTTGCATAAATCATATTAATTCTGTCAAATAATCCCCTCCCCAACCTACTTGCGAGGAATCTGTGCCCATCCAGTGAGGCCTGCTCCATAGTAGATTGTTGCTATAAATTAATTTGGAGATTTCCCTTTAAAATAGAAACTTTCTGATGCATGCTGTGCTGTACACATCACCTCTATGTGGCATCTAAAAAAAAAACATTCAGGTTGTCAAAGTACTGCTATACACCAAAATACATCGCCTAAGTCTGAGGACAAGTCGGGTATAGATATCAGAGAGCGTGAACTTTAAACTTCATTTCTTGTGTTATCAAAGCAACATTAATCACTTTGTTTCTGTCTCACACATCAAACAGAATAAAGAACAAAACTCCCCCAGTGAAAATATTTGACGGCCCTTTTAATAAGTGTGCTGAGAAATAAAAAAAGAGTTGATTTGTCGTCTAAATAGGTGGATCCATCTGGTTGCTATGACGACCTTGTGACCATCAGATCCTTTAAGCCTCAGTATCACCTGGCCGGAGGAGTCAACCTGCCCAAGATCATCGACTGTGTCGGTTCTGATGGTAAAAGCAGGAGACAGCTGGTCAAGGTAAGATGGCGTCGTCTGTGTGTCTTGTTAGAAGTCTGAAGCCTCTGAGTTTATGCAACAAATACACAAAAACATTTGGTTCTGCTGTCTGTGTGTGTTTTCTCTCTCTCCTTTGAAGTCTGACCGGCTCTGACAGGTGAAGTGTCCCACTTTTAGCTTCACTTCTTTTCCAGGTCACTCTGACTGCTGCTAATTATTAATGGTGTTTTTGTACTCTGACAAAAAAAACAAAGTTTGTTAGATTACAAACATGCTTTCACACCTTTGTGATGAGGCCATTCTTCAGGAGACTCTGTGTGTGTGTGTTTGTGTGTGTTTGTGTGTGTGTGTTTGTGTGTGTGTGTGTGTAAGTGAGTGTGTGTGTGTATGAGTGAGTGTGTGTGTTTGCAGTACCACTTGTCAGCCACTTAAAGGATAATCATTTACCACTTTGATACTTGAAGGAGTCACAGTGAAATGACAGTTTTTCTGATCATTAGCTTCAGTGAATTTCTGTTTTTAGAGGATTACTTCTTATATCTAGTTCCACTTATTTATGTCACTGGAAAGAGAAATATTACATCTGTGATTTCAAATGTTTGGGACTTTTGTCTAAAACACAAATGAAATAGAAATCCTTTTGATATCTACTCTTTTAAAAAACAGTATTAAGATAAAATATAAAGCATTTAACCTCAGCAACTTCCTTTTATTTTGTAAATAAATGCTTAGACAGAATCACATACCGAGAAAAAGTTTAAAAATTAGATAAAATGGACAACAAAATACTGGAAAAGGTGTAAAATTTTCAGAAAACAACTATTTGAAATATTTCACAAGTAAACAGGTTTTGTTTTATTTTTACACATAATCTCAACTTTTTATTGTTTCTAGACATTTTATGAAGTTTAAATTTGGTATTTGACACATACTGGTTCCATCACTGAAAATATGGCTGATATCTTAAAAAAAGGGAAATAACGAGAAAGCCATGTGTCAAAACCAATTTAAATTTGAAAAAGGGCAAAATATGAGAGGATAATATACAATTTTGTGTTGCAATTAACAAATTAAATGGCCCAAAAAAATTAAATTCCTTCATTCTGCGAGTAAAACACAGCACAAAATGAGTGTGTGCTTTTGTTTGGTAAATCCTCTCTCGGTGTGAACAGGGTCAGGACGACCTGCGGCAGGATGCGGTGATGCAGCAGGTCTTCAGCATGTGTTCGATGCTGCTGCAGCGCAACACGGACACCCGCAAGAGGAAGCTCAACATCAGACGATACAAGGTAACATGTATCAAATTATTGTGTTTAGACCCTCATAACAAAGAGAGGGATAAATATTCCCTTTGATCTCTGTGTCATTGACTTGTTAACTACCTTATTTTCATTAAAGCAGTTTAAAAAAGCAACATTTTTACCTGCTTTGTATCTGCTCCGTCCCAGGTGGTGCCGTTCTCGCAGCGTAGCGGTGTTTTGGAGTGGTGTTCTGGCACGATGCCGATCGGCGAGTTTCTGGCGGATCCCAGCAAAGGAGCCCACAAACGCTTCAGACCTCAGGACTGGACCAGCCTAAGCTGCCGCAAGAAGATGATGGTAGTTTGAGCGAGATACAGAAATGTCTTTAACAGTCAAAACTGCACGTTTCATCCCTGAAAAGTAACAACAAACATGTCCTTTGGTCACCGCAGGAAGCTCAGAGGCTTGCGTTTGATGAGAAGCTCCAGGCGTACAACGAAGTGTGTAAGAACTTCAGGCCCGTCTTCAGGTACTTCTGCATGGAACGATTCCTGGATCCCGCGGTGTGGATGGAGAAACGGCTGGCTTACACTCGCAGCGTGGCCACCTCATCTATAGGTACAGACGGCACATTGACTTATAAACAATCACATATCTCCTGGATCCAAATTTAGGAACATTAAGATTCCTAATTAAAGTTATAGAAGTAATTTCTCATCTCATGGTGATATAATCACACACATTGGACATTTAAATAATAAACAACCTGTTGACTCTCTTGTCAACTTTTCTGCTTTGTGTCCACAGTCGGCTACATCGTAGGTCTTGGCGACAGACACATCCAGAATATTCTGATTGACGAGCAGACGGCTGAACTGGTGCACATTGATTTAGGTAAATTATACCTTTACTCGTTTTATTTTCTGTGTGAAGATAGATGATTGAACTTCTCTGCAGTGAAGGTGAGGCTGTGTAAACAACAGCTGAGAGCTCTCTGATCTCAACGACAGTCTTGTGTAATTTTGCAGGAAACATGTTGACCAGAAAAGTTTGAAAATGTGACTCTTTAAAACTCTAAATTCAACGATCAAGATGCATCCTGATACATCCCTTCATCTGTTTCCTTTGTTGCTCAGGTGTGGCCTTTGAACAGGGGAAGATCCTCCCGACCCCCGAAACCGTCCCCTTCAGACTATCCAGAGACATCGTGGACGGGATGGGAATCACCGGGGTGGAGGGAGTTTTCAGGAGGTGAGAGAGAGATTCTGGTTGTTTTTCTGATATCGTCAAAAATGTCTGTAAACATTTAAAAGCCGAGACTAATATGAAGTATGACTAATAATGAAAGCATGTTTTCTTTGGTGTTTATTTCTGTCTTAGTTGTTGATTTAGTGAAGCTAATCCATCATTCTTTGCCACAAACCCAGTCAACATCAGACGTACTTACAAATTAACCACAAAGTACACATTCCTTACATTATTTTTTCCTATTTTCACATATTTTCTGGTTGATTTCTTTGCCTCTTTTAAGCTCCTATGTCATGTTTGTCTCAAAGGTGTAAAAAAAAGTAAGTAAAAGACCAGTTTGAAAACATTTTAGACTAAGGTACCTTTGACCAATAATGAAAATTAGATAAAGCAAACTAAACACAGTGATGTAAAAGCTAATTTTAGAAAAAGAGAAACATATTTTAAGCCTCTGAGACACTGCAGCACTAAACCTGTTTTCTCTGGCCAGATGTTGTGAGAAGACCATGGAGGTGATGAGGAACTCTCAGGAGGCTCTGCTGACTATTGTTGAGGTAAGAACAAGGGAACATCTCACCCACACAAACAAACAAACAAACAAAGACACTCAGCTGTGTTTTGGCTGCTTGTAAATCTCTTGCATTTCCTTCTCCTCATGTTAAGCGTTGCCGCTGTGTGTTTCTGTGTCATCCAGGTGCTGTTGTACGACCCTTTGTTTGACTGGACCATGAACCCGTTGAAGGCCTTCTACCTGCAGCACGACGAACAGCAGGAGCTCAACGCAACGCTCAGCTCCACCATGGGCGGAGAAGACATGGACAACCACCGTAAATCCAGGTGCTGCAGTAGATGATGGAAAGATGAGAAATTTCAAAAGAAGAACAAGTTTCTGTCTCTCTTAAAGCTCAGCCTCATCACTTTGTTCTCTTCCTTCTGCAGTGACAGCCAGAGTTTCAACAAAGTGGCGGAGCGGGTGCTGCTGAGGCTGCAGGAGAAGCTGAAGGGGGTGGAGGAGGGCACGGTGCTCAGCGTCGGAGGGCAGGTCAACCTGCTCATCCAACAAGCCATGGACCCCAAAAACCTGAGCAGGCTCTTCTCCGGCTGGCAGGCCTGGGTGTAGAGCTGAGAGAAGAGCCGGTTTGCTTCCTGCTTCAGTCGGCACGTGTGATGGATTTTTATTTGCACTTTGAGGGCTGTTTTCAGATCAAATGAGGCGATCTGATGAAATGCAAGTTCTCCAAACTATATAAATGTGAGTTAACTGATTAGGTTGCAAAACACTGCAGCCCTGCAGCAGATAAAGTGAAGCAGAGTCAACTTTGGGAACCGGACGTCACACTGTGATAGCTGAACAGAGTGAAGGAGTGGCAAAGATGTTAGCTTGAAACGGACCAAAACTGCGGTGCCTAGAGAGATCATAAAATGATCCAATTCCTGCACATTTTGAATGTAGAATTTAAAAAAAAAACCTTGAAAGGAAAGACCAAATAACATCGTTGCTGAAAAGACAGGACCTGGTTTAATAGCTGTTTACTTTACTGTAGTAAAGGATGGAAGATGTAAAGGGTGAAAGATCAAAAAGTCATTGTTGTGATAATTTGTTTTTTACTCAGTGGAATGTGACTGTTGTATGAAATGGTGAATTATTGGCAGTCAGTCTCCACATTATGCTTCATAAGCTGCACCTGAAAAGCCATTTACCATTTAAAAACTTATCTAGCATGGTTCTGTCTGCCTTTAGCTGTTTGTTTTTTCAGTTCTTTCAGTATCAGTATCATATACTGAATATAATGTTAAGCTGTAAAGCTTATAGAGTATCTGAGTTGTGTATGTGCAGATTTCAACACTTCAACATGAACTTTTTTCTGTTTTTTACAACTTAACTGTTCTGTGAAAAATGCTGCTCTTTTGTATCATTTCTGTAACACAGAATAAATAAAACACATTTGCTTTAAAGTCGAGATTTGTGTCGAAATTGTATCAGATCACATCTGAAGTGGCTATTTACTTATTACAGGTTCATTTACACAACTAAAAGTGCTTTGTGTATTTTCTGTCGTTCTGTCAATCATTGACTGAAGTCTCGAAGCGTATTGTGTTTGTATACAGTTCTTGCAGTGAAGTACCTTTCCATTGCCTGCTCTGTGTAACAGCACTCACTCACCACGCTGACAGTTCAGCAGATAACACTTTGATGTGATGTTTGTACGAGATAACAGTCTCCTTTTTTTTGCAAGATGTGTACTCAGGAGAGAAATTTTAAACCAATGGAGTGTGAGGAGTGGCCACAATCAAACCGACTTGTTACTTCATCAAAGGTGTGAGGATGCAGAAGACAGAGGAGGGTTAATGTGACAGGAGATACCAGAGATCTGCTTTTTATCTAGAAAGTAGAGTTGTGAAGCATCTCTCTCATAGCCTCAAATACATTGAAGTGGATGTTGATACTGACCAGATTATTTAGATGCACAATTGATGGTGGGATTAACTCAGGAGGACCTTTTTTTCACTGAATCCTTCATTAAATTTTAAAATATTGTTGGTTAAAATGACTTCGAACCCGGTAAGTTTTCAATTTTGCTTAATTTATATCAGTGTAAAGAACTTCTTAAAACAGAAAAATACATTTCAGTAGAGTCATAGGATTGTAAAACCAGTTAAGAAGTTTGATAGAATGGTGTGTGTGATTAGATAAAAACTCTGCTGTGCATTTACATTTTAGCTCATTTTTCTGAATTTGAAGTCTCTTCACAAGAAAAAATAAATCTTTACACTAATCACATTAAAAGCTTTATTCTCATTTCATCTGCTTCACTTACAGAATCTGGACTCAGGTCTCTCTGTTGTTCAAGAAGAGGAAATGAAGAAACTTCCTCCACCAAACAGATCAGAAGTGAAGCCTCAGTATGTCCATCAAGTGGGCCTACAACCCCCACCTGAGATCAGCGTCTCCATCCCCAGAAAAAAAGGTAGACTGGCCTCCTTTTCATTTTAAGACTGATGATGTAATTGTGACACAACTTTTAAAACTCTGTACAGAAAACGAATGTAAATACATGCAAATGCATCTTTCAGTGCTTAATTTGGATGTTTATGGCATAAAATCGCCTTAAATTTGGACATTAGTCGAAACAAAAACTGCTGATACTCTCAAAGCTCAATTCTTTCGACCATAATGTTGAATTTTTTGTGTTCATTCAAATAATGCAAATAAATTAATGATTTGATAAAGTTGATTAATGACATAAACTTCATTTTGATTTCTATATTTAAGACACTGTCGTTCATATGATTAAACATATAAATGTTATTCCCATTCCTTAAGAAAATCTAATTTAATGTCTCTTTCCCCAGTGATTTATGTTTGCCATGTAGATAAACTCACGTTTTATATAGAAAACTCTTTATGCAATCAAGAACATGAAATAAAATGTAACCATATAATAAGTAAATGATCATTACATGATTTTTTAATGTTAAACGTGGTTCATTAATCACTTTAAATAAGTGTGTAAGCAGGGTGTTAATGGGTTTCCAGTCACAGTGTGTGTGTCGTCCTGTCAGATATGAAGAGGAGGTGTGTTAAGTTCACTGTGACTACTGTTTTCTCCCTGCTGCTCCTCCTGCTGGTGGCCTTGATCCTCCTCGCTTATTACCGTGAGTGCACCATTTATCCCAACTGTACTCTGTAATAAATCATGTGCTATAATAATCTTTATGTGAATTCAACCTCACACACACACACACACACACGCACACACACACACACACACACACACACACACACACACACTCACACAGTGCAGTCTAAATTTCCTCCATCTCGTCTTGTCCTCCAGTCTCCTCGGTGTGTTTGCACGGCATGCAGTGTGGTGATGGGAACTGTGTGTGGGCGTCCCAGTGGTGTGACGGAGTGACGGACTGTCCTACAGGCCTGGATGAAGCTCTCTGCGGTAAACAGCCTCATCCTCAACCAGGCGACAAATGCAGGACAAAACACACCTGCAATCTTTCAAAGTTATAAAATGCACTGTGCACATTTTACTGCATAGAGAAACACACTGATATGTGTGAGTAGCCTTGAGTAGCCTTAGATAGAGGAAGACCTTAGTCTGTATCTAAAAGCTTTATATAATGTATGTAAAGTTTAATCACGATGAACTTCATTGAATCCTCAATTTTCTTTTGGTGCCAAAATTGCCAAAATTTAAACTTAAAATACAATATGTGCCCTCACTAAATTATTTAGTGTTTGTGATTTAGTGATGTCCAGTCGTGAAGTTGAAGCAAAGCCCTTGTTAGAGCCAGTGCAAACAGGGAAATCCATGATTTATTTTAAGGAAATGGTGCATTTTACTTAATCACCTGTTGCTAAATTCCAAATAATACCAGTGAAATAACCAAATCTAATGATCCCCACAAAACTTCATAACACATCAAGTGAAGTCATTTTTTTTTGTTTCTTACCTGAGTTTGCCCTCTTCACCTCTTTGCTTGTGACAAAATGTCTGCTGACTGTTTGTGTTTGCTGCTTGTGCTCAGTGAGGCTGCAGGGTTCCAGTTTCCTGCTTCAGATCTACTCGACTCGGAGTAAAACCTGGAGGACCGTCTGTTCTTACGGCTGGACGGAGCAACAGGGAAGAGCCAGCTGCCAGCAAATGGGATACAGCAGGTAAGAGGCGTCCAGTGTTTTTACTGGATGCTGAAACTCAGATGGATTTCTTTATGCTCCAACATGGATTTATGTTTAAATAAAGATATATTTGCTGTGATGTGGTTTGACAGGGGAACATATTTTAAATCTGGCACACAGCAGACTGACTCTGATGATGGATTCCTGATAGTAAAGTCTGACTTTATTCCAGAGGCATCAATACTGCAGCAGCTTGTGCTCAGGTAAGTGAGCTGGTACAGATTATTTAAGTTATTGTTTAAAAAAAACACTACAAATCTAACTGAACCTTAAATGTATTTTTCTTTCCCACCTGCAGTGACACCTGTCCAAACAACACTGCAGTGACACTGCGTTGTACTGGTATGTTAATATCACACATCCTAAAAACACAGCAAATCAGCTTACATTCATTTTCAATGTGATAATAGCAGCCAAATATTAATTTATTGGTTATTTTTTATCACAATTATCAGGATACTCATATATGACATAAGGAGTGGGTGGCCATTGGCTTTTGGTGTATTTTGTAGATGGTTTGACGCCATTAAAAGGTTTTGACTTCCTAATTTTAAATACCTCTGGCATAAAAATGCGTGCTTATAACAAAGAAGGGGTTTGTATGCAACATAAACCCCAGACTGAGTGTGTGAATCAAGAAGAGGGCTGTGATGAGGGTTTTTTTTTAAATTGACTCCTTTCACCTAAAGCCAATCTTATGACGACTAATGACTTCAATCAATCATCCCTCACACATGTGAAATTGTCCAAATGAAAAATTTAAAAGGAGGGAGACAATTTTTTGAAAACAGAAGGTTAAAAAGGCTGCGTTATATAATTCAAGAGATCACTGTCCTCCGTGTCTGTCTTTGTATTAAAAAGTGGTGGCTTTAATCGTCTCTCCGCAGTGAAATTCATCCTCTCTAACAGCAGTTTTCGTCCTCAGATTGTGGGAGTGGGGTGAACTCCAGCAGAGCCTCTCGGGGGGGCCAGGTGACCTCTCCAAGCGTCTGGCCATGGCAGGTGAGCCTGCAGGTTGACAGCTTTCACCGCTGTGGAGGAGCCATCATCTCCCCCTACTGGATAGTCACTGCAGCACACTGTGTGATCAGGTGAGGCCTTTTTTTAAAACAACACTCGGTTATTATCTGATTCAGCTTGAATCAACTCTCTGCTGTTTCTCCCCCAACAGGACCCCCAACCCTGAGGACTGGGTGGTGTATGCTGGGATAGTGGATGCACTGGGCACTCTGTTTAACCCTGCTTACTCCGTGAGCCACATCATAGTGAATGAAGGCTTCAACATTGTTACTCACAGGAATGATATCGCTCTGATGAAGCTCTCCAAACCTCTGGACATCACAGGTGCTTATAGACAGATCAACACACACAGATGCAGAAAAACAGAGTTTATCCCATCCTAACACAGTACAGAGCATTTTAAGATGTGTTTATATCAGGGAAGCAAAATGTGGATTTTTTTCAGCTGATAAAAGTAATTAATATCTACAGATAATTGCTAATTTTACATTTTTGGATTTTAAAAAGAAGTTTAAAACCTCTAGGAGGCTAAAAAAGGCTAAGAGGTAAAAAGAAAAGATGGATGATTTGATATTCAAAGCTCAAACTAACCAAATGTAACTGGCATTGCTTCTTTTTATCTCCTAATGAAGCCTTGTCAAACATGTATTGCAAGTTACAGTCATGTTTTTTTTCTCTAAAACTGTAAAAAACCTGCCAGACCAGTAACGACGTGTTTGGCTCTTTAGTCTTTACTGTCCAAGTGCAGCAGTTTGACATGATGAGCAAGAAAAACAGCTTTTTTTTCTTCTTCTTCTTCTCTTTCGCTGCCTTCTTCTTTTGTTGTTGTTCTTTTTTATTTCCTTTTTCTTCCATGTTTGTTGATCACAAACAGCTCGTAAGGATGAATAAAACCACCCACTGTGACAGATTGTGTCATTGCAGCTCTTTCAAATCTATCTAGCATCACATTAATAATAATATAAATTTCCCATTATTATTTACTAATAAATATTGAAAAGTCCTCCTATTAATGTTCTAAAGCTTTTCTGCATTGCTTCAAATTGGGTGGACAAAATAATAGAAACAACTGTCAGCAAAACTACATCCTCCAAAGTGATAAATACAGATAAATCAGCACCTCTTTTATACAGTTTCAATAAAAATGACAAAAACAAGAGAATCTATTTTTCCTTTAATGGACTTTAAACAAGATGAACTCTTTTCTTTTGTAGCTTCCGGTAACATCAGACCTGTGTGCCTCCCAAACCTCGGTCTAAACATCACTGCTCCACAGACGGGCTGGATAACAAGATTTGTCCACAGAAATGGAGGTAAGACAGTTGTTGTGATATTTGTAAATGCAAGATATCAAACTTTAGCTTTAATAATCAGACGCTTATTGAAGTTTTGAATTATTTAAAGATTAAAACATCCAGTTCACTGCTACAGTGTTGACCACTGACCGACACTTTTAAGGTTTTGCCCATTAACATACACAGAGTACATGAACAAACTAAAAAACTTGAATTAAAATTTAAAATTGAGAATATATAAATTAAAAAATTTATAAATTATAAATTAAATTAATTTCATGTGACAGACTCAAACTCTCCGTACCTGATGGAGGATCAGGTCTCTCTCCTGGACACTGCATACTGCAACAGCTCCATCACTTACAACGGCAAGTTTTCACAGGACATGTTATGTGCTGAAGAGACGGAGACAGCGGCCGAGTGTCGAGTAAGACAAATTATCAACACACACACACACTCTCTCTCACACACATATACTCTTTTTTCCTGGGAGGCCGGAAATGTTTACAGTTAAAACACTGAAACCAACACATGTTTAATTATCAGGCTGAACACAGAGCAGTTTGTTGTGTTGTTTAGTGACCAGATGGTTGCAGTGTGACCGCTGACACACACACACACACACACACACACATACACACACACACACACACATTCCTTTGATAGAGAATCAAGTGATCCTACAGAACAATGCACTCAAAGAAATCGGCGTTCACATGAGCGGCAGCAAACACTCTTTATAATAATGAGATCGTTTCTGGTACAATTCATTTTTTCTTGCACTAATCGAGGAGTGACAAACAAATAGTTCCAGTCCCTCAAACAATTCAAAGCATTTTCACGCTCTTATGTAACTTGCTCTGAGGCAAAGTCAAACAATATAAGCACTGTGCTGTGTACATGGTAACGGCTTTAAATAAACAGCTTTAAACCAACACTTTGTGCCTCATACAACAAACCATTTATGCACTCGAAGGGACAATAAATGTAAAGTTAGAGGACTGAGGTGGCAGCTGACCGTGATATCATGCCTTTTTTTCAAACTATTAAAAGCTTTTCATGAATCTTGAGAGATCTTAAGTGCTTTTTAAACGTGAATAATGTTCAGTGTTTAACAGACATTGGAACTATTGTAAAGCCCTTGAGACTGAACGTGGGAAACTTTGTTATATTTTTCCCCCCAGAGTGTGTGATTCATAAAATTCACTTTTTGTTTTGTTCTGACCTCGTTCTCAGACTGAAAGCGGCGGCCCGCTGGTGTCCCTGAAGGATGGAGTATGGTGGCTCATAGGGGACACTATTTGGGGGAAACACTGCAGCCAACAGGGCAAACCAGGCGTTTATGGCAACGTCACCTTCTTTCTGGACTGGATTTACTATCAGATGAGGGTAAAAACTAAAGATTGAACTTGTAGAAGAAAATTTGCATTTCTGTGTACTTTGTGATCAGATAATTCACAGCATTTGATTTAATCTGCTTGGACGGCAAAATATATATTATAAAGTTTAATTTTCTGGTGATCTGAGAAACACTGCTAGACTAATACTGGATGTGGAGTAATAAAACTTATACAAAAGACTTTTTACAGATGTTTTCTCAATCTTAATCATGCCTGTACAATTTAGAAACATAACAAAACATGTTTGGCAATGAAATGATTATTATGATTATTATGATTATTATGATTATTTATTGAGTGAATAAAATAAGAAACATTTGTTTTCTCTTCACAGAAACATCAAGATGACTGATGACATGACCAGCGGCAAACTGAGATGTTTTTTTCCAAGTGTGCAAAGATTTATTTGTATAAAATATTCTTTAAGTATATCTGTCACACCCATGACTGTTCAGATGTTTCCATTTTATGTCTTTATTATTTACATCACTCTTTCAGTTCTGATGCAATCTTACACTTTGTTTTGCTAAAATTCATGCAAGAAGCTCATCTGTAAAATGCTTTTATAATATGTCTCTAGAACATTTGTTTTGTTTTTGTAATTAATAAAATTAATTACAAGCCAGTAAATGGAGATACCCTGTGTCGCCACAAGATGTCACTCACAACCACATTAAGAAAGCAAACACTGTTCCAGAGAGACGTTTCACAAAAGAAATATTCTTTAATTTAAAATGCTTTACATCTTCGATTTGGTCTTTCATTTACAGCACAAGCACAATTTTGGCACAGAAAAAAAAATTACACTTATAAATAAGTGAACATTCAAAGACTCAAATGTACTTTTGAACTTGACAATCATACAACTTTAACTGGTGGCAGAAATCGATATACTGGTGCAGCTTGACTATAAGGTAAAACTTTTATATTGCTATCAAATCAGTCAGCTTAGCTACAAAGCTAATTGTCTCCACAGATACTCGGAGAGAGCAAACTGTATGTTTCCAGTGTGCCAGTTTCAAAAATATCCTTTGCCTTCTAATTTAGTGTCTGTATAAAATGTGCAGTATACTGTACAAATGTACCATTCAACATCTAATATCTAAAAAGCAAAGATTTAGAATAATACTTTAATCACATTCAAAGAGATTTAAGTTTGTTGGGACGTACACAAAATTAGTAAACCTTAACAGAGTGAGAAATATTGATCTTTAAATTTAAATCACACTTTTGATTGACTGAAACAAAGTGCAATTCAGTAGAGGAAGTCTCTAACTGCTCGTGCTGTTCATCAGTTTGTAAATGCAACGAGACTTAAGGCACGACACGCACTTCAGACGTGTGTGAGTAAACTCTTGTCTTATTCTTCCTATTGTCAGCAGCTTTTCCCCTTAACTTTAGTACACACATGCACACCCACGCACACACGCACACACACACAAACTATATAGACTGGAGGTCAACTTCAAAATATAGGTCGGTACTAGAAACATTCCTTCACTGATAGTAAAGTCAAATCAGATCTTTACAAAACATCTGTCGGAAGCTGTAAAGGCACATTTTCGGAGGCTTTTTTCCTTTAGTGAAATAATAATACACAGTTTGCCTGGAATTGAAATCAGTAACTTTAAAAAGTTCAAGAAAGTACAGACGGTTGTGGAGTATGTGCTGTTTGTGTCCTCCCCAGCCGCTGCCCCGTGATTGTCTGTAAAAGAGAAACTCCACCCTCAGCTATTTTCATGCTGTTATATATTACTGCTGGTGTGATGTTTCGTGAGTGTTTCATACTTTGGTTCAGCTTTCTGTGTGTGTTAGTGATGTTCTACATTTCCCAGAATACCTTTTGACAGCCCAGAGAACAAGAGGCAGGAGAATACGACTGAGACTGATTCGAGTGCTCTCACGCACTCGTACTCGCACGGAGTCGGTGGAGGCGGGCAGAGTAATGCTGACAGCGTGCAAGTCTTTACAGCCGAGACAAAGTAATTCAAACCCCATCGATGAAAACTGTCTTGTAGCCACAATATCATCTTTAAAAGCTACAGTAAGGAGGAATATTGCATCTGTTGTTCTTAAATGCTGGATGTTGTTCTGTGTCACAGTGTCCATGTGTGACACGAAATGATCCTTTCCAGTGAGAATGATAAAGGCACACCACCAAACAAGACATCAAAACCATAAGTTCATCACCAGCAGCTGTCTTTTAGAAGGACTTTTAGGGTAGATTTTCCTGTCAAGAGGCAGTTGTTCTGTCTTTGTCTTCCTCCATGGGGCAACCTGCTGAGAGCAGTCCAGAGTCAGGCGGACGTTCAGAGCGGAGCATCTCTGTTCTGTGTTGGCCGAGCCTCGGGTTCTGCTCAAGGTTCTGCCCGCTGTGTCCACGCCCGTTCACCCCGTCCGCCCGTCTGTTAACCCTCAGTCACTTGATGCGATGCCGGACCAACGAGGACTCGTCGGTTATCTCCCCGGACCGGTTTCTGTGTCGACAAGGCAGGATCAGCAGGAGCAACAAGGCGATGAGGACCAAGGCGCAGATTGCCATCAGGGCGTAGGAGATCACCCACAGGAGAGGCTCCTTCAGCGGACCGCTGGAGCAGTTTGATGCGACGTCTGCTGCAGAGAAGGGTCCTGCGATCTCTGACAGAGCCACCCCTCCGCTCACTGCAGAGAAACAGCCAAACCTTAAGTAAAAAGTAACGTACCAAAAGATTCCCAAAATCTCACACCTGATCATGTAAGCGTCAATGAACCCGACCAAAAATGATCCTCATGAGCTTTTAACAGGAGAAATAAAAAAAAAAGATATAATTTATTCCCACTTAAAGCTCAAAAAATGTATCTTAAGCATGTTCATTAATGCTGAGCCACTGCAGAATAAAACAATAAACCTACAAGTTCATGGGTGAGAAAACAGTAGGTGGATTAGGTTAAAGAAGTTTGAGATTATTTAATGAGAGAAGAGACATTTTGGGGGATAATGAAAAAAAAAGCCTATTCAGACATAATCATCAACTGTTTTACAACTAAGGTTAGAGGTCGATTCACTTGTGGCAGCTCTTAACACAACAGTTGTCTTTAACTGGCAGCGAATGATCAGCTTTGCTTTAGTAAATTGAGATTATTAGCTTTTGTCACGGGTAACTTCTGAACAGTTGAGTGTTTTCTCTGCTTTGATTTTAGCTGCGAGCTGAAGAAGTAAAGCCAACCAAACTGCTACAAGCCTGCAGCTCTAACCTTCAGCCTACATCTGCTCCAAGTCTGTTTGTTTAAAACCGAACAAAAGTGATCTTTGTACTTCGAGATCAAAGTTGGAAGCCTTTGCTGTGCCCAAGCTCATATTTTCACAGACTGACAGGGAAGCACTCCTGTTTGAGGCTGAAAATTTTTTTACTTAGGTCACAGTGAAAAAAAAATGAATCACAAGGTCTTTGTCAGGGAACCTGCAAGTGTTACTGAATAGGACATAGAAAGTCACAGGTTGCTTTTCCAGTGTTATTTATTAAACAAGGCTCTTCACGGACTTCTGGACTTTGATATTTCTTTCTGTGAAAGATATATATCTTGAAATCTTGAAGCCATATAATGAGCAATATATGTTATGGATGAAACCATATAAAGGGGATTTAAGCTCTTTCATAAGGCTGCTCTAAGCAATTGTCAGGGATCCATTTGTCATCTTTTTTATAATTCATGTCTTATATTATTAAACAAAGGTTACAACTAATACAAGCAGCCGAGCAGACTTTTGTTGCTCTTGTTGCTTTTGTTGCGTTTGTTGCTTCTTTATTCTGTTTGTTGATGCTTCCTCATAACTATATTAGCCTTCATTTTCCTTTAATGTCACACTAGTGTGTGTCAATGGAGCTCTGTTTGTGCAAACTTTCTGCTTTGAATATTTGAGTCCACCCCCATGTTATGAATACATAATAAGAACAGTGTACAGAGTAAACTAACCAGTATAACAACCAGTATCAATATGCCTATATAACAACCTGCAGGAGTTTATGCAGAAACTTTCTGTCTCTTTTTGCAGATTACCATCAAACAAAAAACAAATATTTTAAAATACACATTAACTTGTGCTTGGATACATGAAGTCAACACGAACCCTCACCTGCACAGCTGCTGGGTGCAAAGCCCAGTCTCCGCTGGGCGCGGTCGAACACCACGTAGAAGCCTTCCATGACTGTAGCACCGATCACCAGGCCATTGGCTGACGAAGACACTCCGAAACGGAAGCAGTCTAGTGTGCCATCCACGTCTGTGATTGGCTGGATGTACAGCTGCAAGATCACAGACAAAACGAACAAAGAACAATAAGGACTGCTACGTGCTTGTGACACTAACGTTGATGGATTGATGCGTTTATGGCCCTTGTTCAGACCAGGAACACTGTGCTGTTATTGCACCTCAATGTGCTATGTAAAGTGCATAAAGGCAGAACTAAGGGTTGTTGTTTTTCTGTCTGTCTTTCTTCCTGTAAGCTGGCAAGAGGGGTAGTAACATTCTCAATCAACTCGTAGCAAGGTTAGTCTTATGCAACTGGAGGCTTCTTCAGTTCTGAAGAAGCCTCTTGGATGAGAGGCGAAACGTCTTCAAGAACTCTACTAAGTCCAGTTGCATAAGACTA
>JAPZDV010000024.1:8589787-8611963 GCA_029814665.1 Acanthurus lineatus | reverse complement strand
CTACTAAGTCCAGTTGCATAAGACTAACCTTGCTACGAATACTATGACCTGGATGACTGAGAACCTTCACAGACATTCTCAATCAACATCTGTGTACAAAGCTAGGCCAGCACCCCGTGAAGTGGCTGTACTGTTTTGTTGACGTTTTTAAGAATTATCCACTAGTAGAAGAATCAAAAACAGCTAGCAGCAGTTAGGAAATAACTCAGAAGAAAAAATAGCATAGTGTTAAATGGCGGCATGTCCAATGTGTCCGTCATTTATTGATGAGGCTCTTTACCCTGTAGGCAGAGGCTGAGATTAACTGCCACGAGACAGAAGATGGTTAATGTTGTTACCACATATGTTTTTTTTTGTTTGTTTAGAAAGCCGTAGCCATGTATACGTTAAATGTAAAACTAGACGCTGTTATGTTTCACAATATGCTGGTGTGGTATGTAAAATCACGCAACGGGGCGAAAGTTGTGTGTTTTAGTGTTAAAAAAAACAAACAAAGGTGGCCTTTTTTGCAGCGGCATTGAATAATCTTTGTGTATAAAAGGTTCATTTATCCCTGTACCTGAGGCAGGATGGTGATTCGGAAGGACTGGCTGGTGTTCGTGGCTCTTAGGTAGATAGACAGCTTGGGGAAAAACCTCCAGGGTGTCTCTCCTTTCATCCAGCATGCAAGCTTGGTGCCATCCCAAAAACCTGAAGAAAATTCTTGGATCTGAACAAAAGAAAAGATGGAGAGACGAAGATAAAGAGAGACAGAGGGACACATGCAGGGCGGAAGACAAACAGACAGAAACAGACAGAAACAGAAGGTCAGCACAGCATCAAAACAGTTTTTACTGTTCTCTTTCATTTTCCCACTTGGGATTAATCTGCAAGGATGTGGGCACATTAATTGAAAATGTTGCTTCCAGGTTCACATTAACCTTGAGTATTGTTTGTTTGCAGTTACAAAAGGTGAAAAATTTGCAAAGTAGAATCAGGGGTAACAAAAAAAAAAAGGTATGGGCATGCACACACACACACACACACACACCCAAACACACACATGCTTTTATAGCAGACAAACTCCTGATTCTTCCTCTCAAAGCTACTACGTCCTTGAACAGTGAGTGTGTGCTATCCTCCCCTGCATCTCTTTGCTCTGACAACACGTTTCATCACTTTCTGTGGAGAGACGGCAACGTACCAGAGAGCTGCGTGTGATGGCTTCTACCACTGCATTGAAGACGTTGACAGGAAGACGCAGCAGTGTCGTCCCACTGTCAACTATAGCTTTATCCATGTTATACTGAAAGAGAGAGAAAGAGAGAGTCAAGTGGAGTAGGGTTTCTCTCACCTCAACAGGCTCCTATGGAGGACCTTGAGCAAACAAAAAATAGAAAAATGAGGAAAAGCCTTAAAAGAAACCCCGGCAGATTACATTCCTTTGCAGATCTACCACACAGATTCTATCGTATTTCCTCATTGTAACCTCGATACAATCAAAAAATCAAGAAGGAATGTTGTGAGACCAGTATTGTTTTTCTGCTTCAGATTTAAACACATCAGTTACAAGCATGTAATGCCCATATTCGCACAGTAATGGGTGGTGTTCACCAATAGGGGTTGTAGTTTACCTCTCTGCAGTCCAGGTCCAGATTCTGATCACCAACCTCGAGCTTTAAAACCTCCACTTGGTAGTACCACTCCTCTACTATGGGGGTGTACCAAACTGACCCCTGATACAGAGTTGGTTCAACCCCTCCAAGGATCTAAGAAAGGAAAAATAAACTCCTTCACATATCTGTGGGTCAGTTGTGACCACAACAACTCAGGAAAAACTCAACAAGAGATCAGCCAAGGTTTTATATCTTCACATTCTGTTAGGATACATAAACATAAACACATGCATGCATTCATATGACACACACAAACACAAATCACACACACATACATGCACACACATGCGCGCCCTGTGATCTTATCCATCTGTCCGTAACAGTGGGTCACATGATGGAGATGCAGTGAGTGAGGCACCGAGGCTGTTCGCATAACTGTGACAGACCTGCTCTCAGCAGGATACTATCTTAGCTTAATTAGCTCCACTCTAACTAGACTGGGCCTCCAGTGGAGAAACCACATTGACGAGGAGAATACAAGCTATTACATTTCCAAAATGCACTTAGCTGCTTTGTCTGATCCACTAGTGACGGGGTTTATTTTGTCTGAGACGAGGAGCACTCAAGCACATTCCAGTCTATGTTATATGTTAAAGAGAACTGTATCGCAGAATACAGAACTGGGGCAGAGATCGTGTAAAATAAGGCGTGAGACTAAAGAGGAAGTCTATTAGCCTGAATTTTATTTAATATGTTCACTTGATCAAACTTCTCCCCCAGGCAGCCCCTTCTGACTACTCACAAGACTGCCTCCCGCTGGGTCTACTGCACTGCTGGCTGACAGCCCAGCACCGCACATCTGGAGGGAAAAGATGTCAGGAATTCCCAGCTGTTGCACCACAGAGTTGAAGAAGGGCTGCACGGACGAGTCGGGCTAATTGAGGAACAGAAGATGCGTAATGATTAACTTTGAGCTTTCATGTTTGCATTTTAAGAATTTAGTTTGTGCGACTATCCAGACTGAGTCAGTGCACATTTATTTTGCCTTTGGTCACAGTATAGATATTATAAGTTCATAAAATAAAAGATTAAAGTAAATATGTTTTATGTAAATACTGAAAATGCACAGCTGAATGGAAAAATTCATTTGGGTATAAACAAATTTTCTGTAACCTAATACATTTACATGGCAAAGCAAATTCAAATTTACAACACCTCGGAAAGAGGAAGGAGAAAAAACATACACCAGTTGCTACAATACACTTGATACTTATAAATCCTTTTCTGGGTAGGTGATATTGTCGGCTCCTCTTTGTTAAATCACCAGACGAAATTATTTTAATAAACACAAGAGAAATATTGGTGCAAAAAAGGGCTGGGATTGAAACAGTCTTGCTTGTACGAGTGTTTGTGTACAAATGTCTAAACAGTTTTTTGTATCTGTGCTGTTCTGTCATGTTATGCATGACAAACAGGCCTCGGGCAAGTTGAACCTGGACACTCAGGAGACTCCTGCAGCACAAAGTGGTCATTGTGGGCATATCTGCCCCTCGATCTCTAGCATTTGATCCCAAAGGCTGCTGTAGTCAGCAGAGAAAGAAAGACGGTATTGTGCAGGTTTACGCTGACGTCACTCCCGTCCCATCAACACCAAATCATCACATTAAAGAAAGCTGACACTTGGCGAAGCTCCTTGGTTCTATGTCACTGTCACACATGCATACGATGTTCTAGTATCTGAATTAAATTTAATTAAACATAATAAAAAAAAAACAAAAAAACATTTGAGTTTCTTTCACAGTAAAGAACTCAATACTAGTAGTAATACTAGTAATTTACTCAATAAAAATTTACGTTCTAAGTCCTTTAACTGACCAAAAACAAAACTGATTTGTGCAATTTGTTTGGAAAAACTTCTTAGTTTTTAATTCTTGCATCATATTCATTGTAAAAAGCACAAGCAGATTCAACTAAGGACACTGAGAAAAAAATTGAACTATGCAAAAGTGTCACACTCTTGGTTGCTGAAAATAAATCATGAACCAGCTTTACTTTTGTCGTGTGAATTATCCACATGACAGTCTGAAAGTTATCCAGATATTTAAAAGAGATAAGGGACAGTAGGGAGCTCTGCCGTACTGCCTGATTAACTTGATTAACCCTCATTCTATTAAGTAACACATTTTTTCCCTCCTGTGTGCCAGACATTGTGCACACAAACTGCTCACATTTGTCTATTTATTGCATAATATTTAAACATTTGATTAACTTAGGATCCTAAAAACTATATAATAATGTCAGTATACATACACAACCTTATGATACATTTTTTTAATATTAACAAAAAAAAAAAGAAAACTCAACAAACTATAACTCGGTAAACATCTATTATCACAACAGGAAGCAACACATTCTGCATTCAATCATCTGATTCACTTCCTCAATACTGTCTGAGTCTCTCTGTCTGTTTTTTAGCCAAGAGCTATGAAAAAAATCAGATATTATATTGGAAAAATTGCCCACTTGTGTGACTGTATGGTGGCAATAACACTAGTTCCCTGAATTGAACGAATTGTTCTCTGAGTTGAATGAATTTCCTGAATGAATTCTTTCATGGCCTGATCCTCGAGTCTGTTATTTAGTTAAAGTGAGGCACTTAAAAAAATGTTATTTAAAATCCCTTCAGTAACTTTAAATTTCACTACTTTACCTTGTGACTCTTTCCCTTTAAATTTAAACAGGACATAGTTTTTCTGTAGATTGTCTTTCACATCACTTATGGTGGTGATCCTAATGATTAGTGGGTGTTGATAAAATTTGAAGAAGGGAGCACCCACTAGTTATTAACAAAAAACAAAATCTATCCAGAGTCAGCTGTCGAGCTGTGAGCAGTAATCAGATACCTGTGATAGTTTTGTGAAGTGAATCCACTGTTATGATACCTAACTTAAACCAGTAAGAGAAGATTTTTTCTATTATTTGTACAATCTATATTTAAAAATATTTCTCTTACCCGTGCCAGCATTGGATAGGCCAGTCCCAAGATGCCCTGCCAGTTGACCCCAGGAAGGAAGAAGCCATCAGACGACAAGATGGCAGCTATGTTTACAATGATGGTCCCGTTAAGGCCTTTGGGGATGGAGACATGGTCTGTGCCTAGCTCACCTTCCCAGTTGCCTTGGGTGTACCTGACGGCCACAGTCCGGCCAACTGACACGTAGGTACTGGAGCTACACACAAGGGAGGAAGTAAAGATGTGTGAACTGAGGTAAAGGCCTGTGGTAGGTAGATATATGGTCAAATTTGAGTCAACGCTGAAAGAAAAAGGTCAAACGGGAGCACTTTAAAGCAATTATGTGTAAATGAATTACATACCCAAGACTACATCATTCATTCACAAGTATATAAATACTGGGACTTTCTCTGACTGTGGTTGATGAGGAGCACACAAGGTAACACAAATACTAAACTTAAACTCTATTTTAACTATTTAAAAATAGGTATGACATTTTCAAGAAACTCCGGCCACTCACGCTGCAGTGTTGAAATGGTGAGTAATGAAAGGGTGTGCAGCGGCAGCCACGGCAAAGTTACTGCTGCCTGTATCCACCAGGATGTTAAGCTGAAATAAAAACAAAGGCAGAGTTTTCTCAAACAGTCGTCACAATTTTCTGCACCAAGACAACCCCACCCTTATTTACAGAGCACCTGAGTCAAAGGGTAGTGACGCATTTCAATCAACAGGTAAGCCTGTTGTCACATACAAATAGATGAAAATTATCAACAGTTTAGCAGTGTTGATTATGTTTTACAAGCAGCCACAAAGTGTGCTTGTGGAAATATTGAATTTCTGCATTGGAAAATGAAAGCAACAAACATTCTGTGTTTTGTTTTTTTTGTTATAGAGAGAGAGTCAGCAGAGCTTTGATTGTCAGGAATGATTGACTCCAAAATGAAGTGTACAGCTGTATTATAACATCATTCATAAAAACATAATTTTTGGACTAGGCATAAACTTGGATTAGGCGCTAAAAAGGGTCCCTCTTACTCCAGTATCTCTACTGCCTGGAGATTCTAGCATCACAAACTGGTGTGAAGTGCTTTGCCATTAAGCAAATAATACTATGCACCTCTGATTTAATTGCTCTCTAATGTGCGATCCATGAGTCAAACATGATGGCCTCCGGCTACGGACATGATCGTATGACCCATCCAGCCATGCTGGTATGTGTCATGTGCGCAGTGAAAACACAGTAGAGATAATGTCTCCTTCCAGGCATCAAGTCAACGAGCAGAAACTAATTAGCCAGCAGACTTCTGTCACCTGCACTATTGAGCAAGAGTGACATTAGCACTCTCAAGCAAGCATTCCTCACCATGACGGGGTCATAAGCCTAATGCTCCACAACAACCTGATGACTTAACAACAAAGGCCTCCATACAGGGACCCAATGATGTCACATGACACAGACAATTAAAATACTAAAAGCTCACTGAGCATGCTCAAATGCACAAACCGTAACTTTAACAACAAATCATCACCAACCTTTTCTGCCACTGTTTTACACAAACCAGCAGGAAGTAGTTTAATCATGGTGTTTAGGTGACTGACATGCAGACAAGGAAATCTAAAGGGTGACACGCAAAAATCTGCTTCCTCAAGCCTGTTTCCTCAAGCCTCCGAGCCAATTACACCAAAGCCAGATCTAATTAGAAGGAAACTCAGAAAGTGCAGACATCACCAGTGCCACTCCTCTAATAAACACCAGTCTGCCAGTGAAACCACAGGGTTTGACAATAAGGATTGCCTATATGCTTGGAGCAAGTAAAATGCTATGTCAGGTTAGTAAATTTAGCAACTGATTTGGCAAGTGAGAAAAAATATGGCATCTACCCCTGTATATGTCTAGATATACTCCCAAAATGATAAGAATTATGTCAAAAAAGGGTTGTGTCTGGCTGAAGCCTCATTATCTCTGCTGTGCATGATTATGTACTGCTAAACTGGAATGATTTCACACACCGAACATACATCTGTGAAGACCAGAAATTACCATATTATCAAGTTTCTGTAGTGACACCAACTGAAAAAGTGTTCGGCAATTTCAGTGATGATGAATTGCACCGGTTCATCCATGCACATACTGCCCACAGGAGCCCCATGATGACTGCTTTCTGTATGACGTTTGAGAAACTACATGTGTAGGCTAACCTAGAACACTACTGGTAGCTGTGAATGTGGATCATGATATGTAGTTAACACATTTCTCGGATTCAGCTGTTAGTCACACTTAAACTTCAACTACCATCTAACAGATTTGGAGATGTAAGGCAATTATTTTGCCAAGGCCAAAAGCCCAATCACAAAAGTGAAAATCAGTTTGTGTATCTGCCATGCGTATCAGACTCAGTACCACTCCCAAAAAAATTCCAACTGAAAAACAATCCCATACAAAACCAAAAGGAAACAATATCCTCAGTGGAGGTAACTAGACAATGTTCTTAATGAAGGTTATGTAACTACAAAAACATCAGAAAAAAACTTGTAATTATCAACGATTTGTTATCCACCAGGTCTGTCGGGGACAGGAAGCCCCAGCTGGCACTTCCTTTTGAGTCAGGCTTATCAGTTCCTTTTCACTGGACAGGCCCTGGTCCCATCACTGTGACTGTGCCATGTAAATCCCCACTGCTGCCTTGCATATGGCATCAGTCCATTTACACAAGGCCTAAACCAGCCAAAAAAGCCAGATTGGAAAACAGTTGAACCTTGTGGTAAAGGAGGGGGGAGCAGGGGCATTTCCTTATGCCCAAACAGCCTATATATCTTGTCAAACTATCCTCTCGTAGTTCGGCTGCTTAGCCTCAGGCAAATCTCTTCCTCCCACTGCTGTGGCAGCCTGCAGTTGAGCGCTCATCGCCTAACTGGCAGTGGCTCCATGGCAGCAGCGTGCATCTGCTACCTGTTTGTACCAATTAGCAGATGTGAGGCTCTCAATCCGACACCTCAGCCTGGCTGTGTCATCCACTAACAGATGCGCCAATTAGAGGCTCATTTGAATAGTGCCTCATTGAACACCATGGCTCTGTAATCACATTATCATTTAGTTGGAACAATATTGAGAGTACAACTCAACAGTATTGACTTAAAGGACATTTTAGCACTGCAGAACCAACTGGAACCGAGGTGGATTTAGCTATGCTGACATGATTTCAGTGATGTGAGGGTTTCAGTCAAAATAAATACAGGAGTGCAATGGTTTGAATATCAAAAGATGAACCAATAGGCTTCCCTTATTGGAAGGGGGGGCAACATTTAAAGTGAATTTTTGTGTAAGAACATCAGTGTTTAATTACTCTGGAGCTTTCTGCTGTGTAGCAAGGAAGTCACTTTACATCAGTCCCAAACAGACATTTTTTTATATAGTAGTCATTCTGACATGCTGACACGCAGGTTTAACATATGCCACAAACCACAACTGCAGTCCTTGTATTGTGAGTTCTGGTTTTGAATTAGCTCGCTAGGACACAAAATGAAACTTTACTATTGTGGATGTCAGTTGTACCTACTCCTCTTTTGGTATTACGAGTCAAAAGTCTGCCATAACTAATGGTCAAGTGGGGATGCACAGGTGATGCACCTTTACAGTTCTTTCCATATATGATAATCACAGATGTGTTAAATCTATATTACATAATGCTTACATGCTACAAAAGCTAAGGAAAAAGCACAGGAGTAAAATTTTGCCTTGAATAAATGTAGAGTCTGAACAAACATTAAATTTAGGAGAAATTCCGTCTTTGAACAACCCGTGAAGTTCTGGTGTCGCATTAAGCATATTTTACAACTTTGGACTGGTTGTCAAGTTGTGTGGGAACTGCACTCCTCCAAATGCTACAACATTATTCTCCTAGTAGTTGACACAGGGCAGTGACATGGCAAGCAGCACTGATAAGCCTCTGTGAGCCTGAGAAACCAAGGCTTAAAAGCTCTGATCTGGTTAACTTGAGAGGACCAGGAACAACAGGTCAAGTCACTAATGAGATAATTCACCTTTGAGTTTAAGCTCCATTTACACACATCTACTTACAACACAATGGCAAAGAGTAACCTTAAACCCACAACACCCTTAAGCATCATGTGTTTTTAATAGTGTTGGGAAAATTCCTCTTCCAGCCCTTTCAGGACCATTTAGTTCCCTTAAATCATTGATATGATCTTGTTAACATTTAAATTATTAGCAGTACAAAGTGATGACAATAAATTACATGGGCACATTTTATTGCAACAGGGGCCAGTGCTGTTTTTGAGCAACTCTGGACTGCTATTTGCTCCCTGAGAGCCTCATAATCCCCGTCAGCTGCCTGGAAAGAAGGCAGTGGTCCTCACAGGCAGCATCATGTGAGCGCATGTGAGTGGGTTTTAGTCTACCTAAGGACCCCAAGGCTGTAAAAAAAAAACCTCAACCAGCTGCTTCACCCTGCAGCTAAGATACTACCCTGCCATGATTATCCAGCATAAAGCAGATAATTTTATTGTATAAGGATAGTGCTTGCAAAATATGTTAGGCTCATCTACCCTTTACCTACATATGTATAATATGTATATTTTTTTGCTCTTGGTTTCATATTGAACACTTGCTAGGTTTATTTTATGTTATCTTATTTATTTCTGGCACAGACAGGTGGTAAAGGAAAAGGTGTGAAATAAACACACAGCCCATTATCACATTCACACTTAGGTCCCTTAAATGGATTACAATGAGGAACAACGCAGATCTGCTATTAATGATTAGAAAAATCACATGATCCAGTGTAAATCCAAACATTATAAAGTAAAAAAAAGAGAGAAAGAACAGGGTTATGTTTCATTTCATTCTGCCTCTAATTATTAATATACTATGATAAAAGTGAATCTAATCCTTTGTGCAAACAATTTGTACAAACAAAACAGGCTCAAAACAAATATCATTTAAATGCTGAATTACTGAAAAGTTACATTACCTTTTGACCAGGAGTACCAATTGACATTTCTATGTAGTAGCCTCTTCCAGAGTCCCCCTGCAAGTTATTCACCATGTCCAGAAAGTTCACCGTCCCAGTCGGATCAGAGGCCAAAGAGAGGCCGTTTCCATCAGACGTCAACACAACTCGCTGAAGTGGAGTCAGATCCACACTGGAGGATAAATTGTACTTTCCTGTGTATATTTTTAAAGGTATTGAAAAGTAACACTCGGACAAGCCGAAGTATAAACTTAAAGCAAATGCCCAAATCGAAACTGAAGTTGTGTGAGCCATGGCGATGTTAGTTTCTATAGTGATAACAGGGAAATTCTTGGAAAAGACTCCAACTCCTCGCTCAAAGTTTGCTAAGTTTTCAGTTTAGCCATCATGAAAAGGCCAGCGCCGCCATCACAAAAAAACCCTGCCTCTTAAACGTCAAACATAAGCTACACATACCGACATGACAACACAGTTCTGCTGACAATAAACGCAAATGTTTGTCCGCCGTTGTTGTAATTCAGCAAGTTGTTTCGCCTCCATCAACTGCGGCGTCAAGTAAGTCAAAACACCAAAGGCGATTTCCGGTTATAAAGGTTTTCAACCTAAAGGAAACACAAAGAGCTGTAGTTAATATATCGTAAATACAGAGTAGTATTGTTAGCGTAGACACATTAGAGACACATACAAGCATGAAAAATGCATTTTTTATACAAGCCTACAACAGTAAACGCACGTAAATAAGTTCAATTTAACCGACTCTTTACAAAACTCTTTTATTTTGAAATCACAGCAGGCTAGCCGTTGGTCCAACTTTCACCGACTTGACGTTGCTGTTGAAAAACTTCCTGGACTGGATTTTCACCGACCAGGAATGTAAACGATTAACCGAAGCTAATTGATGGGACCACGCCAGACAAGTTACACTCGCGGCTGTCTGTCCATCCGTTTGATGGTTTTTACAAAGAAAATTCCATAATGCTTAAGGGTTTACTTCGCATAATGTGTCCGCATTTTAAAGCAAATTCGATTTTCTTTACTTTGACCATAATCTTTGGTTTAATATGGTATTCCAGTCACTTCAATTTGTGCTTAAATGCACTAATGTTAGTGTTAGCTAAAGCTTTAAAACTTTTATAACCTAAATAGCTTTAATAAGTGTTTTAGCCTAACAAAAAGGTATCCCACATATTGTTTGATATTGTAAATAGTAAATTTTGGAATTTTGGAATTGTGCGTATTAATTATGTTATTTCTCAAAAATATTTTTATGACATTTTTGTTTTGCATGAATGCTACCAAAATAATTCTTATGTCAAATTGTGCACATTAGTTGTGGACTGTCGCTTTGTTTTTGTTTTTTTATTGTTTATTACTTATACTTCTTGAGTTTTTTAAACACAATACCTTTAAACATTCAAAGTATTTAATTTGCTATTGTATTCAGTGCTTATTGCATGTAATATTCATGATAATCATGAAACATATAAATAAGTCCTTCAAAATAAATGCTAAGGAACAATTACTTTTGTGTCCAATCGCCAACTGATGGACAATCACTGTCCACAACAATATGAGTAATAATTCAAATTCTTTTACAGATTATGGGTATAAAAAAAGACACAGTATTCATATTTCCAAGTTTCAAACTCAGAATTTTTTTGTTATGTGTCTGTTTCAGTCGGGACAGGCTCATTTTCTGCATTGACATTGTACAGAAAGAGGAAGAGGATTCCACTGGTAAGGTGACATCAATTTCACAGGCCTTCTCCATGCTGCCTGTCTCACACAGACAACCACTGTCTCGCCGTGAATTCCTCATAAGTCCATAGTAACACTGTCACATGTTCACCCCATCTCCCCCTCTCTTCCTCTTTCTGGCTCTGTCATCAAAGTTAATCACTGTAGTAACAATAACCTGAATAATGTGGGGAACTACTGTGACCACAAAAAAAATCCTCTTTCCGGTGTATTTCTTGTCATGCACTTGGTCTTGTGAATGACCCATTTAAGCACAATTCCTGTTTCTTCTTCCCTATGACTATGAGATACTTCCTCGGCATGTGGATATAAAACTGGAGGAGGAACAGCAAGATACTTTTCTGCTGTGGAACGCACTTAATCCAGGAGGTAATCATGTGTGTTATACTTCCTTGGGTGAGAGGTGACCCAACTTTTTCTGGCTTATGACCTTTAAAAGGTGTAGATAAAAAAAATCTTATGAATCCAGTGAATGGAGGCCTTTAAAGTTCTACGCATTTGTTTTTTTTCTGGGGCATTCAGAGTTGCAAATTAATTGGAAATGGGACTAGATATCTAAACATTTCATTATTTTTTAATCAAGCACAACTTAATTAGATTTATCAGTCACTTTTACTGAGACAGTCTGAATTTGTGATGGTGATCATCCTCATGAAATGAAGTTATTGTTGACTTATGTTGATCCAGAGTCATTTGTTCAAGCTTGAAAAAAGTCATGGTTCCCTTTCATGACAGTTATTTACCGAGTAGCATTTGTTATGATCATGACATGCCCCTGCTGGATTTGTTGATTCAGTACTATCTAAGGTGTTTCTTGAACTTCCTCCTGCAGTTCCACAGCTGGCCACAGCAAGGCACTCAACACCATCTCTGTGCCTTTAATCCAGTTTAAAGGACGTTGTAGCATCTTCAGTGTGTGAGCAAATTAGGCAGCTTAGGAGAGCCAGTGGTCCTACATTTGGCAGTGCAAAGCTTCTTTACTGGGACATTGGTACTTAATCCTCACAGCTCCGATCATTACAGCCGATAAGAGAGAAGGAGAGCGCTCTTATCTCATATGCACCCACATTTGCCTTAACAACAGACACACATCTCCATCTTATCACAGATATAAGATGTGTATTTTTAAGCTCCGTTTCTGTGGTGATTCGTCATTGCAAATATGGATTAGGATAGGTTGTTATAACTTCACACAGGCAGAGTGAGTTGATTTGAAGTTGCCATTTGAGTTCCCAAAATCTGATGTATTAGCTGTTATTTATTTTTTTTAATTTTTTTGAATAACAAGAACATCATGTTAACAGAGTACACCCACATATTTTCCTGCAACACATGCAAGTTATATTATTACCTAAGAGATCATTGGAAAACTACAGCAGTCATAAAAAAAGTCATCTTATATATTGACAGTTTTTTGTGATAGGACTAATTCTATTATTTTTACAACCAGTGCTAATCTTGACCACAGCTACAACTGATGATTTTTATCATGGATTAAAATTAATGCTTTTTTGAGTCAGTGATTAATCGATTTGTCAATAAAGGATGTGGAATAGTGAGAACATTTTCACCAAAATTGTATTAAAAAGATCTACAATAAGCAAAATAAGACATAATCGAACAGAGAAAAGAATACAAAATGTATTTTTATAACCTAGAAAAAACAATGGAGAAATAAATAGTTGTTATTTAATCAAGACAGCACAAATAAGGATTCTATATCTGACCATGAACAACTTTCTACTAAAGCAAACACACTTGATAACTATGTTATAAGTATGTGATATCATGAATATTTTAGGGCCACACAACAGTCAGTAGCTTGACACTTTGTAAATATGCCCTTTTGCTTTGTAGAGAGTTAAGATAAGACAACTTCACTTTAATACACTTACTATATGGCTACATCTGGAAAGACTGGAGGAGAAGAAACAGCTAGCTTGGTTGAACTAACAAAGTCCACCTACCAGCACCCATAAAACTCACTAATTAGAAAGTTAAATTTTGTTTATTTTGTACAAAAACAAAGTATAATATTAGAAGTTGTGATTTGATTTATTTTGAAAGAGCCAGGTTATTCTTTGGTTTTTATGGGATTTATGCTAATTTAAGATAATTGTCTGTTAGCTGTGGCCTTTTGTTAACTGCACAGATATGAGAGTGGTATTAATATTATCACTTAACTCTCAGCAAGACAGTGTGATGAATAAATGATCCAAAATGTCAAACTTTTAGAACAAGAGAAAATGCATTTGAATTACAGTTACCACATCTTTCTGTATTAATCCCCATTACATCGCCACAATTAACATTTTACCCGATAATACACAACAATACATTCAGGAATAAAATTTTCAAGTTCATTTATTCTACATTTACCATAAATGTAGTGTCACAAGCTCTTTTACTAGCAATATATCCTGTTCAGTTATCCCAGCTCTCTCACTTTGACAGCAGCCCCACAGAAAAACCTCAGTCACCATAAGTCTACAATGCTGATCAGAGATTTGCTGAATCTGCTAGCGTTTGTCTGTGTTATTGGATGCAGTGTAATTACAGCACAGGCATGACAGAGCTGGATGAGCAGCAAATGAGGATTACATAGGGCCAGGTCATAATGAGCAGGCCTGCCACATGTTTCTCAGGCAAATCTCATTTTGATATCCAGCCTACCATACTGCTTTATTAGCAGAGTGGCTGGGGTCAATTAGCTTTTAGTTCAGCGCATTTAAATATTTCAAATTGATATTGCTTCATGAACTCACTCTGACTGAGATGAAAGATGATTTTAGGCTTTTGCATGTGTATCATTTTGTAAGATATTTTGTTTATTCTCTGACTGCGTTTCCTCTCTCTGCATAGTTTGGATTGACGTATAGTTAGCCAGTTCTTCAAAACAAGGCTACTTCCCTGTCTCTCCCTCTGCCACAACTGTCAACCCTCTAACAAGGTGTACATATTCACAGTTGCTTCTGCAGGAGAGCATCCCAAATGAGGAGAGCCTGGATAAGATGAGAGGACGAGCTAGACAACAGGTGCGTGGGTACAACACTGTTCATTTACCGCTACCAGACTGCATGTTTCTAGACATAAAAAGACAGCTGGTTTTGATTTATTTTGTTTTTTTTTGTGTGTGCGCGTGTGTGTGCGTGTGTGTTTTTTTAGATCAATTACTTGTAACTGTATGGCAACTCTCACTGCTTAGACAGGCCGGAGTATGACTAACGATGGCTCATGCTAGTCTCACAGGCTATTCACACTTACTCTTCCCCCCGTGGTGGTGGCGTTGCCTCTCCGCAGTGTATCTGTATCTGTTTTTTCATTCATAGGAAAAGCATCAGTGACACGAAGATGAGTCATAGAGGCTAGCCTCTAAACAGGCCGCGGTGGGAGTCAGGAACCCTGCCACCCTTCTGCTCCTCTCGCCTCAAGGCACTACTCATACCCTCACCACTCTCCCTTAGTTACACTAACACACACAAACACACACACACATATGCTGCCTGTGTTTGTTCAGATACCACAGATCCCACCTGATGCTCTGGGTGCCACAGAGCAGATGTAGCTGTAGTAGTGGGCAGACGAGCGTTGGCGGGCTGTGGCCGTCCTCATTATAGAGATACTATTTGTCAACATAGTTAGGCCATTTTGTACTGGGACTGGTTTAATGTAGCAGTTATAATGATTCAGACCCACATGAAAACTGTATTAGTTTCTTTTACTCTTTGAAAATCCATCTGAGGTCATCCAGAGCTATTATCTCCAACAGGGGAGACCATAAAGCCATACTGTATGGATGTTTATTTAGGTGTTGTAATGAAGATTTTGCTAAAATTAAGATAGAAAACAGATTTAAGTGAGCCACTTCGATAGTTAAAGAGTTGGTTTCATGCCAAACTTAAAAACTTTCTTGCTATGGATCTTGGTCTCCAAACCAGAGTTTCATAAACGTCATATAAGGTTAAGGTTGCAGTTTGCAGATCTTTGCTTTGACTTTGTGACATATTACAGTCCGACAGTGTTTACTGTAGAGCAGACAGATGGAGCAGGTGTGTGTGTGTTCACGACGTGTCACAGTCCCCTTGTAACTCCCAGAGGTTATATCAGGTGCAGCACCTGGAGTTTGTTTCCTCATTAGAATGGGCATCTCCAAGGTGATAGATCCCGTCTCATCACTCATGAGCAAATTGCTTTCACAAATACAGCAAATTTGTCGATGCTCATTGCAGAGGTAGGCCCACCGTACTGCTGTTGTTGTTTTGTAATACCGAAAGGTGCATTTTCTTACACTCTGCCATGTTTCTCCAACCCCCCCCCATGGCAGGCAGAGCAGTAATTCCACTCTGAAGTAATATTCTCATGAAGGCTGGTGCAACGGCTCACCTTGCGGTGTGGTATTGAGTCTCCTTTGCGCTTGACTGTGTCCCTCTGTTCTTACAGCTATCTATCAGTTTCATAGTATGCAATCTGCATCCTTCCAGCCTCCCACCGCCCGCCCACCAGTGTTGCCAGTGTTGTATCTGTTCTGTTCTGCTGTGCACATACAATGCACACAAACACATTGTTTTTTTGTTTTTTTTTGCAAAAAGGCTCAAGTGTGTACATGTTTCCTGGCCCCCTCCATAATAAAAAAAGAGGGGAGCTCCCAGGCAGATAACACCCACCGCAGAGCTGCCCTGCCAGGGGTAGTAAAGTGTAGAAGGTGCTTGCCCCCTGGCAAGATGCTACTCAGAGAGGGGGAGATAAGGGCTGTGAAGGTGGTTGTGTGGTTGTGGGAAGGACTGAGCGAAGGCGGCGGGAGGGGGGGGAGGTTGGAGGGCGAGCATGGGGTGGGGGGCTTCTTCATACATTTTTATGACCACATAGATAAGGTCAGTAGTGTGCCATCGTTACTAGGCAACACTGCAGCCCTGAGTTGGATTGAGTTGTGAAGCTGAGAAGTCAGATATTCTTATTACAACAGCCCTGCTTCGGTTCTGGTGTGTGCATTTGTTAACAAGCAGCCTGTCTCCGTGTGCCGTTCTGAGAGTCAAGGCTGAAAGACTGCTTTAAATGGACGATTAACTGAGGCACTGAAATAATTAGAAGGCCATTGATTGGGTTATTACATTGTTACAGCCGTGTTGGTGATGTACCGATATCCACGCCTGTTCATATACATGATGATGGTAATAGTGAAGAAAAATGATGCTGGGGTGTTTGATTATATATTTTTAATGATCCAGTTCATGTGGGGATACACTAGACTGTGGGTGTATTGATTTTTCCAGTTTTCAAGCCGAGAATGGAGGAGATGGAGACCAGGCGCATATGCAGCCGGAGTACAGATCACCAAAAACCCACCCTGTTCTCTCCCTCCTTTCACTTACACTCTCCACCTTCACTCCCTTCGCTCTCCACGGCTCCTTTCTCCAACCCCTCTCTTCCATCACCCTCTCAGCTCTCCATCCTCACTTCCGTATTTCTGCCACTCCTCCAGCAGCCTTTCATTAACCCCCCCTCCCTCCTTCTCCTTTCGCTCGCTCCCCTGCCTCTCCTCTTCTCTCCTCCCATTTCTGTCCCCTTCAGCGTCCTAGTTTAGCACGTCAAGGTTGGCTACAGATATGCTCCTCTGTGCCTTGGGGCTAACCAATGGGAAACTGGCTGGGGTTGCTGTAGCAAGCTGGGGTGTTGGTATCATGAGTTGAGAGGGAGATGGGAAAAGGTTACTGTAGTGCATGTGCTGTGGTCCGTTCTGCAGAGTGGAATTCAAGTGTTAGGTTAGGCTGAAAAGCAGTATCCTGTATCTAAGTTAAAATAAGCAATTGAGAGGAAAACATTAAGCCAAATTTTTTGCTAATTTTATTTTTTAATTCATTCTTTTCTCAAGATTTAGATGCATGTTTTTTGTGCTACACAAAACTAGCTGTACCTCTTAAAATTTGAAACATCAGTGTCTCAAAGCAACCAGGTTCTTGTTGATGATTGGTTCATTGGTCTGTGGGAACCCTGACCCAATCACTTCTTATAAAGACTCGTTTCAAAACACACTGATAACCAAATGACAACACTGAGACCAGAAAACATAAAAACATGAAAAAAGCTGCACATAGGCTGTATATTAACAACATGCAGCCACTTTGAAAGTCGTACTGTAACTAAGATCCATCACAATGAGTTTTCCTGCTTTTCTTCTTCTACAACAGTGTGCTCACGGTAGTCTGCAACATAGCGCCCACTACAGGGACAAAGACAAATTGTTGTGGACAGTGTTCACACAGCTGCAGAGTAGCTGTTCATGTGTCGGTGCAAGAAACATCTTGTTGCATCTTGTTTATGTGAAATTACAACTAGCAGCCAATTAGCTTTGTTGAGCCTAAAGTTTGTAACTAGAGTAAAACAGCAGAGAAATCTACCCGGCATATCTTTGTTTGTTTATTCCATCCAAAAAAGGAATATTTAGTGACCTTTAGAGGTTCTGGTTAGTGGATTTTGTTAGTTTTGGACTTTGCAAAACCAAGCTAACATGCCAAAGACAGTCGCTTCAAATCTAGTGAACAAACATGAGAATATTAATCTTCTCATCCAACTCAAGGAGTAAAAAGGAATGAACATTACTCCCACAATAATAAATATTTTTCTTCAGAGATTAATTGTGAATTAAAAAAAATAAAATCCCCTATCCAGGAATGCTTAAAGTAACAGCTTCAGATTTTGTTTACATTTTGTTTTTATATAAAATCAAATTACAAAGCAGATATTATTAAAATCTTGTTACTGGGCCATCAAATTGTGCCCTGAGTTCATGTTTGATGTGGGTTGCATTTCAAGGATGGAATTCAAACCTCCAACCCGTGAATCTTTTGCTCTCCACTGACCTCCACAGAAACACACATATCATCTTCAGTATTTAATCATAGGCCCCCTTGACCTGTTAACTTCTGTATGTCACATTCTCATTTTAAAGCGTATGCATGTGTCCTGATGCTGATTGACCTGCAGGTGTCTTTTCATCCCACTGGACTAGTTGAGGGTAAGAGTACACCACCCTGAACTCTGTTTAGGAGTCACATCACTCCAACCCTGGCAACATGTAACCTTATACACACTTCTATCAGGAGCCACGAGCGTGGCTTGTCTCTTATCGATGTCATTGTCTTAGCAAACAAAGGGGATCATTATACCGGTGCTGAGAATGTTTCTATTCTGAGTTAATGGGTCGCATAGTGTAAAGGCAACCTGATCCTCCTTTGGGTGACGAAGGAGTGAGCCGAGGGCTGACATTTTGCTGATGATAGGCCAGTCTGTGTTTTGTTGTAAGAGACACTGGGCTTCACAGGAGTTGTCAAAACAAGAGGCCCCATCCTGAGGGATTACCCAGCCTGTCTGCACACACGCCAGGGACAGGGTCGGCCAGAGGGACAGGGAGGGGAGGAGGGGGTCTCTGTTTATGTGTAAGAACATGTGTGCTACAAAAGTGCCCTGCAAAGAACAGAAAATTGTGCTCCGTCCTCCTATTAATTCAAATATTTCTCTGCCTGGGTCTTACTTTTGTTTTTTTGTCAATTATCACTAATTGGTCATCACTGAAATTTTACTCACCATTTGAAATGTATCCATAGGCTCAGTGGAGGCAAGTAGCTGAAGGAACCATGTAAAATACTTGTTTTTGAGTCTAACTAGAGGTTTACACAGAAGCTGCCTTGAAATCCTTGTTGCTGTCTTGGCATGGTTGGTGAGTAAATTGTCCACATGACCAAAAATGGATTGAAATATGAAAATAAAAGTCAGAAATTCCCTTTATTATCAAGTTTTTTAACAGTTACATATGGAGGACTAGACCTGCCAAAATATAAAATTACAAAAATGGATCATTAAAAAAGAAATTACATAATTAAAAAATGGATTAATGTATGTTTGAATGTATGTACAATACATTTATATGTATCTATAAATGTGTGCGTATATATATATATATGTATTAAAATTCATTGTAGTTTTTCATTGAATTTTCTATTTTATTTGTTAATTTATTGTAATTACTATTTATCAACTTTTATACATGTACACTTCATAAAACAGTTAATGTTTACATTTTCAATTGATTATGCCCGAAACATTTAATGGTAATAATTCTGTTATTTATTTTATTATTTATTCTTTATTTAGTTTTGATTTTGGCTCTCACTGTCCTTTATGGACACTTCCTATGGGCTGATTTAAAATGAATTATATTTAATGCATATCTATATGTCTATATAATACACACTTTTTCCCCGCCTATCTTTTAAAAGACATAACAAAAAATGGAAAAAATTGGGGGCATTCTTCAGTAAGCTTTAACCAGTGTACTCACTGATATTTGGTATTTTCCCTTGCTAACGCAAACTGCCTTCATACTGTGCAATTGAACAATTAAGACAACATACATTACAGTGCTTTACATGACTGTGTGGGATAAAATAAATTACTGCAACTTTCACTGACTGCCACTGCTACTCTGATTAATATCTTTCATCTTCTTTTTATCATCCATGATAAAATTGGCAGTAAAATAAAGAGCGCCTAGACCTCCCCATGCCAGCATGTGTGTAACAGTCAATGGAGTTATGACCTTGGGTGAGCCGTGTTCATGAATCGTCTCATATGTGCTCCACTTCTTCTTCTTTGTATCCACACACAGACATGGTGGCACATGCAAACACACCCACAGACAGACACACATGCATGGCCACACAGCAAGGCCAAGACTGTCTGCAGCAGCCCAGGGGCCTCATTGTCACATTCACTTACCGCTGTTCAGGCATCGTGCTGGGGGGGCTAAAATGAACTGCACCCTTTTCCTTCCCCCCTACCCATGTAGTAAACTCAAACCAAACCAAAAATTGACTCTGCTCTTTTCAAAACATGGCCGTAGTTCTATGCTTTTTTAAAATGTAATACATCTACATAATTTCATCCACATATGAATGTCTGAATGTTTGACCTGTTGTCGTGAGGTTTTATTTAACCATCATGGAAAAAAAACACGGTAAATTAAATTTTTTTCAGACAATATTACACTGTTTCACTCCTTGGCAATGTTTAATTCTAGTTCATGTGGAAATTAAATAAACAAATGATATATGACGTATTATATCACAACTATATTCATAAATTAAAATGTGCAGATGGAGCCTGACAAACCTGATCAATGTTTCTTATAATGCAGTTTTAGTGTAAATGTTCCTCCAACACTCCACAAGACTGATGAATATCATAATGATACACCGATTAAAAAGCTTTATGGACTCAAGCTTGAACTTAAACATACAAGGGAAATATTTCACTTTAGTCCTATAAGGACACAAACACATATATCCTTTCCGTGCATATATATCATCTGTTCGGAGTAACCTTTAAAAAACCTCAGCCTGCTGGTCACAAGGTCAAGTCTCTCGTTTTCAGAGTGAAAATCAAGGTATTGTCTTTCACATCACAAGTAGCTTGTTGTACAGCTGTCTGCTGAGTGTAAGTGATAAACACTGGCACCTGTTCTCCATAAGGATGGAGGTTTCTGTGTGCCACCAACAGAAACATCTGATCTGTGTGCATATCTTCATTGTGCTATGATCCTAATTTATTTCTTTTCATGTATTTATTGTGAATAAAAACTTCCCCCAGTCAGATAACATGGGAAACAAAGAGGGAGGAAATTATTTTTTAATAACAGTTTTAAAGGTTAAAGTGAAATTGACCCTCACTGACCACATATTAAATGCAATACATGGAACAAATATGAGTCATACATACATTGCTGTATATAAGACACAATATTATTGATTTGTCTCGAGCTTCAGTATCACTAATCTAGGGATGATGCACACCTGCTGTCATTTAGCTGTTACAAGGTCATTTGGTCGGTGTTGATGTTACGCTGTGTTTGTTTGCTGTCAAACACATTGTGAAACTGTGCGTATGGTATTATGGTGAGTGTGTGTGTACATGTATAAGGTGTATAAACTGTACACACAATACATACACCCCCCTCCCCTGCCAAAGTGAACCAGGCCAATGTGCTACAGTAAAGTCTAAAGGAGTCTTAGCTCCTTTTTTATGCCTCTGTGACACCAAGCTTGATTGTTGGCATTAGTTTCCCCATCCTGAGCAAACAAATGTAACCTTTTTTGATTTGCATGTCTTTACTCATTCCATTTCTTTTTCCAGTTTTTTTAATTTTGGCTTCTCATAAAATCCTGTTTGCTGAGCTAGATTATAGCAATGCCTCATTTCCCCAAAATGTCAGATGGCACCCTCTAATTCCACGGATCCCCTCTCCCAATCCCTTGAGCCCACAGTCGGATCTTTTTTCTTCCCTCTTTGGGTTTTGTTTGTCTTTGCTGACTGGTAATGTCACCTTCAGTGAACAGAAAGAAAAAAAATCTTCTAACATTTAACATTGCTTTAGGCTGAGCCAAGAAAACCACATGTGAGTACCTGTGTGGCTGATAACCTGCAGGGCCTGAATAGGCTTTGCTTTAAGCATCATCAGCTCAATCACCAGAACAAATGTTGGCACCGTTTAATTTCTGCAAACCATGGACATGTCGAAACTTTACACTTGTTTATCTCGAAACTCAACATTTCAGTTTTCATCTTTCATCAACAACAATTCTGTGGTTACAGGTAAAGTGTGTGGAACTTAGTTATTTTTGCAGATTACAACTGAGTACCCCTCCATTCACCATCCCCTTTCTATGGTAAATGAGAATCTCAGGTTTGGTCAGGTTAAGGCACAAAAACCTGTATGTTAGGATTAAAGCATGATCATGTTTTGACTGAAAATATACTTTTTAGGTCA
>JAPZDV010000024.1:8578943-8589687 GCA_029814665.1 Acanthurus lineatus | reverse complement strand
GGCACAAAAACCTGTATGTTAGGATTAAGACATGATCATGTTTTGACTGAAAATATACTTTTAAGTTAACCACAAACACAGGTGAAAAATTTCTCTTCATCTTATTAAAAATAACTGATGGGAACAGGAAGTAGGGGTCCTGAAGAAGTGTCAAACAATACTCTGTTGCTTGGCAGCCTCCTTGCCAACCTGTTACACAATAAACTACAAATTTAACATAGAAACATATGATTCAAACCTTTTTACTCTGGTAATCAGGCTGATCATTATTATCATTTCAACTTTAAAGGCAGCAATACTTTTACTCGCCTTACTACAATTGCTGTGAGGCAGCAGAAAATGAAGTCTTCATGCTGTATGTGGTTAGTTTATACCCATAAAATACACCAGGGGAGTGCTGAGCAGCAGAATGTGAATCTTGTGAGGGCAAACAAAGGGCTAAATTTGCAGCCTGGCTGCATCGTCCCTCTTAAACGATCATATCTCACAATCTGTTGCTGCTAATGAACTAGCTTGCCTGTCCATGCCAAGAATCCAGAGCTGAAACACAAGCAGAGCGCTTCCTAATCCACTCTAGCTGACAGGCAGGATCCCTGACCCACTGCCCTGATTCACCCGTGTTTTCTTCAACTTGTTTGGGTTTATCTTGCAGCTTAAGGGGAAAAAAAGTTAAGCAAATGATCCTCTTATACAATTAAACATGCATTTTTGACAATAGTTTAAACCAAGGACCTATGGGATGAAAGAAAATTTAAATTTGGGCCAGTGCTGAACACATCAAACAGAAGTAAAAATAAAGAGAGCTATACCGTTTTAAGGCAAGCTAGAACAGTGTGTTCTGGTACAGACTTCAGCGGGTGCAGAGCAATGCTTGTGTTTGTCTGCTGCATTGGAGTGAAGGCTGTGAGACGGACAGACAGACAGAAAAACACATGGACACACTGTAGACAAACAGGAAGGCTGGTCAGAAAAAAAAATGGGCTGATCCAAACAGCATGGCAGAGTCACAGCTATCCACATCAACAGAGAGAGAGAGAAAGAGAGAGAGAGAGAGAGAAAGAGAGAGAGAGATTACTCTAATTAGCTCTTTTAGATAAACAATCACTTGAACTGAGAATTTATATCTAAATTTAAATAAGAGCAGATGTGATCCACAGCACTATTTCCTATTTATTTTCACATCCATAATTTCAAAGATTCCTTCCCCTCATCCAGATATAAGCACAGAAAATGAGTATCCTGGGGTAAATAAACAGGATTTCACTTTCAGTATACTCTGTCATGTGGAATAGAGAATGAGATGCAGACTGCCCTGCCGGTTATATCACATTCAGTGAAACCCAGCACTGTGGACAGGCCCACAGGCTTGCTCTGCCTACTACAGCTACACCCTTGACTTCAAGGCAGGCATTAAAATGGAGTGGTGGTGGTGGTGGTGGTGGTGGGTGGATTATGGGGTTGAGGGAAGCGGTATGGAGTGTGTATGTGTGTGCTGAACGCCTTTGGGGTGGGGGATGCTTTAGTTTAACCCTGTCTTTTCTGCAACCACTGACAAAATGTTGCTCTTTCTGTCTCCTTTCTTTTTCTTTTTTTACACATTTGTTTAACCATCAATTAAAAAGTTTGATTCAATTACACACTTTTTTAAGATTTAAAAAAATCATAATTAATGCACTTAAATGAACATAAATTCGCGTCATTGGATGTCCTTGTATGTTTCCATTCCTATAATGAACTCTCCTCTGTCCTTTTTCACGAGAGAAATAACCTTTTAGCTTCATTCAAGCCAGATCTGCCGTATAAATCTGCGTACTGAGTGCACCTGCACACCAGCAGACAGCGCTTTCTGTTTCAGCCGGTACATCTCCGTGCGTAAAAATGTTATCCTAGGTGCCTCGGTGCGTCAGGTGCAGCTCATTTACTTAATGCAAATGTCCCACTCACTGTGTGCTCTCCTACTCTCACCTCCAGTAGTACCTTACCCTCAGGACCGACCGGTAGCCGCCTCTGCTCCTTTAAGGCAATGAGGAATTAAAGCGTCTGCAGGGGCAGCGAGAGGGTTATTCTGTGTAATGCTCAGAGAGTCAGTGTGGTGCGATTAGAGAGCGGCAGCGGGGAAGATGCGCTTACTCGCCTCTTGCTGGACGCACAGAGGCGATGAAGATGATCTGACTTTGGAGTCGCAGAAAAAAACCTGTTTTTCATTCTTATTCCGCCACCCTCTCCCTCACGTTTGCTTCTTTGCTCTTTTAGTTATTTTAATTTTCTAAAAAAAAATTTTATCCACCTTCCCCTAATGATGATCCGCCAGTCAGCCTTTTATTTAGGAAATCGAAGCTTCTGACGCTTTTTTTTGTTGTTGTTTTTAAGATTTAGTTGAGACATTTTTGTTTTCATTTTTTTATTTTTTATTTTAATTCATTTTTTGTTTCAGGATCCGCTCGTACCCGGCTCTGACTCAGCATCACACACACCTGGGCTTCACCCCTTTCAGCATCCTTTTGAATAACAGGGAGAAGCAGCAAAGACGCGGAGCAGAGGAGGAGAGTCTGAGCACAGCTCTCCCCAAGACAATCACAGAGGCTCATTTATGTTCCAAGCGCAAGGAGAAAGGGGGGAAAAACACAGAGTGTAACGAAAAAAGTAAGAAGGAAATATTAAAAGTAGAGACTTGGACCGGTTTGCTTCAAGACAGTGGCAAATGTTTAACCTTACCCCAAGCGCACAGAAGAGAGACCCAGGGAGGCACCGGTCGGAGGAAGAAGAGAAAGCATAGCTTGGGGGGGATTGAACGGAGCAGGGCATGTGGATATTGGCTTTTATCTTTTCCCAGAGCATCTTGAATGGTAAGTTTCACCGGCTTATCTTGTTTTTTTTGTTCTTATTTTATCAGTGCTCATTACCTACTGCAGAAAGCAAATCACTGGTAGACAGCTAAGTGACAGGAGAGGGAGGACGGAGGTCACCTGTGACCCACATGAAATGGATTTTGTATGCTTGTCAAAGGGCTGACACCCTTGATGGAGGGAGAGAGACGGGCGAGGCATGAATTGCGTTTTAAATCATTCAAGCTCTCCTGCAAACCTTCAGACACATCTTTGGCCTTCAGATAAGAATAAAACGGATAAATTCTCTTTGATTGGGCCTCTGTTTCATTCATTGGTTCCGTTGTATTGGTAGGGAAATGATTTTACAGGTTCAAGTTTTAATTGTTTTTAATTTGCATCCAATTAATGTGAAGTGGTTTTGTTTTTATTTGATGCCTAATGATACTTATTCTGTCACAACCATGTTCCACTGTGGCCCTTAGTAATAAGTGACGTATTTGATATAATGGACATTTGGTTTAACCCCTTCCCCCTCCCCCACAGTGAGCATATTTCTCAAGTTCAAAGTGGCCTAAATAAATAAAATTCACTAACATGATCATTTACTAACATGTATGGGAATCAGTGATCCATATTTTCATTTTGAGCACATTTGATGTTAAATATTCAGTTGTGTTTATGAATCTGTCAGACTGTTTTCAACATCTCTGCATCCAATTTTGGCTCAAATTTGAATACAGCTTTATGTTATTTACCTTTAAATACAGTTTGTAGAGAGAAATTTGACACATGTATAACAAATTTGTCATGTCAGTACTTGAGAAAAAATTAAAAAGTGTAATGATTTAATTAAGACACATTCAACAGAGGTCACATTTTTTTCCAGAAATGCAAAATCAGATTAAAAACACATAAAAAAATGTGAAATATATTTTCCATTCAAATAGCCAAAAGTCTCATTCTCCATTCAAATACTGTATTCAAACACCCAGATTTGGTTGCCTGCTCTTTTTTGCACATACATGTATTTGCGTGAGTGCATGTGCACCAGTGCACACATGCATGCGTGCGGTCGACACCATGCACACAATATTTGTGTGCTCACGTAGTGTATCTCTAATCAATGGCAGAAAAATTGATACAGTTTATTGCATTCACTTATTGGCCAGAGTCCCTTCTACAGGGAGGGATTATGGCTGACTGGGTGTGTACGAAAACAGGGGGAGAAAAAAAGGGAGAGTCGAAGAAGGAGAGGGAGAAGGCAAGAAAATGGAAAACACGTCTGTAAGAAAACACACCAGGGTGACAAGATGGGGATTGTTCACATATTGAGACAAAACCAAGCCCCGCGGTTGGCTGCATCTGTATCAAAGGGTCAAGAAAAGCTGAATTCACAAAGCAAAAAAAAAAAAATCAAAAAAAAAAATTGGGAAATGGGGATTTACAGGTATGAATGCATTTAACCACATCGAGAGGCTGTGGTTTGATATGGTGTGTCCCCAAAATGGATTTTCCCTTCTGGCCGGGGTGATAAAATGAGGCTTCGAAATGGATTTTGTTTCTGTGTCGTCGCTTTTTTCAGTGCTGAAGCGACCCTCTGTCGGTAGCGTTTATTGACATTGACTCCATATAAAATGGTATCTCCCTCAGCCCAGCTTGAGCTGAAACTCATAAAGGAACAATAAGGAATCCTCATTAATCATAATCATCTGACTCTGACATTAGATCAACTGCCATGCAAGATTGTGTCCGTTTATTGCATAAGGGATTATTGAGGAGGCCCGTGGCAGGCAAGTGATAGGGATTAAGCAGTAGACAGACAGCGTTGAGTGCAGACATTACACTTTTTTTTGTGTTCGTCAGTTGCGCTGCAATCATGGAGCTTTCATCGCTCGCCGTTTGCGCTGTCATTTGATTTGATTTCTCCATCACTGTACAGGAGCCCGGCTGTGTGACTTTGTCCTCTGCGGTTGGATGTTTTGTTGATTATCATGAAAATGAGGTGTTCATCGGCTGAGCAGGCGTTGTCAGGATGAATGAATGACCTTGTAGATGGAAGCAAGCACAGCGATTGGATTCCAGACAATTCTTGCTGTTTCAGAGTTAGGCCTATCACATGCTCACTGGCCTGTCTCTATGGTAACCTCCTTAATGGGTGTCAGGGGCTGCGTCCGAAAACGTTCACCCATTCACTCTTCCCTACATGGGGTAGAAAACTATACGGTGTGTTGTTGCCATGTGGCTCAAAAGCGACATCACACACCGTTCAGATTGTGTTGAATCCATGGAGGTTGTCGGTTATTGTGTCTGGTGCTTGTTTACTGTTTTCTGGGATCATTTTTGTCCACGACGTCAGGTAGAATAAAGACAAATTGGACACCACTACAAAATGGCAGACTCAGGAAACAGTAGACTCTATGGTGAATGATTCAGGACATGGAATTGGGATTTTGGCTCTTGTTGCATGCTGAGTTGACCCAGAAGGACTTGATTAGAAGCTAATCACATCCTGTTACATCAGTGTGTCCATAGGTGCTAAGTGGCCAAATGGTGACCAAGAGGCTCAGCACCTTCAGGGTTATTTTCCACATACTACACGTACTGTGGTCATGTTCTGCTAAGATATCGGCTTAATAAACTCAGCAACTGATTAAAGCAGAAGAAAAAAGGTATGCACCCGCACAATGACCACAAAATACCAAATTTCATGATTGCAATTGGCTCACCATTGCAAGTTATATTTAAAAGAAGGAAAGACAAGCATAGTTATTTAAATGACTTCTCTCTGCTATTCCAGACATTTAAAGCCATCTAAAACTGTTAAATCTTCCTCCTTGAGCTGCAATCGGGAACGTTTATTTCTTGTATTCTATTTAAGACTGTATGCTTTCGCTATTTCCTGTGCCTATCAAAGCTGAATCTATAAATTCAGTCATCAGTACAAGAGAGAAAACACATTAAATATCTCTCCCTGAAAGCTGCCTCTGGGCAAAAACCACAGCAAGCTAAACTGGTCTATTCAAATTCTCATTGCAAAGATCTAACGAGACAAGGCTCCTCACTCAGTCCCCACGAAGGCTGTGATGATTTTTAGATGCACACACACAGACACACACACACACGAACGGCTTAACCTGATGCCCAAAACTTAAAAGGACTTATTTCGTACGTCTTCAATAAATGAACATTTACGCAGAGGTCGTGGGATCACGCAATCAAATTCTGATCTCAATTAGCCGTGACATTTCTCAGGCTAAACGCAGATCCACTTTGAAATAAGGAAGCTCTTGCACAGCATCTAGTCCAGTGTAGCTTGCAGTACAGTAAATAGCTGCCAACATCAGTTAGCCTGCCAATTTTACATGACCCCACATTATTAGCAACCTGAAACACTGGATGAAAATGCTACAGGGACCCGGGGCGGATAGATAGATTGAACTTGGCTGCGAGTAGAATGGAGGAACCGCTTTTTTGCGTGGCAATAAATCTACATGAAGGCGATGAAGGCGGTGCACTGATGAGAGCCCCATTTGTTGGAGCTGTGAGGTGATTCTCAGGTCTGCATAACGATGTCCAAAGATCAGCCGCCTCACGGTGGCTCCGTTCGCCGGCTCCGGAGTGAAACCTGACCAGTCGGACGCTGCACTCACAGTCATTAGTCTGTTTACTAATTACCAATTATGCTTTGGTTGTAGAAAGGTATCACAGCTCATGAAATTAAATCACCGCATGAAAACATGTAGCGTACTCGTACACTGAAGTGATGGATCATCTCGTGCAGTCTCACGCTGATATGAATATCTAATTGGCTAAATTAAGTTTACTTGCTCACTTGTGTTGAGTTATAAGAGGGGTTTGTTGGGTTACGTTCTGAACTCTGTGTGTGATTCCAGTTGAAGGGGCCACTAATGTTGGGTAATGGATACCCTAATGTGTGATCATAATAGATATCCCCTTGTTCATATATCCTGGCTGTATAATGAGGGCTCCTCTACTGTACCCTACCTCCTCGAGCCTGTCTAGCTCTCTAATTAGGAGCAAGCTTTGGCGACTGGCGCTCGAGTGTGTGTGTGTGTGTGTGTGTGTGTGTGTGCTGTGTTTCACCCAATGTAAAATCTAATTACCGATCACACTGTGTCTGTCTGGATTCCAGTGAATCAGAGGTGTAATTGCGCAAGCCCGCGTGTAAATGTCTCTTGCATTAAAATGTTAACGATATCATTTAGCATCTGCGGGGAAGTGCAGAAAAGCCCTCAGCACCCAGATGTAGGTGTTTGATCATGCGTGCAAAGTGAGGTTGTAGTACATCTGGCGGGGGTTTCCCTCTCAGACAGGATTCTCAGTAGAGAGGATGTTTTTAATTCACTCAGCACCTGTCAAAGTGACATGTTATATTACTGTGCTGCACTGCACAGGTACTGTAGTGGAGGAACTGGTGTAAAAGCTTTATTTGACAGTTTAAAACAGACTAAGTCAAGAAAAGAAGCTCTTCTGCTCTCCCGTAAACTGCTTTTATCTTTTTCAGAAAGATGCGATTAGAAGATGAGAATATTCTTGCCCAAGATATGAGAGCTTAACCTCTGACTTTTAAGAATAACAGTCCTTTCTTGTGCTTTTTGTTTCATGCTAATGCAACAGTTTGTGGCCAGCCAAATAAGGTTCGTACTTAGAATATAAAAATCACAAAAGGTTTTGTATCATCTGACTGAAAAACACAGCGCTGACTTACATTTCACAGGAAACAGCTTAAACTCAGAGTTAACTTATTCACAGTTACAGTTAGAGGTGAATTAAAAGGGCTGAGGTCTCTCTCATGGTATATGGAATTTAATGGATCGTATTATTGATAAGTTCTGTATTGTAAGCAAACAAACGTGCAGCCTTCTTCTAAGAGAGTAAGTGCATCCAGAGATGTTTAACCAAAAAAATGTATACAGCTTTGTTTTACATTTTGATGAGTCATGTATTGAAACTATCTGAAATGTTTTAAAATAATGTTCAAACTTGGAGATATTCCTAATTTTATTTAGGTAACTTTTATTTTGTGGCATTTCACTTTGATCCCACGCTTCTACATAGTAAGATCAAACTCTATTCTTTGTTTAAATATATTGTGTTTTTAAAGGGGTTGGTGCCACAGTTAGTTGACAAATATGATATTTTAAGTTATATTTCATCATATCTCTTAACAATAGGCTAAATTAGTCTGAAAAACAGCACTTTGATATGTAAATTTTTAAATGCACATTAGAAAACTCACCTGAGCTCTGCAGGTGCATCTGCTCAATAAGAGGACGCTTATGGAAACACTAGTTGATAATTATGCATCATAAAGAGTTTCCTTCCCATCCCGTTTGCCTCATACTGACTCCTAAATTTCATCTTTACAAACTGCAAATATTCAAAAGAAAAACAATTTTTTTTTCTATTAAATGTACGTGCATGTTTTTTATTGACATTTTGAAACATTGTTTTCTCACACGTGCTAAGTTCATTCATAGTGAGTAAATCATTATTATAAACAGAATTCTTGTTAAAGGAATTTAAAGAAGTGACAGTTCTGATGTTAGCATGCTAACTGATTAGCCATGCGTAGTTGCCATTTTTAAAACACACTCCGCTCCAAAGTTGTTGGAGCTACTGTAAAAAACTTTGTTACTGCAGTTTCTGTCGTCAAACTGGCCTTAGATGGACTTAGATGAAGCTGCGTTCAATGTCTGTGCGGAAAGCTAAGGAGTCTAGTTGAACTGCCCCATCATCTCTACACAATGAAGGATGCAACAGGGCGTGTTCAACAAGCTTTCAAAAACTTTAACCCACATCTTTTTGTCATCTAATCATAACCAAATGTAGGAGTCATGTTAAAAAATGTATTCTTGCAAGCCTTCCTACGAATTCAGCATACATAAAGATTTAGTTTCATAGCATACAGATACATGATAAATGGAGCACTTATAAGATAAAAGTAATTTTAGGTGGAAGATTAGCATGTGCTGACCTGCAAAGATCTGCAACTTGTTTACTTCTGCACTGATAAGTAATAACTGTAAGAGATCTGTACCTGGATCTTTGGGTGGAGTTTGTGCATGAACACAAGAACCTGCAGTGCATCCTGTGCTGTGTGTGTCCTGCGTCTATGTGTGTGTATGTGTTGCATACTGCACACTAGCCCCTTAGTTTTTGCGGTAAGCTTCCCTCCAGAGCTTTTTGTTCATTGTGGGAGACAGGTGGCGGAGGTGTGATGAGTTTGCTATCCATCACCCACCAAGACAAACATTCACGCTGGACCTCATAAATACTGCCTCTTAATCCAGTCCTGTGCATGCCAGGGCCAGGCTTTGAACTCGACACACTCCGAGGCCCAAGGCTGAATTGATCCCTGTGACTCTGGCCTGGGCATGATGCATGTGCCTGATGGATTGTGGCTCACAAACATGTCTACCACTCTCAGCTGCCTTTGAGCTCTGCCCTTCCCTCTTATTTCATCAACTTCTCTTGCATATGCTGACCTTTCTTCTTAAAAAAAATCACACCGCATGTCTCCTCGACCTCTCTGCAGTTTTCCTGCCATACATTTAACATGCACATCTTAATCAGATTATTCAAGATGGCATTTCCAGGAAATATTTCACCCTGAAGTCTGCCCATGTTTTCTGATGCTCCACAGTCCGAATATTAAAGTAGGCTATGGGATAACAGAGGAGGCAAAGCTGGATAGACAGAGTGACAGAAAGACAAATGGGTCCAGCTTGCTTTCTCGACACTGCTCTTTATTTTTAAACCTAGCACAGATGCTAAGATTTAAGACCAAGTTAGTGGTGGTTATTTTTAGCCAGCCATTTTTAAAGCGCTGTCATCTTGTTGGAGTTGAGGTAAGGGTGTGTGAGAGTTGTGCACAAGCTTGTGCTTTATTGTACATTTGTGGGCGTCAACGTGAAAGTACCTACATATGTGGGGAGGCAGAGGAGTTTACATTGTGTGTGTTTTTGTGTGCATTTGTGCTTGCTTGTGTGTGTGTGTATGCATTTAATTGGGGGAGCTGGGTGGGTGGGTTAGGGTGTGACACAGAGTGGAGCCACAGGAGTCTGATTTATGTCCTTCTAGCCACTCATCGATCGCCCGGCCTGGTGTGAGACTGAGTGCATTGTCAATAATCTTAGCACTTTGTGGTATTCCTAGAATTCCCATACCTCCTCTGCTCAGACCACGGTGTGATGCTGCAGTAAGCCATCTTGTCCAAGATCAAATAAGAGGGCACAGGGCCTGGCAGCGGTGCATTTGATTGTAGGGTAGTCTGGCAGAGAATAGATCATTTTGCAGTGGCTGCGCTGTTGAAGGAAATAGAGAAATGGATGCATTGTTTGTACAAAAGGGGTCCCTAGAAGCATGTAGCTGTTTACATGTTGCTAAGTGTCCCCATAGACTGTTGCCAGGATGAGGTCTATTATGTGTTGCTCTTTGTCTCTCTATCTAGACCATCCATCCCCACAAGTGATTATGCTAATTAGTGTTTGATCAGATGATTAAATTAAAACTCGATTCATCCAAAGTACTAAATGCTCAGAATACATTTGTGTCTGCTTGGCTGCCTGGCTTCACACACCACGAGTCCCCCTGGTGTCCCAGCCTCTGGAGGAAGAGGATGACCGGAGAGGAGAGAAAAGAAGAAGAGAAGAAGGAAGAAATTGTACAAAAATACCTCTCTCTTTTTTTTTTTTTATTCAGGCACTGGCACATAGAGAAGGAGGGTTGTAATAAAGCAAGCCGGGGGGGCTGAGGGAGAGGAGGAGGAGAGCTGGAGAGAAACGAGGAAAAGGAGAAAATAAGGATATGTGTGTGTGTGTGTGTGTTTGTATGTGTGTGTGTGTGTGGGGGGGGGGGGGGGGGGGGGACAAAGAAAAGGCCCCGGGGGGGGG
>JAPZDV010000024.1:8553694-8578843 GCA_029814665.1 Acanthurus lineatus | reverse complement strand
CCCCCCCCCCCCCCCCCCCCCCCCCCCCCCCCCCCCCCCCCCCCCCCCCCCCCCCCCCCCCCCCCCCCGCACTTAAAGGAGCCGTGCTGTGGTCCCCTAAGTGTTGAATAAACATGCTTGGTTTAGGGAAATGGCTGCGATAAATGTTTAATATGATAAGTCCATAAAGACGGTCAAATGAGTCTGGAGTATTAAAAAGAGCGTGGCACGCAGCAGCAGTAACAGCAGCTCTAAAGGAGGAGGAGGAGGAGGAGGAGGAGGAGGTGGTGGAGGCGGCGGAGGAGGAGGGGGTGGGGGCTGATAATGGCAGGCAGAGCTAACAGGATGAGAGCAGCCAGCTGCTGTGACATCAACATTAACACACTCCACCAGCTGCTGGTCACAGACGTCTCCTGGACAAAAACAGGGACAGCGGTGTATCTTCAAAGGGCCGCCATGGCCTTATAATGACATTATTACCTGTACGACGTTAGCAGTGAGTGCAGCATATTTGCAAAGCTGCTTTCAAAATAAAGTTCAAAAGTAATGGAAAAAAAATAGAAGCACTAATCCGATGTTTTTTTTTAAGGGATAAAAAGTAAATTTGAATACACCATATATAACAAAGAGCAAGCTGCAATGAAAGAAATAAGTACAAAACTTTTAAAGTAATCACAAAATTATTAGATACAAAAAATGCACATTTTACAATAAAATCTACTATCACATACACAGCTATTTTTTAATGTTTTTTTTTATTAACATATCAGACAAGTCTTAAATGTTGCTAATGAACACATCTGCAAATATTCACTTACAAGACAATTACTTGTTTTTTTTACGATATAAACTCATGGAATAGAAAATTTACCCCTAAAGACAAAAGCATTATTCGTGGTTGCCAAGGTTACATTTAGGACATTCAAAGCTGTCAGAGAAAGATTGTGGATTTGGATAAAATTTTTAAAAAGTACCAACTGACTTGATTCAGACATTATCATCTTACTGAAACCATAATCCTTCTCTTACCTTGTCCATAGTGCTTTTGTTGAATAATCCTAATCAACCAGGATGCAGACTCAAAGCTCTGGTGTCAAAGTCCTTCATTTTGCAAGTGCATCTCTAATATCTTGCGTGCAGCATTTAAGCATAGCAAGTCCTTCAATTTAGAAAAAGTTGCCACTGGAGATATTATATCCTTCAAAGCTAATATAGCTACCACGAATATTCGTAATTCTGTTGCATATCTTTCACCTTTATCTTCACTGTAGTTTGCAGTGATTTATTTTACTTTTTTTTAAGCTTCTACAAACACGCAGTCAAAGCTGAATGGTGGATTATGACATTTCTGGTAAAATTAATTGTTGAGAGGATGAAGTTCAGCCCATGATGATCAACTAAGTGACATCAACACCTAATAATTTAGAATACAGAAGTCAAGTCTATTCATTTACATAGTGCCCCAGGTTTCTTAGTTGATGCTGGACACTAGCTAATACGATTTAGTGAAGCTATATCATTAGTTTGTAAGGTAATTTGGGCAAAGTACTATAACATCAATTTTGTCTGAGTTTATTAATAGAAACTGAGGGTCATTTTTTGAGACATGCTTGAAGTTGAGCTGCCCGATTGGTTTCATCTGGCCTTTACTGATAAATAGAATTGGCTTTCATCTGCAGGACCTAAAGTGAAAAAGTCATTTTCGTCACCATCCTGGCTCACAGTTTCAGATAACACGAGTGAAATAAGATCCTCGAAGGCCAAAGGCTGTCCGTGTCAGGTCATCCTCCTCGGCAGCCTCTCATGTCACAGCTGGTGTACACTGAAACCTTTACGGACACTGCTTTTACCTGAGCTGGCATGCAGGTGGACAGCAGTCATGTCGAGACACCATCAACAGCAAATCTTTTGAAGGCCCTTAGCCTTAATGTTTGGTGACATAATAAGGTTGGTTGTCCAGTATGTGCCACGTCTACTTGTTTGACCGAGGTAAGGCCTTTGCCAACAGGCAGAAGACAACGGGAACACTGCTGCTTAATCGCGTTATAGAGAGAGGCCGCTTGGGCTGACCATTAGATTAGTTTGGAGACAATTTGATTATATCCACTCAAGTCTCAATCAGACATGTTTAAGTATAATAGTAAATACAAAGAGAATCTTAAAGCATCAGTGTTTCTGATGGCGACTGCTGACTTGCAACTGTGCACTTTACTCATCATTCAAAATACAGTATGTGCCATAATAACACAGACTTTTGGGATTACTGACAGGTTAACTCGTAAAGCAGTGGCAATATGTTTGTTGACAAACTCAAAAACTCAAGTTTTTGGTGCCTGTTAACCTAGATGTCATCTGATGAGTTCAGTAGTGTCCAAAGGCAGAGCTGAGCAATTATTCTGTTGAACTTTGTTTTTATTTTTTGTGGGATTTAAATCATGCTGGTGTGATGAGTTAATATGTTACTGATGTCTTGACAGATTACTTAAAATCCGATGTTTCTATTTGTTAGCATCCAGCAGTGAAGTTGCAGATTCCACCTTACTGAATAACCCTCGCTCACTTTCTAGCATACAGGAGTACCTACACTTGTCACGAAACAGTAAAAAAGAAAATGCAAAAGACCCTCTCTGGAGCCACTGTTTGGTTTGTCCGTTCTGGTGGAAACATGCTGGGGCAACATGGCTGACCTGCTCCTTAAACAACATGTATTTTCAGATGACTGTACACAAATGAAAAAAACTGCTATGAGTGTTTTATTCCATTTTTGACATATTCTACAAATAGATCACTCTTTAATCCTTCATATTAGACCTTTACATTTTTTGTGTCCAAAATTCTAGATATAACAAATCAAATATGCAAGGCACCTTTGTTTTATGCACAGGTGCATTTTTCTGAGTTTAAGCACGATAAACTAGTTACAATAAAGTGCTAAGAACAGAAATTTTATTTAAATGTTCAAAATGAATAATTAAACATGTTCAAAATGTTCATACTTTGACTCCACAAAACACTTATATCACAATCTGCTTGATTATTTAAGACAACAGTAAAACATATCTTTCATTGTGATGTACAGTGTATGAGAAAATAAATCTCTGTGGTCGTGTGATCTCTTTCATAAATGCATCAGATTGCTTTCAAAGGCTGTTACTTGTCTTTTTGGTGGTCTGTATGTTTCTTTATGTGGCAAACCACCACTGATGCACCTCACAAGAATAAATCAGCCATAAAATATATTTATAAATATATTCCCTTGGTACTGTTTGTCAAAAGGATTAGCATTAGCTTTCTATAAATAATTGGTTTTTATTCTTGTTAATTAGGTTGAGAAGAGTGTAGCTCTCCTCAGTTCTTGGTAAAATTAGAAAATCACTTTAATTAATAGGTAGATTGCAGGTGTTGAAAATTTAAATAACTGTTTTAAGTTTCGTCTAATTGCAAAAGCTGCTGTAGATCAACAGAATTTCCAAAGTTCACAAAAATAAACAAACTCATAGTGAATACATACAGTCAATTTATGCAATACTTTGAGTACTATTTTCATTTTATTTACTTTAAGACAAACATGTTTTCCTACACTTTCCAGTGAGCTGGTTACGTCACAAAGCAATATCAGATTTTCACCAAAGGAAGTTTTTTATTCAGCTTCAGCAGCAGCAGAGGGAGCTGCTATAGTTTGCTACAGTATAATCCCTCATCAGATCCTCTCTCATGCACTCATCATCAGCAGCAGCAGCATAATTTAGACATCAATGTCTTCATCGCTCAGTTTTACCAAAGTGAGAAACAGTCCAGGGTCTCTGGCTTCCCCTTGATGAGACAGGCAGCCACTCTGGCCCATTTAAGACATGAAAATAGAGCGGGGAGCAGGAGGCTCATCTGCTGTGGGGGCCTCGTTTTAGCGATTCCCGCCCCTCCTAGACATCAGAGGACAGATCTGTCGGTGTGGATCAGCAGCCTGCATACAGCCAACCCTTTCTACTGTCACAGCACTGCTTAATATTCATGAGAGCAAATTGGAAGACAGTCATTTAACTTCCTTGCATGGTGTATTGCCTCTGGGCAGATCGGATCAGTGGGAATGCTTACTCATACTGGACTGCCAGGCCCTGAATGGTCTGTCTCAGAGCTGCTATATATGTTATTTTTGGTTTCATGGCTAAATGCACTTTGGTTAAATAATATTTCAACCTATTTAACCAGTTTAAATGAAAAAATAAATACATGCATGCCATTTTTTTTTCTAATATGGGCCATGCACAGGTGAAAGTCTTGTTTCTAGGCTCTGTGATAACATCTTGACCACATGCTGCAGCGCTGCACACACCATTTTAATGCTGCTTATCGATAAATCCACACTGTAGGAATGGGAATTTGTTAAGGTGGAAAAAATTGGATACTAAAAAATCTTGAATGTGAGCAAGCCAGGTATGATCTCCACGTCCCAGGCAGGCTTGCCCTGAGGGCACAGAGCAGATAGCTGCTTTAATTACCCAAGGTTCCTGCTGTCACATTGTCACTGCGAAGCACCCGGTGCCACGCTGCCATGCGGTGCTGAGTCCCCCTACCGCGACGGCAATGACAACTCAGACAATGGCTCTGCTCGCTCAACAGATGCAGCACAAGTGCCCTCTGAAATACGGGAAGCTGAATCAATCCCACTGTCTCTCTGATTCTCTCTTTGCCTTTTTTTTTTGTTTGCTCTCTGCTGCTCTCTCTTCTTGCCATGTCAGGGAGTGTTCGTGACAGAAGCCAGCGGCGGCATTAAAAAGGCAAATATATGTAACAGTAGAGCGTGAGTTATTAGGTTGTCAACAGTTTCTCATGTGGCTCTGTGACCGTTCACTTCATGCTGCAGGTACATAAAGTAAGGCAAACTCTGGGTGACTTTTACATGCTTTGAACTAGCATCTAAAATGTGGATTCCCCAAAAATAGTTAAGCTGTGAATACAAGATTGCAAATTTTGATCCTGAGGCAACTTCTTCCTTCAAGCGACTCACCAAACAGCCAATTAGTGGATTCATCTTTACCTGCTGTTTGCTCCCATCGGCATTGATTGCACGTTTACTTAAATGAAGCGCCCCAGTGGCTCTGAAAGCACACTGTCATGGTTGGTTGCACCCCGTCAACTGATCAGCTCCAACGTGAGAAGGAGATAATACTGAACCATACATGTTGTTTGTTATATTGTTCATTATCTCTGTTGTAACATTACTGCAGCTTCTTTCCCAAATCACATTTTAAATAACATCAGATTGTAAATACTATGAGTCTAAAATAACTTTTTCGTGCTAATTTCTTTTTAAATACTCTAAAAGTTGGTAAGTCTAAAAGTAAATTTAAGCATTTAAACATGAAGATCTGTGGGGATTTACTTGCCTTTGGAGCCGGCCTCAAGTGGCCAATTAAAGAACTGCAGTTTCTGGTTCTATGTGATTTCTTTATTATTCAGCCTCAGATGTTGCTGCTTGGTTCAAACACTTATTATCATCTGGTTCTGCAGTTTTTCATAGATTGTTTTTGTGTCTTGTAGCTCACTGATTTGTTTTTCTTGCTCAAAACCGTTTCGGTTCACCCCACTAACTCTTTTTTGCATAGTCTTACAACACAGCAGGAAGCATTTTGGCTAAAAATCCACCACTTTAGGCTACTTGTCCAGTATCAAATTTTGGACTAATGGAGTAAGTCATTAGCTGGAAAACATAATGGAACATTTAGCAGCTAAAGGGGCAGATATTATATTTCCCTCACAAGACCAAACATAGAGCCAAAAGGACCGTGAATATTGGACTTATATTTAATAGGAGGGAAAAACACAACTCCAATTAATGATTTGCGATGGTCTGGATCTAAAAAAAGATATATGTTAAAAGTTTATCCTCAGATATCATTGTGCTGTTAGTTCTTGATAAAACTGTGTAAAAAAAGCAAATTGCAGTTGTCAGATAGCTGTATTAATTTGGCATCTCCATAATAATGGTTGTTGGGGCATTTTTTACAATATGTTAACCTACAAGTATATGAACCAAAACTATGAAAATGCACGCATCAAATTAGTCTGAAAAAAAAGTGTTTATAAGGTTGGCATTTTTAGTTGGTTGCACTATGTCAAGCATATTTGCTCTCCTGCTGGCCCTGAAACAGAAAGATTTAAATGAAACAGCTTTATCCTGCCTCCACTCTCCCTGAAGATATGCCTTTGGAAGGAAAAAAAATCATAGTCAATTATAGATGCATATAATGCATTATTGAACAGTGTCATTTATTTCACCTTTACGGTTGAGCTCATGAAAAATTATGCCAATTACTGATTTCCTCTCGGGCAATGTAGTAAGTGGTTGGGCCCTTAGGCCGTTTGTTGGGGCATGACTCGGTGCTCTTTGTGAGGTCTGAGGGGGCGATGTACCTGCGTCACTGAACCATTTGTGCTCTGGCTCCTGAGCTTAGTCAATTAGGAAAACGAGTAGCGTAGTGATATGCACCCTTCCACCAGAGTCCATTTCTTTTTTTTTTTTAATTAAATCAATCTCGCTATCACTCAGCCAGTCTAAATTGAGTTGCTCTCACGCACGTTTAATATGTGAAATAGACGAATATCAAAACAGCCATGACATAAATCCTAATCCAATTTCTCCGATGCTTGCACAGAATAGAGGCTTTTCCAGGCAACCACACACTTCTTTGATCTACCTCTTTCCAACCGTTTGCTATTGTGGCGCTGTAACGTTCAAAGTATCAATTAATGAAGTACTGAAATTCTATTTGCTGAAAACTTTGATGTGTGCGAGTGTGCAAGTTGTATGCGTCTCTGGATTTTTTTATTGTACAAAATATTACTTTTTTTAGTTTGTGCAGAACATTTCTGCACATCAGTCTTTGCCCTCACTTACATATGTATCGTCACAGCAGGATCTTAGACTGTATTTTGCTGAGATAATACAATACATAAGCCATATTTACAAAGAGTCTCTAGTGTAATCACCAGCACATTTTGTATTTGGGTTTTTATGTCTTACACAAAGAAAATGTCTGCGGAGTGTAACATCAGTAGAGGCTTTGTGTTTGAACATATAGATGTTAGTGATTTCAAAGTGTCTCCTTCTTCTAACTAACCTTGAGCACCGTCCATGAACAGTCCCCTCATGGCTCCGGTCTGTATTATCAACACAGCACCAGGAAGATTAATACTCCCTGTGCCGGCTGCAAAAAGGAGAATGAATCAGAATGTAATATGACTTTGACGTATTATTTTCATCCACAGACCCACTGAGAACCCAGCACCCTGTCCTGCCACAATTTAAAAGATTCAAATCGACTGAAACTTTTTGATGTAGGAGACTTAACACATGTATACAAAAGTGCCACTGCTGGGAGAATTTGTATAGTTTTTCTCCAAGTCTTATTTAGGACAAGTGTTATTTAAGGCCAGTGCTTGTTTTCTTATGCATTATGATCTGTGAGATTTAGACAATCTTCCTTTTATATGGTTGTTAAAGTACGACAATATTGCTCATTACCATTAGGATTAGGGTCAGTTTTAATTAATTCAAGGGGGAAAAAAATCGAGTAAAATGTGATGTTTGTAAAAGATTAATGTACATAGGAAATTGCTGCTCTTGTTTTCCTTTAGTGGTTTTGTATAGCCCCATGGATGGATGAATGGAAAGAAATATAGATAGATCCTGTCTTGAAACAAATTCTTTTGTATAAAAATGCATACACACATTTTCTTATCTGTATTAGTGCAAAATGTGATGATGGTGATTATCTATCAGTCAGTCCCTTGTGGACATCAACACTTACCGTAATTTCCGGGCTATGAGCCGCTGCTTTTTGCCGACGCTTTGAACCTTCCGGCTTAAACTCTGATGCGGCTAATTTACGGACGAATATAAATGAATATAAACGAGAACGTGTTTGATGAAGTAATTCCGATGCTGTTAAATTCCGACACTGAAGAAGACAGCTTAGTGGTTTTAGTTGTTAAATTTAGTGGGTGCAGCTTATAGTCCGAAAAGTACGGTATATAGTCAATGTAAATCCATAAAAATGGGACCCACTAAGCCAGTGAAAAAAAAGCTGCACAAGTAAATACAGTCTTTTTTTTGAAACAAATTATGGTTGAGTTAGTCACATGCAGCTGTTTACTCAACATCCTTTTCAGAAGTTGCTGGCTAGCCAAAAGAAAAAACAACATCACAGATATGTAGTTTGTTTTAAAAATATGGTGCTGATATATTCATCATTTTTGTTTATGACCTATTTTACCGATGCTAACTTTATGCTAGCTACTTCGCTTCGTTAGCTTTTATGTAACTGTGTTAGCCTAAAGAGCTAGCCAGCAAGGTTAAGCTAATGTTAGCCCAGACATTTGAGCCTAAAGCCATTTAGCTTAACAGTGGTGAAATAAATGCATTGATATTTTACTTCAGTAAAAGCTTGAACTTGAAGATGTAAGTACAGGGATTTAAAATAATGGTATTTCAAGTTAAAGTACAGTTTTCAAAACTTTACTCAGCTAGCAAGTAAAAGTACAGAAGCACATCAAGCAACTGTACTAAATGTAGCTACAAAAGTATTTTTTCTGAGGTGATATTTTCATGTTATTACTCTTTTTTTACTTGTTTAAGTAGTTTTTAATGTTAATGCATTGTATTACAGTTGACCTATAATTATACACTTGGATAAATTACATATACTTTAAAATGTACTTACATTGTGTCTTTCTCAGTCCTATTAGTATGTTGGGCTTGGTCACCACTAACTCAACTGTGGCACATAAAAATTACCATCGTAAAGAAAACAATAAAACCAAATTTTGTGTAATATGTTTTTATAGGCATCATTAAAATATTTCACAACATAATAATTCATGTATTCAGATAATAACCATTGGACGCAGTCCTGTCTTTTTTTAATGTAGATATAAACTCCCAGCGCTCATATGATCTGAATGAATAGACTTTTGCCAGTTTCCGTAAGACAAAAGGTGCAGAGTTGTTTGCTTTTTAGAAATGCAAATGTCCACATACCCAATATGTCAACAAATCCTTGCAGGAAAAAAATGCTGCAGTATTGATCTTTAGTGTGCTAATAATTTTGAATGAGTATTCCTAATTTGTAATGGCAAATGGGTGTTGTGTGAATGTGTGTGCGTACATGAGCAGATCATTGGACTCTCTCATTGCGAGTTGAGAGCTGCTGGAGCGGAGAAAAGGATGGAAACGTCTGCAATTTGAAACCTTGTTAGGAATTTATGAAGTGCTAAAATGTTTTCTCCCCAGGGAGGGTCCAAACCAGCTGCCAGTGCCACTGTAAGCCACTTAGTGCAGAGCCTCTGGGCTCTTCACCAGGCTGAGATGTCAAGCGAGATACACACTCACAAATACTGTACATACGAGACTCTTTCCTGAAATGCAAAGATAAAAAACACAGACCCTTACATTGCATTGTGCTGGCTTCATCAATGTGAAACTAGCTGTAAATTACTATGAAGCTAATTGGTCTAACATTGACATTAAGCCCCCTCCTCCCCATCAGAGAATGCTGCTGCTAAAACCACATGCAGTATCATTCTCTTTACTGTAATGTTTTCTTAAATTAAAACCTGAACATGATTGAGACAATTAACCATATTTCACCAATAATAGTTATTTCAATGTTCCTGGGGTTCAGGGAGGCAGTAATACACTGAAGAATCCAAAATAACTTATTATGTTCCATTAATGAAAGCAGTAATATTGACTAATTTTAGGAGAATACAGATTTTTGCTGTTTTTCTCTTTTTATATCAATAATAATTTTTCTACTCAAATACAAAACAATCCGAACATGAAAAGATTTTTTTTAACTCAGTCACTTAACTGATTCATCCCACAAATGTTACAACATGGTAAAAATGAAAAACAAACAAAAATACATTGTTGTAACGGTATACATCCTGTGTTTTCTCTCTTGCAGTTTTCAGTGAGGACCTACATTCCAGCTTATACTTTGTCAATGCATCTCTGCAAGAGGTAGTATTTGCCAGCACTACAGGGACCTCTGTGCCCTGTCCTGCTGGGGGCGCGCCGCCTGCCTCGCTGCGCTGGTATCTGGCGACCGGCGAGGAGATTTACGATGTCCCGGGCATCCGCCACGTCCATCCAAATGGAACCCTCCAGATCTTCAACTTCCTGCCATCCAGTTTCAGCAAGCTGATCCACGACAACACGTACTACTGCACTGCCGAGAACCCTTCTGGCAAGATTAGGAGTCAGGATGTCCACATCAAAGCTGGTGAGTCCACAGAGAAGGGTGTAGTGTTGCAGGAATACTTATGGTGGTGGTGGTGAGGGAAATAGCAGAGCACTTGTAGTCTAATTATATCTAAAAAGTCTCTAATATCAATAAAATATTAAAAGCCTATCAAATTATATTCACAAGCCACTGTGTAATTGACGCTATCTTTCTAAATAACCTGCTTTTGTGTAATTTTGTGTAACTGAACACCAAAATGATACAGTAGTACTGGTACTTATATTACTGACAACTTCCTTTACCCTACTGGGGATGTTTTCTCTGTGATACAGTCTCACGGGAACCCTATACAGTCCGAGTGGCTGACCAGAAGGCTATGAGAGGCAGTGTAGCCGTCTTCAAGTGCATTATCCCTGCTTCTGTTGAGGCCTACGTCACTGTTGTATCATGGGAGAAAGACACAGTTTCACTAAGCTCAGGTAAGACAAGTCAAATTTCAGTACTTGGCATACCCAGTATTACTGGGTACATATTTAAAATTAAAGGTAATATGTAATATGTGAAGGTAAAGTGCCAGAATTAATGGTAAAATAACCACATTTGTAAGTTAGCTGGAGGTATTTAAGTAATAAGAGAGCACATACTGAAACCTTTATAAGCCCACTTTGGCAAAGACAAAGATGTGAGTTAAATATTTGAGGGAAGGAGAGGTGTGTTGCTGTTTTTGGGCTCTTTATACCAGCAAACCCCCCCTTTCCCTCATGCTTTGCTTTCCTCTCTGCTTTTTTGGACACTTTGTTCTGTTTTACTGTGAGTCATCTTCTTACCTGTTTACTGTCGTAGTCTGCCATTACCGGGGCTCTGCAGCTCTGCACAGCCTTGTCCTCTCGCTAGCCAGAGGATGTTGATAACTGTCACATTGAATCACTGAGCCTCTCTCTGCCATACACACTCCACCTCTGCCAACTCCATTTTGAGTCCAGCAAGAGGTAAAGTGGAACAGTTTACATAGCATCATTGACCTAGTTACCCTCCTTGTTTGAATCTAGTGGCACAGCATGATAACGCAAGACACCCGAATGTTCCGCGGGTTGGATTTTTACACAAGTTAAACGGGATGCTTATCTCTTGATTGCTCCATGTACTGCCCGCTGGCTGATTTTGCTTCATACTGGGACGTTCAGGGACCTGTAAGTGAGCACTTGATGTCGTTTGACTGAGGGCAGAATCTGGGACGGTGTTTTGGTGGCATTTTAAATGTGTCTGCTCAAGCATGAAGATGTGTCTTCTGATCCATGCCAGCGACTTACTTACTCGAGGTTTCTCGAGTTACTCGCTGCGAGCTGCTGGTTGAAGACATTGCCTAATGTCACAGAGAGCCGGCGAATATGCAATATGCAGATATGATTATGTTCTTTAAATGAAATGAATCATGTAGACAAGACTCAGAGACGGTGTTTATCTTGAATTGAGCTGAAAAAAGTGTCCATTATGAGAACACAATGCTTAATTAAAAGCAATTTTTTTTCTTCCTGAACTAGAAAACAGACTAAAACCTGCCTCTTTATGCACTGTATGACTTACGACTTGTGCATGTGTGTGTGTGTGGGTCATTCCTTTATTTTGAAAAACCAATCATTCATGAGTTCCTTCATTTTTTAATAGCAAGTCTGACATCTTATAGAATATGCAGGGAAGTTTTGATGGATTATATTGTGTGCTTGGTGTTTTTTTGGAGTTCTTTTGCAAGTGTTAAAAAGAACAACGATATTGGATTGTCCATGTTTACTCCAATAAGTATTGCAGCAGGCGAGTGCTGTCAAAAGCATGAGCACACTGTCAAAATCACTGCTGCTCCGTGATAAATATTTGATGGTCGATTCTGATGCATGAGCGGATTCACCTCGCACTGTTATGGAGAGGGTATGTTTACTCTAGGAGCGAGGGTTAGAAGGATGTGTGTGTTTGTGCGTGAGCGAAAAGCAAGTGTGCAAGAGACCATAAGGATGCTAACAAAGCTTGACGATGGTATAATCTGGTGCAGTTTGACCAAGCCCAGTTTTCCAACTCTGTATCCAGACCATATTTTCTTTTCTTTTGTTTCATTTCTTTTCTTTTCTTTCCTTTTTTTTCTTCAATTTTTCATGAAAGAAGACTTGGTCTCGGTGGACACAAAATAAAGCTATCCCACAGACCGTCCTGAATTATTAATCTCAGGTTTTTTGTTGGGAACGATAACATCAAGAACACTTCTCTACCATTGCATTGTGTGGAAGAGCAGCCCAGGCTTGAGACGTTTCTCTTGGTAAAGATGCAAAACAAACAGGATTGTTTTTTTTTTTAAAGAAATTAGTTGAATAATGTTACTTCTACGTCCACAGTTTAGATACCCTGGAACATCTTAAACCTTAAATCACACCTGATAATGTATCTGCTGGTTTGATTTTCAGATTTTTTAGGTGCAAATTCTCTTTTTCAGATCAGTAACTTGCACGTAGAGAGGACACTGTAATCTTTGAATATCCAGTGATTGCATTAGGGTCAAAAATAGATGCATAATTACAGACCAGGGTCTGTCTTAATTAATCAGCTGTGATTGAAAAGTTAATTACAATATGAATTACCTCTCAGAATGAGGACTGCTTAGTAGTCATTTGAAGTGGCCTGTTTTCAATGTGAATGAGCATGATGCAAGCTCACTGGGTCCTAATGTTGCCACTAACATACCATTAACCCGTCATGAATTTTAAAATGGATCTCGCAGCACGAGCTTTCAAATGCCCGGCTCCGATCGCCTCCTCGCTGCTTTTGATAAACAATTGACAAAGCTAATAGAGAGATGAAAGAGGCAAAAAAAAAGAAAAGAAGGAAAGTGGAGCGGACATGGGAGGAGCTGAGCTGTGTCCCACTGTGTTGTTGTCAGGATTTTATATGGTGGACCTTTATTTTAATGCATGTCTGCATCTCTGTTGTCACATGTGTGCGTTCATGTTTGCATTTTGGGTCCGAGTGTCAAGTGGCCGTGCTTTTGAAAAAAAACGGATGGAGCCGGGGTGATGTGCGTTTTTGTGTTTTTCCATCTACCTTCCTTTTGTCTCTTATCATTCATGATAGGAGGCAGCGTAATGAGCTCGGAGGCCTTGGTTGCAAAGACGACTTCAACAAAACCAGAGCTTGGATATTGAATGAGCTGCAAACAACATTTTACTGAGCACCTTGCACTCCAATTTAAGATTTGTTCACTTGTTTGTTGTGCAATCTGAAGGTAGATTCAGTAGCATTTGCGCTGCTGAAGTCCTCATGATGTACAGTATTAGTTGTAATCTGTCACTGCAGAGCCGCAGAGGTGATTAACGTCTGTACCTAGTACTTGCAATTCTGTGTACATCTCCTAAACAGGAAGTTCTTGTTGACTCTTCTTACCTTCTACAGATTTAGAGGCAACATTAGGTTTGAGTCAACATGACAAATGATTTCCACAGTGTTGCTCTCAGAGCTGCTTAATGCATGTGTCAACACTTGCATCCATTTAAATCTTTTTCCATAAGTGCAGGCAAACACTGATGATCAGTACAAATCTAAAGGAAATAAATGGGATAATATCACAGGTCAGAGTTTGTGTCTCAACACATTAGAGCAGTTAAATGTTGGGATTATTTTATACCCACATTAGTTTAGATTAGTTTATGACGGGTCAAGATTTGGTCAAAAGTAAGCAAAAAAATATATAGCATGGTACTTATGGTACTTAGTTATTTATGACATTACTATCTTAATGCCAAATTACTAGCTTTTACTAGTTTTAATGTCACTCTGGCCTCTAACTTTTAAATTAATCAAGTCAAAATAAGCTCTAGTTGCTATTTAACACTTTTAATGCAGAAAGCAGATATGTAATTCATTGTGTTTATGTGATCAGTTTTAGATCAGATAGATCTCATCTGTTGCTGATCATTGTGAGACGTAGAGGTGCTGCAGTACCTAAACCCAACTTCAGTCCATATTTTGTTTTTTTGAGTCAGGTTTTGTACTTTTTAGACATTTGTTTTTTCTGTTTGGGTTGGCAATGAACATGTTGCCAAATCAGAGAGTTGCATGTCTAATATTTACAGTTCCTTTGTGTAAAACACCGCCCACATGTGTTTTTACATATTTTATGAAAGTCTTCACACAGAGGGGCACAAAAGAAACAGGCAACTTCCGATTTGTACAAAAAACAAATTTGGGCTGAGTTTTATTTGCTCATTTCAAACCTAGAAAGAAAAAAAAAAAAACGAATATTCAAAAGGTATTTAGCTGTTGTGACACATTGTTTACTGTTGCCATGGTGATCAGCACCATAGACATAGTCAAACCACGCTGGTATATTTTATCAGTGTTTTAGCTAAGCGTCTTTATGCACACACACAACTTCTTTCCTGCCAGTTTACGCCCCCTCAGTGGAAAACATGCACAAGCACCTTAATTCAGGTACAGCGGGAAGCCGGGCACAGGTAAAGATAAGCAAGGGAAGGCTGGACTTGTGGCCTTTATACTGCCTCTGGAGGAGACAGGAAAAGAGGGAAAAGGTGAGGAGAGGTGAGGTATGATGATGGAGAGAAAAAAAGGAGAGAAGAAAAGAGGAATAGAAGGGCTGAGAGGTTTCCTCTGCTGTGGAGCGATAGGGTTTTTCCCCCTTGGAACAAACACACAGGCCTTTCATGTTTCCAGGCTGGAGATTAGGCTGGAGATGGAGGACAGGAGGCTCCAGTCTGTGTTAAGACTCAAACTCTGTGCGAGGCTGTTGGAGAAGAACAGCTCCATGAGCCACTCCTACTTCCTGGATGTGCCTCCATCTTACTATTACCTGCTCTAATTTGTATTGTAAGAATTTTCTCATGTTTGGCTGAGAGCTGGTTAATAATATCATGTATGCTGTGGTAAAAATATGTTTTTCTCACTCCTTTTAAGACTTTTTGCATGATTGGATTGGATGATTTCATGGCGATTCTTTTCTCTTATTGCATCCATACTTTGATTTTCTCTGATATTGATTTGTTTATTCAGGCAAAAACAGACAGAACTATATCTGTGTATTTCAGTTCTTGAACAACTTCTTATTTTTTTCAGCAGAGTGTATTATAGTTTATATTGATATCCACTGATGCTGTTATCAAAGTCACACTTCCTGTGAAGGTTTGTGTTTTATAGTTTTTTATATACTTCACATGTTCAGAACATATGTTAACCAACAGTATCTGAAAAATTGTTTATGTTGCATTCACATTAGAAACAATCACAGTGAGTCACAGTCAGAGAAACAGTAAGTCTCTGTTCTCTCATTTCTCTTCCACTTTATCACCTTTTGCCCTGTTTTCTATTTACTTTTCTCTTCTCTTCTTTTCTTGTTTCTTCTCCCTTATCCACTTCTTTCCATCCTCCTCCGCTGGCCTTGAATACCGGCCTTCTTTCCTCTCTTCTCATCTCATTGCATAACCTGCTTGGAACAGCGCCCCAGTCAATTTCCTCCTGCATGGAAAATGCTGTTTTTTTTATTTGCTTTATGCAAATACGTCCCTCCAATACTCACGGCATCAGTAGGAAAAAAAAAACAACAAAAAAAAACCTCCAGTTACATTTTTCAGTCACATTCATGTCGGCCTGTTTCCAGCTGTGCGTTTAGCATTTAAACGATGGAAGCGCTTTTGCACTCTCGCATGCTGCTCACTCCTCTCTCATGGGTTCTTGTGAGTGCTTATAGAGGCTAATTAAACAGTTTGCTTGCTAATAGAATCACAGTCTTAACCAGCCACCAGCTCAGTCGCTGGAATGTTAAGGATGTCTTCAAAGGGGCTACTGTAGGTGCCTGGTTTACAGGATCACTGCTCAGCGGGAATTTATCATGCCAGTGATGTGCCACCGCCTCCATTTTTCACTGAGATTGACAGCGAGGGCACAGAGAGGCAGGCGGAGACGGGGCTGTAAATTCAACACACCCAAAGTCAGGCCAACCTTGAAAGGAGGGCACAGTGTTAGAAATGAGCTTGGGAGGAAGGAAGACGCAAGGAAACGTAGAGGAGGATAGAAGAAGGCAGATTAAGGGAAAGGAAGTGAGAGGAGAGTTGGGAAAACAAGAGTCTGAGAAGGAGGAGATTTGAAAGGTGGAGAGGAGGAGAGTGGGTGAGGCTTTTTGCTTTGGTAAACAATGAACTGCGTCACGCTAGCCACATCTTTCCTCTCTGTAACCTTTCCTTCTCATTTTCCCTCCTCACTCACTTTTTCTTTCACTCAGTCTCCACCTCCACCTCTGATCCTCCATCTCCTGCCAGATTTCTGTCTCTCTTCACACACAAACATGGTTTGTTGATCCTGGTGTTCAGGGCCTGGAGTTGCATTTAAGCACATTGCATTTATGAGAAGGATCTAAGAATTTAATATGTGCGCGTGCATGCACACCACAATGCTTGCAGGTATACAATGCATATATGTGCCAGAGTGTGTGTGTGTGTGTGCTTGCAGGTGTTTTTTTTTTGCACTCTACTCCACCCATTCTGCAGTGAAACCCTATGAAAACAACACAGCCTATCATTTTGCCCCCTCCTCCTCCCACACACATCAGCAGTTAGTGAAATGCTGACCCTTGTCTTTCACTGCACCCCTTTTCCCAGTCCACTCACACACAGCTGCCTGAAAGCTGAGGGCGATGGCGTTGCTTATTATTTGTGTAGCGCGTGAGTTCGTCTTTTGTTGTGCATATTTTCAATGAAATGTATATTTATTGTCTTTTCAGAACGATTGAGTGACAGTGCGAAACTGGCAAGTGTGATGTGTGTTGGGATGGGGGGTTGGGGGCGCTCTCTCCTGAAACAAATAAAAAAAAAAAAAGAAGGAGCAAAAATCAATAGTTGTGTGCATTAATCATGCTGCTGCCACAGAGAATTATGGGAACATGAGCTGAAGGATGCATTTTGTGCATTTGCAACATGCGAGTGCTGTGTAAAGGGGAGTTTGGGGAATTGGAAGAAGCCATATAAGACCCTTTTAGTATGATGCGAGGTTCGAGCTGAGATAGTTGGGAGGTGTTTTCTTCGCATGTATTGTGTGCCGAGTGTTGTCTTTCAGTTGCCTTTTGTAGAGGAGTAAACCCTCTGTCTTTTTAAAGCTCCCATCAGAGAAACATTTATTCAGTGTGATTCTGAAAGCTTTGATGTTGCAGCTTCTGAGATGGCTGAGTTTTTTTATTTTAATGGTTTTATCGTATATCTTGGTTTTTGGGGAGGGTATGGCTCATATTTTAAGCCTTTTTACATGATTATTTAGTATTTAGTTTCATAGCTTCCATTTGCTATGAATTTTGCAATTTGCAAAGAAAGAAACCAAGCTCTGGTCTGACTTTCCGTGCGAGTTGTTTGAAGTCTCCATCTTAGCTGCGGTGCAGGCTTGAGGACGTGATACATATTTGATAAGGATCGATAGAAGGGTTACTGAGACAGAGATGGAGGGAAATCGATCTTGGACTGGGCTTCCCAAAAGCATCTCAAACCTAAGGTCATCTTCGGAGCGTCCTTCTGGCTCAGCGGTTGCGGTACAGACTTGTAATTTTATGCCAAAAAACAATGCACGCTTTAATTCTTCTGTGCTCTCACATTCTGTTTTATAAGACATCAGTGGAACAATCCAGTGAACTTTAAACACGGAGAAGGGCCGTCCTCTGCTCTCAGATTTGTTTAATGCTTTATCTGAGGTTTATGTATTATATTATGTCTTCTACTGACATCCTAATCACTGCACATAAAACAATAAAGCAATCTGTTTAGTGACGGGAGACTGAACAGCAGACAGCGTTCTGGCACCGTGGCTGTGATTCCCAGCTGATACTCCATACGGATAGACAAAATCAACAACTGTTAAAGCGGGCACTCTTCCATCAGTGTTTACTAATAAACAGTTGCAATATGGCAGCCATTAGGCTGTTTAGGCAGGGAATGATTAGGGTGGTGATGGCTGGGCGCACTGGGAGACTGAACATGCTCTCATCTTTAATAGGCAATTTGGCTTTCTGTGATGGGGATGCCCCTTTGTTTTTTCGACTTGGATTGAAGACAAGAGCTTAAATAAGCATCGTTCTGGTAGAGTGTGCTGCAGGAATCTAGTTTACAGTAATGTCCTAAATTTGTTTTATAGTTCTGAGGCATCTGCGCAAGACTGGTGCATAAAATCCACTTAAACAAAGTGGAGAGTATCTAAACTGCATTCAGTTTAACTTTATTGGTGTATTTTAGGCAGTTTGTTATGAAATCAGCACATTATCAGAGTGAAATTAGGACAATGCATTTAGAAACGATGCAATACAGTAATATTAAGAGGTTGATATGATTATCAGTTCCCAATAAGGCTTGAATTATATTTGTTTATCGTTGAGCGAAGCCCAGTTAGTGGACTGGGTCCATCCTGTCAGAGCTTATGGATTACTGAAGCGAAACACTGTGTTGAAAACGGACTGGAGTCGGGCCAGAACTGGCCTGGCTCCGGGCCAAGACACAGATTAGTAATAAGCATGGTGTGAGCTAATTACAGCCGGAACAAGCAATTAATTTCTGTTTATAAACTCTCCTGGTTGCGTTGCGTCGGATGACTGTGGCTGTGTAGGTGCAAACTCCCTCTGTTCGTGCATGTGTCTGCGTGTTAGTGACAGGTGGTGCAGTTCATGGAGGAACCTTCCCATATGTTCCCAGTTGAAGTGCTGGGGTGAAGGGGGGGGGTGCGAATGGAGACAAACTGGTGTGCTCAATCACATCCCATAATGCAACAGTGTCTGATCCCATCTTAAAAGTGACTGATTAGAGTAAAAAAAGGTACTTAATAACTCAAATCACTCTGCTGACCTGATAGGGATTTTTTAAGGCTTTTTTTTTTTTCTCGCTCCCGTCTTCCATCCAATCAAGGATTAATACACGGTCTTATTCTGCTCCCAGGGTGGTAAATCTGGAGAAATACAGTAAATCACATTGAGCCTCTTTAAACTTTCACACAGAGACTTGGCGCTTGTGCTTATGACCCCCTGTTGGGCATCTGTAACACTGATTAGACATGATCGTGGCTTTAGAGCACCTGCTAGACACCAATCAGAGGAGGAGATCTGACTGAGCGCTTTTATCACAGAAACACATTGTGGATCTACAGATTACAACTTATTATTACTTATCATAATATTACTTATTGTTACTGTACATTTTGTCACAGCTGTTAACTGGGATGTGACAGTCAGGAGTTTGACAATTAGAAAAATAAATCTGTCTCTAACTCCTCAGATGCCTGATGATGAATTTCTGGAGTGACCATTCATTAGTACTATTGTGTAGTTTAATAATGGAGCCTTTTGTAGCAAATAGATATTTTGGAAAAATGCAAGAACTCCAGATATTTGAGCTCATTGAGCAGAAAAAAACGTAACATAATGAGTGAATTTTACAAACATAAATCAGATTTTTGGAATGAAAATCATCATCAGTTTTGTTTTACTCTTATGTTTACGTACTGCATGAATGTATGTCCGAACCATTGGCCCCTCTGTATGGAGATGGACTGAGATTACAAAAACTTCTTGGTGAAATTAGTACTTTAAGTACAAAATGACTGTATTTCCTTAAAAAGTACAGGTTGACTTTCTCCAAATGCCTGAAATACAAAGCCAAACAAAAAAGTTAAACAAAAATGTTGTTTCTTTGATTTGATTTTCTTGCTCCTAAGGCTGACAGTCATACATTTTTTTTAAATAAAATTAAACTTTCTTATTTGGGAACATGTTACCTTTTGGATTAAATTGAAAAAACTATCAACATTTGTCAAGGATGAATAAAAGTTAATTCATATTTTGTTTTTTTTCAGTGAGTTTACCAAAAAGAAATAGTCTCAGAATAATAATTAAATTTTCAAGTAAAGAAAATCACATACAAAGTGATAATAAAATACTGAATTTCTACATAGTTTTACTGCATCACATCAGTTTCAGTTGACTTCTCCTGTTATTTTTCGACAAATCGCTCTCCAGATTGACGTCCTCGGTGGCAAATGACCAGCTGACTTCACAACAAGGTGACCTTCCATCTTTTTCTTGATATATGAGACATCAAGCATCATTATTTTTCTTCAAGGCTCGTTTTCTCTCCTCTTGCCTGTTCTTTGGCTCAGCCTTGAGAGCACACACGCAAAGACAAAGACATGCACGCACGCACTGAGTGTACCAGCAGCCTGTCTTTGACCTCACCTTGCCATTGTAGAGCCAACGACTAAGATCCAAACAAAACCCAAACTCCCTGCAGGCTGCTGCTAAGTGGCTGTGGTGAAAACAAACAGGGCTGGATGGGAAACCTGCAGTCGGTTTCTCACTTCACCTGGTTCTCACATGATCTCTTGTGTCTTATGCATTTATAATTATGTTATTTAGATATTATTACATTGGGCTTAAAGCGAAAAACAGTTGAACGAATGAGTGAAGACTGATTTAAATCTGAGGGCTTTGCGCTGCGAGCGTGGCCGGCAGAACTGTCATTTGCAGCAGTGACGTCACGAGGTGACAACCACGAGCAGAGTGGCCTTTTGACAGACGCAGCCTGCAATCTTCACATCAGCGTAGGAGTTGAGCCAGCCAATCAGAGCCGAGCACCCATCGCTGCACACGCTTATCACCTACATACAGCTGCTGTTGCCCCTCTGAGGGAGCGAGCGAGGAGGGAAAGGAAAGAAAGAGCAAGAATGAACGGTGGCGCCTGAGACAGAGGGTGATTTGTGTCGAGTCGTTGCACATTCACGCCCGCGTCTTTCTTTCATACAATTTTCGGATGTGTGTGTGTGTGTGCGTTCGGGACATATATTTCTCTGGTTACTATAATCCACATTTGTCATTTAAGGGGAATGAAGAGCAAAAAAAAAAATCATTGTGTTTGTTGTGATTAGTGCTGCATCAGCGCGACGGTGGTTAAAATGTGATTCAGAGAGGAAATGTGCTTTGTAGCCCTTGTGAAATTAGAAGGGAGTAAGAGAGAGGGAGAGAGGGAGAGATAAGCTCAATCTGAATTGATTTTCCTGTTACTTTCTGCTGTACTTGAGTTTCCATAGCAACGTGGTCAGGTTTCCTCGGCCTCCTAGGGCAAGTGTAATTGTTGTCTGTTTCTCCCAGCCAAACTCTCCATTTCTCTCTCTTTCCTCTCATTTTCTTTCTCATTCTCTTTTCCCTCAACAACAGAAATTTGAAGTTGAGATTCTTCTCATACTTTTCTACAGATGATTATGATACCATAAAGCACTTTCACCAACCAGAAAGGAAGCAGTCGGCATAAGAGACATTCATTCTTATTGTTGACCAATAAGAAGTTTTTGTTTATCCAACCAACGTGGCTGAAAAGGTGATTGTAGACGAACAAGTCTTAACCTTTTACCTGGTTTTCTGATGGGTTAAAGACCAAAGCCAACAATTTTAAGTTGTTGTGATACCATTTTGTCTTCTTTCTTTGATACTTATTCTTATACCTGAACCTTGTTTTAGCTGACGCTGAGTAACTGTGATACAAATGCTTTAAAATTATTCATATTATTTTACTAATCCTGTATGAATGTCATGTTATTTGCATGCTTGAATTTTTGCTTGTTAATGGAAACTGGCCACTTGTGTGGTAACACTATGCTAAATTGTATACTGGTGTACTGTACACTGATGGAGAGCAGCAGGGTCCCATTTATTATTAATGAATTGAATGGTATCAAATCAGTACATGCTCATACTCCTTGATACTGATCAAGAGCAATGCTACTCGAGACTGGTTTCGTTATCAATCAATCTACTTATTATTTTCACAATTAATGTATTTGCAGTTACAATTTCAGATGAGAGGCTTACCCAAACATATCCAATCCACTGCCCAATCACATCCAAACACAAATATATTTAGTTTACTATCATTGAGGACAAAGTAGAGTAACAAATCCTCACGTGAGTATTATTTGTAGTCTTACTTGTGCTTTGATCAGTGTGCTTAAGTTTGATTATGTGCTGAAAAAGAAATCTTTGTTGTTACAAAATCAAATGCTGCTGTTGTCCCTGGCTGATTATAACAACACAGAATCTGCAGAATAACATGAAACTGATACTCACTCACATGGTGCCATGTGCATATTGACTCAGCATAAAGGGAGGCTAAATGGGCAAATGTACAGAATAAAGAGGAAGAGCTGAACAACATTTTGCTCAGGATGCATGAAGTGTTTCACCAGAAGTCACAGATGGAGCATTTTGGATCAAGGTAATGATACAGCAGAAATACCTTTGCTTCTAATTAAACTGTATTGCAGAAGTTTTGGGACTAGACATTAGAAAATGCTGTGTGACAGTTTTTTTCTTGGATTTGATCGTAAGCACAAAATGCATGTAGAACAAGAGATTGTAAATGAGGGCTCCTGGCTGAAAGGGAGACGGGAAGAGAGAGGGGAAGGCGACTAAAATAATCCTAAATTGAGTTTGCTGCACATACAAAGCTGTCGGCTGGAGCCTTTTTTTCCCATGTTTATCTGAATTAGATATTTCCAGCTCACTATCTGACTCCAATGATGCACTGCTGTGTGCATAACGAGGCATTCACAGCTGTTTGGAGCTTAATGGCTCAAAGAGGCCTTGCCTGATCAGCAAGAAGACACAGAATGTGTCTTGGGTCTGCGATTAGGACTGCTGATCTAGAAACATTTACATTATGGCTTTCAGGTCATTACAGAAGAAAAATGGTCAAAAGGATTCAGGTGAGAGAGCCTAGATCAGCACTCTGACCCTGAGGAGTGTGCAGTATATTAGAAACAAAGCACTGAGAAATGTCTGACCGAAAGGACCGAAAAAGTTAAAGACTAAAATCCCGATGCCTGCTTCTAAAATACAAAACATGTTGTTATTAACCTTAAACTAAGATTTGCAATAATTTAGAAGTCAAAATAATTCTTCATTTTTAAAACAAACATAGAAACATGTTAGTGTTTCTGTCTGCATGAAACCTTTTTACCTTGAAATTGTTCCACTCTTGCAGTCCTGGTGCATTTATGTGGATCTGGCTGTCAGTTTTCCAGCTAAAATGTAAAATGTAAATGTATTCTGTGCTGTATTTCAAGTGAGCTCCTGCATCTGTGATAGCCTTGGGCCTGTCCCAATCTGCTCTGTGTTTTCTTGCTCCAGATCAATGCTAATTAATACACATCTCCCTCTGGGACAGCTGGGAGGCCACGCAGAGAATCAGAAAAGGCCATCATAGGCTCGACTTGATCTGGACCATATATGGAGAAGAAAGCTTCAGAGATATTTGCATACTGAAAGTTTTCAAAGCTTCAGTCATAATCTGAGGTGAACTGTCAGTGCTTGTACGGTGGCATACTTGCATTCTGATTGGTTATTCTGAGCTGTGGCAGTGCCTTTTCTCGACTGTGTGCTTAAATGTAAATCCAATTTGCCACTCTGGAGTTTTAGCAGCCATATTCAATTCAAAACAACACCGGAATATCAAAGGTGAGGACACCTGTGGTTCACTTTACAATCAGCTGACTGACACAGAAAGGCTTTGCCCATACATGAACTACAGTATAAGTGTGTGAGACCTCCTGGTTTCGTGCTTGTTTTGTTTAATCTCCTGTTTCTCGCTCTCCTCTTTCCTCTCCATCTCCTAAAATGCACTGTTAAAACAAGTGAAAGAAAAAAAAAAGAAAATGGGAGACATGTTTTTGTGCATGCCTGGCGGACAGATAGGCGCTGCATAACTAGCAGTTTCCTCTGAAGTAGGGAGAAATCTATTTGCTTGTAGAAGCTGCTTGCATAATCCTTTAGTTACACTTGCCAGCTGTGAGCAAAGATATGGCGCTGTGGGATTTGGCATGAATATCATTGGGAGGACAAAGAAATGAAACTGATAAGTGTTTGTGCACAGGGCCCTTTGCATAATCCAGGATAACCCATAATCTGAGTTCCTTAAAATCATGCCCAAATAGATGTGGTGAGAAACCATTAATGAGAACATGCTGCTCAGAAAATCTGGTTTGCCCTAAAATAACTTGAGCAATTGAGCTACTCTAAAATTAGAGATAAGGCTTGATGTGTTTTTTTAAACCATCAAATTTTAAATCAGAAATATGCAGCTAAAAGACTGACAGTGAATTTAATTTTAGACCCCAAAAAAAGATACTACAGGTATTCTCATGGTCACATTACCATACATACAGCACAGTCTGGCCTTGTTTTGGTTAACATGCATATGAAAGGATTTTATTCTCACTGAAACACCTCTCTCCCTCCATCTCTCTCCGTCTCTCTCTGCTGCATATCCCTCTTTCAAGGATAGTCAACAGTATGCTCAGCAATAAAGAAAAAACACATCACTCAACAGCTTTCAATACATCTGTCCTTTCTCCCCCCCCCCACCTCTCCGTGTGTTTGTTTGCTCAGCCTCCTCTGCCCCGGCGCCTGCGTTTCATACCTCTCTCAATGTGTTATCGGATGGTAATAGACAGCTGCTGAAAGCTAGCATGAAATATCAGTGTGCTCCTGTGTGTTGAACCATTTTGGACAAAACCAGCAAGCTCTTATGTCCACAAGTCCAAAGAATTCTTCTTTAGTTGCTTATTTTGTATAAAATAATTTGATGTATTTGCACTACAATGCAGATCCACAATTCAAAATTACATAACAATGTGCAGATGACATAAGAACAGCTAACAAATGTTTTTTCTGTAATAAAAGTAAAATTATAAAACATATGTATTAAATTGGACCAGTCAATATGAAAAAAGAGTCAGATGTAAAAGGTATTATTTTACATTTTCATTATTGTCAACAAATACCAAAAGACAAACGATTAATAAAATGTCCAAATACATTATTTGGTCTCAAAAAGTAATAATACTTCTTTTATTTGTTATTTTT
>JAPZDV010000024.1:8546166-8553670 GCA_029814665.1 Acanthurus lineatus | reverse complement strand
ATACTTCTTTTATTTGTTATTTTTAACTGTGAAATATTACATGTTGATTGCACTAGTGAGAATTTATGGCGGCAGGCTGTATGTGGGATAGACACTGAAGTGCTCATATTCAGTATAAAAAAAGGTTTTAATGAGTCTTTAAACAACAATAAAGCTCTTTGGCTGATACAGAATAAGATACATGAGGCTTCGGCTACACTGAACTTACTTATTAGGATCAATTTGTTTTTTGCGTTCATTCGTTCATTTCAGGCCAAATACTGCTACTTGAGAAATGTGTAACTGTAACTGCATTGTCCCAGCTGTTGTTCCAGATGTTTTTTTAGCCATTTATAAAGTGTCCACTCATATAGAGGATGTCCAAATCAAATCTTAGAGGGGACCCGCCCACGCAAATGGACGTTCTTGATTTGTGCAGCATAGCTGCCAGTTGTCTTCAGCCTGTGTCTACAACATGTCTCTCATGCCCAAATAACATTAACTTTTCATCATCCGGGGGAAACAATAGAAAGGTACAAAGAAAAAAAAAAGACGGAGAAATCTCTGCATCTAAAAGAACTGAAATATTGATGCGATTGTGGGGTAAATGGCTCCAAATCTGAGCAAGAGGTTGAAAATGGGAGCTATGAGGAGAGCGAACAAGGCGAAGAGGGGAAGACATCACTTGTAAAGCTGGGCTCTGAGGGGCTTGGGCGCATAATCAATGAAGTGAAGTGTGTGTTATATCTGTGGCGTCGAGCCGGCTTCACAGAAGCCAATCCTATTTTTACAGGGAAGACAGGTCTGTTGCTATGCTCTTTGAGAAGGTCTCCTGCAGCTTGAAAAAGAGAGGAGGCATCCACTCAGGGGTCGCATCACACCTCAGGAGTGGACGGGAGAAAAAAGAGCAGTCAAAATGAGGGGAGCCACCTCTGCAAGGTGACACATTCAATTGATTATTGATGATTTTGTCCATTATACACTCAAAGAAACGTGTTGACACCAGCAGAAATGGGCTCTGTATTTATTCATTTCTTTTATAACGGAGGTGTGAACGCAGTGAGTCTAATATTGCTCGGCCAAAGAAGAGGTGCACAGCAGGAGTGTGTTTAACTATTTATCATCTATTTCATTATTTATAGTTTAATTATTTACCTCCAAAATTTTAAATTGCTAACTTAAATATTTAACTTTGTCAATCCACATGTTAAAAAGATTGTAATCTAAGTCACATTTATTAAGTTTCAGTGAAATCATCTGATCTTTAACTCTCACTGTAAAGGGTCTTCATAAGCTTTGTCCCAAAGAAAAGACAACATTTGTCTGTATTATTTAGTGGTGAACATGCAGATAAATTCATGCTTACAAGAACAAAGTTACTGTGCAGACAAGATTATCGTTCCCAAACAAGTCAATCAGATTGTCTCTGGGCTGTGTTTTTTATCTCCTCTTGTCCAGATGTCGTCTATTAGATGTCAGATTAGGAAGGGTGGTGTTGGATTAGCCAATCCAGAGCCAGAATCATCTTAGATTAGATTATAATATATGGACATCTGGGTCGCTGCAATGGCTCTGCTCAGGCAAAATAACATTAAGTCAGTGTTACACAGCGAGACAGTACACAGACTGTAATCAGCAGCCAGGCAGAAGGCGGATGTCAACATAAGGACATAGATGGATGAGAAATCCTTTAGTTTTACAACATACCAATCACAGTATGGCGACAGACAACAAAACAAAAGCCGTTCTGCTTCAAACTGTATAAGTATATTCAAAAACATGAGGCAAAATCGGAGGTGTATGAGTGTTTTTTTGCTGTACAAAACCCAGAAGCTTGTGTCTGTTTAAGAAGGTGATCATGCCTCGATGCAGACAGCCCTATTTGCTAATAATAATGGTTATTTTCTCCTCCTCTCGCTCCCTCTCTCCCTCTCTCTTCCTCTCTCTCTGCTCAGCGTTTATGTCCAGGCCTCCTGGCAGATAGATGTGCCGAGATTACACCTTCTAATTGTTTCTAGCGTCTGTGGGCCAGTGTAGTTCAATGCAGTTTAGTGCTGCGTAGACTAGTTTTTATGCGGTGTGGATTTCTGTAACGGTGATAATGACTTTAGAATGGTATGTTTGTAGTGTGGCAGTGAAATGTGCTTAAGCATGTAAGATACATGCGATTAAGAGAGGCAAAACAGAAATAATTCATTTCTCTTTGGCTGTGGCTTTCTCACCAAATTTAGCTTTAACTGACTGCTAAATGCACCTTTTTTAAAACATGTATTGAGAAGCACATTTATTTATACTGACAGAGATGAAGGAAAATGTTACCTGAGACAAGCACTAAGTGCACCAGGATAACCTGTCGTTAACATGTCATTATCTTTATTATGTCTGATGGTGGAGAAACTATTTTAACAAAAACCTTACATAAGTATCTTTTAAGGACTCTTTAATATTGATATAATAATTGTTCTATGTACTGAACAGTATATGCTAGAGTTTAAAAAAATGAATTTTCTCATTTCTATGGTGTCTCTGTCATTACTTTTTATTGCTTAAATGCAGTTTGTCCTGATACAATTATATGTGATATGCTAATACTGGCAATTTATCAGTTTGACTACTTTGAACAACATCATGGCAAGGAAGGAGAATAAATGTCAAATGCTGATTAAACATAAATGCATGTGCAAGACCTCATAATAAACATAGTTTTTCATTTGCAAAATCAGGATTCAGATAATTGATTAATTTATAGGGACAGGGCATATTCACAAACATTTCAATGTAAATATGCCAGAGTTAGCCACAAGGCTAATTTGCATCTGTAGTCCCTGGCAGGTCAGATCAAGTGTCATCACAGTAAACAGAAGAAAAAACACAATCCATCACAGTATAAATATGGTCCATAACAAAAGCATACAAAGGACAACAATACAATTTACGCAAAAAAATAAGATATATCACATGATACAATAGGAATTTTGATGTAGCACAGCAGGAAGTGTGTTAAATCAGTAGATACTGCTATATGTAAATACATAGCAGTATCAGGTGTAAATGCAAACCGCAATATCAAATGCAGTTAAAATATTAGATGCCTTTCAGTTTATTAAAGTGCTTTACAGTGTAATAAAGTGCTATACCTGATGATGGACCATGCAAAGGGCAATTCCTCACTAAGGTGCTGTTCAATCAATGAATATGTAAAAATGATTGTGAATCTGTCGGCACATTCAGTGCTGGATTTCAGTATTTCAGTAATTTTTATATAGCAGTACTTGATTTTTGGTTTTTGCTAAAGACTCGTGGTCAGTACTAAAATATATAAAGGTTCAACACCCAACCTCAGTTAGCACTCACATATATAAACACAAACAACGTTACTTAGGTTTTATGTAATAACCTGTGTGTGCTCTTATAAAGCTTCAGGAGAGCAATACTCTGCATATGAATGAATCAAGCTGAACAAATACCTGACACAAGCCATATGATGACTGATGAAGTTGTTAATGTGTGACATTATTGGAGGTGACAGTGTGATCTGGTCTCTGGATGATGATGCAGTGGGCCTGGCTATGAGACGGCATCTCTATCTCAGCCGTTTGCATCAGTGGCTTTTCTGCCTCTCCGACAATCTGGAGAGAAGTGAAAGAAAATGCGTCTGAAAATGAAATATGACGTGTCATTTTTTTGTGTTTGCTGCACATTTTGCAAAGGGTCTCGTGATGCCCGCCTGCATGAAAATGATGCCTGCATGCACACGCACATGCAGATAGTGTGTCTGCTGTGCGTCATTGTGCGTACGAGCGTGTGTGTGACAATCCGCCTCTCCCTATGAAAGTGTTTCCGTGCGAGTGTGTGATTCAAGTTGCATTTGTCACTCTTTTTTTTCCTCTGGTGTTTGTGTGCGTCATGTCTTATTAAAGTTAACCCCTGTGAGGCGGCTGGTGCACCCCCTCCTCTGCATCCCCCATCCCTCCCCCCCTCCTCTCTCTTCACTTCTCCACCCTTCCATCACTCCACCCCATGTTCTCCTTCCTCCTGGCACTCTGACAGCACAGGAGAATACACTCCCTCAAGGTCCCACCCTCCCTTTTCTGGCTCCCGCGGGTGGCGTTTCCTTGGAAACAGTGTCAGAGTTGACTGGGTGGGTGCAGATAGATGGCTGCCCTTTATTGGACTACACCACTGGTCCATTAAAAGCAACCAGACTGGACCTATGAGCACACAAGCACCCCTCTGTTCTCACCCCGAATGGACCGTTCCACCTGACACACGTGAATATTTGCTCGACCCAGGCTGAGGGTGTGTGTGTGTGTGTGTGTGTGTGTGTGTGTGTGTGTGTGTGTGTGTGTGCTCTTTTTTTCTGTGTGTATACTGACTGTCTGTGTTAAATACTGCCTATGTGCAATGTGTGCATTCGTCTCCGTGACTGACTGCAAATATCTCTCATTGAACTGGGCATATTTTTGGAGGAAATTCTGTGCAAGTGTCTTCCATCCTCTGTGTCCTTGGGAGAGCAACAAAATGGAGACTGATCTTTTCTCTGCTTTGTCTTCCTCCACTCAAAATGATGTAGCCAAAAAAAAAAAAAAAAAAAAATTACAGATCCACCCACAGCTGGCTAGTGTACGGGCAAATTTGATCCATCATTTTGAACAACTATATTACACTTCCAGATGTATGACTACAGTAATTGTCTGTTCAATTATTTAAATGCAAAAACACACTACAAAAGGTGTCAAGGCCACAGATGAACAAACCAAACCTGATGCAATTTCTTAATTTCTGTTATAGCTCATATCACATTTAAATAATATTAAAGCAGTGTACATTACAGTTGAGATACTGAAAAATGCATATTGAATGAGCTTTATTTAAGTATAACCACAGTTATATTAGATGATTTAACACAGGGTAAAACATTTATACACAGTGAAAACTTCATGTTACAGATAATAGATGGATCCAAATTGAATTAACTTGAACTGTGGTTGTCATATTTTCAGTTATGAAGCACAAAACTATGTTATAGATCAGATTACAATAGTTGCATCATTGGCGGAAAACAAAGTGCTTTACCAGTTTTGATTTCAACTTCACAAGCTTTTGCAGCCAGAAAGCAATAATAAGTCTCTTGATTATCACAACTGGTATGACAGCTTGTCAGTAAACACTAAAAGATTTTTTAAAAAAAGGAAGAAAAAATCCTCATATTTTCCATTAAATGCTTGTTCTCCCACTAGCATCACTGCTCTGTCTATCTCCTACATTAATCACTGAGCTGCAGTGGGAAAAGCGTAAATGTTGACATCTTTTTAGCCTTTTTTAATATTCTATTTAGCGTGTGACAACATCTATTCCAAAACCTATTTTAAGCACCATACAGAGCAGTTGTAGCCCCAAAAATTTTACTGGGGTTTATACTTGAGGTCCCAGCAATAAGTGTACAATCAACGAACATCACTTTAAGAATCACAGTGAAATATAACCTACTCTCTAAAATTTTCCGCATATTTCTATGATGTAGATGCATATTATACTTTATCTTGCATGAAATTCTTCTGCAGCAGATTCTGCTGTCACAAACTCTACAACCTGCAGTCAAGCAAAGTTTAAGAGCTGAAACTTTCTTTTGGGTTTTTTAGGAGGTAATCTACCTTCAAAAGGAGAAAGGCCTTTAATAAGTTTGTCAAAAAATAATCCCAGTAACAACAATATTGCAATATGATTTTAATAAGATGGTATATATAAAACACAACATACAATTAAATAATTCAAAATTGACAATACTTTAAAATTTGATAACAAAAAAGTGTACCAATCATATGCCATAAAATTCTATTCATTTCCTAATCAATTAATATGTACAAATTATTTTTTATTTACTATTTACTTTATTTTTTTTTAATTATCCTGATCCTTTTAGTCAGATCGATGAAGGAGAGAGTGTATGTACTTTATTTGAGAGTAAACATCTGCACACTTTGTTTGTTTGCATATGTCTGGTTGAACTCACAGCTGTTATAGCTGTGCTTGTAACTGTGGATGCACACATTTTTATGATTTTCTGTCACAGTTAAAAGCAATGTTAAAAAAGAATAGTGACAAGAACTGTATGATTTTTAATTTTTTTTATGGTTTTATGGCTAAAAGATTTAATCATCATCAATTTATTTACCACATACATTGTGATGTTGGCATCTGCTTGCAAAATGGTGTCAAGGTGGACTGCAACTGTCCAGACAACCCTCTTACTTAAACTTCACGCACACACACACACACACACACACACACACACACACACACACACGCAGTATTATGTATTTGAAGTAATTACCTCAGGCCTGATCCAGACTGAGTTTAGTAGCATGTGATAATCCATGCAGGCAGCATATGGGAGCAGGGGAATTAGAAGTCCAGAAGAAAATAAAGAAATTAAAGTGTCCTGTTGGCGGTCTGCATGTCTGCAGGAGGGAACATTAGGCTCCTCTATGACACTCCAATGGTGGGTGTGTGTCCATGAGTGCATGTACATGTTAATGTGTGTTAGGGAGGGAGAGAGATGATTTGTAACTTTGATGAGGTTTTCTGTGTACATGCAATGATCATCAAAGGAGGATGTTGCATGTGAATAATAGACAGATGGTGAATTTAGTGACATCACTGGAAACAGCGTGAAGCTCTGCGCTGTAAAAAGGGTCATCATAGTATGATCAGAGGAGAGCTCAGCCACTTGGTAATGAGAGTATGAAAAATCAGCTCCATATTGTCAGAATCACATACTAATTTGGATAACCTCTCCCACAGAGACTTTGTAAATTGATTGAACTGCCACAGAGCCCGTACTTTGGACAAATTCTCATCCAATTTCACCTCCTGTTATTTTGGCACCAGGGTATCTTTTCCTGGTTGATTTGCATCAATAAACCTCAGTAAGCAAGGCATTGTAATGCCTAATTGGGCGGTAATGAGCTGTCGCATTATGCAGAGTGCTGAGGTTCAAGCTTATTAGTTGCTTGGTTGCCCATAACATTTTCCTGTCTTCCCTCTGCTACTTCAGTGTTGCACAATTGTCAATGCAATCTCCCTTTCTCCCTCACCTCCTTTTTTTCTCTCTCTCTCTCTCTCTCTGCTTCATCCCTATTCTTCTCAGCCATTTCTCTCAATCCCCCCCCCCCTCACTTCTCTCTGCTGTTCTAAAAATAGTCTCCTATTATCCAGGAGGCCGGGGCCATGTACAGTGAGGCAGCAATCAGCATGGCGGCCATGCACATCAAGATTCACAATAGCTGTCATTCTGCTAATGCTAGCTAATATAATTCTCTCTACATTACTTAGAGTCCTGCTAGACTGAGTGCAGGCTTATATTCCAGGATAATCTGAATTAAAATTCTCCCCTCTTTTTTTTGGCAAGTTAATACAATTTTCTGAGGTCTTAAAAAGTCTCTCAAGGGTTTAGCAAAAGATACCTCTTTACCTTATAGATGGTTTTTTTAAAATACCTGTTGCTTTGAAATGCAGATGTGCA